>CM053771.1:166412495-166574538 GCA_028658325.1 Potorous gilbertii | reverse complement strand
CCGCCTAGCCAGTGTTTGGGGTCTGAGATTCAAATGCTGCTCCCCAGCCTCAGGGCTTTTGGCAGCAGGCTTATCTGCTGGTTCTCAGGTGGGGGCAGGGCCGCCTCTCAGCCTCAGTTCCCTCAGGGGGTTTATACAGAGATCCTTTGTAGTGGAGCTGGGGTGGACCTCCAGCCCGCTCTGGGAGTCTCTGGCGGAGCTGCCTCAGCCTCTGCCGCGGCAGCCGCTTCCCAGGGGGTCCAAGTCCCGGAGATCCCCCGCTCCCCTCTCAGCCCGTCTCTCTCACTGACCTGTGTGTCTGTGTGTGGAGGGACCTTCGCGGCCGCCCGAAGATCCAGGTCCCTGCCGTCCCCTGGGCTCTGCTGGCTCCTCTCCCCGCATGGCCGGGGCGGGGGAGGGGAGCGCTCGGCCGGGCAGGACTCCGCTCCCGTCCAGGTACCTTTGTGGTCGGTTCTTCAGGGCTCTCTGCAACGGAAATCTCCTTCACTGTGTTGCTGCGCGGCTTCCACTGCTCCAGAATTTGTCAGGAGTTCTTTTTACAGGAAATCTATGGGCTGTGGGTTCGGACCTAGCATAGGTGTCTTTCTACTCCGCCATCTTGGCTCCGCCCCCGGGCTCTCTGCATTCATTTTTCAGATGAAGCTAGGTTTGTCAGCTAGATGGTGCCATGGATGGAGTGTACACTTGGAGTCAGTTAGATCCTGCCTCTAATGCTTATTAATTGTGTGTCCCTGGGCAAGTCACTTAATTTCTCTTGATTTCTTTATCTGTAAAATTGAGATAATAGCACCTACCTCACAGAGTTGGCGAGAGGATCAAATGAGATAACATTTGTAAAATGCTTTACCAGAGTTAAAACATATGGTTGTTGTCCTTCGTTTTCAAAGAGGACCAACATGACATCACCGTGATAAAGTGAAGTTTCAGTTTGTCTGACTGTGGCTGATCAGACCAACATGAGCTCAGAATACTCTGCCAGAGATTGGGCACAGACAATCTATATGAATTTTTGGGGTGAGTACTCCAAATTTGTGCATCATACATTTACTTTGTGCTGTCTCAATTCTGCTTTGCTCAAAGAGGACAGCACACTTTCTGATGTGGGCACACCATGCTGAGCGGTCCTGTGCAAGTATCTTCCTTGATGCACAGTCAAATCCAAAGTTCTTGAGAGAGACCTTGAGAGGGCCCTTGTATCCCTTCTTCTGACTAGCATGTGATCACCTGACTCATGAGAGTTCTCCATAAAATTGTTTTTTTGGCAAGCACACATTTTGCATTTGAACAACATGACCAGCCCATCAGAGTTGTGCTCTCTGTAGCATAGTTTGAATGCTTGGCATTTCAGCTTGAGCAAGGACTTCAGTGTCTGGTACCTTATACTGCCAGGTGATCCTCAGAATCTTCTTAAGACAGTTCAAGTGAAAGCGATTCAGTTTCCTGACATGGTGCTGGTAGACTGCCCATGTTTCACAGGCATACCACAATGAGGCTAACACAATGACTCTGTAGACCTTCAGTTTGGTAATAAGTCTAATACTTCTCCTTTCCCAAACTTTTCTTGCCTCCCAAACATTGAGCTAGCTCTGGCAATGTGTGCATCAACCTCATTGTCAATGTATACATCCCTGAAAGTACACTACCAAGGTAAGTGAACTTATCCACAGCATTCAAAACGTCTCCATTTGTTGTAAACAATGGTTCCAAGTACGGATGGTGTGATGGTGACCCATGGAGCACATGTGTTTTCTTGGTGTTAATTATTAGGTCAAAGTTAACCACTTAAAACCTATAAACACTAAGTAGAACAGCAAGCGATGTCTGTTCCAGGTTTGAAGAAACCTCCATGTTCACCATTTCGCCTCTTACTTTCAATTGAATTTTAAACTACTTGAAGCCGGAATATTCTTCCATTCATGTCTTTCTTGGCTTAGCACATAACACAACATGCCCAGTAGGTGCTCCATAAATATTTGTTGCGGTTGGTGTTGCAACCACATTCCAATATGATGTCTGAGATGGTAAGGGTGTTCTGTGGCTCCTTGTGGTTGGCCTTAGTGCTTGTTCATTAGCAAACATTTCCTTCATAGTCTTGGACCATTTAGGCCTTCCCCTTATATCTAGAGATGCTAGGAGAGTTGCCATTACATGTCTAGAATGTGAATTGTTTGAGTGGATACCCGTATTTACATATTGATCAGAATTCCTCAGTCTAGTTCAGCTTTCCTTGAATGGAAACAATCTGTAGATGTTTTCTGCTCAACCTAGTCTTCTCTGGTCATTGGTAAAGAACAAGGAAATACATGGTTTGAATAAAGTCAATCAGTTGAGTGCTGACTATGTATCAGTCAGTGTGCTAGACACTGAGTATTATAAAGATAAGACTAAGTCTCTGTCCTCAAAGAGCTGATAGTCTATGGAGGGGGAGATAAGATGTAGTTATATGCACAATGGATATGAGTTGTCAGAAAGCATTTATTATATATTATTATATAAAAAGCACTGTGTGATTTGGTACTAACAGCTGGGGAAATTAGAAAGGTGTCCTGTGGATGGCAGTACTAGAGCTAAGCCATGAAAGAAACAAGGGATTCCTTGTTTGGCAGAAGCATTTCTATTAGCTTCTAGAGATAATAAGGAGTCACTAGAGTTTGATGGAGAAGGGGAAAGGTAGCATTGCTGTTTGACGTGGTCAGACCTGTTTTCCAGAAATCACTTTCTGGAGCTGTATGAAGGACAGAGTAGAGGGAGGAAACACTGGAGGCAGGAGAAACCAATTAAGAGGCTGTTGCAGGCTGCTAGCTGAGAACTGATGAGGGCCTGGATTCTGGTAATGGTGGTGGCGGCGGTGATCATGTGAGTGGAGAGAATGGAACAGATAGAGATGATATGGAGGCAGAAATGATAAGATTTGTCAACTGATTGTAAAAATTTTGTCTGAATTGTGTATGTTGTAAAGCTGGAGCAAGAACTGTCACTAGGCACATGATGAATTAGATCAACCATCTTTAAATATCCCCTTTGTCTCCCAACATACACACATTTCATTAAAAATTTGAATGCACACTCTTTTGCATGCATCAAGGCCTAGCTACAGTGCCACGTTCTATAAAAAGCTTTTCTCATTCTCCTACTATTGATCTCTCCCTGTATGTATGTGTGTATGTGTATGTGTGTGTGTGTGTGTGTGTGTGTGTATCTATCTTATCTATTTTGTACAGGCTTATATATGGACATATTTTCTTGCCTTTAGGCTATAGCCTCCTCAAGAACAGACATCTCTTCTTTTTCTTTGCATTTCTAGAATCTAGAACAATGCCTGCCAAGTAGTAGTCATATGTTATTGATGGTTACTTTCCATCAGGCCACTGGTCCCAATTTTTCAGTTGCTGCTTCTGTCCTACCACTGGAAAGAAGCTAGGAGAAAGAGAATTACTGATCTGCCCTGATGGGTTCCATGTAATACACTGCCTTCATTATCCCCACCTATTATAAATGCTGCCACCCTGGTCCCTGACCCTGTAATAAAGGCCTGAATAGGCTGTAACTTCTACTGACCTGTCTCCCCCTTCCCCAACCCAAATCTGTCTTGATGTCCTTTTCCAGAGGCCCTTCGTTTAGCCTATGTGTGTACTCATTGCCATAGCCATTGCTACATCCCACTCCTTGGAGGGAGGTAGAAAGATAGAAAACCCAGCAACTCTCCTCTTGTGTCAGTAGCCACCCAGATAGAGTGGCTTTGGTCAGAAACTGTCTGTGTGGGAGTGAGGAGACCTTAGGCATTTTTGAAGAAAATAAGACTCTATCAACCATCTTATGTAGCCTTTGGGGGTCATGGCTCCCACTTTGGAGACTGCTAGTCTAGATAAGGAACCATTCTGTTGTCCTGCTGTCTTTTAGCTGACCCTCAGGAAGACCAAATCGATAGCATAAGTTGTTAGTGTATATGCTACCCATCCTTGCTTTCTCATCCTATGCCAGTGTGATCCGTATTTTTCTGGAAATCTCCTTAAGAAGGCTGCCATCCAAGGTTCTGGGAGCTTTCTTCTTAATCTCCTGTCATTCATTACCTGGATCCCAATGAAATACAGATGTTGCCTCGCCACAAGCCAACTTACCTTCTTTCCAGTCCAACACTGCTCTGATGACATACTTAAAGCAGCTTCTCATGTGTATTCTTAGTTTGTAGCGCATTGCGTGAACCTCTCCACTACCTTTTGAGGTACCCTTGACTTCAGTTTATTTGGATGTTGTGGTACAACCATCATGTTGGCAATACTAACCCTAGCGGCTGTCTGGAGGAAGGAATGCACTTGTTTACCTCTCTTTGACTCATACAAACCCACCATTTGGTACTACATGTCGGGCTCATGAAGCTCCACATGGCATCATTGTTTCCTGGCAGTTTCCAGGCTTCTTTGCATTCCTAAAACAGCCCAGAGGCATGAAGAGAGAGGTGAAGTAACCTTTACTCAGTAGGGTGGGGTAGGTGAAAGGAATGGTGGCTTATTGAGAGACATTGTTGCCCAGCCCAGTCCTAACCTGCCATAACCCAACAATTTTTGCAAGTGGAAATCCACCTTCTGTCATCTATGACCTAGATACAAACCATCCTGGCAAAGTGAGGAACTCTTCTGTTCTGTGAAGAATCTCGTTCTATAGCCCAGGTAGCCTCCTATAAAATTATTTGGTGCTGAGGTGTGGAAATGATTAAACAGTGCTTTGCTTTTATATGACATCCCCAGTTGGTTCAGTTTGAATAGCACACCTGTGATTGAAATGCAACATACCTGCAGGGCTAATATACATCCTGATAAAATTCAGCGTATAGTGAAGAAGCCTTCTTTTCTGCTGGCAGCTTCTGTCTTATGATGGGAATGGATTTTAAAAGTGGGTCTTTGTAAAATCAGAATTTGCAAAAAAAAAAAAACAAACTATCTCTGATTATGTAAAAAGGGGAAAATGCTGAGGGGAAGTAAAAACTTTGCCAGTAAGAAGGTAATACTTTGAAAACAGGAGAACTGTTTCCCAGCTATTTAAGTTTCCTGCATGGAATGTCTAGCATTCCGTTATCACTGTTTCATTGACAGCCTCTCAGGACATGCATCTCAGCCTGCCTCACCCATATATTTTTGCCCAGGTGTCAAAAATAGGCAGGCGATGGGGTAAGTGTGAAAGTTGTTGAGGGAACAAGGCAGTAAATTCCAAATGAAGGAGAATAGATGGTGAGTTTTAGAGATTACTTTGAGTCTTGGCGAAATCATACCTTAGAATGGAATTAAGTTGAATTGGCATGTGATAAGATTACCCCAAATAATGGGGTAATATTGGTAATATTAAAGATTGTGTTGATTTAGTTTAAAAGCTTAGGGTAAAAATTGGCACACTAGTTGAAAGAGAAACATGAAGGATCACAAAGAAGTACGCAAAATATCAAAGAAATGAATAAGCAAAAAAAGATGGGTTGATCCCTTGGCAAGGGTGCTCCCTTGATAACTTATTGATGTCAAGAGAGTGATGAAGTGCTCTAGCAGTTTGGTTGGACTTCATATGGTGAACAAGGATAAATGGGTTACAATTCCATTCAACAAGCAATTTTTAAATGCCTACTACATTGTTAGTTTTGTATCTAGCTAGAGATAACAGAGAAAAATAAAGCATTCCCTGCCCACAAAGAGCTTATAGTCTACGGAAGGGAAACAAATACACAGATAAGTATATGTAAAACATATAGGGAGTAAATGCATGATTTTTTTTGGTAGGGGAGAGCATTAACAAGTGGAGTGATCAGAAAAAATAATCTCTCCAATGATGTGATCTATATCATTGGAAATAATTTTCATATACATATGATCAAAGTTCCATTTCAGCATCTGTAGCGATATAGACTAAGCAGAAGCTCGCATAGACACATTGTTTGCCCTTATCTCTACAGGTAGAAAAAAAGGGAAGAAATGTATTTTTGACCTGTTCTTTACAGCTTGGCATTACCTGTTTATTAATCTCAAGTTTTATTATTTGACAAGTTAATTACTGTGTTAAACATTATCCTTAAGGGACTAATACGTCAAAGTTTCATAGATTCAGGAAGGATACATGGAGAGAGTGATGGAGACAAATTGCTGCACTCAGAGTCAGAATAAAGTTCAAATCCTGCTTCTTGTCCTGTGGGATTGAATCAGGAGCAAGTCCTTTCACCTCTCTGAGTCTCAGTTTACTTCTCTGAAAAATGGGGATAAGCCTACCCACAGTCCCTATTTCATGGGGTAGTTTTGAAGCTCAAGGGAGAAGGTATAAGAAGTCTTTGTAAATGTCAGTTGTCATCATTAGCATTTTTGTTGTTTTCCTATGGACCTCTCCTCTACCAACAAAAGATTGCAGCTCTTCTAAGTGATGCACCTCCAGCCTTAGCAGAGCTGGTCCTTGAAAGACATACAGTCTACTGCTGGGCCCCAACTTGAAACCTTTCCAACTTGGTAGGATTTGCTAAGGCTTGTGTTCTGTGGGGCATAGCCTTCTTTCACATGAAGATGAGGTATTCAGAGAGGACTTGAGTGGAGGAAAAGGAATAAGGAGATTTTTAAAACCCACATTTAACTTAGTTCTATGACTGTTTCCTTACCACGTAACTATGAGGCCGTGGAAATGACATAGGCATGTAGACAAACATGCCTGAACTTTACACAAACAGCCAGTTAGATGTGTATATTTTATTTTGGTCTGAAGAAAAACATTTGGAAATGTAGATGTGTATCCATTTACAGAAAATCTACCAGGCTATTGCGTACTTCTGACATATTTCTGTCTTGTGCACTTCCTGTCTTAAAATACAAAAATAAAGGATACAGAGACCAAATCCTTGCAAATCAGAGGCTATTCAGACTAAGTAACTGAGCTAAACGCACATGGTTTTCTGATGATGACGATGGCTACATCTGGAGTGGATGAATCATCCTAACCTGGCAAATAAGTCTCTTCAATTTTAACAAAATGATTCATTCAGGAAAGGCAGGCAGTGAAATAAGGTTAAGGCACAAATATTCTGACTTAAAGGTCTCAAAGCTATGTGATGTTATTCTTCTTCGTAAAAGTGACATTCCCATAATTGAGTTTTGGTAAATTGCTAGATGCTGAGGGAAGGATAAAATTAAATTTTATCCATTATGTTAAGGTAACTATTTAAATTTAGATGTATCCACAATAGCACTTGAAAGAAGAAATAAATATGACACCCAGGTTCAGGCAATTAATATGTTAAGAAACTAAATATAATCCCACAATATTAATATTATATTTTTCCAAGCTTCCAACACTCAACCTGGGTAGGAATGATATATTATTCCTAATGTGGAAAGATGAGAAAATGTGGATTAAATGATAACTCAGTTAGATGGATTTGAAAATGACTGAATAGCCAGACTCAAGAAATGTTTAATTGTTCACTGTCAAACTGGCAGGAGGTCAGTTTGGAATTCCCCAGGGATCTGTGTTTAGTCCTGCCCTGTCTAACATTTTTGTCAACGCCTTAGTTGAAGGCATAGGTGATATGCTTATCAAATTTGCATATAACTCAAAACTGGGAGTGATAGCAAAAGCCCTGGGATGATGAGTCAGGATGCAAAATCCTCACAAGCTGGAGCCTTGGAAAGAATTTAATGTATACATGGACAGGCTGGGTGTGCCATCAAATGTCTGAATTGAATAAGATGAAATTCAGTTAGGTTGAATGTAAAGTCCTACAAATATCTTTACAAAAAAATTTCATTTTCAGCAGTATAAGATGAGGCAAACATAGTTAGCAATTGCTCTGGAAAAGCAGGGAGGGCGGGTGGAGAGAAAGAAGTTTAATGGACTGCAAAAAAAGCAAATGCCTTTGTGGGGTGCATTGAGAGCTTACATGAATTAAGGAGATGGTGCAGTGGATTGAGTGCTGGGCCTGGAGTCAGGAGGACACGTTCTTGAGTTCAGATCTGGCCTCTGACACTTACTAGCCATGTGATCCTGGCCAAGTCACTTAACTCTGTTTACCTCAATTTCTTCATCTGTAAAATGAGCTGGAGAAGAAATGACAAACCACTCCAGTATCTTTGCCAAGAAAATCCTAAATGGGGTCATAAGGAGTTAGATGCAACTGAAAGCAATAGAAACCACCACTACCTGTGTACTCTGTGTGGGTCAGCCATCATCTGGAGTGTTGGGGTTGAGTTCTAGGTGCCTGTGTCCTATAAAGATAAGTTGAAGGGACTCTAGGGATACTTCTCCTGGAGAAGAATACCCTTGGGAGGACATGATCGTTACTGTGTTCAAGTATTTGAAGTGCTGTCATGTGGAAAAGGGATTAAACTTGTTCTTTATGGCCCCAGAGGCCGGAACCAATAACAGTGACTACAAGCTACAAAGAGGAAAATTTAGGCTTGAGCCCATCAGGAAAAGCTTCCTAACAATAGACTAACAATGAGGTTATCCTTTGTGTCATGGGCTGTTCTCAAAAACCACTCCTTAGGATCTTGGAGCCTGAGGTTGAATGATCACTTTTAGGATAGTATATAGTTTTTGATATTGTTCAGTCACGTTCAACGCTTCATGATTCCATTGGGGATTTTCTTGGCAAAGATACTACAGTTTTTTGCCTTCCATTTGCTTCTCCAGCTCATTTTACAGATGAGGAAACTGAGGCAAAGAGTAAGCATCTGAGACTGGATTTCTACTTGGGTCTTCCTTACTCTAGACTCATCACTCTATCTACTTTGCCACCTCGTTGCCTGAAGTCTTTTGTTTGAAGTTGTACTTTCATCCTTAATACGTTTGACTTGCCCCCATGTCAGCTTTTCCACATAGCAGTTTCTTGGGGGTTGTGCTATCATTCACCCTCCCTGAGTATAGTTCTCAGTGGAGTCCTAGTACAATAAGCATCATTCTTCAATTGCTTATATATTCCAGGACCTTGTTGCTCAAGAATGATATCTTGACAAGTTCAAATCCCAAAGCCTAAGAGAAAATTGCTCAGTACCAATTATCTCTAAAAATTTTTTTCTCATTTAGATGTAAAGTCTGATGCCTCTCTGATGACAGTGACAACTGCTGTCACTTGAGAACTTTAATTTTATATTTTTCTTCTAAAATAGTCTCACAAGCTAGTATTGGGTAAGAAATATATAACAGCCTGGTAGCCTTTTTTAGCATTAAATAAAAATTCATTTCTACAAAACAAAAAATCCCAAATCTAAGATTTAGGTATTTTTCCACCAGACAGAAGTAATATGCCCTAGTAAGGTAACTCTAAGCTGTAAAGCATAAACTATGTTTGATTATAAGCGTATTACTTTTCTTTCTTTGTTAGAAAATAAATGACTATTAAAATAGTGGGTCGTAAACAACATTAACCAGCTTAAAATCTCTTTCAGCATGATTTTTTAAAAAAGAACTATCTGGCTACATAGGAATTAGAACTGGAGGATATAAATAGGTAGATTGAGCATTTCTTAAGTGCTCACTGTGTACCAGGCCCTGTGGTAACCACAAATAACAAGATAGTCCTTGCCCTCAAGGACTTAGGTTCTAATGGGGGAAACATAGTAGGTGAGCTTGAAGGGGGATGAGGAAGTGGCAGGTGAACTAAGACAGATGCTGGATCTGGGTAAGGCAAAGCCTTGTCAGAACCCAGGGTGGTCACAGGGATGAAGACCAAGGTTTCAATGAGGAAGGAACCTCAGTGAAGAAGAAATGATGGCCTGAGTGGAGATGGCTGAAAAGGAGACCTTGGAAATCATCTGGTCCAATGTATACAATTTATAGGGGAGAAAAATGAAAGTTCACAGAGGTTAATTGACTTGTCAAAGGTCAAGCAACTAGTAAATAGAGCTGCCATTGACTACATCTAGTAAGTGGTCTTTTTTAGGCACCAAAAAATGATTTCCATTTTTTGAACCTTTCCTTTCTAAAGTCATCTGGAACACATTCATTCATTGAACACATTTACTGAGTACCTACTTTAGGCAGGCACTGGCAAGCTTTAATTTGGAAGCAAAAGTGCTTTTTGGTGACTTATCCTCAACCCTCAGGTTATGTTCAGTATTAAAAAAATCCTTGGGATGCTCATGACTTAACTGCTGATTATAAAATCTCACTGGCTTGTCTATGTTGAGTATATTTAATGTGGAGAAAGATCCTTAGGAGACTAATATTACTAGTACAATGACTACTAGTAGTAATACTCTTTCTCCTCCTACTAGTACCCCTATTAGTACTACTACTACCTAGCATTTAAATAGCATTTTAAGGGTTGCAAAGCACCTCACAAATAGGATCATATTTTATCCTTACAGCAACCCTGGGAGGTAGATGCCACAATTCTTTCCATTTTACAGGTGAGGAAACTGAGGCCGAGAGATGTTAGTTGATTTGCCCAGGTCACAAATGGTGACAAATGGTGGTATTCCAACTTGGTTCTTCCAGACTCCAAATTCAGCACTCTTACCCACTGCACCACCTCGCTGCCTGCAATGAATGATATGACTTTGTCTTTGATTTTCCTTTGTTCAACCTTTTCATTAATGACTTAGATGAATGTCTGTGTGCCTGTATCAAATATGAAGCTGATACAAAGCTGGGAAAGAGCTGTGAAGTTAGATGACAAGATTAGAAGTCAAAAATATCTTGATAGGTTGTAATGACATTTAACTGTGGATAAATATAAACATCTCAGATTTAAATTTTTAAAAACCAATGGCAAAAGTCCAAAATGAGAGAGACCTTACTTGGTAACAGGTGATATTGAAAGAATAAAAACAAAACATGGAAGATTTAGTTTAATAGAAATTCAATATGACCCAGATAATTACGAACTCTGTGATACTGGATAAGTAACTTAACTTTTTTCTGCCTCAGTTTCTCCATTTGTTAAAAATGGATAATGGTACCTACCTCCCAGAGTTGTTGTAAGGATAAAAATGAGATCTTATTTGTAAAAGTGCTTTGCAAACTTTATACAGTGATGTAAATGCTAGTTTTTATTACTATAACACAATGCCATGATCTTGCGGTCCTCAAAAGATAACTTTTCATCTCCATTCATAAAAATACAGTGTTCAGATTAGAATAGAGAGTATGCTGAATTGTTCACTAGTCATCTACTTGGAGCGCCATGTCTGGTTTGGGATGTAAGATTTTTGGGACACAACAAACCAGTATCTAGAGGAATAAGACCAGATAGAAATTCCTCTAGATAATAAACCCATATGTGAATAGTTAGAGGAACTGAGGCTGTTTAGTCTGAATGACTCTTAAAGGGGTTAACATGTGGGAGAAGGAGTGAACTTACACTGTTGTTCTTGGGTTTTTTTTTCCCCCAGGGACTAAAATTAGTTATCAGTGGTTGGAAATTATGTAGAAGGAGATGTTAGCTCCATAGAACAAAGAATATAGCAACTAGAACTGCTCACAGTGAAATGGGTTACCTTGAAAAGTATGGAGCTTCTGCTGGTACTGACAATATTACAGCACAACCTGAGGAACTATTAGTCAGGAAGCTTATAAGAAAAAATGTCCAATTTTTATGTGAAGATCAAACGAGGTTAATTTCTAATCCCTTTCTATTCTAAAATTCTGTGTTTTTCTGATGCTGTGATTTTATTCATCCTGCCTAAATTCTTCAGTTTTAAAATGTTTAGTATGTTTCAACAACACTGCTCTTAGAATTTGTCCTTTATAAAATTCTGCACACACAGAAAATGTTAAATTAAAAAAAAAAACCAATAACAACCCTTTACCACTCAATCATCAGGTATGCCAGGGATTTTGCCGCTCAAAGTACAATTCCTCTGACCCTTTTCCCAATAAAATACACTTTTCTGAATATCCTGGCCTCCCCTTTCACTTCTCAAAGTAAGTACTTCTGGGGAAATTTACATGCAGTAATTGGAGTTATTGTACCAAGAGAGCTAACTACCCTTAATCTTGGCTCCAAAATTCACAAGCTAATTTAGAACAGAATAATTTTCTTGAAGTCCTAGTTTCCTTTACATGACAATATTTTATACATTTTTAAAAACTGAGATTTGAAGTGACTGCCAGGTCTTGTAAAAACTTATTAGTTTCTTTCATTCAATTTTCAGGTAATTTAAACAGATTTACTGAGCATTTACTGGACATTGTAGCATCAAGATGAATGTTTAACAAGAGGAATAGCACACAAAGGGATGGCTAGGTGGGGCAGCAGATTGAGTCCCAGATCAGGAGTCAGGAAGACTCATCTTCCTTGAGTTCAAATTTGACCTCAGACACTTACTTGATATGGGACCTTGGGCAAGTCACTTAACCCTGTTTGCCTCAGTATCCTCATCTGTAAAATGAGCCAGAGAAGGCAATGCAGAACACTCCAGTATCTTTGCCAAGAAAACCCCAATTGGTATTACAAAGAATTGGACATGACTAAAGACTAAATAGTATGCAAAACAAGTAGAAAACATATTCCTTCTGGAAACTCAAAGTATAATTGAGAAGATGAATAAAATATCTAGAAAATAACCGCAAAACAGTCAGTGTGAACACATGCTATCAACTTCTAAACCTATATAGAAGTTCCTCACAGGGGTTCTTATGAACTTGTTTTTATTAACATTTGGATAATTGTATTTCAGTATAATTGCTTTCCTTTATAATCCTATATATTTTGTTTCATGCATTCTTCTGATCGTTTTCAGAAGGATTCCATAGATTTCCCCAGACTCTCCAAGAGGTCCATGACACAAAAATGATTAAGAAGCTCTGCCTCTGGCATTCTTGAATTGGGTTAGTTAACATGCTTTTGCAGACTTTCAGGAATGGGAGCTTATTACCACCACCATCACCCCCCACCCCAAGATGATCTATTCCACTTTTGTAAAGCTCTAATATAATTAATCTGTAAGATCAATCAGTAAACATTGATTGAGCACCTGTAATGTGTCAGGCTCTGTGCTAAGCACTGAGGATATAAAAAGAGACAAAAGATGAGGAGTTTACCACCTAATAATTTAGAGATGGAAGAGACCTTGGAGACCATTTCGTCCAACCCATTAATTTTACTAATGAAACCAAGGCCCAGAAAGGCAGGATTTGAACCCAGATTCTCTGACTGCATCCTCATTGATTTTTGTACTATGCCATCTTGCCTCTGATTCTTAGTTCTTCATGTTGAGCTGAAGAGAATTGGTACACAGGAATGGCATATGGTGAGAGCTTAATAAATCTTTCTTGACTGATTAAGAAGTCATGTGTAGGAACTGGCCAGTTTTCTTTTGTTAATTAGAGCTTCACATGTTTGTTGCCTAGGTAGCAAAATTCACTGGCATACTTCAGACTCCATGTTGCCAATGAAAACCTTGGGCTTTGTACTATTTCCCTGACCATAAATTGCATTGTTGTGGTATTCAAGTCCTAGCATTTTAGAGCTATTTCTATTTCTAGTTATAAAGCTAGAAGACATTTCAGTTTGGTTCTGTATGGCCTAAGGAAAAGCACCAATTAAACTAACTACGCAGGTAGACAGTGCAGTAGATAGGGCACTGGGCCTGGAGTTGGCAAGACCTGAGTTCAAAATCAGCTTCAGACACTTACTAGCAGTATAACCCTGGACAAGTCACTTAACCCTGTTTGCTTCAGTTTTGTTATCTATAAAATGAGCTGGAGAAGGAAAGGTAAACTGCTCCAGAATGTTTGCCAAGAATACCCCAAATGGAGCCACAAAAAGTTGGACATGACTGAAAGAACTCAGCAACTACCACAGTTCACAGCTAGTGAAGAGAGCTCTGGACTCAGTCAGGAAGACCACAGTTCAAATCCTGCCTCAGAAATTTATTACCTGTGTGACCCAGCAAGTCACTTAACTATGTCTCCCTCAGTTTCCTCATCTGTAAAATGAAAATCATAACAGCACTTAACTCCCAGGGATGTTGCAAGGATCAAATGAAATAACATTTATAAAGCACTTTGCAAACCTTAAAGTGCTATTTAAATGTGAACTATTATTCATATAACATTTCCTAGATACTAATTACTTTAAATAGAACACTTAAATCTTCTAAATATGCTCAGCAGTAGGATGTGAGGGGGAGCATTTTTTTTCTGTTGAAAATTACAAACCCACCCCCCAAAAAGTTATGGGCCATAATAATCCATAGACATTAAGAGGTATGAGAGCTCTTCAGAATTAACTGAGGCCAAAAAAGGCCAAGTGACTTCCTTACAGCCACACTACTCATCAGTAACAGAGCCAGAATTTAAATCCAGCATGGTTCAGTCAAAAGCACAATGGATTCAGAATACAGAGAACTTGTATTCAGATTTGACTTCTGCTCCCAACCTGTGTGACTTGGGCACATCTCTGGGCCTCTGTTTATCCATCCGTGACTATGGAGTCAGAAGACCCAAGTTCACATCCCAGCTCTGACCAATTACCACCTGAGTGACCCTGCCCAGTCACACTCTGTTCCTCCTGTAAAATGAGGGGGTTGAACTAAATGTTCAGACTTCATATCTAGGTTCCTATAACAATGTGACTCAGCATTCAGGGTTCATTCCCCATATATCGCACCAATCTTGTGTTGCTATCACTAAGTGAAATGTTTACCTTTCTCGTTTGTGATTTTTTTTTAAATTAACAAACGTTTCTTTCCTCTACTTCCATCTCAAACCCATTAAAAAAGGAACAAAGAAAAAAGAATCTTTGTAAGAGGTATAGTGCATGCCTGTAATCCTTGCTGCCTGAGAAACCAAGGCTGGCAAATGTCTTGAACTTCGGTAGGCTAAGGTAATCACACTCAATCTGGCATTAATATGGTGAGCTCCTGGGCTGCCCAAAAAGGGAGGTAAGTGGTGGTCCAAGTGAAAGTGGGATCTGCCTGGTGAGTAGCCTGTGCCCTTCCAGTGTGGCCAAGAGAGGGAAATCCAGTCTGAGAGAGAGAGAGAAAGAGAGACAGAGAGAGAGCGCGCGCGCGCGCGTGTGTGTGTGTGTGTGTGTGTGTGTGTGTTCAAACAACAAATTCCTCCAATGACAGTATTAAAAAAGGTATCTTATTCTGCCTTTTGAGTCTATCATTTCTCTGTTTAGACAGTGGTCAGCATGTTTCATGATGGGTTCTCTGGATTGTTCTAAATATGTTCAGCAGTAGGACTATAGCAAAGAACCAATTTCATAATACAGTGAAACAAAAAATAAATACTTTATCAATATTTTGAAAAAATGAGATTTTATCGTTAGGCAGTTTCTCTGCCACTAATATTATTTTTCTTCATGAATTACTGTGACTGAAAAACAATTGATTACTTGGGAATAATTCTGGGAGGTGATTGGCATCTCCTCCCGTAGCTTATTCTGACCTTTAAACAGCAGATACAGAGTCTGTTAAGGGTCATACTGGAAATCCTGACAGTTCAATAGGCCCTAGACCAGATTGGTTATCACTCTTGTACACATTAACCTGTCACTGGAACAAGTAGGCCAGATCTATTTTATGATCAGTCCGAGGGGGAGGGGAAAAGAGGAAGATAGGTAAAGATACAAAGAGAGCAGAGGAAAAGGGATAATGGAAAGGGGAGGGAGAGAAGAGATCCACTGAGGGTGAGACATGAAATACTTGCTGCAACTAAGATGAATGCTTGTCATAGCTTGCTTTTACTTGGGCTGTGGTGACTCAGAGTTATTACTCATAAGTATTGTTGCCCTTTGAAATTGGGATTTGCTGTCCTACTGCTTGAGGGGAGCTAAGAGGTCCAGTGGATATCGTGCCAAACCTGAGATCAGGAAGACCCGAGTTCAAATTCAGCTTCACTAGCTAGGCAAATCACATGGCGCTGTTTGCCTCAGTGTCCTTATCTTTAAAATGAGCTGCAGAAGGAAATGGTAAACCACAAGAAAACCCAAGTGAAGTCACAAACAGTCAGACCGCTGAAATGACTGAATAACAACCAGGAATCCTGTAGTTTAGACTTCTTGGGAAATTCAGGGCTTTTTCTTTCTTTTCTTTTCTTTTTCTTTCAAACTCCCGATCTGTAGAAGGCATCAGGTGCTGTGTGTAGAGCTTGAAAACATGGGATCAGAAAGACCTCAGTTCAAATCCTGCCTCTGAAGCTTATTCGCTCTGTGACCCTGGATAATCCACTTAATCTCTGTTTTCTGGTCTATAAAATAGGAATAACAGCACCCACCTTCCAGCAGTTAGGAGGATTATATGAGATAATCTGTGTGAAGTGTTCTGCAATCCTTATAGGGAATCACTGTATTGATACTTATTGTTATTGAAAATAAATATAACTTATTGGATCCTACAGATTTTACACTAGTGCAAAGAAAACTTGGGTTTTCAGAATTTATTTGGTAAAGGTGGATGTGTCTGCCAATTTACCATCAGTTCTTGGAAGTATCTTGACCTCGAAAAACCTCTTATATTTCTACACTTGGTCCATTTACTCTACGATTCAGTGACACTGGCTTTTTTGTTCTGTAGCACAACACTGCAACTCATGACTCCATGCATTTCCCCCTTGCCAAGAATGTTCTCCCTCCTTATTTCCATATCCTGGCTTCCCTGGATGCCTTCAAGTTTCAACTTGTTCAGTTGTGTCCGACTCTTCATAACCCTGTGGATCATACTGTCCATGGGGTTTTCTTGGCAAAGATCCTGGATGGAGTAGTTTGCCGTTTCTTTCTCCACTGGAGAAGGGTCACATAGCTAGTAAGTGTCTGAAGCTGGATTTGAATTTAGGTCTTGCTGACTTTAGGTCCAGCACTCTAGTCACAGACTCCCTTAGCTGCCCCCCAAATCTCACCCACAAGAAACTTTTCCTGGTCCCTCCTTAATATCAGTGCCTTCTCTCTGTTGATTATTTCCAACTTGGGAAATTCCTGTGAATAGGATATATGAATATAATCTATATATCTCACATGCCCCTTACAGAGTACAGCTGTCATCCTATTTATAGCTTGTTTTTTCATTGTTATATGTTGTTTCCTCTATTAGACAGTAAGCTCCCTGAGAGCAGAGATGGTCTTTATTCTTTATTTGTATCCCTATTGCTTAGTACAGTATGTGGCACACAGTAGATACTTAATATATTGACTATGTGAGGTCTGAGTAGGGAAAGGGTTACCTGGGAGGTTTGTGCAAGTCTTCTGGAGGAGGTGACATTTGAGTTGGATTACAAAGGATAAGGAGGAATCCAAAAGTCAGAGGATGAGAGAGAATTCCAGGTCTAGGAAACAGGACCCAGAAGGGCCTTGACTAAGGAACTCGGAGGGTTTTTAGCGGAGGAATTATATGATAAAATCTAGTATAAGAATTTTTTAAAATTGTCATCCAACCTTCCAGTTTTCCCCAAATTAAATGTCCATTTTAAAGTTCTCTTGAGGCTTCATGCGTAGACCATTCATTATGTATGATACAGGCATTCCTCTGTGCTAGTTATTAGCAAGATTAAGTCCTCTGTAAAATCCAGTAAATGTTCATTAAGCTCCTATATGCCATCCACTGTAGATACAAAGACAAACATAAAACCATCCTAAACCCCATGAGCTGGAGGAAACTCCAAGTCTCTATACAGGTAAGTAAATATAAAACACATGCAAAGTCATTTTGGAATAGGAGAGGAGAGAGTGCTGACAGCGGGAGACTCAGGAAAGGTCTTCTGTAGGAGGTGACCATTGAGCCAAGACTTGAAGGGAGCAAGGGGTTCCCAGAGATGAAGTGAAAAGGAAGTACTTCAGGCATTAGAAGACAGCTTATACAAAAGCACAGAGGCCCAAGAGAGAATGTCCTGGCAGAACAACAAGAAACCTTGTTTGGCTAGGAAACCTGATGAGTGATAGTCAATAACCATTTCTAAGCATCTCCTATGCGCCAGGTACTGTGCTTTGTTGTTCAGTGGTTTTCAGTTGTGTTGGAATCTTCATGACTCCATATAGAGTTTTCTTGGCAAAGATCCTGAAGTGGTTTGCCATTTCCTTCTCCAGCTTATTTTACAGATGAAGAAATGCAGGCAGAGAGGGTTAAGTGACTTGCCCAGGGTCATATAGCTTGTAAGAGTCTGAGACCATATTTGAATTCAAGTCTTCTTGACTCTAGATCTCTACACTCTGTCCATTGCATCATCTTGCAGTCTGTAGGTAGTGCTGTGTTAATCATGGGATAATGTTAAATAGAATGAAATCAATAATTAATAATTTATGTGAAACATCTACGTAATATGAAAATCTAAAGATAAGTGAGGCCATATCATTCAGGGCTTTACATGTCAGAGGACTTTGAGATTTGTCCTAGAGGCAGGTGCTAGGGTGGCTGTGCTGTGAGTGGAGAGAAAACCAATGCCAGAGAGACAAAATAAGAGGTATTCCTGTCCTCGAGGGTACATGCTGCAGTCAAGACTTTGGCTGTGTTCTGAATAGAATAGCAACCCCAGTGGGACTAAAATAGGGTCAGTGATTCCTGTAATGTTGAAGATTTTCCTGTCTTCAGGCGGAGGAGAATGGCGATTTCAGAAATATTTTGGGGAAACTTTTGTTAGTCACAGTCTGTCCCCTAATCACCCAAACCCAATTCAATTCAAACCCTATCATGAAGTCAAAACTGGTTAGAAAAAAGAAGTTAGAAAGTAAGATTTCAGCTGTGATAAAGATTTCATTGTGTGTAGAAATTCATGTAACCTCCACAAGTTGTTTTTCTAACTAGCTAAAAATTGATCTTAATTTGGGGAGCAGAGTATATGAAACCTAAAACAGAGAAGAAGAAAGAAAGACATGAGCCCCAAATATAAATGATTAGTCATGGAAACAGTGCTATCTTAGATATTCAGATAATTTTTAGAAATGATAATGATGTCAGGCTTCCTTTTGCTGCTCTAGAATCTATAATTTGCATTATTTTTAGAATCTTGCTATTTAAAGAAACAGCTCATTTAAAAGTTGGCAACACACTTATGGTAGAGTTTATTTCTGTCATTGTGTAACTTGAAATGAAAACAAATGCTGCATACGATGGGAGATTTGGAATTTTTTTCTTTAAAGAATCTGTTGCTTTTCCCAGAAAGGTTTGTGTGATAAACAGAATGACACACTTTTATTTTTCCCAAACTCAGTGTCAAAACTCACAAGAACATATCACGGTACAGGGAATTTACCCAAAGGTGACATCAGGATTGAATCCCCACAGTGTAATCAGAATGAATAGATTAATATGCCGATAGAATTCAGAGAAAGGACTTCTGGGAATTAGGTTATATATAATCTTTTTGTAGTGCTTGAATGAATGATTGGTTATAGAATATTACTCTATTTAAATTGACATTCCTTAGGGGCTCTGGGTAAATCTTGTATTCTTTTTGGAATAGAACTGAAAAGTAAGACAGTCAGTGGCTACAGTTTTAACCAGATTCTTTCATAGAGGACTTGGGAAACTTTTTCTTCATTTACTGTAGCTTCAGTCTGTATAATTCAGTCTTTTGGTGTAAGCTTACTTTGCTTCAGTTATTAGACATGAATAAGTACGGCTATGTGGGGGTAACAGGTGAATTTCAAAGCCAAATCTTGTTTTCTTTTTTCATTTGGATTTTCTGTTCACCTTCAGACAGGAGTATCAACTGAGTGTGTGTTTTCAAGCAGGAAGCCAAAATGTTGGAGTCTGTTTAATTTTAAAAATTCACTACCCTTTTTTTATTCTCAACACAAAGAAAGCACCCTGATGCTGAGAATCTTTTTTTCTCCGTTCATATATTTTAAAGTATATAAATCACTTTTGGAAAAAAAATATGTGAGATACACACACACACACACACACACACACACACACACACATATATAAAACTTGTGTGTATGTGTATATATATACATATATACATATATATATACACACACACACACACACATATATATATATATATATATATATATATATATATATGTGTGTGTGTGTGTGTGTATATATATATATGAATAAACTAGTGTTGGTATAGTGATTAGAAGACTGGGGAATCAGGATTGTAGTCCTAACTGTGACATGTGCCCATGGATGAGATACTTTGGGTTGTTGTTCCTCAGCTGTAGAAAGAGAAGTTTGGATTAGATGATGAATTTCCAAGACCCCTCTGGAGATCTAAAAATGTTTTGATTTTATGATACTTAGATGGAGACTCTGGTGTAAAATATGAATATCACTATCTATTTTTTTAATCTTAAGGTCTACGTGGATGTATGAACGCATCTAAATAGGACTCTGGCCCTCTACTTCATAGATCCTACAGCCAAGTTTTCTCTCTCAGAATAGTCCAGAGAGTTTAGGCCAGAGATTTGCTGGCTGAGTTGAATTCAGGTAGGATGGAAAGGGGATCCTTTTCTCTTCTCTTCCTCTTCTACAAAACGAACATAAAATTTAAACTGTCTCCCTGGTTGGGACATAAATAAAGGCTGTATGATCACTTTGGAGCCATCTTTCACAGAGGATCATTTTTCAGGTATGGGTCGAACTAGATGGCTTCAGAGCCATTTTCTAACTGAAGGTCAGTAGAAGTAATTTGACTGTAACAAAGCTTTCTCTAAGTTTGATTTTGGCAGTGGGGATGTGGATGACCTCGGTTTCTCAAAGGCTATACAAGTGGAACACAAACTCTGGCTGGTCTTACCAAGCAAGAAAGGCCTCCAGTTCAGTTATAGTCATAAACTGTCTTTAGTCCAAGGAACGCCTTTACCCTTGCTCAGTTTAGAGAGGCTTATTGCTAGAAAGTCGGCCCCCAGATGAAAAATATTTTATTCATGCTTGCAAAAACTGTCTAATAACTATTGTATTGATGGAAGACACTGAAGAAATCAGATTTCTGAAGTATAGGATAAATCCATTCATACTTTATTAAATAGTCATCATAATTTGCTATGGTAGAGAAATTCAGCTTTGCATAGTAGCCAACAATTTGGTGCTAAGTTTCTCCAGATTTAACTAGGAAAGTCTTCAAAGAATATAGTGTCACATAGTGTCATAACCTTGAAGAACAACCCAGGGAAAATTCCGTTCTACAATTAAGTATAGGAATTTAGTAGAGATATTTTAGAATATTTCTGTAAAATAGGTTTATAGGATAATGGACTTAGAGTTAGAAGGAACCTTAGAGATCATCTCCTTTTTATTTAACTTCTTGGTTTTCAGTTTTATGCAATGAGAAGGTTGGATCACATACCCTCCAAGGTTGCTTCCAACTCTAGACCTGTGATCTCAAGTTTACTGGTGTAAATATAGCATGCTTGTTTTTAAAAAGTGAATTTAAATGTGTAGACTTGGAATTTTAAGAGAAAATAATAAAATGTTATATAACCCCAGCTCGTAGTACAGCCTCAGGATTTTTCAGTAGACACTAATTTAGTGACTTATGGGCATTTGAACAAGCAGAGTCAGTGTTCTGGTAATTGCAACAATTCTGAAACATAATTGTATGTCATTTTCTTTAGTTTAATGGCATTGTGAAGAGAGGGGAATGAAACACTGTCCCCCTTGTTCTTTTACAGATACAGCCCTTCCAGTTACCTAAGTAAAGGGTGAACATCAGCACCTTCAAACCTGGGAGATAAAAATACCCCTGAATATGCCAGTCTTTTTTGAAATAACTTATAATTGCTTAATATTTCCCACTTCTGGTAGTCTCTCTCATGAAGATACTAAATGTGATTAAAAAACAAAACTTTGCCTTTATTTTGATTCTCTAAATGTCCAAGAGGAGGTACTAGAGGTTATTGTTGACTTACCATTTTTAATTATTCTTAAATAAGGGACTAAAATGATGAAAGAATTAACAATAAAGAGAAAAGCAAGCTATTTTAGACAAAAGACAAAAGCGTAGCACAGAGATTTACTTCTGAAAAGTGTGCTTTAAGGATTCAAAACAATTGTTTTCTTATGCCACTGTGATATTACATCTTTAACATATGCATAATTAAATATAAAGGTATCCATATTTGATGAAATAATCAGCTGGTGGATCTTTCCTGAGGAAAATACTGACTTAAAGGGTTTTACTTAACCACTGATTATGCTTAAGTTCTTTTGTGTAAATTTCTGAATGTTTTTTAAAATATAGTAAAAAATGGACATGTCATGTCTCTGGATTTACCATAGTTGAAAACAAAATTATAGCCCTCTCTCCACAAAAAAATAAAAACCCAAGAAAACAAATTTACCTGCCATAGGCTACATTCTGATATACTTTCTGTTTATTAATATTATATTTGTATTAAATATGAAAGGCAGCATAATATAGTAGATAGCTGCCGTCAATCAAGAAAATTTGGGGTTCAAGCCTCACCTCTGAAACATAATGGCTGTTCAGTTCTAGGCAATTCACGTGATTTCTCAGTATTCTGGATAGTTCTCAAGAACTCTTAAGTTTCAAAGAAGGTACCAGCCTTTATTAGGAGAGGGATTTTCCTTCTATGAAAGTGTATATACCAAAGGAATCACAGGCCTAGGCTCTGTCCTTAGCCCCATACTGCAGCTGGGTTGGCCCAGTGGACAGAGCACTGGATCTGGAATCAGGAAAACCTGATTGCCTTAGACATGTACGACAAGCTGTGTGACAAATCACTTCCCTTCTTTCTGCCTCAGTTTCCTCAATTGTAAAATGGGGATTTTACAGCACCTATCTCTCAGGGTTGTTGTGAAGTTCATATAAGAAGGTCATATTTGTAAAGTACTTTACAAACCTAAAAGAATTATGTAAGTGTCAGTTATTGTTTTAATTTTTTTATTACTAGATACTTGGTACAAATATTACAAAATGTTTGGCACAAACCAAAGCTTTTATATTCTAGTTTTCTTTTATAAACAAAGCAGACTATTCTAACTAGGGAATAACTGTGCTGTTAATTGATAAAGATTATGTTCTTGGGACATATCACATAAATCATATCAATTTTTCTATAATTTTTTTTTGAGACCAAGGGTCCAGGTTCAAATCCTGGAAAGTTTTGCTACTATATTGTCTGTGTGATAAATCACTTAACCTACCTGAACCTCAGCTTCCTTTTGTAAATTAAGAGAGTTAGACTAAATAATTTTAAGATCTTTTCCAGCTATAAATCCAATAATCCCCTGATTGTACAATAATTTATTACTTTTGTTTTTAGGCCAGGAATAATTTTGCTCATAGTCAAAGTATATTTTGAAATACAGTGAAAAAATATTTGAAGTTTAGTTTGAATGAAGGTAATTCATTTCTTGAAGTTAGGGATAGTGGTAGCAAACAAGAATATCAGGCGCTACTCTAGATGAAAGGAGATGAACCATACTATGATGGATTTAGTGAGTCTGAGGATTCCCTAAGATACATTTACTCTAGAAGACCCTTGAGAAGCTGCATAAGTTCTTGGACTGGCATTTAGGACGTCCTGATCTGAGTGGAGCCTGAGCCCTGGCAGCCTTTGAACTATTACAGTCTCAGTTGGATCTTCAGGGCCATAGTTGGCAAAAGACTAGACCAGCCTTGAAGCTACACTCAGTATCTGCCATTAGAATCTTCTGGAGATACAGATATAAACCTACCTGTGTCTTGAGAGTTAGCCTAAAAGGAAATATTTACCTAGGCCATCACTCTAGTATATTTGGCTTGTTGAAGTAGATCTTAGATCTAGAAGGCACCTCAGACCATGCAGTCTTGTTCTTCATCATCAAGTTACATATTTGACCTTGTTTGCTTTAAGCAAGAGTCAGGATTTGAGGAATGAGCCCAGGAAAAGAACAAAGATTGAGTGGTTTAGAGAAGACAAAAGGAGAACAGTAGAAGAGAACAGGAGAAATAAAAATAAATACTAGTAGGAAGTTGACAACTGGGTGGTACAGTGGGTAGGGTTCCTGGAGTTGGGAAGATCAGAGTTCAAATTTGGCCTTAGACACTGGCTAGCTGTGGGACCCTGGGCAAGTCACTTAAACCCTATTTGCCTCAGTTTCCTCATCTGTAAAGGGAAGTAGCAAACCACTTCAGTATCTATTCCAAGAAAATTCCAGATGGGGTTACAAAGAGCTGGACCAAACTGAAATGACTGAACAGCAACAGCCACTAGTAGGAGGGGGGAAAACCGAAAATGGGCTGAGGAAGAAAAGAATCTTATTAGAGATAATTGTGTAGACAGTTTTTTGCTCTTAGACCTACTGTATACTTCTTTCCACACTACTAGTGAGCTCCAGTAATTTGCACAGTCTTTGGCACAGTGCTGCCAAGGTCAGGCAAAGGATAAAATACTTTAGCCCCTTCTGAGCACACACAGCTGGGCCAGTAGACAAACTGTTTTTCTTCATTTTTCCACCAACACTGCTACTGTCTTCTTTCTGCAGAAAAACAGAAAGGATAGGCTACAAAACTGAGATAGGAAATGGCCCTGGGACTTGCCAGACAAGCATTTATCCATCTGATTGAAAGAGTTTGAATGAATTTAAGTACTGCAGGCAAGTTCTCCATTCATTCAGATACTCAATAAGCCCTTATTAAGTACCTGCTTTGTGCTAGAGACTGTGCCAGGAATACAAGCACACAAAAATCAGTGCTTGCCTTCAGGTAGTTTACATTCTCTTCGAGGAGAAACAACATGGTCATGGATAAAAGTAAGTTATGTGCAAAAATATTTTTTGTTGTTGGGGTAGTGGGTGTTCAGTTAGAGACATTAAAAGGAACATAAACAACCGGGCTTAAATAGATAAACCCTAGTAGAAGCCCTCATTTTTCTTGTTGGGAGTGGAAACTGAAGAGGCAGCCACAAAAATCTTGAGGATTTACATGTGTGTGTGTGTGTTTGTATGTATATATATATATATATATGTATATGTGCATTCCTGGACCACAGTAGGTGAAGCTTTTACCAATCTGATGAATAAGTAATCTGTTTTATGAAATGAGAAAACTATTTATTCATCTTACGTCTCTCTCCATTTGTCTCTATTTGGCATGCATGTCCAGAATAGTAACTTCAGGATTGCCTCTCATTGCTTTTATCCAAAGGACAGACACAGGGTATGTGTGTGTTTTATGAATTTTTCTGCTGTGGGCAAAAAATAACACTTTGCTTTAATTCTTTTTTAATGATGGATCCTGTTGGTGAAAAAGCCTAACAGATCTTTATGTTTTACCTGATTTTCTCCCCTGCCAGAGTCTATGCTTTTTACTTGTGCGCTCTATTGAGTGAAGGGTAATTGTTGTATGCAGTTGCCCTGATTTTAAGTGGAACCACCATATGAATCTGAAACAGGAGTCTGGCCCCTGGAGTTTACAGGTTAATTTAATCTGTTCCCTGTAAATTATTTAATAGAAAGCCAGTGTTTCAGAAAACAACATGCACCAGTGCCACTTTCTTGTCACATGGAAGACAGAGTGTCTCCTTTTAAGAGGACAGACTGACAGTTCCACTTGTCTTAGCTTTAAGATAATTAGATCAGTAACTTATTCTCTGCTGAAGACTAAACCTTATCTTATTGGCTAAAGTTCAGAATCAATCATGTGTTCCTCTTCCTGCCCTATCCTGAAAGCAGGGAGCAGTAAACAATTTGTATGTTTCAATTAGGTTGCCATAAAAAATGAGTAGCCGCAAGGCATTAGTTTATTACTGGTATCCAGCCCTGTTTTCATTTACTAAATGGCACTCTGAAAGCCTCCATTCTCAACATAATCACCTCAGGGCATCCACTGAGTATGGCCCTGAATGATTCAATTGTGGCTGAAAGTCGTTCTCTTCCCAGAACAGGAGATTTAGGACTCTTACAGTCTCCTAGTGTGTGTCTAATGCTTCCATCTTTGTCCTCATTGGGATCCTTGCATAAAGATTGCTACAGAGAAGCAACTGTAAGAAGATACTTTATTCTTTTTCTCTTTCATGCTTTGATGTTTTCCTTGTACCCCACCTTCCTCTCCTCTCTCTGCCTCTATCAGTGAAGGTCCCTAAATAAATGATAATGATAGCTAACATTTATACACTGCAGTGCTTTAGAATTACCATGCATTCCTCTTTCATTTTGCTATTTGAGTTTCACAACAACTCTGTGAAGTAGTATATCAATAGGATGTACCATGATGGAGGGAGGGAAAAACCGATAGGAAGAGGGGAAAGGAACAAGTATTTATTAAGTGCCTGTTTTGTCCCAGAGACTGTTCTAAATGATTTCTAAAAATTATCTCATTTAATCCTCACAACAACCCTGGAAGGTAGGTGCTCTTCTTATCCTTGTTTTACAGAGCAGCAAAGCGAGGCAGATCAAGCAGCTTGCCCAGGTCACACAGGTAGTCAGTGTCTGAGGATGGATTTGAACTTGGATGTTTCTAACTCCAGGTTAACTACATTTTCTTATCTCTTTGCTTTGTTGCAGTAACAATTGACAAGTTGCCACCTTGCAATAGATGGCAAAGAATAACGGTAGCTATTTAATGGTTTTGGATTTCACAGTAGCTCCTCTACTGGCATATGAGAATGTAGGGATGAGAGTCCTGTGGCTTAAAGAAAATCAGCTTGGAATCATTGGGGGACTGGGTGGAGACAATTGAGACAGGGTTGTTTCTGACATTGATGGGAAAGAAGTGTTGGCAGTGGAGGGGCAAATGAAATGAGTTTCTTAAACTTCTCAATCCAGGGGCAGCAGTTGGCTAGAAGAGGTGGTGAGTATGTCTGCTTTTCACAATTACTCTTTGTCTCTAATGGGACCTCCACTTTAATTGGATTTGGTGAAAAGCTTATGTCTTCTCTAAGGACAGGAAGACATTTTACTTTTTTTCATCGTATGTAGTTCTTTTTGGTAAAGTATAAACAATGATGAAGTATGGATTAACTTGAAATAGCATCACAGATACTTTCTAAATTGATCTTTTTAAAGTATATTTTGCTTGCTTGTTGATACACAAGAGCCTGGCATGCATTTCATTAATTTTAGTCCTGCAACAAAACTACTTTACACATAAGGTTAAAGGAATTAATTCAAGTGAAGCTATTTAGAAAACAAGAAATATTATACATAAGTATGTATTTTATGTATGTGTGTATACACGTTATATAGATACTAAATATAGTAATATATATGTACATATTACAAAACATGTACAAACATAGAGTTATTTTGAGAGCTAATAGTTGACAGTGAAGCTATATTTCCAAAAATCCATTTGAGACCAAGCTTTTTTATTACCCCATGGAATTTGATTTTGTATATTTTCCTCCATTTTTACATCTGTCCGGGCTTGGGTGAACAGTGGTATGTTAAGATGTTTAGAATAGAATTTAAACTACTTTTTCTTGTGTTTTTTTTTCATTTTTTAGTTTATTCTGCATTATAAACATTTTCCCCCACTTTCTAAAGCATAGACAAATTCTAATTTGTAGCTTTTGCTGATTTCTGAGGTGCATCAGATGTTCATGCTGAAAATTTAGCATATGTGAAATTCAAGCTGGCTCTAGCACACCTCTGAACTAGAATAGTTATGTATTTTATCTTTTCAGTTCTTCTTCTGACTTTTTGCCATCCTCAAGTTTTCTTCTGAGTCAATGACTTCTTTTCTACATCCTGAAAATGACATAAAGACAATGTACACATAGTTACATTGATGATATTTGACTTAGTAGGCAAAGAGGACTCATTAAGGATTTTTAAGCAGAGGGATTAACACCAAACTGACTTATCTGCTGACATTGTGCAAGATGAATGGGAAGGGGGAAAAACCAGAAGGCTACTGCAGTAGTCCAGCCAGGAAGGGATAAAGGTCTGACCTAAGATGATGGCATAGAAATGAAAAACCAGAAACCATTCCCCTACTTTTGTTCCTACATCTTCATGTACTCCTACCTTCCGTCTTCCAATGGCTTCTCTTCCTACAAGAATGTCTTTCTCACTTTTCTTCTCTGCTTCCTTCCTTGACTGTCTTATCCAGTGAGCACCTCTTTTACTAGCCCTGACCTCTCTGTTGAGCTCCAGAGACATTTGTAACTGCTTACTAGACATGGATCTAGATATCATGCTGCCACCTTAGATGCCACATGTCCTCCATACCCCCATTCTCAAAAGTTATGACTCAATCAACATTTATTAAGCTGGGTATTGTATTATGTACCAGGAACTGCACTAAGTTCTGAAGACACAAAAAGAGACAAAAGGCAGTCCCCGCCTTCAAGGAGACAATATGCAAAAAACAAAAACAAAGCTATATATAAGATAAATAGAAAATCATGCTAGAATTAAGAGGGAATAAAAATAAGAAGGTAATAGAAGTGTTATCACTCTCTCACTCTTAAAATTACTGTGTATTTATTTTCATATATTTTGTGTCCTCTTAATTAGAATGTAAATTCCTTGAGGGCAGGAACCTCGTGTTTCTTTCTTGACCTTTGAGTTAGAGGTTCGGGTCCTTGCTTCATTGCTAAATATTGTAGCTCCCATTTCCAAGTATGTACTCAGCAGAACTCAAAGCATGGTGCCTTACACATTGATTCAACACTTGTTGAACTGAAAACCTTTGTCAAACTCTTGGATTCTTTTTTTTAAAATAACTTTCTGTTTTTCTCTCAACATCCCTCGTTGTTGGGCATAGAATTTTTTTCTCGCTAGTCTTGGCTCCTGCAGCTACTTTCTACAAGACTGCTATTGATTCCAGTTGCTAGATCTCAAATGATTTTCTGAACTTTCAAAGCTTATGAAATTGTGACCTGGTGTGTTTTGTTGTTTAGATATTCATTCACCTCAGGTCAGGATATGAGACACACCCCACGAAAAGAGGTGCCATGCATTCATGGTCACATGGCTACTGAGTAGGAAGATTATGCACCCTACTTGCTGCCTCCTCCTGCTAGAGGCCCCACGGTATTTCTTCTTCCTCCCCAGAAAATAGTGAGGGGAGAACAAATGATAATCATCTTTTTGTATTCATACGTCATTCTGGCTCAGTTGCCAAAAGTGGGCTTTTTGTTACCATAATCAGAAGATACTTACTTGTGATTTGAAATAGGAGAAAGGACCCCTTCCTTACACGTCTATAAACAGGCTCATGAAGCCTCCATGTTGGGTTGCTACCAAAAAGGGTATATTGCTCATACTCTAAATGGGCCCCCATTGGCCCATTAAATCCTGATGAAGAAGTTCAATCCGAGAGAAATGAAGGAATTTTCTGAATTTACACAGATCGTAAGTGTCAGCAGTAGAATATGAACCCAGATCCTCTGACTCCACAACGAGGAGGTCTTTCCACTATTTTGTGATCAGACTGTGAAGGCCTTAAATGACAAGCTGAGGAGTTTATATTATATCTTAGGGAACCACTAAATGCTCTTGGTCAGAGAAGAGAGTTTGTCAGTCCTGTCTCTTCTACCTAGAATTTCCTACACATTGATTCTTTGCTTATTATGTGTTATTGTATCTGTGGAGAATATAATCTAGGCAGGCTGTGACTGTTTAACAAGAGTATGTAAAGTAATTTACTTCACCATACCTAGGAGGAAAATGGTAAAAATTATCTTTAATGTAATAGACAAGAATTAGATATTTGATCAGAATCTTAACACCTTACGTCCCCTGATAAATCTAAAATGTTATTTATAGTAGTTACTGAATATTTAGAAGAGAATTTCAGGATTTTATAAGTGGAAAGAATTTTAGAGATAATAGAGCTTCCCTGACCTCTTTTGCCTTAGATTAAAAGATAAAACAAAACTGAATCTCAGGTTGAGTAACTTCTTCAGCTAGTTTGGGGCAAATTCAGAATCTTAACTGAGGTGGTTTGACTACTCTTCCAGTGCTGTTTCTCCTAAACTGTGCTGAGTAAGGGATATGATACCTTTAGACGCTCTGTCAATTTGTTTTTCTGCAGTCAATTGAATAGAAGGTGTGGTGGTGCTAAAATTTTTTTTGTCATTCTCTTTTTATGAAGATGTCATAGAGCTGTATTTTGAATTCAGGATAATTTCTCTTCTCTTGAAACCAGATAGCATTGTTTCATTTCCTTTGAACTACATTGATGTTTTTAAAAAACAGCAAGATAATATTTTATTAAGACAAAAATAAATATTTCCGAGGAAAGATGTTATTTCCTGAAGCATCATATATCAGAAGCTTAAAGAGTTCTTGACATATGTGGTGCTAATACCAAGATCAGAAGGAGTCAAAGGTAAAGAAAGTGAAGATTCATAGGCTAGGTTTTGCTGAAATCTTGCTTTCAAAAGTCCCTCCATGTTCTTTCCTTGTACTTCATGAAAAGTGACATGAAGATGACCCTGGGCTCCTAGAAAGCTGTGCTAATGAAGAATAAACATTAAAAAGCAAGTTCTGGCAGGCCCTCCTTCCAAAGCTTGAGAAAGCTTTGGATACAAGCCCAGTGACAAGATTGTGCATCCAGGACCAGCCTAATGAAGACATGAAAAAGGCCATTTCTAGAAGGTTGGTACCAGGTGATGCAACACCTTGAGGCAATAAAAGACTGCAGTCTTCATAAGCTGTGGAAATACTCATACCAAATCATGAATCTTCAGAAGTATGTTAAGATTTTTACCTCTTTTTTTAGAGGGTACTCTAAAGGTACTTTGCTTTAGAGGTAAAGGGTACTTTGTTTGATGGTTAATGTTCTACTTTAAAAGATCTGCACCTTTGACACCATTTTGGTTCCTTTTAGAGACATTGATCTAACCTTCTAAGAAGTTCAGGACAATGGATTATTAAGTGTTCTTTTAATTTCTAATTTTAATATCAGCTTTTTGTTTAATAATCCATGTATTCATCTATTTTCAAACCTTTTACACTCTTTCCATAGGTAAATATTTCTCCTTCCCTTCTCTCTTCTGGTTCCTAGCACCACGAAACACCCACTCTCTCCCTTTCAGAATATATTTTTCCTTCACTGAGTTCATATCCATCATTTGCCCTTGACATCTTTGAACTCTTCTTTATCTTCATTTCACCTCTTCTTTCTCTACCTCAGAAAAAGTTGCTCTCCTATACAGAGCTAATTTCATTTCTACTTAGGATCCCTTCCCAGACCTAGCTCTGTTTCATCTATTTTTCCCACGTTCAATATTTTCTTCTCTACAGGTTCCCTGCCACCCTACAAACTTGCTTAGTTTTCCCTAGCCTAATAGAAACCTTTCCCTTGCTTTGCCATTCTTTCCGGTTGTTATTTCATCTCTCAGCTTTTTGCAAAGCCACATGTTTATAAAGAATAAAACTTGCTGCTTCCATTTTCTCAACCCCTTATTATCTATCTTCTGTCAGTGTTTTTGGAGAAATTGATGTTGCACGGGATGACAGAGGTCATCTAGTCCAATCCCCCTCATCTTGCATGTGAGAAATTTCAGTCCAGAGAGGATTAGGATTAGTAACTTGTACAAGACAAGATTTCAACCTAGTTGCTTGAGTTCCAAATCTTCAACTTCTTTCCCATGCACCCACAATGCCGTTAGGTACCAAATCTTTTTCTCAGTCATCCTTCTTGATGTCTCTATAGCATTTAAGGGGAATCGTTAATCCCCATTTTATTGAATCTCTCCTCTTCTGTGACCCTGCACCATCTTGGCTCTCGTTCCTGGAAAAAAAAATCCTTCTGGGTTTAAAGAATTCTTATCTTCCTGTATTCTAAAAGTAGAAGTTGCCCCTAAGTCCTCAGCCTTATCCATTATTTTCCCTGGGGTAATCAAAGGGAGGGGGGACAGGTAGGGTGGCAAAAATTAAAAAAGTGTATGTTTCATTAGAACTGATTACTCTTTGAACAGGATTTAGTCATCTTAAGCAGATCAGTTCTGAAGAAAAACAGTTCGAAAGGGAAAGCCCTGGATGGAATCCTACTGACCAACTCAGTCTAAACATTGTTTCCTTAAAAGAAGGGATAAAGTCAAAATTCTTTCCGAGCTTGATAGCATAACAGTTGCTTCAGAATAATAATTCAGTTTGCATCTCAAAAGCTAGGAAACATCTTGAGCCTTTCAGCGGACTAGGGAATAAAGCTGGAAACACAAAATTATTCACAGTACAATATTCATCATTTTCAGATGCTCGAATCAGCTTCCTGACATGAAAACATACTTATTGTAGAAGCTTATCTTATGCCCTGGTTATAGTCAATTCTGTGGTTTCTGCCTGAACTGTGAAATTGCAGATGTTGTTAATTCTGAAACTAAACGTTTGCTGTAAGCCGACTCAGGTTTGCTTTTTTAGCATAAATATAATGCTGATCTTAAAAAAAAATCAGAACTTGGCCATTTTTAGGTTATCTTTTTTGTTTTTGTTTGCCAGGAAGAAAACAAACATCCGTAAAATATCAGCAGTCAGGAAATTGATCTAATTCCATTCATATTTATCTTTAGTGGATTCTTTGACTGAAGACTTGAATAGGAATGAATCTGAAAAATGTGTAAAGATACCGCCAAAGGAGAAGAGAAAATGGTGGTGGTACAGAAGCTGCCCTTTAAGTCTCCATACAAATGTTGTTACAGAGCATTTAAAAAGTACTTTTCTGCTTTCGAGCACTTTGCAGACATTACTAATTAAACCTGGCAATCCCTACAAGGTACATAATTATTAGTATCCTCACTTTACAGATGGGGAAACCGATATACCAAATTAAGTGACTTGCCTTAGGCCACAGAGAGCACGAGTGTTAGAGCCAGAATGTCAGACTTCTACCAGGAGGATAAAATCACAGCTTATTTGTTCTCATTGAAAATGATTCATTTCACCCCAGGGCTCTTCTAGTTGGGACACAGCAGGGGTTTTTTACATCACGCTATATAGTAGGTGTATAGCAAATGTTGATACTATTTATCAAGACAAATTAAGGAAGTCCACAAGGAATGTTTGTGTTTGAAGCATTTGAAAGAAGGGGAAAGAAAGGAAGAAGTGGTTGGAATTGCCTATTGAAAGGTGGTTGACCGATGCCCACCATTAAAAATGCTAAGGTTATGTAATGATTCCATTATCCATTGGCGAACGTATTTGCTCTTCAGTCCTGGAAAGACAGGTAGAAGAACCCATTCTCATCTCCAAAGGACAGATGTCAAATACCTGAGATGCCAAAAGAACGGAGATCAGCCCCTAAGGAAAGAGAAGTGTTAGTAAACGGCAGCTGTCCCTCAAGAGAGGGAATAGGATGCCAAATCTTCTTGGGGCTGAAAAACTACCAGCATGCTATTCAGTTCATTTAAATTCAAAAAGAAAACACAAGTATCACTAGTAATAGGGTGCTTGGGGAGGCCCCTGAGGAGAGACAGCATGGAGATAATTCAAGGTCACTGCTCTCATGGGGTCCAGTAAGAGATAGGATGTGCATGGATAACTGAAATGTTCTCTGATAAAATTCTTAGGTACATAACAGAGTTTTAAACTTTGAAGAGCAGAGTCCTTATAAAGAAGAAAATTTAGGAAAGCCTCATTAGGGGGTATAGGGAATCATATGGTGAAAGGGATAGTGGGAGGAAGGCACAGAACATAGTCAGCAGACAGAGTAATCTAATTTGGCTGGAATATTGAGTAGTGTATCTGGAGAAGCCTAAAATTAGACAAGCTTGAAGAGGTAGGATGGCACCAGATTGTGTTAAGAAGGCTAAGAGTAGGATTTAGAGCTTGATGAACAGGGTTCCTCTGAAAAGTTTTGAGCCAAGGAGTGACATGGCCAGACCTAAGCGCAAGCAGGACACAGACTGGGTTAGAGGAGGAAGGCAGTGGAAGACCTGTTAGGAAGCTCTTGTATCAATTCATTCAGACCTATGCCAGGGTGATGACAGTGGGAGTAAAAGCACCAGAAAGGAGAACCTGCTAGATGTGCATCATCTTGCTGAAGAAGAGGACTTCTTAACTGATTGGATGTGAGAGGTGAAGAGAAGAGAGGAATCAAAGGTAACAAGTATGAAGTCAAAAGAAGGAAACACTCTTTGGGTAAAAACCAAATACTTGGTTTGGGTCATAATGAGTTTTAGGTACTCGTGGGATGTACAGGTGGTCCGTGATGGGGAGACTCTAGCTCTTTCTGTTAAATAACCTTGCCTGCACTTGGGGAAAGCCTCTCACTTGGTCTGTAGCTGAGATCTTAGTATGACAGGAATTGCCAGACCTTCCATTTCATTGAGTTAAGCTTATGTTTGCACACTGTCTCCCCTCTTAGATTATCTTGAGAGCCTGTTGGCTGTTTCATAGTTCAAAGGTAAGGGAGATATGGGATAACTATCCAGTTTTTGTTTATTTTGATCATTGTAACCAGACCCAACATAAAATTTTTATTTCAAAGTGGATAAGGGAGCCATAACCAATCATACTGTATTCTGGTCAGACCATGTCTAAAATACTGTGTTGAGTTCTAGGCACAGCATTTTAAAAGAATGGTGATAAGCTGGAATATTCCAGAGAGTACCTAGAATAGTAAAAATGGTAAAAAAAAAAAAAAAAAATCTGTGCCAAATGAGGACCACTTCAAGGAAATAGAGACATTTAGCCTGGAAAGAAGAGAAGGTTCATGGGCAGGTGGCAGCGGGGAGGAACATGATATGATGGCTGTCTTCCAGTATTGGCCATCAGGAAGGAATTGAATTTATTCTGTTTTGTAGTTATGCTCTCTGGGACCAAAGAGGCAAATTTAGGATTGATGTCATTTTTTTAAAGAATCCTAATAATTAGCACTATCAGAATGTTGACTGAATTGCTTTATGAAATAGTGAGTTTCTTCTCACTTGGAAGACTTCAAGCAGAAGTTGGGTGACCACTTGTTGATTGTGGTAGGGGAGTCTTTTTTTTTAACTAAATTACCCCTAAGGATGTTGATGTGAAGCTCAGAAGATACTTCAACGTATTCAACCCCACAACTTTCATTCTCTATTTCACATGCATATGAACACAAGGAAGCTGACCTGTCTCTTGGTGAGAATGATTTCCTGGACCTGGAAGGACATGCAGGAGATAGGCTATCCATTGACTGCTGATCTTTATCAGTAATTTCCTGGGGGTACTCTTACTTAATGTGTTTGTAATCTAAATGATGGAATCGAGCTCACCAAGCTCATATCAAGTCTAAAGGAAGTTAACATCCTAGAAGACAGAGATTAGAATTCTGTGACCTTGTTAAATTAGGAAGTGTTCCATCAAGCCTGGGATTGAGCCCAAGTACACGATAATGCACTTACATTCCAAGACATCAACAGCAATAAATTACACAGGTACAAGATGAGGAAATGATAATGAGATAAAATTCTGCTATGTATAAAGGTCATTAATATATATGTGACATTGCAATATCACAATAATGTGATATTATTTATAGCAATATAATTATGATAACCAATATTAACTGAATTTTTTTTCCTTATTGTTCTCTCTAGAGACTCATGGGGGAGATAGTGTTTGCAAAAAGAGTAACATGATTAGACATAGGGAAGACAATTCTAATTAATTTCTGTGTTGTACATTTTTTTTGAGGAGCTTAAGCAAATTAATATTTTTTGTTACTGGTATGAGACAATGAGTTATACACATCTTTCATTTTATTAAGGTGCAAAGACATTAATTGACTAGCCAAAGGTTGCATAGTAACCAGACTGCAATACCAGATTCCTGCCTTCTTGTTCAGTGACCTATACACTGTTTAGATAAATCCTTCCTAGACCACTTAGGAAAAATTAAGGGTACCAGAATGTTTCCACACCTGAGAAAGGTAGGATCAAATACCAATCCAATCCAATAAGCATTTTTTGTTTGTGATCTGCTGTGTTCAAGGTTCTATGCTGCAAAGACAATGTAAGTTCCTAGAAGGAACTTACATTCTACTGGAGGAATATACCTTAGGAATTGGGTGCCTTAACTGTCTCCATGTATATAAGGTAACCCCTTATATATATATATATTATAAGTACGATGCTATTTATTTAAGTCAAACATGAAAAAGTGCATTTAAATTAAATAAGATGAATTTTATCAATCAACGACCATTTATTGAAGGTCAACTATGGGACAGACACTATACTTGCTACCTCCCAGGAATAGAGCTTACATTCTGCATAGATTCTTAACTTTTGTGTCATATACCTCTTTAGTAGTCTGATGCCTCTCAGTCTTATTAAATAAATAAAATGCATGCAATTTCAAAGAAAACCAAAGGTCAGTAAAAACAAAGGTATAATTTTTTTCCCATCAAGTTTGACAAATCCTTGAAATCTATCCACAGAGTCCATAGACCCCCAAGTGAGAAAAACCTAGTCCTACAGGGATGCCTTATCTTCATAGATAAGTAAATATTGGATATTGTCACAATACATATGCAGTGGTGAGGGACTACCAAGTATCTGGGAGAATCGAGACTTTTTGGCTAAAAGAATATTTTTTCCTAATATAGACTTCCCAAGGAAGTTATAGAACCCTCATCTCTTAATAACACTGAAGAATCTAATCCACAACCATCCCTTGTATGGTTTTAAGTACCTGTGCCAAAGGATAAGGCCAGATGGTTTTGAAGTTATCTTCCTGCTTAATGTTTGAGACAGTGAGGTATTGCATTAAGATAGAACAGAACTTTGTACCTGGAGCCCCAAAATTATAGTTATTATTATGAAATATAGGATACATTTTTCAGCTATTAAAGATACTATATTTTCTTTCTTCCTTCCCTTCCTTCCTAAAAGTAATCCATCCAGTCCACCATTTTTATAAATGAAGAAACCCAAAGAGGTTAAGGGAGTTTTTTTCAAGATTGTCCAGATAATAACTGACAGATTTGAACTCAGGTTCTGTGATTCTAAATTCAAGCCTCTTCCCACTGCATTCTGTTCCCTCTGTATTGTATCCGCATCATGATTGCTTTGTTTAGAAAACAGGAATGCAGCAATGTACTGAAAGCATGCACTGAAAGACCAGCTTCGTTGTAGTTGAACATGATGTGCATACAAGCCTTGTTTGGGGGACCAAGACTCGATGTATCATCATTTGCCATTGCCTTAAGTAAAACTAGCTTAAGATGTTTTCACCATGTGGACTGGCCATCTGCTCACAATAACTGAAAATTCACTTCCAATATTAATACACTCTTTCTCTGTTCTTGCTTGTCTCTGAAATGCCTCAAGCAACTGCTCTTCTCTCATGTGAAGCAGCCACAGCAGCTGTGGGATTCACGAGGGCTTGTCTCTGCCCCCATTTCTGTCAGTTGACAAAAACAGCAAAGAACATTCCCCCAACAGCCTGAATATTGTAAACTCATTAAGTATTAGCTCCTAATAGACAAAAAAAAGTCCTTTTGACTGTGAGCTCCCTCACACAGAACTGACACCTGCAGTCATCTTCAGGGCCAGAGTAGTCTATAAGGGAAGTTACAAGCTTCTGAGGGAACCTTTTCACAGGTTTTTCAAACAAAAGGATCCTTCCTTCAAACTCCCTATCTTTCTGATTACCAATTAACCAAAACCTAGCAAGTGAAAAAACAAGTCTTCTCTTTAAAAAGAATGAAAGTCACAAAGGCAGCGGGGTTGAAGGAAGTAATCATCTTGTTGATTTCTTTCATTTAATTTTTTTTTAACCAGTAAAGCCACTTCTTAAGGATTTATGTGATGAAAAATAAAAGTATTTGCAATAAATGAGTTTTCTTTCTGTAGCGGGTTGTGCTTTCTGCCATGGAGTTTAGCATAGAGAGGGGCTCTAAAGTATTGGGAAAAGATTAAAGCACCTTAGGCATCAGAGGATCTTGGTCCAAGGCCCATCTCTGGCCCTATCTGTGTGACCTTAGGCAGTTTGTTTAATCATCCTGGGACTCACTTTGCTCACCTGCAGAACAAGGGGCTTGGACTAGATGACCCTCAAATCCCTTCAAGCTCTGATTCTATGATTCTTTGGATTCTTCATTGTTTGTCTTCCTTCAGTTGAAAATGTTATCTAGGATAGACCATATTAAATAGGTTATGCCTTTTGTTTCATTAAGTGAGAGTTTTCTCTTCCCTTCAGAGTATTTCTAGTTCCCATGAGCGTACCCTTCCAAGACTATGTCCTAGAGATATTCTGTTCATCCATGAACAGCTTCATTCTCCTTCAACTTTCACAAAATCCCTATTTCCGTGGTCCTTCTATGGTGTCTTCCTTAAATTTTCATTTTGGTTCTCCAAAAATAGAAGGCAGCTAGGCAATGTGGTGCATAGATGTAAGACTTTAAGGCACGAAGAGCTGAGTTTGAATCTTGCCTCAGATACTCCCTCTTTGTATGAACCTGGGCAAATGACCTCATCTCTTTGTGTTTCAGTTTCCCAAACTGTAAAATGGGGGTGATAATAGCATCTCCCTCACTATTGTTGTGAGGATCAGCAAATTTTAAAGTGCTTTGTAATGCTAGCTGTTATTGTCTTCCCCATTCAGTAATTTTCCCTTTCTGCTCTGTTGTCTCTTTGCATAGAGAGAATTCTCTCTTTGCATAGAGAGAATTCTTCCAAAAGCAAATGAACTATTCCCCAGTGATACTGTGTTCATCTGGTGCTGGTCTTTCCCTCTATTCCACCAAATAAAGACCCTCTAGGGTGTGAGGCCAATGGTTTCTCCCCTTCTTTCAGTGAAGAAGATGGTCCTTGAGTTAAAACACCAGACAGTTTACTTTGAAATGACAGATGAGAAGTTTTAGTTGTTTCCTGGAAGCAGCTTACATTTTGTTCATTTTTCCTTCAAATCCCTCACGGGAAGGTTAGAGGGGGAAATGCTGCCCATCAAATGAGACATTCAACAGGAAGACCTTTGGTAAAATTAACTATTTGGTTGTCTTGGGCCCTTTTGGTGATGAAACTTAGCAATGGAAAACAATGTAAGCTCTTCACAGGCCTCTAGTGACATCAGGTGGAACTGCAGGAACCTTTTGTTGAACCAGAGAAACTTGTGCGGGAAGTATAGTGAAGGAAAGAACATTGTTCAATGGATAGTTTGATGACAGATGGTGTGTTTGAAAATTTAGGAAGCTTACTTGTAAGGCAGGGCCTGGGGAAATGGATTTGAAATGTCCGTTCTTTGCATGGTCTTAACCATAGTGTTTTTCTTACTGTTTATAACCATTATCATTGGAACTGTTGCATTATTTGGGGGTTCTTCAGGTCATTTCTCATGTTATTGGATATTTTCAAATAACCTTGAAACCCTTCTCTCAAATGGTCATTGATTAGGATTTTACTCCTGATTATCCCTGATATTTGATTTCTATTTATCATTAAGAATATTTGGGATTTTCATATGCCTGTCATCTCAATGAGAAATAACTGATTCAGGACTGATGAAAATAACAGATTTCTCCTAGCAAGAAATGGGTGAGACAATAGGACACTGTTGTCCATTATCCATAGTTTTCTGACCAGGAGATCATAATCCATAATTTCTGTCATGTGGCCATCAGTGATTTTCTATACTTTGTAGTATAGAGACTGCTCTAAATGAAAATGAGAAGTACCCAACAAGGGTACAACTGTATAAGAGGCTAACCAACCAATGTGTGCCACAGCAGGACTTGTGTTGTTTATTAGCAGACCATTCTCTCCAGGAGCCATCAAGCTAGGTCTTTACCGACCAAGTGTCAAGGAAGGCCCTGAAGCAGTTGATCTGATAAGGCTATACTTTCTAGTTGGCTGCAGAGAGGAAGCTGTGTAGTTCCACAATTAGAACATTGATGCAGAATGTTGTACCATAAGAAATTTGCTCTCTATAATGTCTGGACTTCATTCTTCATTTGACTTTTCATACAGAGAGAGATACTTTGACTTATTCAGAGTCAAATGTTCCTAGGACAGAAGCCTTAAAGAGTGAGAAGGTACAGGGGTACTCATCAATCGTCCATCTATGGTTGACAGAAAGGAGCTGAGAGAGCTGGTCACATTGGGAGAGATGGTGGCCACTGATAAGAGTTGACCCTAGACTAAGGTAATTAGGTTCTTGTCTGAAAATATAGATGCTAAGCTTCTTGCCTCTTTTCAAAAAAGTTATCTGGAAAATATCATATTCTATCAGGGTGATTTTATTTTAAACCCTTTCACTAATGGCAAGAGGAAAGGCTTTACACCCTCTTGAATAGAAGAGATATTTTAATTGGGTAGGCATACCACATTGGTGAACTTTTTACTAAGGCTGGCTTTGAATTAAGACTTTCTGGCAATTCATTTAAGGGAGATATATGTTGGTCTCTTAAAATGCTGACAATTTTAAAAATATTTAGAGACGTTGGCATACGGAGTCACAGTCTGATCCCTGACCCCACTTTCAGATTTATTTCATACTATTATCCTTCCTACATTTTATATTCCACCTTATCCTGCCCCCAACTCCACAGTATATAACCTCCCATCCCCTACCTAGGGTCCATGCCTAGGATCACAGGATCAGAGAGCTGGAAGGGACTTTAAAGGTTCCCTAGCCTAAATGGCTCATTCTACTTTTGAGAAAACTGAGTCACAGAGAAGTTCAGTTACTCTGCCAAGGTCACACAGGTAGAAAGAGACAGAGTCGAGATTCAAGCCAAGCTCTTCCAACTTCAGACCCAGTGTTCTTTCCGCTGCCTTATATTGCATACCTGAAATGTTCTTCTTCTTTACCTGTACCTCTTAAAATTTATAGTTTCCTTTGAGGTTCAGCTCTAATGCCATCTTCTAATGTTTCCCGATCTCAATCTTCCCCCAGCCCCCAGCCACTTGTTAGTATTCTCTCCATCCTTTCCTATGTGGTATTTATTTCTGTTTGTTATATCCTCCCAGTAAAATATATGCTTCCTGAAGGAGTGTTAAGTTTTAGCTTTTGTGTACTTAGCATTTAGTATAGTATATTTAGCACCAAATATATGTTAAATAAATTATTGATGATACCACCTGGGATCATATTTTGAGTTATTTGCAGGGGAGATAGCAGAACAATTTATAGAAACTTATCCCCAGAACAGTATGGATAAGAAATTGCTATTATGTGACTTGAAAAGAATTTTCTTTATGGATAGTGGTCCATTAATGGTTACCCCCTCAAAAAAAATCATGACTTGACCACTGAGAGAAGGGCAGAAGAAGCTGAAGGTTAAACACAACTTTGTCAGGGATGTTAAAGGATTTTATTTCAAAATAAATTTTTATGGCTGTTCTGTTGTAACTTCATTTTACCCTATATGCTTCCCCCTTCCTTTCAGAGAACCATCTCTTATATTTCTTCTTTTAGTAATCTGTCCCTCCCCAATTGAAAAAAACATAAATCAAAAACTAAAGTCCTCAAAACATAGATGCATAGTGCAATAAAACAAATTGTCCATGTCTGAAAAGACATATGTCTCTTACTGCATTTTTAATAAAGCACCTTTTTGACAGAAGCTAAATGATATGTTAAAAGATTTTTCACAGGCCCTTGAGATGCCTTGAGAGTGGACTGAACTCTATTGAGAAGTGTATTTAGGCTTGCGGGACTATGTTGTAATATTCACCACTTAGTGGACAACTCTGGTGTTAAGCCTCTCCATGCTAGTCTTCAAATGGCAGTCTTGAGGTTCATATCCAAAGCTTTTCCAGCTTGGTAGGTCCTGTCTGAACTTTTGGGCTCCATTAGTATCGTATTCAAGAACTCAAGGCTACCTCTGCATAGCCAGGGTGCTATGAAAGGAGATTTCAGAATGTCTGCAGATGTTCTCTCAGACCATTGTCAACCAGGACCAAAGAGACCTTCCAGCTGATGTGGTCAAGGTATATAACCAGCAGGCCTTAGTATCCCCTTTTATAAAAGGTAAGGTGATGTAAGGTGTTGTACTAGATGGCTTCTGAGCCCCCTTCTAGGTCTATGTCTAGGATCCATCCTATTAAGATCATCAGTAAGCATTAATTTGACACTGGATGCCTTTAACTGTGTTTGGTTGCGCAGTGGTTAGTGCCAGGTCTAAAGTCAGGAAGACTCATCTTCCCCATTTCAAATCTAGCCTCAAAAACTATCTGTGTGATCCTGGGCAAGTCATGTTCTTCATTAACCCTCTCCACTTTCTCCTCCTTGAGACCATAAGGGCTACACTTATTTTCAAAATGAGTGACTGCTTATACTCATGAATGCTGCCAAGAGGAGATGGCCAAGTAACATAACATGCAGTTGTGTTTCTTGTTGTCTTTGGGTGCTTGAGAAGACCAACTTCTTTCTTTCAATGACAGCCTGGGGATTTTCTTTCCATTTAGCTGCTGCTCTTTTTGTGCCTTTTGTTTTCATTGAGAGCATGGTATGGTTTTTTTCTTCCAGATATACATCTGATCACTCACTAGCCACAGGTGGCCCTGTAAGGGCTGTTGTTGTTCAGTTGTTTCATTTGTGTCTCACTCTTCATGATTCCCATTTGGGGTTTTCTTGGCAAAGATCCTGGAGTGGTTTACTATTTTCTTCTCCAGCTCATTTTACAGCTAAGGAAACTGAGGCAAGCAGGGCTAAGTGACTTGACCAGGGTCACACAGCTAGTAAGTATCTGAGGTCACATTTGAACTCAAGTCTTCCTGACTCTAGGCCCACTGCTCTATCCACTACATCACCTAGCAGCCCCATTTTGTATGCTTTTAATAAATCTTTTGTGTATCTAATCATTTACATATTGTTTCCCTCATTCCAATGTAAGTTTCTGGAAGGTAAGGCCTGGCTTTGCCTTATTTTGTGTTCTCACTATTTTAGTACAGTGCCTGGCATGTAGTAAGCATCTAATAAATGAAAGTTGGCTGACTTTTCCCTCCAAACATACTTTGGTAATCAGATGATTTCAGTGGAAAGGTTCATATGGAAAAGAAAGTGAAATTTGTATTGGAAAATATATCTGCATTATTATAAATATTTTCTTTAGGTCAGATATGTGCCTTAGGAATATCAGCAGTCTGCCAGCTATGTGTCAGATGGAGGATGAAAGGGAAAGATTACAATGAGATGGGGAACTTGTGACTTGGTTAATCAGATCTATGAAACCTTCAGCCTGGGAACATATAAGAATGACTGTAAATGACAGAAGTCTCACTGAGGACTGGGTTTGCTTAGATTATTGTTGCTTCCATGTAACCATCAGGCGCATCAGCTGGGGTACATATACTGAATATGTAAGCATTTGCTGATTGCATAGGGACAAATTTATGATTGTTTGATGGCTGCTGAAAATCTGGATTCAACATTTCAGTAAGCACTGATAACTGCTTGTTGTGTGAAAAGCACCGGGCTAAGCCCTGAGCACTGTTAAGTTTTGAAGAGGTATCCTTGCCCTCAAGGAGCATGTCTAGTTGGGAGGTAGTAGATAGACCACCAGTTTGTTGGTAGAATGGAACATGTGTAATATGAAATAGAGCTGGAAAGATAAAGTATCACAAAATTGGGGAAGACTTTGCTTAGATGAGAAGTTTAATGAAGCTTAGGAGTTTGAATTTCACTTGGTGGTCACCTGGGAGCTGCTGCCAGTTTGGGTGAGATAGTGAGTCCCTGTCTCAAGGAGCTCACAGTCTATTTGGAGAGAGCACAAGCCAACTTATGTAGCAACAGGCTACAGACAAGATAAATAAGAAGTAAATAAGAAAAGGAAGGCACTAGAATTAAGAAGACTTGGGAAAGACTTTCCATAGAAAATGAGATTTTTTTACATGGGACTTAAAGGAAACCAGTAGGCAGAGATGAGGAGGGAGAGCATGGCAGGCATGGGAGGCAGCCGGAGAAAATGCCAAGAGATGGGCTCTCTTTGTGTGGAACAGCCAGGAGGTCAGTGTCACTGGATTGAAGAGTATGCATTGGAGAGTACAGTGGAAGACAGCTGGAAAGGTCGGAGGAGCTGGGTCCTAAGGGGCCTGGAACGCCAAACGGCTGCATTCTGTTTTCGATCCTGAAGGCAGCAGGAAGCCTCTGGAGTTTATTGAAATGGGTAACATGATGTGGTCAAAACTGCACTTTAGGAAAATCACTTTGGTAGCGAAATCTTGTGTCATGATTTGAGGGCTACGAAGAAGTCTCTAGGCCAGAAGTATCTCACCCTGCAGTCTAACAAGGCCTGCACGTACCACTTTAGAGAATACTTGCACCTGCTAACATCACTGTTCCTCCCTTGCTTTTTGGTCAGTCCTTAATCTTCATCACCAGTTGCAGAATTGGCACTAAGAGAATCATAAAGTATGTTACCGTGGCTTCAGAACCTCCATACCTCCTCATATTTCCCTAAGAGTCAACAGAGAGACTTGGGATCTGTGAACTTCTGTTTTTGTTTTAGTTTGTTTGGTTCAGTTATGTCCGACTCTTTGGGATCCCATGGACCATCCTTTCCATGGGCTGTTTTTTTGTTGGTTATTTTTTGAGGCGGGGCAAAGATATTGGAGTGATCTGTCATTGCCTCATCCAGTGGATTAAGGCAAACAGAGGTTAAATGGCTTGCTCAAGGTCACACAGCTAATGCCTGAAGCAGGAGTTGAACTCAGGTCTTCCTGACTCCAGACTTCTTTGTTTCCTCCTTTTCTTTAATGATTTAATTTAATACTTAGTATTTAAAAAATAATTAGTTTCTTTTGTAACTTTTATTCTAAACATTTTAAAAAACATTATTCTGAGAGGGGGTTCTGTATCACCATGTTGCCAAAGAACCCTGACCCTGCAAAAAATGATTAAGAACCCCTGCCCTAGTGGAAGAAGTATTGTACATATGAGAGGACAAAGTCCCTATTCTAGTATGTAATAGCCACCTCACCTTGGGCAAGTCACTGAACCTTCGTATGTTAATTTGAAATAATATTATAAATAATACATGCTAATGTATTATTATGAGGGTCAAATGTAACTTTGTAAATACAGTATAAATAAAGGTGAACTATTATTTTAATTAATCTCTCTTCCACAAGTACTCATTTCCTTCTTCATGCTTTCCACAAGCCAGTGCATCATGGTATCTCCTTTAAGGCCTCCCTGTCCCATTATACTTCTTCCTGTGCAGCAACCTGTTCCCCTACCCTTTCCTCCATCTTTACTTTCTGTTTAAAATTGAGTAGTCCTGTGTCCATTCCCTTAGTGTTCTGTACTCCACTTTTCAAAGACATGTTTAAGAAATCATTTTATCTGTACCCAGTGTTAATAACTCCTAATAGGCCAGTATAGCCTTCCTTTTCCACTCATGTATATTTTCATTTGTCTCAAAATAAGATGCTTTAACCCAGAAGAATGATTTGCTTATTGCGGGTTATTTAGGTACTCCCTGCATGAGCTGAGAGGAGAAGGGTAAAGATGGTTATTAGAATAGGAACTTTTCTGTTTCTTTCTTTGAACTACAGAACCCCTGTGAGAAGGAAGGAGGCTTTTCCCCTAGGAAAACACCTCTCAGGCACTGAGGTATGCAAATGGATCAAGTAGTTGAAAAATTTCATTAGCCATAAAGTCAGGCACCTGAGCTCTGGATGCCAAGTGCCCTTGCCTGGCAGTCACCTTGGTTTCACTACTTTTTCCCTTTTATCTTTCCTTAAAATAAATGCCTTATCACATTGGTCTGGATCTGACAAAGAAGCAAAGATTTCAGGGGCAGTAGCTCCTGAAACTGGCAAGTTACAGATTGTGAGGCAGACAAAATAATAAACCTTTCTGTTAGCTATTCAAAGTAATAAAACTTCTGTTTAAAGTATCAATTCTCAATAAGTGTTAGGAAAAATGGGGAGTGGGGTAATGCTAGCCCAGCTGGGTCCCGAGCAAATGTACCTCTTTACCTGGTTCCGTGATTTACAACTGGACCTGTTCTGTCCCCCCATTTCAGGAGCTGTGTAGTAGGTGCTCAGTCCCTGCCAAGTCAACTGTTTGAAAACTAGTAAGAATCCTAATGGTCTCCCATTTTGTACCTCTGCACAATATGACAAATTAAAAGACCCCAGGCATGGGAGACGGGAAGAAGGGCTTGTAATATAGGGGATAGACCATTGGGTTCAGAGTCCTAAGCCCTAGACTCATGTTACCATCCTGTTTAACTGTGTGACTTTGAAGAAGTCATGTCATTTCTCTGGGCTTCAGTTTTCTCATCTGTGAAAAATGAGGGGATTGGGCTAGCTGAATTCTGAGCCTTGTTCTAACCCTAGAACTTTTGGCCCTCTCTCAATGGAAAGCAGAAACCCTCATGGGAGCTATGCTGGATTTTCCTTTACAGCTTTTTGCTCAACTTGGTATAAGCTGTCAGAATCTAGGACTTTGTTTTTTCTTCCTGTTTGTTATCAGTGATCTATCTACTAGACTTTAAATATCACTAGTTTCCCCCATTTTTGTGTCTTTGCCATGTTTCTAATATGTATTACAGTTCCTCATCAGTAAAATGAACTGGAAGAGAAAATGGCAAACCACTCCATTATCTTTGCCAAGAAAACCCCAAATGGGGTCATGAAGAATCTGACCCAAGTGAAAACGACTCAGCAACAAGAAAGATTGCAAGGTATACTTTCAGAGTATATCTCACAGGCTTGTTATGACCCTAAATTTTGAATATTTATTTTTGTTTCTTAAAAATAGTCATTAAATTCCTTGGTCATTTTCTTCATTTTGGTTTTTATAGCCTTATATAATTCAGCATGACCCAGCATGATATAACATGATTTAATATGTTTTTATTACAGAGAGTCTTGTGATCTCTTGGCTCTGCAATGTCTGAGAGCTAGATTTTGAGTAAAAATAAAATTGCTGTCTGGTAGTCACAGAAAAATAAATGACACAGCATGGTAATAATTATGATGTTATTTCAAATTTATATGCCACACTCTACTGAGTTAAAATATTTTATATACCACATTGCTCATTAGTTTGACATCCTGTTTAATATAGACATCAAATGCCTTGCCAGAAGTCAGGTGACAAAATCTTCAGTGACCCTAGGCAAGTCATTTGATCTCTGTTGTCTCAGTTTCTTCATCTTTAAAATGGAGATCATCATAGCATCTACTTCCCAAGGTTATTGTGAGGATCGAAGGAGAGAAACTTAAAAAGCTCTTGGTACCAGCTGTAGAGCACTATTATGGCCATGTTATCACTGTAATGAGGGTGAGAATGCAGACCAAGTAGCCTATCTTTTAAGCCAGTTCCCTGTATCTTAACCTAACATTATTTCCCCAAATATTGTACCTTAAGATATTTCATGAAGTAGTATCTAAATGGTGATTTCCCTGCTATTCACATCACCAGAAGGCACATGGTATCCTTTCCTGATTTTTCTGTAGTTTTCTTTGGAATCTTCATACTGATGAGTGTGTTCTAAATTTATAGTATTTTGGTGAAGGCTCAGTTGCCTAATAATGAGTAAATCAGAATTGTAGTGGTAATGCTGAATCTCCAAGTTTCATTGATAGTATTTCAAACTGGATTTGGAGTTAGATGTCTTTTTAAATGTAGTCAATTGCTTCCTAAGATAGAGTGTTGATATTCTTGGTTTCAGGGGGTCATGTCACCTATCAATCTGCTTTTGAAAGTCATTGTGGTATATAATGGATCTGGAGACAGGAAGACCTGACTTCAAGTCCTGTCTCTGATAATTAACCATATGAACATGGGAAAGTCACTTCCATTCTGAATCTCAGTTTCCTTTATTTGTAAAATAGTGGTAATAGTAACTGTAGTATTTATCTCATAGACCTGTGAATTTCAAAGAAAACAAAGTATATCAGTCTCTGCAAACCTCAAAATATGAATTGAATTTGCATATATCTAACCCTGTGTAGTCAAATAGCATTTTATGACTCTAAGAAAATAGGGAAGAAGAGGACACGGTGGAGGAATCCAAAATGCATCCTGGTGCAGTAGAAAAATTGCTGCATTTGGAATATAAGAATCTGTCTTCAAATTCTGGTTCTGACATTTGCTACCTTGGTGATTTTGGAACCTACTTGCTTTCTAACATCTATCATCAAAGCTCCAAATTTCTCAGCAGTGACTGTCAAAGCAGACCATCCTAGCATCAGCTCAGAAGAGTGCCTGTTCCAAGGTTGGTGCCTGAACTCCCAAGCTTAGCACTTTTCTTCCAATACTGACATTCACAGGGTGCCTGGGAGCCTGTGGGTCAGAATTGTCCCTGCCCGGTAGACTGAGATGAATCAGAAAAGATGAATCTGGGATGAGGAACAGAAGTCAGAGTGGCTGACTCCAGGTCTTCCTGGCTCCAAGGCCAGCAATCTATCCCTGACAGCAACAACAACAACGAATGACCAGTGTTTGCCTTGGCCTTCCGAGACCTAATATTTTTTCTAATAACTAAATCAGAAAAAGCCATGGCATGTGTTTACATGAGTGTTTCCTCCATAAAAATAAGAATGATTCAGAAGTAAAAATGATGCCCCTAAAAAAATAGGAAAGTGGAGAATAGAGACCCAATGAATATCTTGTCTTTAAGGCAAATTTTTTTCCCCATAGGTTGGGAATCCAAATAGTAGGTGGAATGATCGACCTACTCCAAGTAAGGAGAAGTTTAAGTTTGAGCTCCAACTTGAAACCTCTTAGCTCTGTCGCCATGGACATTTGATATTTGGTATTTCTGAACCTGAACTATGAGATGTTAATAATACTTATGGGCATTTGGGGGATGCAGTGGATAGAGCCAGGAAGACAGAAAGACTTATCTTGATGAGTTCAAATCTGGTTTCAGATACTTACAAACTGTGTGATCTTGGGCAACTCATTTAACCTTGTTGCCTCAGTTTCCTCCTCCGTAAAATGAACTGGAGAAGGAAATGGCAAACCATTCCAGTATCTTTGCCAAGAAAACCCCAGAAGGGTTACAAAGAATCAGACACAACTGAAAAATAACTGAACAACAGAAACATTTATGCTACATATCATGCAGTGTATTGGGAGAAAAGCTCTTTGCACCTTAAGAGTGTTCTAAAAATGTAAGCTCTTATTAGGTGAAAACTTATTCTATTTTTCAAGCCCTCAAAAAACCCAGGATTTTGCAACTTCCCACAGGAGCTCATTCTGGTGTCTCATATTCCCTTTTTCCTACCTTCCTGAAAGAGCTTAAGTAAACTCACATGTATTCTTCTTTTGGCAGTTACCATGAGGATTATTAATAAAACATGTAGTATGTATCCAGATGTAGTATGTATCCCTCAGTAATGAAGCTGGTCATAAGTAGGATGGACTTCACCAAGTATTATTAATATTAATTCATGTTATGAGACAGCTAGGGGGGAGGGTTGCTGGCTGAGCGCTGGACCTGGAGCAAAGGAAGGCTTGACTTTGAATCCCCTTTTGGACAGTTACCAGCTATGGAACTTGCCATGGGCTGGTAGATACTTTCTTACTATTTCCTTGTCTTGGGTTTGAACTCCACATTAGACATTTTTGTTCTGTTATTCCTGCCCCAAAGGGCATGCTCCATAGCAGACATGACAGAAGCAAAAGTAGAATTGAGCAGCCTAGCTCTGCCTCATCTTTGACCTCAGTTATCATTACCCTATCCAGTACAATCCTGTCCCTTCTTTGATTCTCCTTTTTCCCCCCAGTAGAGAAAATAACAAATTAAAAAAACATATCAGAATATTTGTTGTGTTACAGTATCAGAGGAGATTACCTGAATGTCATCATTGGTTTATGTTATTTTACAGTAGAGTGAAAGATGACTCTGAGGTCCCCTAATATTGTTTGAACTTTAAAAGACTTAAGTTTTCTGACCAATGCAGTGATCAGGGGATTCATGATGATCCATGCTACCTACTACCTGACAGAGGTGATGGACCCAGGGAATAACATGAGACATAGATTTTTGGACAGAGCCAATGTAGAAATTCATCTTGCTTGACAGTGTTTAGAAGGGTTTTGTTTGATTTTCTTTTTCTTTTAAGTAGGGGGAAGGGAAGAGAAAATAAATGGTTGTTAATTGAAAACTAAAATAAAAAGAAAAAAGAAAGTGTTGTTTGGAGAGCTGCCCCTTTGGGACATAGTTCGCATGAATCTTGGCTGCATTTTGTCCAAGGTAAAGTAAATATTAGCCTTGTAGAGCTAAAGTAGGTCAGGAAAACCAGAGGGCACTCACTCTTCGATCACATGCCATTCCTCAAACGAAAGGAACTTGGCAAAACTAGGGAGACTTTATTGCTAATGAAACATATTGTCTTTTAAGGAAGAGATACTTAACCTCTGCACTCAATGAACGTGAACAGCCTACAGCCAGTGACTGACAAGTTCTCCACTGGACCACCAAGCCTTCTGCAAAATACACATTTCAAGTAAATTCCTATGATATTTTTATTATGGGGAGCTGGTTGAAGAATCTTGTTGTGATAGAAGGGCATTCCTTCTCCGGAGTGAATGTTTGTGTTTCTTCTGGAAAATGCCGCACTTAGAACTCAGTGTTTCCAAAGGATTTCAACAAGCTTTGGTTTCCCTGGCAACCAGGTCCTTTCTGCTGGTGACACATATTTTTAAAGGCAAGATCAGGAGCACCCTAGTCTGTTGCCAGCAAAAGTCACCTTGAAACTGAGGCAGGAAACTGCTCTTTTTGTAGGGAATGGTAGTTCTGGGGGCTTTTTGTTTTTAAATGCTATGTAAGTGGTTGGCCTTTGATTCTCTCCCTGGGGAAGAGATGTCAGGTCTTCGTGTTCGGGAGGGAGGTAGTCTGGAGAAAGGAGAGGGGATAAGGTGGGGTTGGGAATAAGGTTTGGAAAATGTTGGGAGGGAAGAAGCTAGCAATGTCTGTTATCACTCTCTACTCAAGCTCCTGCTCTAGGATTTAGGGGAATATTATAGCAGAGTGGCTAATCTTTTTGTGTCCAGGGCTGCTTGCCTATGTTGATAAGCATGATTAAAAACTTTTAAAGCCAAATGCATTAACAAATGCCTTATAGCTGCCAAGGACACTTATGGCCACCCACACTTTGCAGCTATCTTAGAGAAATTGGGCTGCTTCTACAACAGGTTTTGGGTGTATAGGATTCCAGAGTCCCTTAAATAGATCTCTTAAGTTTATTTGGACAAGCTTGGAATCCGAGATTGTTCTAGTCTAAAAATATTTTCTAACTATTGTCAGCAATCAACTACAAATGCACAAAACAAAACGAGTGCCTTCTGTTTAATAGGGATAGGGAAAAGGTTGAGATTATTTTTAATCCAATGACTTATGTGCTAACAAAAATAGTCCTGTTTTTGTCTTGACTACGGAATTCTATTTTTCAAGAACTAGAAAAAAATAAGCACTCGACCGTTTAGATAAATCTCCTTATAACCGCATGTCAAGATGCACGCTTTAGATAAAATTCAAAACCATAGGCTTTTTGCCTTGGTCATTCGTGATGACACAATCATAAGACTGAGGTCCCAGGACCATAGATTTAAGGCTTGAAGGAATGTTAGACATGATCTAGTCTGAGCCCCTCTCCTGACAGAAGCGGATGAAATGCCATCATCCTAACTCAGTTACAAATGAGGGCTGGGGTACTGCTGCTTAAGAGGGATAAATCAAAAGATCTTTCCCGCTCCTTAGGGGGCCCTTTGTGTACTAGACCAGTGGAGCTGTGGGCTTGACTCACAAAAGAGCTGAAAATATTGTTAATGGTCCCAGAGGCATTTTCGCCTTGGCTTTCTCACCATCAGTCAGTCATCAGACACTGTAGAGCATTTATTAATCACCTACTAATATGCCACACACTGAGGTAAATGCTGGAAATATAAGTAAAGACTGCAACAATTTGCTGAGGGAAAGTGGATGGTAGCTGTACAGGCAGAAGTGGTAGATTGTAGATGGATCAATAGCAGTATCTAAGAATTCTAGACCAAGATCAGGATCCTGGCCACGCAGAGAACTGAAGAAACATGAACCTGCAAAGTGAAAAAGCAAAGGTAATTTGATTTTAGATTATATTAAGGGAGGAATGGAGAGGAAATGTGATGGTAGTGATTGGAGAGCCTCCAGGGCGACCTGTATTCAGGTCTCACCTTTGATAACACACATTGACTGAATGACCTTGGGAAAGTCATTTAACTTATTGGTGAACTAGACAACTCTCAAATTCAGAGATGGTGCCAGCTTGCATTAGTAGAAGACCTTTCCTTCCTCACCTAGAAGTTCCTGATGGTAATGAAAGCAAAAGTTGTCAGTAAGCCTAAGGAGAAATAGTATCTAGCACTAAGATGACAATCCTGCTGTATTCTGCATGGTCAGATTATTTATAGAGCATTGTTTGCAGGTGTAAACTCCACAGTTTAGGGAGGACATTCATAAACTGGATAGGGTCCAGAGGATGGTGATCAAGATGGTGAAAAGTATAGAGATTATGCCATAAAATTGTAGGCTAGAGGAATTAATTATGTTTACTCTGGAAAAGGAAGACTTGAGGGGAGATGAGCCTAATCTTCAAGTACTTGAATGACTATCTAATGGAAGAGAAATTAGATTTACTCTCTTTTCCCACATGAATATCCTTAGCCAAGGGTTCTGAGTTGTTCTGGAGGAGAGCCTGATCCCAGAGACTTATCCCTAAGATATGAACTTGGATCAGTGGGAGTCCAGAGCTGCTTTTGTTTTTGGGAGGGGAGGTGGGCATGGGGTGGAAGAACTGTGGCTTAATTAATACCCGACATGAGAACATCATTATCATACTTACTAGTTGGTACTTTTCTGCCTCATTGTTAATATTCTTCTATCTGGAGCTGATGAATTCCAAAACTTCATCACCTTTCTTTACCACAAAGAAGAAAACTAGTAAATTCAATTCCTTGGCATCAAAGGACCAGGCTAGCACTAGATTCGTAGGAGAGATGCTGATGGTGATGTTTTAGGTTTTTTCTCGCTTAATACATCCTTCGAGTCTTTTGTGTTTGCATATAATTATGTTTTCGAGGTTTGAAATACTTAGGTCATGACATTGTTGATATTAAGGTTTGGGGTTGGTTTCACCCTCCTCCGCTTTTTCACCGATTTTCTTCTACCTGATTGGGATAAATCACAAGGCCATATATTTGTGTGCATGTTATAATACCAAAACAAAACAAATCTGTATGTTCTTATATTTAAATGAATTATGTAGGTATAGTTAAGGCAATGCTGACATTTTCTAACTGTAATTGATGTGATGAAACCAAACACGTATATTTGCTCTTGAGATTTCCCTCTGGAAACCTCGTACTGTCATCATTCAGTCCACTTTGTTTATGTTATTTTTTTTTTTAAGAAAGAGTTTGAACAGGTGGGTTCATTAGTCTCTGTAGCTTGTCCTATTAATTTAAACTACTTTAGCATAACAACATAGCACAGAGAGAGGGTAGGTTGGTTTTGCACCAATCAGCTTTGCTGCCTAATAACTTAACGTTTTAAAAGGCAAATACTCAATACTAAAGTGAACCTTTATAATATAATGAGGTAAGAGTTGATTTCTTTTTTTTTGGAGAAACTGTTGAAATGGGAATCAGAAGTAATAGGAAGTATAAAATACAAGATTTTAATGTGCAGTTACAGTTATGACATTCTGGGAAAGGATTTACTGCATATAGTGTTTGTCTTTACAAAAATATCTTCCCTAAAGTTTTTTCTTTTTCAGTTACAACTGAAACAGTATCAAAGGCATATGTACTGTTTTGAAAGCCCCTGAAACATTCATCATTTTTTTTTAAAAATTCTTGCACGTTACAGTGTGAAAAAGGATCATAGAGGCTTTTGAATGTTTTTAAGCATGTATTATGCAAGTTTACACCTACTGTTACCTGTTTTGTGTGTACCTACATATTTGGTACATGTATTTACTTGTTTATACTCTGGTACACTTGTTGTCCAAGTGACTTGTTAGTTTAAAAATTTGACTTTTTAAATAATAATAATTTTAAAAATTGGAAGGTGGTATTAATTGGAAGGTGGTATTTAATCTTAACTGGGAAAGAGGGATGCTAAGGGCCTGATCTTATACAGAGCAAAGTATCCTCTGGAGGTGATGGGATTTGTATATATTTAATAGCAGACATTTGTTAACTCCCCTTCTACATACAAGTCATTGTACTTGAAACTGCAGAGAGGAATAGGTTATAGAAAATGTCTCATGCCCCCAAGGTTTTAAAAAGGAATACAAAGATTCAACAGTAAAAGGAGATATGGCATATTATTGGGAAGGATTGAAGAAAGGGCATTAAGTAGAACCAAGAGAACTTTGTATACAGTAACAGCAATATTGTTTGATGGAACAGCTTTGAGCAACTAAGTCACTTTGACTATTATACCCAAATTAACTATCTGGGAAGGAAGGAAGGAAGAAAGGAAAACACTATCTGTATCCAGAGAAAGAACTGATAAATAAAAGTGTATATAGAATAATTTTGTATGTATCTATCTAATAGTAGCCTGGGGGGGGGGGTGGAAGAAGGGAAGAAAAAGATGTATTTGATAGTTTTATTATCTATTGAAAAGGAATAGCAAGTTGTACATAATAGATTTGCAGTTTCATGTGTAACCATCTTTTTATTTCACTGTTATGGAAATGTTTGTTTTATTCCATAAATTTAAAATAAAATAAACAATTTAAAAAAGACATTGTGGACATTAAGATCATAGAATAGTAAGTTGAGAGATGAGATCCCTTTCAGCTCTAAATCATCAAAACCAATTTATTCATTTAGAAGATGAGAAAACTAAGGCCTGAGGAAGGTAAGCAGCTTGCCCAGGGTCATAGAAGAAGAGTAATGTTAATTAAAAGAAATGAAATTTTGACCCATTGTTAAACTGCTACCTGGATGAAAATCTTGGCAAGATTGAAGAACTAGTTGGTTTGTACTACACTTGCCTAGTTTGTGAAATTTTGTAGTAGATTTATATGTATTGGTATTAGACGGTATTCATGTGCATTAGTTGACTCCATACATTTACATTTCAGTGAAAATAAAGAGCATCATTGATTGTCCTCTTTGTAGATAATTGCATTTTCTTTAAAAGGCCTTTGTTTCACATATATGGGAAGAGACCGCAAAGTTTGTGTTTTTTCTCCTCTAGTAGTGGGATTTTAAAATAAAACAAATTGGGAGGAAAATACTTGCATAAGATGGATTTTTAGAAATGAAACAGATAATCCTAAATGTATATTTAAAGACTTTTAACGAACAAAGCTAGTGCAACTAGAATGGAAGAAAATACAAGCTGGGGAAAATATGTACATTAATTATCAATGATAAATGTTTAATACTGTCCAGTACAGGGAATTGACACAAATCCAGAAGTTTAGAAGTTCTCCCTTAATTGATGAGCTGGAAGGACATAAAATCTTCTCAAAAGAAGAAATACAAATAATAAAAAATGTGAAAAATTATTCCAAATCAATTATAATCGGGTGAATGAAAAGCAAAACTGACCTGTGATTTCACTCTCACCAAATTCACAAAGATGGTTTAAAATGGGAAAATTAAATGTTGAAGGGACTGAAAAATATAGGCGTACTAATTCACTGCTGATGTCTCTATCAGCTGGTCTGATTTTGTTCTGTGAATTTTTAAGAAAAGTTACTAAATGGATAATATCCTTTGACCTAGAGATTCTACTACTAGATTTGTACCCATAGAAAAATCACATGTATAAAAATATTCATAGAAATATTATTATTTCAAGAAAGTGCTAGAAAGAAAATATGTGACCAATGATTACAGTCTAGCTGATCAAATTGTTACATATTACTTCAATGAAATGTTATTGTGGCATAAGGTCTGGTGAATACAAAGTATTAAAAGAAACAAGTAAATCCTTGTAGGAAGGGTTGCAAAGGGGAAAACAAAGCAAAACACACATGTTGTGGACTATGATATGACATGTAGTATCCATCACAGTAACTAGTAGGTAGCTTTGCTTAACTCTTTGGAAGGAATGTACTTTGTGGGAGGTTGTATGAGTGTGTGAGTTGGGGGAGTATCTGTTATGTCAAGATGGAATTTATCAATTAAAAAAAGTACTTACTTAGCTATCAGTTGTTCATTGGTTCAAAGAATCAGTGTCATAACCTAATCTGTTAGTCTGGTGTAAACCTTATTCTGATTTAATTTGAACTGCAAATTTAGATTTAAAAGGGACCTTATATGTATTTTTTCAAACCTCCTCATTTTATCAGTAAAGAAACTAAAACCTAGAGAAAGTGACACAGGTAATTAGTATCAGAGCCAGACCAAGAGCTCTGGTGTCTTAATTCTCAGTTCAGACTTCTTTCCAATATATTGTGCTGCGTCTTGTGCTCGTAATTCTGTAAATTACATTTGAAATACTCACATTTCACATTTTGGAAAACAGAATCAGAATGATTGAGCTTTCATGTAGCCTAGGAGTTCCCATGCATTGACTTTTAAATGTCATATCCTCATGGCTGTCTGCCTGAGAGTAACTCTTCTGCTTTTCAGTGACTTGTAGGTGTTATCAGACTTTTGTCTAGTAGTATTCTAGGAGTCCTCTAAGTGACTGCACTTCTATTACAAATCTGCAAGAAAACTTTTTCTTTTATCCTCAGTCTTTTCCTTGGTCCACTTGTATTTCTTTTCTATCAGTTCTTTCTCTCTCCCCTCACCTCCTCCCCTCTTTGTATTTATGTGTGTGTGTGTGTGTGTGTCTGTCTGTCTGTCTGTCTGTCTGTCTCTCCCTCTCTTCTTCCCTCCCTTCCTAGTAATTCCATGGCAAGTGGGAATAAATCCAAACAAATAACTGAAGTATTAGAAAGTCACATATCCTCAACATATATTCTTTTCCAACCAATTGACCACAAAATATCTTTCCTTCATTTAGCTTGTCACAGGCTATTGTATTTAGTTTGGTGCTTGTCTTTTCCTGATTAAAGACATACATCATTCATATATTTAACATGGCTCAAGTGGCATATATTCCTTCACACCCATTAATTAAAAGACTTGTCACGGCAGTAATGTTGAACAGGGCTTAATAATCTTTGTATACTGTGCAGAATGTTTCAGTTGGTTGGTTTAGCCTATAAATTTTTCAGGTTGGCATTTCCTTTATAATGACTAGTCTTCAACTGTTGAAGAGCTACCTTAGAACTTAGTACACATAAGAACTACAATAACATAAACAAAATTTTACTGAAAGGCAGTGGAACTCACTGCTTGCATTAACCAATCTTGGTCCCAGAGAACAGATACTGAAGCATCCTCTTCTCTCTCAGTAGAGTTGGGAAGAAAACTTAGGACAGCAGGGGGAGGTGCAACTAGGACAGTGTTGCCATACTGTCTGAGACAGCTGTTTTGTTCAGTTTTCTTTGTCATAAGGGAGGATTCAGTTCGGGGAATATCAAAACAAATGACATATGAAACAAAAGACATCTAGAAAATTTTGTTTTTAAAAAGCTAAATAAGATATACAATATAATTTCCAATGTCTTTACTCTTTCTTCCCTGAATTTGTTGATGATATAATCATATAGGATAAAAATAGAGCTAGGTGCTTAGGATATTTCTTTACCTGAATGAAAATGTTGACTTTTGTTTCAGGTTAGATAACTTGAATAAACCAGTATTTTTTCTTGCATTATTCCTTCCCTATATCCTTTTGAGATATAGAACAAAATTCATGGTTTCCAGACCTAATTATTTAAAAGCACCCAGGCACATTTTTTTTACTGGTCTTATGTATATGCTTAGAACTGCTTCATGTATTTCATCTCTTCCTATAGATGAGTATGGGATTTACTGGAAAATATGGGTGTGACTATTGGGTGCCTACCATCCAGGTGAAGGATTACACTTTGGTTTAGTAGTGATGGAGCAGTAGACTTTGCCATAGCTGCACAGCCAGTGTAAAATGGGATGATTTATAGGAAATCCAGCTGTGAGGTTGTTGGGTTTTTTTTTCTCTCTCTTGGTTTCTTTTAGAACGAGGGGCGGGGCTAAAAACCAACCTCAAACTGAGCAGACCATTGATCAGACCAGGGATGATGTAGAACTCAGTCTCACAGACAACAGCTAAGCATCGGGGAAAGATTAGCTGGCAAAGATAACGAGAAAGAAGCACTCAGTGACAGAGAGACCATCTGTCAGAGTCTGAGAAGCTGTTTTGAAGGAAGCAGAAAATGAAATGAAGAAAGTGATTTGGGTTCACAGCCTAAGGACATTTTTAGACAAAGTAAGTTTTTATCGGATAGTACAAATAGCGGTGGTGGGTCGACAGGCAGTTAGTTACTTTTCTCCCACTTTGAGCTCTGAATGGATATATACCATATCCCCCCAAGAGTACTTTGTATTTTGAAGCACTGACATCCTGTTCGAGTGGAACTTGGTTTTAAATAAAAGGCAATATATGCCAGTTTAGTTATTCATGTTTATTTGTCTTTTAATTGAAAGCTACTACCATACAAACAAAACTTAGAAGTCTTCTTATTTGACCTCAGATGGTGGTTTTACCTTATTTTTGGTTCTTGTTTTTCTTTAAAGTGGCTGAAGATTATTGGACATCTTTCCTAACAGGCAGTTTTAATAAGAGACTGGCCTATCTTTCGGTTTTAAGCAGCTGGCAATAAACTGTACTTGGTTGTTTATTCCATTGAGTGTAGGTTACTCAGCCAGCCCTGGATATGCCCCAAATTTCCTACGTGTCTCCTCAATCACTTTGCTGGTATTGGCATACATTTTGAGGAAAAATAAGTGGGTTTAAGCTGCCACAAGGTCTTTTTTACTTTTACCTTTCTCCAGAGAACATCATTTCTCAGGGAGAAAAATATACTATAAAGTAATCTTACTGCTTTGTGTTAATAAGTTTTAGAATTTGTTGGACTTGTGTTATTCATAGTAATAAGTGTTTATGCTTGGAGATCGATGCCTTTTGGTTCATTAGCCAGGAATGTAGCTAATTCTAGAGGGGTCTAAAACTATCTAAGACTAATAATAAGATTATATAAGAAATAACAAAGTATACATGAAGAATTCTGAAAGGGAACTTAGGAGTCTCATCATTTGGACTTAGAGGATTCTCTTACAGTTTATGCAGAAAAATGACTACTATTTTGCAGTGATTCTAGTGTGGGCAGTCTGTTCCAAACCAGAAGTGGAAGCATTGGCTGTAAACTCAAAAAAAAAGAAAAAAGAAAAAACCACTCAGTGTTATGGCCCAATATGGATGACAAAAACTCCGTAGCATGTGTGGGAAAATGGCTGCAATCCAATGTCTGGAATCATTTATCTTCTAGTAGAGTCTGGAAGATGACTGTTTTATGTATTTTACAGAAATCCCCACTGATTGATTTCATTTACATGGAGAGAGGGCATAGTGACTGCTGATGGAGACAACCAGAGAGGGGGAAAAAAAGTATTGATCCTTTTTACGGTTTGCCTGACATCCTGATCTCATTAATTTTTTTTTTTCCTTTTTTGGCACCTTTAAATGAGAGTGTAAAATTACTAACAACCTTGTGGTTTCTATAGGGACCTTTCTGTGGCTTTTGAAATAAATACCATGTTTTTTTATCATCATATTTGGGAGATTCAGTAAATTGATAGTTGAAGGTATCGTTTTCTTTTCTTTTTGAGGATTAACAGCTTCTTTCTATCTAGAAGAATGAGTGAATAGAAAATAATGTCAATAGACAAAGTTCCATGTAACCTAAATTACCAATCCGTGTGTAGTGAATTAGTGCCATAGGTAGGGTGTGCTGTCCAATGTAGGAGGTTAGCATCCTAACATTTATGCTAATAAGTCATCTACTAGATTCGTTGTGCTGGGCAGCCTCTATTGGAGCTAAATATCATCCCATGTGCTGAGTTATTGCTTGGTAACCTCTGGAAAGATACTTTATATTTTGGGTCACTTTCCTCCATTTTAAATAGCGATAGTAATTTTGGCCATTTCTCTGCCTCCCAGAAATATTTTGAATGACAGTGAAATAATATCCATGAGAGCCTTTAAGCAATTACCATTTTAGTTATTATTTTTAAGCAAAATTTCTACATTGATTATGCTTCAAATCCTTAGTTAAAATTTAGTGGTTCAGTTAATGTTACATGTATTTTTGTTCTTATACCTCTTTCTGAAGATGTTTATATCAATATTGTCTGTCATGTAGAATTCTTTTTTAAAAGTTATGTAATCCCAAGACTAACCATTTATACACACAAAAAATAGTTTAGTGTCATCAAAATAGTAGTAATATACTTTAGTGTGATAAAGGAAAATTGCCTAATTATTCTAATTGACTTTTTAAAATACCAGATTAGAATTGTAGAAGACAGTGTAGCATTGTGTAGTATTTTTATTCCGCCTTCTATAATCTCTCCCTCAGAACTTTCTATTAAAGGAAATAGTACATAAAATAATAAAAAGTAGTCTCTATTGTAGTTTTGTCCTAAAACTGCAGCAGTTGATACTCATAACAATTGATTCAAAGAAAAAGTAAATAAAAGCAACCTTCTCCTGTCCCCTTCCCTTTATCACTTTTCATTGTAAAAGCTAAAATTGAAACTTTACATCCCAATTAATCGTTAGTGAAAGTTCAATTAGGATTCTCCTGAAAGTTTGCTCTTAAACTACCAGGTTAGGACTTTCAACAAGAAAGAGACAAAAGGACCTGAGACATCCATGTGGATATGCTAAATTTCTTATCTACTCTTCCATTTATTTTGGAGCTCAGGGTGCATTTACTGTCATTGTTGTCATAATGTCTATATGCTTTAAGGTTTATAAAATTCTATGTGCATCTATTTATATAACCTCACAACAACTCTGTAAGTTAGGTACTGTTGTCGCCATCTCCATTTTGTTACTGTTCAGTCATTTTCAGTCATGTTTGACTCTTCATCATCCCATTTGAGATTTTCTTGGCAAAGATGCTGAAGTGGTTTGCAATTTCCTTTCCCAGCTTATTTTACAGATGAAGAAACTGAGGCAGACAGGGTTAAGTGACTTGCCCAGGGTCACACAGCTAGTAAGTATCTGAGGCCAGATTTGAAGTCAGGAAGATGAGTCTTCCTAACTCCAAGCCCAGAACTCTATCCACTGCACCTCCGCTTTACAGATGAAATGGAGACAGGGACAGGTTAAGTGATTTGTTCAGTATCATACAGTTAGTAAATGTCTAGAGGTAAGATTTTAACACATTTCTTCAAGTCCAGCACTCTACCTGTTATACCACCATTAGATTTACAAACATAGGATGCTCGAGGAAGCTAAGATGTCTAATTTTTAAGCTAGGCCATGCAGTACTTTTTACTCTGTCTTCATAAAAACCAAAGAAATAATTCTTCCAATACTGTCTCTAGCCTTCTTCTTACAGTTGAGTGGCAAGATACTTCCTCTGCACTACTGAGTGCACTGCCTTATCTCTTCACCCTTACCTGCACTGGCTAATGATGCATTCTTGTACTGGGCCTAGGCCCACTGTCTTGATAGTGCCTTTCATCCTCGGTTTTTGAGAAATTCCTCTACATCATAATAAGCAACTCTCAAGGATAATCATTATCCCACTCAGAAAAGTAAAGCTATCTTTGCTTTTTCTATTAGTTGCTTCATCTTTTTAGATGACTTTATTATTTCTTACCCGCAATCTTTAGGGTAGGAGATTTTTTTTTCCTGGCATAGACCCTTTAGATAATTTGGTTAAATCTTTGGACCTATTAAAATGTTTTTTAAATAATGAAAGAAAATGCTAAATTTCAGTAAGAGGTTAATGAAAATAAAGATGGATTTTTTTTTCTCCCAAGCAGATTAACAGATCATCATCCTCCCTTCACTCAAAACCTTTGCTGTAGAGAGAAGACAAGGCTAAATTCTCTAGTTTGCTTAGGGAAATTTCATCATTTAGACTATAAAAGTGCTTACCACTAAGCAAAAATCCTATGTGAAAACACTTATTAGGGAAAAAGAAATTAATGACAATAAGCTTGCCTATAGTTTGTAAAGAACCATTATCCTTCCATCACCCTTTTACTTAAGTAAAAACTAACAATCAGTGTTCATCTTTTGGTGAGAGAACCATTACAGATATATGAAGAGGTTCATTCTATGATTTATTAAAAAACAGGTGTAGAAGTTTCCTATCAAAGATGAGTGTGGTTAATCTGAGAGTACCTTTCTTTGCAGTACATCAGGGGGAACCGAAAAAAAGTTAGAACATCTCATGGGTAACAATTTCTTACCAACCCATTTTTTTCTAAGCAAGTTTTTTAATATATATATATATATTTAATGTATTGACAAGGAGCAGTATGGCAGAGAATGGGCAAAAAAGCTGACCTTGGAATTAAGAAATCCAGTCCTGCCTTAGGCACAGAGTCAACGTATGACTCTGGGTAAGTCATTAACCTCAATAGTCCAGAAAACTCCAAACATTGTAAATTGTAGACAAGGTACTGATTTGCCCTGGTAGAGGGACTTTTCTTACGGGGAGTTCCCTATGCTACTAAAGTCTCAGGTCTGATAAAAACAAAGTAATATATACTGAATGAAGTATTTGAAGATTAATTCAAAATTTGTATTGCCCTTCCTGATGTAGAGTGAAAAAAATCTAAAGGAAGACCATTTAGCTCATTCTTCTCATGTAAAATTGAGTCAGGAAAACAGAAATTCTTTGTGGAAGCATTAGCTGTCTATTTCAGGCTGAGGTTAAGAATAGTTAAAAGGAGAAAACTTGAGTCTACTTGTTAAGTGACTGTGAAGAAAACTATGTAAACTGTGGAAGCATTTGTAATCTTTTATTTAATCTCTTTTCGCATAGTATAAATGGCAGAGGCAGAGACATTTTATCATAATTTTCTCTGCATGTTTTATCAGGAGAAACTACAGAAATGCTTCAAATATCCTTTTACCAAAGCGGTGTAGTCTGTGAGCGGAGATAAAAGATAGCCATATTTGTTTCGCTTCTGGGCCCAGCACTAGCCTGTTCTCCTGGCATCATTGACGGTTGAGCTCTAATCATGGAGCACAATGGAAAACAGGATCAGTGGGTAATAGGGAGCCACTGGAGGTTTTTGAGGAAAGTAGTTACACGATCAAAGAGCTTTATGAGGAATGACGTGTTGGATGGATTGTAGGGGGAGAGAGTCTAGATGTAGAGATATAAAGTTGTAGGCTCTTGCAGTAATCAAGGCAATAAGCACCAGAATTAAGGTGGTAAGAGTAAGAATGGAGGAGAAAGAACAAGTAAAAGAGAGGCAATTAAGCAACTAATTTGATAAGAGTCACAAGAAGGAGTCAAAGGCAAGAGAAAGGATTCCAACCTGGGTGACAGAGGAAATTAAGGGTTACGTGAACAGAAATAGGGAAGTCAGAAGGAAGAGTAGGTTTGGGGAGGAGAAAGTAAGGGCACTATCGAATTCAGTGTTAGGCATGTTGGGTTGGTCGATATGTACAAATCAAAACTGTTAATAAGAAAACACTTAGATGGCAAAAGTTTCTCATAGCAGTTTAAAATTAGAAAAAACGACTTGACCATTAACAGGGTTCAGACAGTGACTGTGAGATGGGTGAACTAAAAATCCCATACTTGTATGACGGGCCCGTACAGGAAACTTTTCTAATTTGTTAGGACCTTGTAGAGCTTTTGCCTGGTTGGAAGAAACCAGAGTCCTTTTCAAATTGTGCTGGGGAGTAGAACTATAGCCATGGTCTACCTTGATCTCTGTCCCTAATTTTCATAGCTTATATAACATCATATTTTTACTACAGAGGAAAGAAGTTGTTTGTAAATACATAGAAAAGCTATACCTTTCTCAAACTGGGTATGCTGGGTTAGGATTACTATTTAATTCCTATACTTCAAGTCAGTTTAGTTACAGCAGATTTTTTAGTTTTATTCCTAAAATATTTATATTTAGTCATTCCTTCATCTTTCTGAGGAGCTAATAAAATAGAATTTAAATATCCAGATTTCAAAGGCAGTTCTTACTCCCCATCTCTTTGGACCCTTTCCTATAGGTATACCCCAAAAAACTATACACCTCACATTTCTAGAGAGAAACTAAGTTTCTTGAGTCTAATGGGGAACCTGTGGCTTCAAGAATGTTGTTTTGACTGAATCCAAACTTCACTTTGGATTCAGTCAAAGGGCCATGCTAGAAGGCCACATGTGGCCCCTGGACTAAGTTCTCCAGTCAGACAAAAATGACTTTTCTTGAGCTCTGCCTTCCTAAGCCTCCTTTAAGTGATAGAATAAATGTATTTTTTTCTTCTTGACTCATGGTAGCGATCATAGTTCTTGATTCTACAGGTCTAGTTGCCATGGCATCCTTAACATTAGAGAAATATCTGTCAGTTCCAGGTGACTAAACACAGGTTGAACATTACTTGGGTGAACAGAAGGAGGAGGGGAATAATTTAGTGAGTGGTATATACCAAGAGGAGTATTCTCCATGGATTTTTTCCCATAGTGGGCAAGGCATTTTCGGTATTATGTCTTGGTTGTTTTAAAGAACACTCCTTACTGTTGAGCTGTAAATAAAGCAAAGTTTTTCTGGGCCTTTTTCAAGAAATTCTGAGTTTTCTTCAACATGGCAGTAAAATGTAAATAATGTTGTGTAGTAATCAAATATTGTGTTACTGGAATAAAGTTCATACTAAACAAAACAAGCATTTTGGGGGAACAAAATGAATCTAAAATGAACATCTGCTTCAAGAAAATAAGAGGTTGCAATGTCCAGAGTGGTTAAAGACTTTATCCATTTGAACTGTTTGATTTTTAAGTTAACTATTGGTTTAAATAATTTATTAGAATAAAAAGAGAATTTATCATTGTAAATGGTTCTATGAGTATGTTTCAATCCAGCAAGAAGGGAAGAACAAAAGAAACCAAACAAAATATAGTTTACTTGAATCTCATAAAAATGTCTTGCACAAGAACTGACGAAGCATGGGAAAATATGTGTTCTTTTATAAAAACAATGTTTTCCTTGAAGTGGCTTCAAGATTACGGAAGTTCACATCACATATTGGTATGTGTATATGTTTATATAAGTAAGGGCTCTGTGTACCATGAAAAGTATGTGATGTCAAGAGTTGCAGTATTGGTTACTTTAAATTGTTAGGACTACATATAAAGTGACTGCACAGCTGTAGTACATTATTCATTCAGAAATACTACAAATACATTTTCCCAAACAAGCCCATTTCCTTGAGTCAAAAAACATTTCTCCTTTTATTCTTTCTTCTTCCCATACATTTCTTTTTTAGAGTTACCCTACATCCTCTTTGCTACTGACAAAAGTAATTACCAGATGGAAAGTAGTTTTCTGTAGATAAATGTGAAGTAATATGGCCTTCATTAAATAAAGCATGTTTTATTTGTCTTTCAGTACTCTGAATTACTGAGTGAAATGTATGTAGACTGGGTAAATTTTACCTCCAGCTTAAAAATAAAATACAAATTACCTAGCTTTAATCAGTTCTGCTATGTAAAAAATTCAAATTTATAGACCTTTATAGGTCTTTTTTTTGGGGGGGGGGGATTTGCTATGTGTCTTTTTTTAAAATCAGCATTTAGTGTATTTAAAATAAGTGCCATTTTAAAAGTTTTACAAGTAATTTTTCAAGAATGACTATTATATAAGGTGAGACAAATCTGTAATTTAAGACACATGAAATTTAAATGTATATAATGAGATACACTGTGCATAAGGAACTGTTCTTCAAGCATTTCTGAGATAATATTATGTATTTTAAGTGCTTTTTAGTGAATTGAGTGAAGTACCACATGAGATGTATCATGTTTTGCCCTATACTATACCAATTCATATTATAGGCTTGAACTGAATATTTAGTTTGGAAGAGACTTTAGAGTTAAATTAGCCAACTCCTTCATTCTACAAATAAAGAAACTGAGACCTAGAGAGATTAAAGTAACTTGCCCCACCCCAGTCCCCAAATCACACATTTGATGCTTTTGTTTGCTATGTGGAAAGAAATTGATTTTTGTTTAGCATCTGGTGGAAAATATTTAAAAATTCTTTATCCCTCAAGGAAAATGATTAGATTAAGGGGGGGAAGAAAACTAAAAATCACACCTTTGTTCATTTTAAGATTTTACTTCTGCCTTCAGGTACTTACAGGATAATATTTTTATCTTTAGTTATCAGTGTCATTTGAAATTCTGATTGGTTCTGATAATCACCCTGAAACCTCGAAGCACTTAGCTAGTAAATAGCTAAACTTAATTAATACTCTTGAGTGCTGTGTCAACTTCATTTCCCTCTTAGATGCACTTTTTCTCAAGTAAAATCCTATTTGTCTTGTTTTTCTAGTGGAATTGATATTATAGAGTGGGGAAAAATCCACCTCTTCTAAAAGGAACCCTAAGTGTAATCCATCACTGTTCACATCTCTTCATTGGCTTTTAGCAAGCTTTTAGAGGGTCTCCTCTGAAGGGAAATGCTGCCTTTGGGGATAACTGAGGTTTCCCAGAAGAGATTATCATCTAACCAGTCTTACTTCTTTTGAGGGAATATTTTGATGGATTTGTGATTGCCTATACTCCCACCACCTGTGCAGATTGCAGCCCCCACCACCCTTCTCATCCAGCTGGAATCTCTTCTTTGTCCTTCTGTATGTAAAGTGATCCTCACAGAGGATGTATCTTCCTCTTAAATATCTCAAGTATACTATGGTAGCAGTTTAGCTTTCCATCATTTCCCATAAATGATGTCCACCCTCACACCCACATCACTGCTTAACACAGAATAGTTCTGAACATTGGGTAGGAAATGACACCTTTAGCTGGGATTGGAAGAAAGCCAAGAGGCTAGGAGGCAGAGATGAGGAAAGAGAGAATACCAGGCAAGGGGGAAAGCCAGTGAAGATGCTCAGAGATGGTTGATGAAGCATCTCGTGCTGAGAGACAGCAAGGAGGATAAGGTCACTGGATCACACAGTACAGGAAAAGGAGTAAGGTCAGAGGAATTAAGAAGAAGACTGGAAGGGGGGCAGGTTGTGAAGTTTAAAAGCCAAACAGAATTTTACTTTTCATCCTGAAGATAAGGAGCCCCTGGGGTTTATGGAATGGAGGTTGCATGGGGTGACAGTGCTACCTACTAAGTGAAGGAGACAGTGGAGGGAGGATTGGCTTGAGCCAGGAAGACAAACCAACAGTCTCTTGGATTAGTTCAGGCATAACATGATGTAAGTCCTTTGCCAGGGTGGTAGCAGGGTCAGAGCAAAGAAAGGAATGTATGGGAGAGATGTTGCTAAGGTATAGTCAATGGAATTTGGCATTCTTTTGGACATGGAGAATGAGAGAGTGTGAGAGTTGAGGCTGACACCTAGATTTCAAACCTTGGTGACTTGGAGGATGGTGGTGTTCTTACCAGCAGTAGGAGAGTTATCCAAATAATCACTGTGTGATTCATTCTTTCCATTGAAAAAATCAGAGGTTCCCTTGATTTTTCCTTTCCTTCTGTTATCTTATTCACCAATATTAATCATCTACTGTTTGCAGATCATGATACGAGTGGAGATAAATTGCTTGGATAAGTATGAGCCCTACACTCATTGAACTTACATTGTAGATGGAAATAAGACACAGAATCAGATAATTAATAGATGATATTACGTGAGAAGTACATAGAAGGTATTCTGATGCAATGGATAGAATTTTGAATTTCAGAAGAGCTGAGTTCAAATACTGCTTCTGATAACTGTACAACTGCTGGCAAGTCATTTAATCTCTGAATCTCAAACAGCTTTCTGGAATCAAGAAACTTATGCGTAGATTTCAGAATCCACAGACTTGGAGGGAGAAAAAATGACATCTTTATTTTCATTAATGTTTAATTTCCTTTGTAATCCTGTTTCTTTTGTTTTATGCACTTAAAAACATTATTCTGAGAAAGATTGCACATGCTTTACCAGACTTCTTGAAGTTCAGAAACCCTTCTCAAAGACCTGTCTACTTAGTTACATGCAGTTTGCATCTCCTTTACCAGGGGATCGCAGACATTTGCATGAAGAATGCATCAGAGTTGCAAGATAAAGAACTATGTGAGGTTTGTGCTCATGAGGGAGGGGCAGGCAGAGAAGACTACATAGAGAAGATGGTATTTGAGTTGGGCTTTTAAAGGATGGATAGAAATTCAACAGGCAAAAAAAGAAAAGGGAGGACATTCCTGACATTAGGAGCAGCTGTATTGATAATGCATTTTTACTTACGGTTAATACAATTTTGCTTCATAATGAGGTCTTCCCCACCCATTAATGGGGTTGCCCGTTAAGGGGAGTTTGATTAGGGAAGATCTGTAGGAAGGTCCACTCCTTTTGTTAATTGTCTAATGATGCACTGGTTCTCAAGGGTTGTGATGCCTTCTGGCTCCGAAAAATGTGTAAATAGTCTGAGGGGAGGTTTTACTTTGGGGCTTAGTTTTTGGAATAAGGTTTGTGTGCCAGATGAGACTCTGGGAAGCTGGGAAGCAGTCCCTGGCTTTGAAAACCCAGATGTTGGTGCTTCTCCCTCTGGTAATTATGTATGTATGGTCAAACAGTTGGATCTTTCTGGTGATTTGTGAGGTATGTATTGCTTATTCTCAGGCAGCTGGAACCACTGTCTGTTGATCTTGATTTCTCTGTATTTTCTCTGAAGTTCAGGGTGCTGACTTTCCTCACTGAACTAAGTGAGCGGTAAATGTGCTTGATTAAAGTGATGGTTGACTCCTCAAAAGTTGCCTTTCCTTTTAGAAAAGCAGATCAAAGAAACTATGGTAGCAGACCTTCCTTTGTATGTTGGGGTCCTTGCTTTTACAGTGGCTAACAAACAAAGGCACAGCGTATCTCTCATAAGTAGACAATGGTTCATTTTTTGAGAAGTATAGACTGAGAAAGTGAAAAGTCTGCAAAGGTAGGGTGGTTCCAGATTTTGAAGGGCTTTAAATTCTAGGCAAAGGAATTTGAACTTGACTCAGATGGTAATAGGGAGCTATTAAGGATTTTGAGCAGGAGTGATACGATCAGAGGTATAAGAGATTATTTTGCCCATAGCATAAAGTTTGGATTGGAGAAAGAAGCAAAGTGGGAAGACCAACTAGGAAAATACTATTAGATTTCAGGTAAGTGGTAATAAGGGCCTACATGGTAGCCTAAGAGTAGAGAGGTGAGAAGAGAAACAAAATAAGATTTGTTTACCAAATAAGAGAATTTTGGGAGATGGAAATGTCAAAGACAACCCCAAAGTTGTAAGCATGGGAGACAATGTGCAGAGTGGAAGAATAAATTTATGGTTTATAGCTTTGGGACATGGAAACTTTCATTTGAGGTGCTAGTGGAACATCCAAGTAGAAGTAGGCAACTGGGCATGTGAGTTTGAAACTCAGGAGAGGTCAGATCTAGAGAAACATATTTGGAACTCAGCTAAATAAAGACAATTAATTGAAATTGTGAGATTGAATGAGATTGCCAAGAGATAGCATGAAGAGAAAGGGAATAATGACTAATCTTTGATTGCTGCCTAGATGAAAGGATTAAACATAATGGATGGAGAAATAGTGGGAATGGTAGTAAGGGTCTAGAAACTTTCTTCAGTTGAAATCCACTGGTTCAGGTCTTCGTATAATTAGACTTCTTGTTATATAGAGATAGACAATGTATGTGTGTGATGCAAAGTGTATGGACCAGATGGGTGTGTATTTCACCAAACAAACACACAGAAAACCTTCAGGTGATAGTTGTAAATGAAATAATTTCTAATAGCAAGCATGAAAGATGTTAAATGCCAAGGTAATTAAGGTATAGGGAGAGAAAGTGTTCAAATAAACCATCCCCCCCGCTTCAAACAGTGTTTCTTAAATACCTATTCCACTATTTGTAAGTATTTTTAGTTAATGAAATTGAAGCCTATTTCACACTCTAGTAGAGTTCTTTAAAATTTTCGTTAAACAATCATTGATTAAGTTGAGTTTTTGTTCAGAATGTGCCCAGCTTTGTAAACCCACACTATGCACAATACTTGGCACATAGTAAGTGCTTACTAAATGCTTGTTGACATAACATAAGAAATTTTCAATTTGGCAGCCTTTAATTGTCTAACTGCAGTCTAGTGAAGAAGACAGAAGTATTCGTGACTGGAACAATAAGAGAGTAATATAATCAAGGCTGGATGTTGCCTTTAGGCTGGTTTGCTTTCCAGTGCTATGGAGAAGCTGGACATGTAAGAACCCATCAAATTAGAGAGAAGTCTGTTTGATTCCATATACATGAATAGTTAAAATCTTCATCTTCTCATTTCTGCTGGCCTGGGATTGTAAGGCTGGGAAGGATCTGAATTTCATTTTTAGGAATAAAATTGAAAAGAGAAACAAATGGAGATTGATTTCAGGAACAAAAGTACAGCAGCTGAGACTGTGGTTTCTCAGGATGTTTATCTTGCTATGTCAGGAACCACAATACAGAATCCTATAAGTCATTTGGATTAAGGCAAGTCAGAAACAGGCTGTCCTAGCAACAAGGTTTTATACAAACTGTAACTTTCCTTCAGAGTTCATACAGTTTTTCTTGTATTTAATTGGCATGGGTATGTCTATTGTCTCCACAATTATATATTAAAAAGTGAGGTACCAAATCTCTCTCTCTCTCTCTCTCTCTCTCTCTCTCTCTCTCTCTCTCTCTCTCTCTCTCTCTCTCTCTCTTTTTAAGCATTCTTAGTGTTACAACTCTTCCAAGATAGATTCTGGCCTACTAGCATTTATAAAAAGTCAACAGAACCATCTGTGTCTATAAAGTCATGGAGTATTAGAACCTGAGGGCATATTAAAGATTATCTAATCCAATCCCTAAATCTTGTAAATGAGGCTAGAAAAGGAAGAATTTTGGTACAATCTCCATATTTTATGGCTAAGGGTAGAGAATAAGTCATGGTCAGTGACAGAGCAGGGAGTAGCCTAGAGTCTAGGTCTTTAAAGCAATATAGGAATACCTTGTGTCAAAATCAGTTTAATTTAACCTACATTATTAAGAACATGTGTGCAATATTTCTCTGAAAATCAAGACCATTTTGACTTCTAGGTTATTCATGAATGGTGGTGGAGGAGAGTGATATAGTTGAACCCCTTTATACAGAGAGAAACTTGCATAGCAAGGAAAAATTGAAAGACAGAGTTATTATCCATCAATCAGTATTTCATAGGTGAGAGAATTTTACAGTTGGGAAAAACAACTTAGAGGTCGTAGAGTTGTAGAATTTGAAACTTAAAAAAGAACCCCAAACCTTTTCTCCTCATTTTACAGATGAGGAAATTGAGACCCAGGGCAGAAGGGAGACACCATCTTGTAAAAGGCCTGGGATCCCTGGCAAAAAAAATCCAAACTTTCCTTGTTAGACAGTTATAAGCTATTGAAGATTTTTCTTTTAAACAGAGGACTGTCATGACGTGTGTGTGTGTGTGTGTGTGTCTGTCGGTCTGTCTGTACCAGTGTAAAAGCAGAAAGTGAGTACCATGAGGGACGTCCCCAATGTCACACATGTGGTATTGTTGATACTAATTCTGAAATTTATGTAGCAAATTGGTTTATTGTATGCCCTGTCCTGACTCATATTTAGAACATGTTTACTGGATATGTGTATTTTCTCCAAAAAAGGAAAGGAAATGTTCATTAATTTACTTGCAACAATCTTGCCTAAATGAAGATCTAGTAGAACAGGAAACTGAGATAGATAAAAATAAATAGATTCCCCCTCCTCCCTCCCTCTTCCTTTCTTTCCCTCTTTTCTTTTTTCTCTCTCTTAGATTGAGTTGATGTAAATATTTGAGCTTATATCATCATATTATTGAAGAACAGGCAGTTATCAATTTACGAAGTGTGGCAGAAGGATCAAATTTGTACAGAAGTTCATACGTCAAGTCAATTGTCTGTAACTCAAAGAATTTTCTCATAGAAACAATGTTATCCATGGTGGTTAGGTTTCCTGGGATAACTCATAGAAGCAATTTAATTTTTAATAAGTACTAGAAAGACAAATGACTACAAATAATAAATACATTCTGAGGGAAAACACATTCACAGAGAGCATGTATCTCTTTGCACTGCTATGCAGTCAATAATGGACTCCTCTCCTTCCCTTCTGAGGGACAAAATCTCAGAGTATTTTTCTAGGTCCCCTGTGGTTGCTTGGGTGGCTTAAGGTGAGAGATTTCAGTAAGACCGAGGATGGCACCAGAAATCTATAATGCAGAACTGAGGATGTCTTGTACCTTTAGGGGATGCTTCCTGGTCTTATTCTGGCTCCTGAGCATGTTCTGATGAACATAAAAACAACGACATGCACTATTTTTTTTCCTGTGAGACTCAGGGATTGGCCTGCCTGCTTTCACTTAAGAGTGGAACTTTTAACAGATGGGGGTTAAAAGGCTCCCTATGGAAAGTTTCCTGTAGGAGCAAATGGGCCCTTTGGGTACACAAAGGACTGAAATATGATTAATCTAGTATTTCAGATGAAAGGAGGAATCAAGTTGTTCTAAGCACAAGGTTGAGAGCACAAGAAGGAATCGGGGAGAAGGAGGAAATCAGGATCTGCAGATGGTGATTCTACTCATTTAGGGGTAAACCAGAGGAGGCCAGTGCTAGGGCTATGCAAACAGCTTGGTGGAGAAGGAGCCTTAATTTCCCCTGATCTCCTCCCTCACCACTAGGCTGTCCATCTCCCGAGGCCATCTGGAGTAAAGAGAAGGGGGGAGGGGCAGAGAGGTCCCAAGCAGCCCCAAGAGGAGGAGAAAAAAAAAGGGGAGGGAAATTTCAAGCAGCAATGAAGATGAGAGAGAAGGGAAGTTCCCTCAGCCACCCTATCCTGGGGCTCTTTCAGGATGCTGGTCCTCTCAGTCTTAAGTTCGGAGCTGCCTGTAACATCAGTAGTCTCTAAGAAATCAAAATGCATCTTCACACAGCTGTCCAATGAAAAATAGGACTAGAAAACTGAAAAATTGTGTAAGTAATTTTTTCTAAATGTACATCCATGACCTAGCTTGATAGTTCGTGGTAATGCCTGGTATCAGGATTCATTGAATATATGTATACATTTTTATATTTTTCTTAAAGTCCATTTTAAATAATCATGCAGAAAAGATTTGGAAAAATACTGCATTATGGACCATTACCCCAGATTTTTTTTTAAAAGGATATTATGGGAATATATTCTGAGAGGAATCTTATAGAATTTCACTGTGTTTCCTCAAATATTTGTCAAGAAGAGAATCTCTTAGTCAGGGGAGATGAGGATGAACTGGGACATTAAATACTGGGGCTTTTGCTCACCTGTTTTGTGTTACCTCCAGTCTCTTTGAGATAACCAGGTTGAGATTAAAACCAAAACAAAACCTGAAGAAGAAGAAGAATAACAATATTGATTAAGTTTAGCTGTCAAACCACAGACCTGGACTAAGTATTAGCCAAGTGTTCAGTCAGTCTTATGTGCTAATATGTACTTAGTATGGGGCAGCCCAGGGATCTGATTTCTGTATTGTTCGTTTTTCCTGGAGGTTCTTAGGGAACCAAGGAAGATTTGTAAGAAGTTCAGTCCTGCAACATCTGGTCTAGAAAATTGTTCTTGTTCTTGTTTTAACAATCCAGTTTGAAAAAAGGTTAAGGGTGGGATTGAAGGTACAAGTGGGCAATCTAAGTCATGATAACAGCCCTGGTATAGGGCAATCTAGGAACAGGCTTCTTTCTGTGGTAAGGAAAAAGGGAAAGAGGAAGAGGGTTTTGTGGGGCAAAGTGGTTACATTTGGCAACTAATGAGGTAAGATGAATGGAAGAGAAAATCCAGGTGCACCTTCCTCCTTTGGAGGCACAAGGGAAGTGATTTAGGCAGCAGCAGTGAAAGTTAGGGGCAGAGGGAGAAGAGGAGGTGTGGAGAGAGCTCTCTCTGAAGTTTCAGACAGGAGCAGGACAACCAAAGAGAGATGTCCTTGGAAAGATGATATTACCTGATGGATTGCTGATTGCGGTTGCTGACTTGGATAACATGAGATGTTATGTTTTTTTAACCTTGAAGAGAGTCTGCCTGGGAATTTACAGGGGAAAAATACACATATAGCCATTAATTACTAGTTCAAAGGCACAACTTTTATTTCATTCAGACATTTCAAAATTTCTCATTGTTGAACTTGCCAGTATCTCATGTAGATAAAATGAAGGAAATGAGAAAGGCTTAATTTGATGCCTTTTAAGTGATGTTATTTTTTTAATTAATGCAAAGGAAATGAAACATTTAGAAATGACAGAGTCAACAAACACAAAAGTCAGGGAGTCTTTGAATGGTACATGACATCAACAGTGTTCTTACTAGACAAAAAAGATAAGTTGAGTAGAAAATTGCCCAGCTGACACATTTAGTATTCTTTAGCCTGGAAATCACAATTTAATCCAGAGTAAAATACAAGTACATTAAAGGATTTCATTTTTCCTTATTTGAGCAAGAAGTTTTCACTGTATTGTCATATTGGAAACCCTTAGCATTTGAATATATACAACAAATGAGTAAAATCCTCCCACACCCTATATCCCTTCGAGGGAATATGCCTTCAAAGTCTGGTTTATCCTAATCCAATTTTTTAAAAATGTTTTTAATTCTCCAGGGAGGGAAGAGATGAGAACGCACCAGGCATGCTTTTTACAGATTATTTCATTTCATCCTGAAAGTAGTTGTTGCCCTCATTTAATAGTCAATGAAACTGAGGCAGAGAGAGGTTAACCGAGTTGCTCAGTGTCAAAGAGCTAGTAAGTATCTGTGGCCATATTTGAACTCTGATCTTCTTGACTCCGGATCCAGCTGCCTCTAACACTGAGAATAATGTAAAGAAGCCTACTTAGTCCAATTAAGACAATTTTAGAAAAGAAAAGGGAAAACGTGATTTTATTACCCATCCAAAAAAATTATAGGGATCAGCAAGCAGAACATTTCACAGTCCTTTTGACCCAAGTGCTTGAAAAGGTTGAATTAGGAGTAGTCCTGATGTGGTTCTTCTTTGGCCTCAAAAGTTCCTGTCATTACTCCCTGCCCCACCCCACCAAACCTCTGGTATCCTGAAGTGAAGTTATATATTCCACTTTAATTATGCTTGGAGACTTAATTCCCCAGAAAAGTGTGCCTGGCTTGCCTGTTCTAGAAAACATAATCCTTTTCATATGTGACTATTTTGAAGTTGTACTGAACATCCTTGGCGTTCGTTTTTAATATGAATGAAAACAATGAGAAAAGGAAGTGTGGAGGCTTGGAATCTTAACTGATGCTCCAGAGGTCATTTGGGAATTGTATGGTTCCACTCAGACTCTTGGTAGCAGGAAGTATATTAGAAAGGAATAAACTTTCCCATTCTCTTAAATTTCATTGAGTCTAAGTGTTAAAGATTTTGGGTTTTTAATATTTATGCTTTCTTTTCTTTCTCAAAAACTAATTTAAAGAAATTATTGTTATGATAAATTTCCATAAAAATTTAGTGTTCTTTGGGGGTATTTTTAGAATAGCATTACATAAAAGTCTAAGCCTTAGTCATTCTTCCGTGTATCTACTAATATACATATTTAAAGGAAACAAATAGTCATTAGGATTTGTGAGTATTTAGCCGTGTTGTCACTGAACACCCTGTTTTATAAGCTGTAATATGTATAATATCGATTTACAGTTTCATGTACAATTCTGTCCTGTTACACATTGTATATGGAAATGCTCATTTTATCTGGCATTTGTTAAGGTCAGAATTGAAAGAAAATAAAAGAGAAAAATAGCTCAACATTCACTTTAGGTTGGCTAGGTTTTTATCTCTTCCCTGGAGAAAGGGGAACCACTTTAACTTGCCAGATTGCATATAATTAGGCAGACAGTGGTATTGCTTAGACTGAAACTCAGAACTAAGTCCTGAAATTAGGTTGATTCTCATGTCTCTCTGATTACCTCTGTATAATTTATGTTGCACCCAATATGCAAAAAGGCATAAAACTGCTCCCTGAACTTCAGTCCTAAATTATTTTGTGGGAGGTTATTATTGGAAATACAGGAGAAAGTCTTTGTTTTCAAGTCAGCATTGATGTTGACCGGAGATGTTATTCTTTTCCTGTTATCTTGAGTAGAGTTGACAATCAGATGCTAAGGTCTACATCTCTCAGGCCTTTCAAAGCAGAACCCAGGGATTAACCAGAAAGTCACTGTGACTTGAATGAAGTCATAGGTTACTTAAATTCCAGTTTGCTTCTGCTTATTCATGGTGTAGTCAGGCAGGAAGCTGCTAACTAAGTACTAAATCATCCCTCTAAGAGTAGAATTTCTTTTCTAAATTTAAACCTGATCTTCCTGATTCCCAACAGCCCCCCTCTCCTATTTACCCTAGGCTTTGGTTCAGTGAAGATTTTTGATCTTGTCCCTCTTTAGAGTCTATATTTCTGTCTTTGAAAATTAACTGTCCAAATACATTGCCTCTGCCAGTTTGTAAGTCTGCTACTATACTGTATCATCACTATACCTTCTTCAGTTGAGCACTTAGATTAGTAAGACCTAGGCTCTTATTTTCTGGGAGTTTAAAATCTAGTTTGAAGAGGCAGGACATAACATTAAAAAAAAAACCTGACATTTATTTAACACTTTAAAGTTTGCAAAGCACTTTACATATGAGGAAGTGTTAGATTTTATTTTCTCCATTTTACAGATGAAGAAAACTGGGCTTGGACAGGGGAAGTGATTTCCTTGTGGTCACAGACCTGGTAGTGAGAAAGTCTATGTGCTATTGTAGTGGCACACAGTAGTTAGTTAATGAATTTCTTCTTCATCTGTTATCTATCTCCTTACACCCTCTCCCCTTTTTTTCCTTTCTGGAAATTGTCTTTGGAGGAGGTAGATTTTTGTATTTGAATATAAAAGCTTCTTTGGCATCTGGATAATTGCTGGTAGCTATCCAACAATCAGTTGTGTCTTCCCAAGTGTGTGTGTGTGTGTGTGTGTGCGTGCGTGCGTGCGTGCGTGCGTGCATGCATGCATCCAGGATTTCTATTTGTGGTTATAGTAGTGAGAATGACTTTAACAGTGAGCATTTCTGGATGATTAATAACCATTTGGATGTTAATGACCTGAATCTGTTTCTCCAACTATCAGCTTCTCTCAGGTGGTCATTAATTCACAGGAAATATTAGACCCATTGCCTAGTTTCTTAAGTATTTGTTCTTTTACACACCTCTCCTCCTCCAGTACTAAAAATGTTCTGGTATATGGGATGATTTTCCCCTAAGGTTCTGGTATCTTATGTAGATTTGAACATACCTTTACTGTTCAGGTTGGTAGAAACAATATAATGTAAAGCAATTGAATGTCAAAGATCAATTGCTTACCCCTTACAAATGGAATAGTTCTCATTTAAAAAAAAAACACTAATCTAAAAATCCATCCGGCATTAGTTGTAGTCAAAACTTGAACTGAAATTGCTCCTTTATTTGGAAGTCTTCAGGTGCAGCAACTAAAAATAATCTAATAATAAGCAGTACCAGTTTGGGAGTGTCCAGATTCTACACCCCCTGAAGTACACAAGGTACTTAACAGTATACCATTCCTGGGGGTCATTAGAGTTCACCAAGAAGGTCAAGGTTCAAATCTAATCCTTCCAGACAGAAGGGATCTCTCTCCCTTAGGAATTCCCTTTAGCACTTTGTTTAATTAATTTTCGATGTTACTTTGCCATAGGATTTAGACTACTTTTAACAGACATCTGTTTGTGAATTGGTGAGATTGGTGAATACATTCTTTTGTCTTATACTATGACAGAAGCTCCTTGAAAAAGAAAAAGACTTTTCTACATCCTATTTCCCTCGAGTACTTAACAAAATGCCTTCCATGTTGTAGGTACTCAGTAAATATTTGTTGAATGGATTCATGAAATGCAAGTCCTCAGCTTACTCAAGGTCAAGATAAAGAAATCAAAGAGGAAGGAACAAGCCAGGGACCCCTGTCCAGGATATAGATATAGAACTATTACTTGATATCAGTAGACCATAACTAACAACCTTATGCCATTGTATTAAAAAAAAAAAGGTTGTGTGTGGGTGTGGATGTATGCTGCCTTATAAGCATAGATACACACTCACATGTGTATATGCATATGTGTGTACACACATATACACATGTATGTATAGATGTGTGTATGTGCATACACACATGTATATACTGTGTATATAAAATTAAGTTTCATGAAACAACCAGAAATACTGATGACCTAAAAATATGAAATGTCACCCTCAGGGGACTGTTTCAGCCTGAATCCAGTATTGTAATCTGTGTCTGAGAGGCGCTCATTTTTAGTCCAAAAGAAACAGTCTACTCATGCAAAAATGGGCCACAGCTCTTTGTACCCATACTTTACCCACTTAGTGGGAGGCAAGGATTCTGATTACACAGACCCAACCCTTTAGAAAGTTGACACTTTATAGAGAGCGAGCATCGAGTTATCATCTTAGTTGCTGTTCAGTTATATCAACTCTTCATGACCCCATTTTCAGTTTTCTTTGGCAGAGATACTGGAGTGTTTGCGATTTCCTTTTCCAGCTCTTTTTACAGATGAGTTAACTGAGACAAACAAGGTTAAGTGACTTGCCCAAAGTCATACAGCTGTTATGTGTATGAGGCCTGATTTGAACTAAGGAGAAAATGAGTTTTCCGACTCCAGACCTGGCAAACTATCCACCATGTCACCTAGTTGTCCTTTCTTCTATTAGACAAGAATAAAACAACAAACGGTTGTCAAAATATTGGAGACCCAGTAAAGTAATAATACTGTTGGTATGAATATTTAGTGCCTGGCACGGAGGAGGTGCTAATACACTTCCCCTGTTGTCATTTGCAGCAAAAATTCAGGATAATCCAGATGTCACTTCTTTTAAGCACTTTTCCTTACAGTAACCCTCTAAGATAGAAAGTACGACTATTACTGCCTTCATTTTACAAATTAGGATGCTAAAGTTCTAGGAAGTTAGGCGAATTGATCATCATTACCTATTATATCATTCAAAAGTGTCTGGAACAGGATTTGAACGCTGGGCCTGACACTCTAAGCACTAATTCACCTTGGCTCTCACTCTTATTTTAGATGTTTATGGCAGAGTCTACCCTTTGTCTCATCAGTGCTTAGCACCGTGCCTGACACATTGTAGGCATTAATAAATGCTTACTGATTGATTGACTGACATCACACTTCACCATCAAGTAAAAAGCACATTCAATGTGTACCAGGTTGAAGATCAGTGAACACTAATAGTATATGAACTCTCCCACTTTGGAAATGCCCCCAAAATTCCAGTAGGAAGGAAAGAAGTGGTAACAGGACCAAGTTTCAGAGTTAACTTTGAACTTCCTGACTTTGTTAGTTTAGGACATCCCCATAGTATCATTTAAACATCATTTTTTGATGTATGAGCAAACTTTCACTTGGAATTTCCTTTTTGAAGTCTACTGAGAATTTAAATCAGAACCATGTGATTCTTTCTTATCTAGATTATAAAAAAAGAAGAGCATTAGGAATGTCAAATCAAAAGCACTCTGAAAAAAGATTCATTAGGGTGCATGGTCTGTTGACAATCCATATTTAGAATGAATTTTCAGAAGAGCTGGGTATGTTGTTTTTATTTGGCCCATAATTATGAAAACTTGAATTGGTAAATTAAAGAGAAGTTTTTTTAAAGTGTCATAAATACTAGTGCCTTTAATTGAACAATCCTGTCATTTTTAATATACCATTGAGCTCAACGAAAAACTAGTGCTTTCACTCTTTTACATCTTTAAATTGGTACTATATAGCTTTGGCAGCCTACTGTACTAGGTATCATTCAATTCATTTAGCACTTTTTATCACCTACTAGGCAGTCTAGTGGTTTAACGGATAGAGAGTTAGACTTAGAGTTCATCAGACCTAACTTCAAAGTCCTGATTCCTGCATTTCCTCACTGTTTGACCCTGGGCAACTCACTTAACCCCCCTTAGTCTCAAGTTCCTCATCCGTAGAATGGGAATTATAATATTACTGTCTTCCTAGAGTTGTGGATCAAAGGAAATAATATAGGTGAAGTATTTTGCAAACCCCAAAGCAGTATATAAATACTAGCAACTACCATTATTACTGTATGCTAGGCACTGTGAGCTGTAAGAATGAAAAAGACAAAGTCCTTGCTCTTAAGCTTCCAATTATTCAGGAAGGGGCTGTGTATTTATTAAGCATCTATCATGTTTCAAGCACTAAGCCCTTTGCAGACACCTCATTTGATGCTCACAAAAACCCTTGACTGGGATCCTTTAATTACCTCATTCTGAGGTTGGATTCAAACTCAGATTTTCTTTACTCCAAGCCCAATATTCTATCCACTACATCACCCAGCTGCCTTGATATTATTAGGATGCTAAGCTAAATGAGTGATAAAGGAGAATTCTGAACAAAATAATTTCTATGCTATTGGAGGGAGCCTCCTGAGTGCTTTATGAAAATTTGAGGAGGAAAAGAAGGCTTCATGGAGATGATGATACCCTGAATTGAACATGGAAGGCAAAGAAAGCTCTCAGTTGGCCAAGATGACAAGAGAGTAAGGATATTGATCCTTCAAAATTCATAAAAATAGGAGAATATAAGATAAAATTAGAAATAGCTAGTCATCTAGTTTGATCAGAACATGGCCTGTTTAGAAAATAAGAACATGTAATAAAACTGGAATGGTAGGTAGGAGCCCAATTTAGAAACATACATTTTTTTTTTCCTATAGGTAATAGGGAGCCACTGGAAATTTTTATGCAGAGAGTGTGTAAAGCAGACCTGATCAGGAAGATTGTTTTATTTTTATCAATTATATTAATGATGGACTGGAAGTGGGAGATCAGTTAAGTTGTTAAGGTAATCTAGGTGACAGGTGAAGAGGGTCTAAGCCAGTATATTGACAACATGCTCAGAGAAAAGAGGATAGATTTTGATCCAACCAAAAAATATTGCTGCTCAGTTATTTATTGAAGGTCTATTTATTTAAGGACAGAGGTTGGAAGTTCACCCTGCTAGTTATGTATTCCACTTAATAACAGAAGGTAATGAGGGAGCACCTCTCCTCTTAAAGGTCTCCCTTGTAGGTGTTAAAGTTTGTCTCCTTAAATTCTGGTCCCTTCTCCACATGGTGCATTTCAATGACATCACACCAGTCTAGTATATTGGAGTCAATAACAAAAGCATGGATAACAGTTCTTTATACATAGAGAAGATAAATTAATAAAATATATTAAAACAATGACCATGTGGGCTAGATATAACCCTCCAAATAAGATAATCCCTAACCAGTCCATCATTATGCACCAAACCCTTAACACAATCACTGTCATTTGTTCCAACCAACAGTTGGCAGGCATGCCCAGGACTATTCCACTCATGCTCTTTTAGATGGTGGTCCATGTCCAATGAGTTAAGTTCGCTTTGATGCTAGAGTACTTAATCTTTCAGGTTCTCAGTTTCCTCATCTGTAAAATAAGGAGCTTGGACCAACTGATTGTTCTTTAACAGCTCTTAATGTTCTATCATTGTATGATCCCAAGAGTATTAGCAAGTCTTTTCTTTGGAATTCAGTAGCAGTTCTATTCCTGGAAGACTTTAAAAATTAGCAAAAAGTCTGACATTCATCTCTTTATATACTCTTCAAACATTTTTTTAAACCTAGAATTTTTTTTTTTTGTATTTCAAGTAACATCTTTTTAGTAGAATTTTACATTTTCCCTCCTATGTGGTTTATAAAGAAATTTTTTGTTGCCCTGAAGGTATTGGTATTCTGCATGTACTTTAAAGGCTAATTCAATCAACATAGCTGAGGCAAAGTGTTTTGTGTGTCCCCAAAGTGCCTTCCATTCATTTTGTGTTTGAATGAGACTGGCTTTCACAAAAGTCATACTCTTTTCCATTATATTCTTTCAATCAAAGATTGTGTGCTTTTAAATGTAGGAGATTATCTTTCAGGATGTGTGAATATAAGCATTAAAGCGTAATTATAAAAACCTTTTTAAAAAGATATTTGCTGTTTAACTTGGAAAATTATAGAGAATTAAAATTATGTTGTCATTTTGATCACTGTCCTTTCTTATTGTAGAAGTTAGGTACTCCGTATTTTGGAAAAATACTAGCATGCTAATAACTATTCTTAATTGAAATTCTCTGCTGTATATGTGACTACATTTTAAGTCATGGACTGGCTATAGAATGATAAAATTTATCAACGTTTGATAGTCTACTGCAACATCAATCATGGAAAAAAGGTATAATTCTATGCTATGGGTTGAAGAGAAAGATAAACCTCTCTAGGTCAGGCCCAATCTTCTCTTATCAGATAAAGATATGTTAATTATTTTACAATGTGTACCTTTACTAGTACAACCTCTATACTGGTCAACTTATTTTCACTGGGAGTGGCACAAAAATTAAAGTGATCATGTAGGAATCCTATCAGTGATATTCCATTGAGCATTATAAAACTCCTCGAAAGGATTCTCTGCACTTGTTGCCTCTAACTCACATCTTAATCTTTTGCCATCTGGCTTCCAACCCCACCACTCGAATAAGGTCTATTCCCTTTAATGTAGCATCATGACCCCTTCTCAGCCATTATCCTTCTTTGACCTCTCTCCAGCATCTAACTAAGTGTTGGCCCCACCTTCCCTCTAGACAATTCCTCCTCCCTTGGCTCCTGTGACTATTGCTGTCTCTTTGTTAACCTTCTATCTGACTGAATGCTTCTTACGCTTCTTTGAAGAATTATGAGCCTGTTCTCTGTACTCATATAACCTCTGCCATAGTTCAGACTGCCTTTATCTTTCCCAGGCTGCTGCAATAGCCTGCAACTGATTTTCCTGCCTTCAGTTTCTTCTCTTTCCAGTCTACCCTTCATACAGTTGCCAAATGATAATGCTTGAAATTTTGTCTAATTTCTAGTAGAATCCCTAGCTTCCTTCAAAGTTATATTGAGTGCTGTCTATATTCTACAAAGTCTTTCTAGATCCCAGCCCAGCCTCAGTTACTAGCACTTTCTTCTTCTTGAGATTGTCTTGTATTGCTTTGTATATTCTTTGAATTCGTTTACTTATGAACACATTGTATGCCCCTTCCCTGCTAGAGTCTTGACTTCTTTATGACAGGGACAGTCTTGTTATTGCACCTTGTGCATTGTAGGCATTTAATAAATGCTTATTGAATTGAATAAAATGCTGTTAGCCTGTAGCAGCAAAAAAAACCCCAATAATAATTAAAAACTTTAGTGGCTTAAATTGGACATGATAGTTTTCTCATTATTGAGAGAGATGATTGCACCTTATAAAGCCAGATCCCTGAGCCAATACTATAGTAGTCTAAAGCTTTTGACAGCCAAAGATACCCTTGGACAAATACCCTATAAACATTTTACATAAACCTTTCTATGCTTGTGCCAGTAAATAAGGATGCTGATGATTTGATTTTCCCAACTAGCCAGCTAATAAAATTATATAACAATTATACATTTTCTGTGGATTAATTAAATGTTATTGTTGTTCAGTTGTGTCCAACTCTTTGTGACCCATTTGGGGTTTTCTTAGCAAAGATACTGAAGTATTTTGCTATTTCCCTCTCTGGTTTATTTATTTAACCCTGAGGCAAGCAGGGTTAAGTGACATGTCCAAGATCACATAGCTATTAAGTGTCTGAATTCATATTTGAGCTCAGAACCTCTTGATTCTAGACCTGGCGCCCTATCCATTGTACCACCTACCTGACTTAAATAAAGACTGAGTTTTTTGATCTTATGGGAAACCAAAGACATAAATAACTGAACTGGAATTTAAATTTATGGAAAGGAATATATTCTTTTTTACCATGTTTCTCAAGATGTTAGAAACTGAACATGGTCTAACTGTTGGAGTTTGGGACTAAGGGAAAGTATGCTAAGGTGCTATATGATCCTGTTGGCCTATATATTCTTTCTGATGGTAAATGCCTTTGTATCAGAATAATTTTGGGACATGATGATGCTCAGATAACATTTGAATTGCATCTATACAAATAATCCTTCATAAATACAGATAGAATGTGTATATGTCTATCTTTACATATGATGGCGCAGCTAGGTGGCACAGAGGATAGAGTGCTACACCTGAAGTCCGAAAGACTCATCTACCTGAATTTCAGTCAGTCCTCAGACACTAGCTGTGTGACCCTAGGCAAGTCACTTAACCCTGTTTACCTCAGTTTGCTTATCTATAAAATGAGATGGAGAAAGAAATGGAAAACCACTCTAAAATCTTTGCCAAGAAAACCCTAAATGGGATCTGGAAGAGTCAGACATAACTGAAATGACTCAACCACAACAAATTATTATATATGTAAATATGTCTGCTTGTTCATAAAATGATAGTATAATGTTTTGAATATTTTTAAAAGCTTTAATGAGTATAGAAAAGGATGCTATGATAGAAGTTTAGAAGACTTTCTGATGATGATGCACTCTAGACTGTTAAACTTGTTAGATAAACCAACTCTGGCAGTTAACTAGGAACTTGATAGATATTTATCTAGTTGGTGATCCACTCTAAGCTTTGTTTCTTTATCTTCAAAATGCATATGATAATACTTTTGCTGTCTACCTCACAAGTTTCTTGGGAGGAAAATGCTTTGTAACATGCTTTATAAATGAGTTATAGTTCTACAACACTACAAATTCAAATGAGGGCTGGGCCATGTCTTATCTGAACTTTATCCTCAGGACTACACATTGTTTGGTACTCAGAAGAAACTTAATTAAGTGTTGATTAAATTAAACAGTCATTGTTCATAGGCAGTAGTATTTATTGCATCCCAGTCCCTCAAAGCACATATGCAGGATGCTAATTACTCAGGGTTACATGATGAACCTTTTGGCTATGTTTTTCCTTCTAATGCAGTATATCTTTTATGGCTTCAGATCTAGTTCGTGTCATCTTCTATCTCTGCTGCCTGATTAGGCATACCTGCTAAACCTCTACTCTCCTGGTATTGTGTGGCAACTGATGACTTAGCCTTTGGTTTTCTATTTAAAAAAAAATTATTTGTTTTCAATTTTCAACAATCACTTCCATAAGTTTTAAATTTTTTCTACCTCCCTGAGATGTCATGCAATCTTATATGGATTCTACACTTACATTCTTATTAAATACATTTTCACATTAGTCATGTTGCATAGAAGAATTAAAACAAATGGGAGAAACCATGAGATAAACCAAACCAAAACATAACAGAAGAGAAAATAATCTGCTTTATTCTGCATTCTGATTCCATAATTTTTCTCTGGATGTGGATGGCATTTTGCCTCAAGAGTCCTTTGGGAATGTTTTAGGTTCTTGCGTTGCTGTGAAGGGCTAAGTATATCAGAAACAGTCTTCGCACACTGTGGTTGTTACTGTGTATAACATTCTCCTGGTTCTGCTCATTTCACTCATTATCAGTTCATGTAAGTGGCTTAGCCTTTTCAAAAAGCTAGAGGTGTACATATGATTGTCCATGCAGCATCCCAAAGAAATGCTACAAGTCCATGATTGGAACAGTATGTACAAAATGAACAGGAAGAATAAAGAGCTCCTTCTGCCTCATGGAAAACCTGAGTCAAAACAATCTGGTTAAAAAGTATTTGACTGGAGGAGAATGACTTTTCTGTTTCAGTTTTCTTGGGGATTATTGGTTTGGAGTTTTATGTATCTTAATTATCATTGCTGAAGATATTTACTTAAGAATAGGAACCTTGTTCCTAAAAAGCTCCCTTAGTCAAACTGTCACTAGGTAATAATTTCTCTCTTTGCAGGGAATTTAAGATCAATGGGTAAAAAACCCCTTCCATTGGTTTCTGGCTTCAGAGAAATTGTGTCTGTTGTGGGAAGTCTAGAGAAAAAGCAATATTAGCCCCAAATGGATATAATTGCATAAATCACAGGACTGGAGAATTTAGAGCAGAAATAGCTTAAATATCATCTAGTTTAATCCCATTACTATACAGATATGGAAGGTAAGACCAGAGACATGAAGTTGTGAGCCTTGTGTCAAAGAGGTATTAAGTTGGAATAGCAGAGATCATAGAAGAAATTGAGAATTTCTTCAGAATTCTGATACATGTGCATATATTTGCATGTGACTTCAGTGTTTTTGTTCTTTTATTTTGGAAATACCATCATGGAAAATAGTGACCACATTTGTGAAAGAAGCCAGTTTAAGCTCTTTGAAAACCGAAGGCAATTTCAACTGAACCTAGTAATATCGTGATGACAAATATTCGTAAAAATTTTTAAAGGCAGACATTATGATTTGAAATCTAGTGTTTGCAAATACTACTTTTCAATATGATTTTCAATATCTCTTGTATCACTATAAATGTTAAAATGCAGTACTTTATATCTCCCAAATGTAATTAATAATAACAGCCAGCATTTATATAGTGCTTTCATGTACCAAGATTCAGTATGTTGAGTGCTTTACAATTACTTCATTTGATTTTCACAACAACCTTGATAGGTAAGTGTTACTATTATAATCCCCATTTTATAGATGAGGAAACTGAGGCAAACAGAGGTTAAGTGACTTGCCCAGGGTCACACAGCTAGTATATTTCAGAGGGGAAGAGTGCTGGGCAAGTTACTTAACAGTATATCATTTAGTCTCTAAGACAGATGAATTGCCCATGGAGCTACATTGATGGAGAGAATTTCCACAATGGGGTCAGGTATTTTGCACGTTAGGATCACAGGTAGGCACAAGTAGGTGGCACACTGGAGAGAGCACTGGCCCTGGAGTCAGGAGGTCCTGAGTTCAAATGTGACTCTAGACATGTACTGGACACTACTATGACCCTGGGCAAGTCACTTAATCCCAGTTGTTTCTGTCCTCCCTCCAAATAAACATCACAGGTCCAAACCAAAACAAAGATTTCCATAAATATTGTGTAAGTTGAGATAAACCTCTGTATCTAATTAACATGCTTTTTAAAAATTGTAGCTTTATTCCTTAATTTAAAAAAGATGCCCCAACTTAAAGTAGATTAAGAGGAGTTGTGTTATTTATAAACGACATGGGGTCAGAGTAACAGAGTACCTTTTTAGACCAAAAAGGATTCTGAGGATAATTTATATTTCTGGATACTAATAAGAGGAGCATGTAGATATGGGTATGGAAGCCGTGGACCTGGCCTCACCCAAAAGTGCCTGCCTTCAATCCTGATGGGATGTAGGCAACTCGGTAGCACAACAGATAGAAAGCTGGGCCTGGAGTCGGGAAGACCTGCATCGGGATCCTGCCTCAGAAGCCTCACTAGCTGTGGGGCTCCAGAGACATCTCCTAACCTCTTAGGACTCTAAGTAGCTCTCTGGGCCTGTCAGTTACAGGAAAGGTGCTGACCCTCATTGACAGGGAGTTTTCCTTAGAGTGTCTTATGGCAGTGAAACCCCAAGCCTAGCCCCTATTTCCGTACAGTAATCGTTGCGGTGATTACATGTTTCACTTGACTTTGGCATATCGCCATGCGCAGAATGAGCAGATGCTGAGGTAGCAATGACAAACAATACCAAACCAACGTGGGACCACAGGAGACAATAATAGCTAGCACCTATATCGCTCCTGCTGCGTTCTGGGCGCTCCTCTAAGCACTTTACAGTTACTATCGCATTTGAACTTCACAACACCCCTGGGACGTAGGTGCTATTAGAGGTTTGTGTTTAACCATTCTGGGGAAGTTCCACCCGACAAAGAAGTAGCATTCACACTAGACAGTCGTTAGTTATGTCAACCCAGTCGTATGAATTATCCTCAGCCAACAACTATGGGGCTCTGGAAATTTTAATACTTTATATTCACCTCAGTAGTGATCATTGTGACTACTGCAGATGCCTTGTGGGGTTTAATTCATCCTATATTAGTCCCAGTGAGAGCTCTCAAAAATTGTATGCCCACAGATATAACTGGTTTGAATTAAAAAAGGAAAAAAACCATTCAAATCTCCTATTCTGAACTATGCTGAAATGTAAAAGACATGAGAAGCAGAATTGACGGAGCACACAGAGAGGAGTATTCTTGGTGGTAAGGAGAAGGTCTGAAGCCTTGAGGTCAGCTTGCCTTGATGCACCATCAGATACTGTGATGTCATGATAAATGAGGTAGAAAATACAAGGTTAGAGGATTCTACTAATCTCATCCATACCAAATGTAACTAACAATATTAGGCAGTAAATTATTAATTCTAAGGGTATGAATAGTGAAGGGTCTTAAGTTCATCCCATGTAAGAATTGACATAAGGAAATGGGAATGCTTTCTCTGGGGAAGAGAAGACTCAGGGGAAGTAAAAGTTGTCTTCAGGTATTTGACAGGCTGTCACATAGAAGATCCAGCGGAAAGAATGATGAACATGTAGTTTGAGTTGCTTAGGGGATAGTCAGCTCTCAAAGTGTCTAGTTAGTAGCTGAAGGTTTGCAACGAACACAGAAGAGAAACTAGGACTAAATGTATAGATTTAGGTGACATCTTCTTAGAGATTATAATTAAACTCATTCCATTTTCTTTTAATCCTCTATTCTTGGAGATATTTTTAGCCTTTCAAATGTATTTTGTTATCATTTTGTTTACTCAATTTATAGAGTTATTTGACTATTAGCACTACATTATTGTATTGGTAATATCCCAGCTGAAGATGTTGAATTTCTTTCTAATTATTTAGGTCTTTTAAAAAAATCCTATAAACCCTGTAAATCTCTGTAGGTTAATTTAATACTTTTTTTTTGTTTTTAACTTAAATGGAATTTTTTTTCTTATCACTTCCTCTTGAATTTTATTAGTATAGAATTTTTTTTGCTAAACATAGCTTGCTTTTTGAAGAATGCTTCATGAGGAAGAATGTAAATATTATTACTTCTATTTTACAGATGAGGAAATTGAGGGTCAGAAAGGTTATGTGAATTACACACCTTTACATTGTTAGTAGGTATTGAAGGGACTCAAATCTGGCTTCTTTGACTCTAAGACCAGTCTACTTTCTATTAACTACTTCTCTAGTTAGGTGTTTTTTCTTAATTGGAAGATCTTTGTTTTGCAGCATTTTGTTCAAGGTTTAGTATTTTAAAACTGCACTAAGACTTTTGTGATGCCCAGTGTATACATGTATTGATATTGAATATATATTCTGTAATAACACATACATATATTTATTATCACAAGTTTATATTTGTGTGTGTATCTATATGTATTTTTGTTGTTGTTTAGTCATTTCAGTCATGTCTGACTCTTCATGACCCCATTTTGGGTTTTGTTGGCAAAGATATTTCTTTATCCAGTTCATTTTACAAATGAGGAAACCAAGACAGAGTTAGGTGACTTGCTCAGGGTCACACAGCCAGATTTGAACTCAGGAAGGTGAGTCTTCCTGACTTCAAACCTCGCATTCTTTCTGCTATGCTACCTAATTGCCCTGTATATAGAGACATATATGATACATACATATGTACATATATGTGTGTGTATTTGTAGCAGCCCCACTATATAAAGCATGTATATCTGGAAGTAAGTAAAACAGCCTTTCTTTTTAAAAGTATACAATAAACCAGACTTTTTATAGATTTTAATTAGATTTTTCTCTTCCCCATTTCATCTGAGTTAGTGAGCTTCTACTATTCTACATTCTCTCGGGTTATATTTTAATTCTGCTCTTTATTTTCTGGATTCCTATTAGTAATACACACTTAGCAATATTAACAAATCAGACGACATTGTAAATTGCTTATTTAAACTACAAATAACCAGTCTTCTGAAGGGGGAAAACCTATTAAGAATGCCAGAGTATTTCCTGAGGTTTTTATTTCCAAAATTCTATGGTCTTCTCATGAATATAATGGAATAAACAAATCCAAATGCCCCAGCCCCTGAAGACTTCATCGGGTAGATACAGCATGAAGCAGCAGCTATCTCTCACAATGTTTAGAGTCAGACTTTGTGTCTCCTATCTGGAAGTCAACATCATATTCCCAGCGAACAGATGAGGAAACTGTGTCACAGAAGGGTTTGGTTACTTTCCTTATAATTAGAAAGCAAGAAGCAGAGCAGCAGCTAGAATGTAAAACTGAGTCAACTCTGCGAAATTCATCGGGGAACCAGATCCAATGAGTTGCAGGTTGTTGTGCTGAGAAGCTAAGCAATTCATTTTTCAGTCAGCCATGACCTAGCATCAACAGAGCTTCACCCATCTCCTCTCTCCATTAATCCCTTTGCTTAGACTGTGGAGCCACTCCTTTTCCGCAGAGGAGAGGTCAAGTGAAAGTAGAGTTCTCAGAAGTTCAGGGTTTTACAAAGGGCAAGCATTTTGATTCTTCCCACTTCTTCCCCCTTTCCCATAAGTCTTACGGTCTGTGGTGGACACCGCTTATTTAATGAATCTGATGACAGGGACCTGTGGTTAAAGCCTCAAGGTACAGGAGTATAACAGATATTAGGAGAATAGCAAAATTCATGTAAGGAATGCTTTCCTTCCCATCCCAGGGGAAATTCCGATTGCTCAGAGGGAAAGGAAGGAAAGTATTCCTCCAGAGTGGTGAGCCTAGTGTTATGAGGTCATAGGCTCAAATAAATGAAGCTGGTTCCAGCAAGGCAAAACATGAACCAGGATGGACACGTGTGGTTTTTCACTGGGGTACCACACTAGAGCTTCTGCAGTAAGCTCTCTGGAGCAGAAGTGCTGGGTAGCTTTCTTGGCTACCACAGTAGCTGTTGTGTGTGCTATAAGGAGGGAACAAATAAAACTGACAAAATGTGATCTTTAATAGCCCTCAAAGCATTTTATATGCTGTGCTAGCTGCTTAGTGTACAGCAAAAAAACAAAGAATTTTTCAAATTATTCTTATGAAATGTCATTTAAATGGCACTGATAATAATGTCTTCTTTTTAACCCCCAAATTTGTTTTGCTAATGTGGGGTCATATGCCCTAAAAAACATTGATTCAGAGGTTATTGGGAGCTATTATAAATGGTTACATCATTAGAAGGAATGGCAGGGCTTTTTCCAATTCAAGTTCATAGTCTACAATCAAATTTGATAGTGGCTAATTAGGCTGAATTATTATGTTTGTGTCATTAGTTGTTAAGAAGTCTATTACTCTCTAAGTTGAATTATCAAGGTATTATGGCTCATCTGAAGTGTATCTCACTAGCCACCTGGGGTGCTCAGTTTAAACAGCCTCTTTTGAAGTTCAGAGGAAAACACAGACAAGCAGGACAGATTTGAAAATAACATTGAATTTATTATATACTTTTTAAAAAAACAAGCCGTATGTAATAGTAATTTGTGGTTTCTAATATAATCCTCTTTTTCTCTTGTACATTGAATATGAAAATGTTCTCTGTTAAATTCAGAACAAAATAAAATTTTAAATTAAAATTTTTGAGAGTTGCTATTCTACCAGGAGCTTGTGAAGCATACTGGAATGATGTGGAGTCATAAAGCCTAAGTCTGAAGCCCAGCTTTGTCACATACTGTCTTTATTGAACCTAAGTTTCTCCATCTCTAAAAAACAATAGGTTAGAGTAGATGACATCTGAAGCCTCTTCCTCTGTGATCCTCTTTATGTGCAATGACCTCCTATCTGACTATTCTTACCTAGCCCTCCCTTGACCCCCTATCCCTTCTCATTCCTTACTTTTACCTAGGACAGATTTCCTTTCTTCTCTGGATAATGGACTGTTTTTTCCTTTTGCACCCTTGTCTGTCTGGAGCCTTTCTTTGTCCTATTCAAGCCTTTCCCTTCTCATTCTTTTTTAAACTGATAACTCTGTGGTATTTTGCCTATCTGGATCTCATTTTCCTCCACTGTAAAATTAGGAGTTTATATATATTAGGAGTCTCTAATTCTGTGATCCTGTCTCTGTCAGAAATCCTGTTGCCTAACAGCCTATATTAAATGGTACAAAAGGAAAAATATCTTTGTCTTTCAACACAGTTTTCTGGCTCTATCTTAGATGTAGTGACCTCTTAAGTTCAGAACATGTCAAGAAATGGAAGTTATTTCCTCATTACCATTTCCTCAGTCATATTAATAAAAAATATTCAAATCTAAGTGACCAAAGGTTGTTATAACTAAGAAATGAATCATTGACACCTCTCCCCATCCCCCTCCACGAGTTACAATCAGATTGTGCTTTTCCTGCAATTCTTTTCAAATATTTGCATTGTGGTAATCAAAGTGAAATTCTTTTATCTTCCTTCAAAGATACAAAAGCAGTTGAGGAAGAGGAGAGTTGGCTTGATTGACTTTTTCAAGGCCACACAGCGATCTAAGTCATCTGGCACTATATCCAGCTCTTGATCACCTAAAATCCTACTACTTTTCTCACAAAACTTTGTGCTTTGAGGCAGAGTCCTGCACAGGCTGTATGCATCCTTGAACTGTTGACAAGTTCAGCCCAGCTCTAGCTAGATTAGAGAGGCTCTGGGTGTGGGTTACCCTGAACATTTAGGATCTGTGTCCAGGTTTTTCATAGCAAGGCTTAGTATCTGACCTTTGTTTTGTTTGCCTAGCATGTTCTAAATAACTCTGTCAGGTTGAAGCATAGTGCTGTACAGATATCTCTACCTTTCAACATAGACATGCTGTCTTATGTAAGCGTTTGTCACTTTGTTTTAAACAGCCGTCCCAAGGACCCTGTGTACTCTCTGGCTTATGACTATAGAAAAAAACTCACGTCTAAGTACATATAAATACAGTGATCTGACAGTGATTCATCCAAGCATTGGAGGAAGGGGATTTGTTACAGAACTTATAATTGGCTGTGTAATCTGATTTGGGGATAACTGGCTTTGATGAATGAATTTCTGTTCCCCTTACATTTGTATTTATCTAACAGAGTTGTGGTTAGGAAATGATTCAGGAGGTCAAAAAGGACCGTTTCACATACTCTAGTATCCTTTTGTTTCACAAGACAGTTTCTCTAGGCAGGTGGTTCAGTGATCATTTAGTGTGTCAGTGCTGAAAATGATTACCAGAAAGACAGAGCATTGGACTGGCATCCACTCTGAGCTTTTCTGTTGACTCAGGATAGGACCCTGGTCAGTCTGCTTTTCTAGTGCATGGGAAAAATGCTGCACCTTTTCCATGTATTTATCTAATCCCTGTATTGTTATATGTTTTGGCCAACAAATATAATGCCAACTTGAATTTCTGTAGCACCTTTATTCCTGAGAACTCAAAATACTTTCACATAGATTATCTACTTTATCCTCCCGATATCCCTAGAAATAAAGAAACAAAAGGGGAGGGAGAGACAAAGTATCATTATCTCTAGTTTTCAGGTTCAAAGCTTACTTTTTTTTTTTAAATAGTCCTAGCACAGAGAGACAGTATCTTACATTGTGAGGCATTTCCTCATACTCAGTCATCTGAGTCTCTGGTGTTTTGGTAAATAACATATTTTATCCTACTGGTGGAGACCGAGCTTCTGTGTTTTTAAGAGTCCATTTTGTTGTCTTTTTATTCTCAAAATATTTGTGGAGATTATAATAGACTTTTTAAAGCTGTTTATGATATGAATTCATTCCTTACCCATCTCTGTACTTACTTATTTGCTTTCACTCTACAGCTTACTGGAGAATCATTTGTATAATTTTGTTAGTAATAGGCACAATGATAACTTCCTATTCTTTCTTTCAGTGCAAAAAAGTTTTATGAAACTTTGTGACTTTTTGATTCATATATTCCATGGTGGTTTTTTTTTTCCACCCTCCAGAAATTGAAGCAAAGGAGGCATGTGACTGGTTGCGGGCTGCTGGATTTCCACAATATGCTCAGCTCTATGAGGGTATGTTTACATTTTTCATTTCTCATTCAGAGAGAATAAATTTGAACTAACCTAATGCCAATGCCCTAAGATTCCTTTTGTCTTTCAACTCTTTCCTCAGGCCTTCATAGGATCCCAAGTCTAGGGCAGAGATGATCTAATCAAATCCCTTCTTTGATAGATAATGAAACTGAGGCCCAGGGAAGTAAATTATTTGTCCAATGTCACACCAATAGTGTTAGTGGAAAGTTTGAAACTCGGGTCCTATGAGTCTAGAATTTTCTACTATGCTGCCTCCTTTAGTGGTTATAGCACAGAATATCAAGTCAGGAAGAGACCTGAGTTCAAATCCTTTCCCAGACATTTACTGTCTGTGTACCTTAAGCCAAGTCACTCAACCTTTCTTAGCTTCAGTTTCTACATGTATAAAATGAGATTGATAATAGCACGTAATTCAGAGGGTTACTGTAAGAGTCAAATGAGATGATCTATGTAAAGCCCTTTGCAAACCTTAACGTGCTATATAAATGTTAGCTATTGTTACTATATTGTACTGTAAGGTTTTTGTGTAGAAATGCAAAAACAATTGTAGTTTAGGAAAAAATCTTTTCTTCTTTTGCTTTCTATTCTGTTTGCTTTCCACCACTTCCAGTGTCTCTTTACCGTGTGCCCCACTCTCTCTGTAGTCACCTTTAACTTCTCTATTTTTGCCTTGCCAAGAAGCCCCAGAAAATGGTTTAGCACTTTTGTTTTATAGTAAGTTTCCTAGAAATCACATCAGAGTATGTCAATACATCTTCACGAATTTGGATCATCTTATGTGGAGGGAAAAAATCTTGATAAATTTTTTGGATCAAACATTTTAAGTGTCTAATTGCCCATGGAATGCTTCCTTTTTGTTGACTTGAACTGATGTAGTAGTTAAAAAATGAACCATCAGTCTTTAAAATTGTATCAAAGCTGTAGCTAACACTACTGGAAAGTTTTTAGTTGTAAACAGTGTCATCCTTATTTTACCAATTCTGCACATTTATCTCTGTGGATAAATGCAAAGGCTGAGGAATATAGAAAATGAGCCTTCACTGACTTACTGACCTGTAGCAAGACACTTACCCCTCTCTTCCTCACTTCCTTCTGTAAAAAATTCAGTTTCCCTTCTCTTGCTGGAATATGAAGGAGGAAGGGGAAAATGTCTATAAGCATATTCTGGAATCTTTCTTTGTGAATCCAAAATATTATTAGTTTAAATGTGAAACATCCATATATAATTAAAGAAAATTCATATAAATCTTAATTAAACTGTACTTCCCCAGATGCATATAAACATATATGTGGAATGTATTATGAGTGAGACAGTATTTATCTTAAAATGGCTGAAATTCACTTTCATAACTTTGGCCACCAGAGGGGGAATAGTTTTCATCGTCGCAGGTTGCGGTTTACACATCAGTTTGAGTACAGATAAGCGAGATGTAATTTATCTTGAATTTTGAAACTTTGGGGTCCAAAATATGAGATTAGTGAACAGAAAGGAAAATAATGCAAATTGTAGTCCTGAAAATTAATATACTGGCCCTATATGTATGACTAATAACACTGAGTACTAATCTATAAGCCAAGCATACATGATAGATAGTACTTTGAAAAACTACCAGGTGAATGGGATCCCACGATGCTGTTGGGACAGAACATGTTGTTAGCCATGCAGCTATTTATGAGTATAAAAATTAGAAGGATGGTTAGGTTTTTAGTGGCAATGTGGAAATAGACATTTATTTACTAGTCTAAATAAGAAGAAAGTTTTTGAGATACCTGGGATTTAGGAGACATTTTAGAAACTAAAGGCAAAAAAGTTTCTTTTTCCTGAGAGAGAATGTGTCTATTCAGCAAGATAGCTCATAAATTCAGTTGAGTGTAAATAAGTGACCTTAGGACAGATGTCTGCTCTAAGAATGTTTCTCAGAGCCCAGGTCAACATACCTCTTTGATAATGTGGAGATAGAAAAGCTTAGGCTGCTTAATATTTGATCATACCCAAGGTCAGGCACATAATTGTGGTCATAGCTCAATTTTCTTCATACTTTTAAGAGCACTTATCACATTTACAATGAAACCATCTGTTCTCTTAAATTTTAGTGATAGAACTTTTTCCCCAGGGGTACCTACTGTTTAGATTCATGGATTATGCAGCATTTTAGTGACTAAAGTAGATGCCCTCTATTTCAGAAACAAGGTACTATGTTCCTCATGAATTTTTTTTGTTATTAAATCAAATGTTTATATGTGTCTTTTTTGTAGATTCACAATTTCCCATCAACATCGAAGCTGTAAAGAAGGATCATGATTTTCTTGAAAAGGACCTTGTAGAACCCCTTTGCAGGTAAAGCACATGAAACATTTTTGCATTTCATCTTTTAGCTTCCAGAAGGATTTGGGTTATAATCATCTCCATGAATAATGTTGTGACACATTTTCAAACAGAATATAATGTCCTGTTTAATGCAAAAAATAAATAATTATGTAATGCCCTTAATAAACATACTTAAACTTATTCACTAATTCATTCAAAAGTTTGTAATTGTTCTTGCCAATGTCGTTCATTCACTCAGTGGACATTTGCTAATACCTATTCAGTGCACTTTGCTAGGGACTGAACCTTAAATTTATTTGTGTCTATAGAGTTGTCTATGCCAGTGACTCCCAGATCTCTAACATCCAGCCCCATCTCTACCTGAGCTTCAGTTCTCCATCTTCAGTTAATTGCCTATCAGACATTTCCTGCTGGATATTTTGAACACATCTTAATCTCAACAGGTCTAAAATGGAATTCATCTTTTCCCCTAAATACTCTCTTCTTCCACACTTCCCTATCTCTGTCAAAGGCACTACTGTCCTTCCAGTTGCACAAGTTTGTAATCTCACCATCATCCTAAATTCCTCACTTTTCCTAGCCCTGCATCCAATCATTTGCCAAATCTTTGGACCGTTACAACATCGAACACATCCTATCCTGTCTTTCCACTCACACAGCTACCACCTTATTTCAGGCTATCACCATCCTTCACTTAGAGTATCAGATAGATCACTTTCATTATTGGTCTTTCTGACTCGAGTCTATTTACATTCTAGTGTATCCACGCTGTTCCGGAAGTAATTTTCCTCCAGTACAGATCTAACCATGTGACTCCCTACGTAACTAAACCCAGTGGCTTTCTATTTCCTTATCTGTGTTTTTCTCCTCTGTTGCCGAAGAAGACCATGCCATCAGAGAAATGATGACATGACTTGCACTTGACTTTGCTTTGAGTGAGGGAGGGCTGTGCAGGTCACCAGCCTCACTTCTCCTCCAGAGTCATCTGAATCCAGTGACCAGGTATTCATCAGGATGACTGGACATGACCCAGGAGGAGATATTTGGGGTTAACTGACTTGCCTAAGGTCACACAGCTAGTGAGTGTCAAGTGTCTAAGGTGAGATTTGAACTCGGGTCCTTCAGACTCCTGCGCTGGTGCTCTATCCACTGCACCACCTAACTGCCCCTATTTCCTTATCTATTCACCTTTTAAAACCCTTCCCAACCTATCTTTCTAGCCTCACTGGATACAATTCCTACTGCCACACTATGTGAGCCAGCAAAAGTAACTTCCTCACTCATCCTTACTTATGATATTCCATCCTGTCTCTCTCTATCCTCCATGCTTGAAACCCATTCCCTCCTTCCAGGAAGGTGTGGTTAGCAATATCCGATGTGTTAGAGAGGTCAAGAAAGACAAAGATTGGAAAAAAATGCCTTGGAGTTGGCACTTAATGGGATATTAATGACCTTTGAAGTTTAATAAAGTTGTAAGCTTAGAAGGCAGTTTGAACATGGTTATAGGTTCATTGGATTTAGTGCTTCAACTGACTTTTAAGTTTTTTAGTCTAACCTCATTTGTAAAATGAGGAAACTGAGGCCCAGGATGAAGTAAATAAATTGGATGTAAGCAACTGATGTTGATTGCATATATAGTAGGGATTTTGATATAAGATGCATATAATAGTGGAGTTTTTATGCTAGAAGAGAATTTAGGGGACACCTTTTCTGATCATTTCAATTTACAAGGAGGAAACTAAGCCCCAAAGAATTGCAGTGACTTGCCTCAAGTCTTATTTTTCCACTTGCTACATTTGGCAGTTTAATATTTTAGCATCTAAATTAACTGAATGGAATGAAAGAACTACAGAGTTATCTTGTGAGAATGGAATGTTCCTTCCTGTTTTTCTTCCTTTGGTAGGAGAGGCTCACAGCTCTAAAGGCAAAGAAGATATAATATAAAAATTGACAAATAATCAGAGGTACACATAACTGGAATTACATGTGCCCCATCACTTCAACTTGCCTTCATCCATCTTATAGCAGATATTTATGGTAACATTTTACAGACTATTTGTGCCCAACCTCTAATAGAGCCTTCCAAGCTCCTGTTGGTCAGATCAGCCGTAACTGAATGCACTGTACGTTGACCCCAACAGAGTGATGTCCTTCGAAGGACAACAACTATGGTAATATTTAGGCTTCCCTGCAAAATAAAAATATAGAACTGCTTGATGTAAAGGCAGCCAGGGTGCACAGTGGGTAGAGTCCTGGACCTGGAGTCAGGAAAGCCTGAGACACTTACAAGCTGTGTGACCCTGGACAAGAATCTTAGCCCCTGTCTGCCTCACTTTACTCAGTTGTATGATGGGAATAATGACAGCACTTACCTCCTAGAATGATTGTGAAGATCAAATGAGGTAATCTTTGTCAAGTGCCTAGCCCAGCGCCTGGCACATCATAGGAGCTTAATAAAGGTTTGTTACATTGTTTCTACCTTCCCTTTGATCAGACTTGATTTCTTTCTGTACAAAAAGAACAATATGGTGCATAAAGTAACTTCTACTCACAGATCATGGCTCTAAATAGGTGGAACTAGGCGGAAAAAGACAGGGTGGAAAAAGTGGACCATTTGTGAGAGATTATATTATGGGAAGCGGTTTTTGACTGCAGGTGATAAATTTGAGAAAGTGTTAGCTCTTAAATATCCCAGAAGTGCTTCAAACAGAAGCAGTTTCTTACCAGTTACTAGGTGTTTCCCCATTTCACCCTAGTGACTGACTTACAGAACTGAATATTTTGAAATTGTGTTCAAGTCTGGAATATGAGGGTGTTTAAGCTGTAAACCATAAGCCAGATAATTAAATGAGATTCTAAAATGATAGGTTTCAATCAAGGAACCCATTAAAAAAATCAGATATTATTATAATTTATGTATATGAAGGGCTCTGTATTACAGAAAGCTATGTGGCATCAGTGAACATAGTTATGAGCGTCAGGCATGTGATCTGTGAATTATAGTTCTTGTTCTGATACTTTTTATTTGTGTGACCTTGGTTAAGTCATTGACCTTTTCTATCAGGACATCTGCAAAATTATCTGCAGGAGTGTTATGAGGGAGAGCTGTCAAAATAATTTGAAAATACTTTTCAGAGGTGAAGTTCTAAATAATAACTGTCAGCCAAGAAAACCAAGGAACATTTTCTTTAAGAGTCTATGACCTGTTGTTCTGCAAAGGAGAGTTAAGTAAGATGGATTTTAATCATTCTTGCATGTTATTTACCTATATTGTAGACATTTCTCCATACCTAATGGCTATGTAGTACTAATTATTTCATGTGGTACAGACTGGGCAACAATTTGGTTCGTGTTTTTGAAGCCATATATTTTGAAGAGCTGTGGATGATTCACATTAGTTATTAAATGGGTGTTATTCCCTCTCCATTTATTTATTTACAAAGGTGCCAGACAATAGATGTTATTGAAATGGAACTGGTTTGTACGTAGAAAGAGATTTAGAATGGCAGAGGATTGTTGAATTTGGAACTCTCCTAATGGCAAGATACATTTCCAGAAAATATTTTCAAGCAAAAGAGGCCTTGGCTTAGGGTTTGCTTAGACCCTCCTTGGGCTGAAAAGCAAGAGAGAAACAAACCTACACGATATTTGGTGAAGACAAAAGGAGCCCCACCCCATTGTTTTGAAGGATCAAAGGGAGTAATTACTGAAGCAGCAGAAAGGAGTGGGCTTTTCCTCTACAATTCTGGTGTCCATGAGTGGGCAAGGCATAGAAAGCTCAGAGAAATAGATTGAAATTTTCCCCTTTGTAATGAGTTCTGACAATAAGAGACAAATTCACCATTTTAACAGCCTCCATCAGTAGACAGATCCAGGTGAAGAGAATTAAGTGAATAGCCAAAGACTTTGGAATTAGCCATTCAACTAACCACTCATACATGGTGAGTAATGGCGGATGCCAGGCTACAGTGTAGAAAAATGAGTTCATTTATTTTGTTTACTACCAACCAAGGTGGGGGAAGAGAAGGAGAGAAGAGTCTACACTGTTCTGTTTGATTTTATATTTTAAAGGGTTGTTAGCTATATTTGTAAAATACTTATTTGAAATGCTAAGGATGATGTATTTCTGCAGATCACAGAAAACTAGAAAGGCTCAAATCTAAAATATATTTGCTTCTTTGTCAGACCTTTGATTTTTCCAGTGGTCTTATGGAACTCCCAGGGTAAAATTTCCTCCACATATGCAGATTGGCAGTTCCTCTGTATCATATTGTCTTATAGGATTCAGTTGCTTAGGCTCAAACAGAGAATATGTCAGAAGCAAGACTTAGAATCCAGGTTTTCTTGTCACCAACACCAGTCCTTTATCCATTATCCAATACTGCGTCTTCTTAGGATGATTATTTTTAGGCAGGTCATCAGTACACTCAGGATCTGATATTCAGCTATGCTTTTGATAATTATAGTCACAGCAGCAGAAAATCTGTTTTGGTATTATGACTGACGGCTGTATGCACATGTTTTCAGGAATGACATAAGATAAGATTGTTTGAACTAGAGGTCAAATTGCCTTTTTTCCCTGTGCTGAGTATTTTAGATAAAATATGTTCATTTTTTTCAGACTGCTTCTATCTTCTGTGTTTATGTATAAAAACCTTCACAAGTAAAAGATAAAACTTTTGAAAATGGATTATGTGCTCAAAATATAAAGGCTACTATAGGGTAATTGTGTTAGAAAGATTTGGGGATACGTTAGAAGGCACACATCACATACAACCAGCCTGCCAAATTGTAGCACACTAAGGAGGGAAGTATGTGAGATACATGAGAATTTCAGTAGTAAACCTGTAACAAAGAATCCCATAAAGCATGATTATTTGGAATTATTAGCTTGTGTTGCTAAATAGATTCAGTATTTAAGAATGCAATGTTGCATTTATTCCTAATTTTGAATTTCTGGATTGTAGTTTTAATACATAATACAATGTAGATATCTAATAAATGTTTATTAATGAGTAATACAGCTTCATTCATTCAACAAATATTTTAGTTCTGTGTGCCAAAGCAAGGGACTAGGAGAGGATGCAAGTAAGCATAACACAAGCTTATCCATCATGGGCTTACAGCCCAGACACATACATACGTGGCACTATAAATTAGAATGTGTTCAGTACAGCAAAGAGGTACAAATAAAATACTATGTAATTTGTAGGAAAAAGAGATTACTTTTGGAAGGAAGTGACATTCATTCCAACTGGGCTGACAGAGTTAGAGGGAAAGAAGAAATAAGTTAGAGAAAGAAGAAATAAATAGAAAAGCATGGGATATGTTGAAGGGATGAAGGGTGGTCTGGACTGGGTTTGAGCACAAGGTACAGTCAGGGGAGTAATGGGAGGTAAGGCAGGAAAGGTAGATTTTGGTTACCAAGTAGAAAATTTGGGGTTTCACTCTGTGGGGACAGGAATTTGAATGGAGGTTTTTGAACAGGGTCTAACAAGCTCAGAGTTATGCTTAAGGAAGGTGAATCTGGCATCCTTGTATAGAATAGCCTGGAAGAGCGAAAGATAGAAAACAGAAAAAAATCTCAGCAATAGATGGAAGGGAAATGAATAATATTCATATGGCACCTACTATATGCCAGGTACTGTGCTAAGTGTTGTACAAATATTATCTCATTTGATCCCCATAACAGTCCAGGGAAGAATTATAACCATTCTGCAGTTGAGGAAAGTGAGGCAGAGGTGAAGCAAGTTGCCTAGTCACAAATCTGGTAAGTGTTTGAGGCAGGATTTGGATTCAGATCCTACTGACGCAAGGACTCAGCACTCTAGCTATTGTGCCACCAGCTGCTGCAATAATAGAGATGTCCTTGTATGGCCTAAATTAGATTGCATGCTGTCTGAGGTGGGGAGGTGGGGTTAGGATTTTAAACTCATAATCTTATAAAAGTAAATGTTAAAAAATAAAAATTAATTAAAATAGTAGAGATGTCCTTAGAGGTAATTTAATCTAGCTTTTATCTGGACAGAAATTCCCTCTACAACATTCTAGACAATTGGTCATCCTGCTTCTGCTTGAAACTCTCCAGAAGGGAAAATTACCATTTTCTGAGGCAGCCTATCCCACACCTTCACACAACTATAATTCATTGGAATTTTCTCTTACATGGAAGCCCTCTAGTCTCACTCAGTTTTGCAGAGCGAGATCAGCTATATCTCCCCCACAGGATTCTAGGAAGCCACCCTTAAAGGGTTCAGGGGTATCTTTCTTTAATGCTATTGACTCCAATCCTGTTCTGGTATGTTTGCCCTAGTAGTGATCAGTGACCCAGTTCCACTTAACCAGTTAGTATCAGATAGCTTTTACAGTGCTGCTAGGTAGCAAAGTAGGTAAGAGTTCTTGGCCTGAAGTCAGTAACACTCATCTTCCTGAGTTCAAATCTGGCCTCAGGCACTAGCCATAGGACTCTGCCTCAGTTTCCTCATCTGTAAAATGAACTGGAGAAGGAAATGGTGAACCACTCCAGTATCATTGCCATGAAGAGTCAGACATGACTGAACAACACAGCAGCAGCAGCTGCCGTCACTACTACAACCTTTTATTTTGGGATATTTGCTGCAAAGAGGTAGCAAGAATAGCAGTAAAAATATTTCCTCCAACTCACGGGGAAGCACTCTCTTCCCTGTGGCATCTCAGACCTCAGGGAAAATAAGCTCAAACTTAAAGCCATTGCTATTTGCCATTGGCCCTACCAAGGTCACTTCCAAACAGAACAAAACTAATCACACTCTGATCTTGTAGCCTCAGTGGTAAAATTGCTTCTGGTCTGGCTGGCTGCAAAACCTGGTCAGCCACTATGCTGTCCTTTCAAAGCTCATAAGGTTATATCTCCAGTACTCCTTTACCTAAAAGCAGGAAGAAAAATACAAAAAGATAGAAGTAACAGCAGGGTCATGCACTGATGGGCCAGATGGTAGTTAGACTCCCCAGCCAGGGGGAGAGAGAAAGTCCTGAAGCTTCTCTTTTGCCATGGAGATTTACGGCATTCCCCAATTCTGCATTCTACCATATCCTTCCAGGAAAGAGTCAGACAAAGGCAACTTGGTTGGTGGATAAGATCCAATTACATAATGTCTGTGCATGCTCCAAAGTCCACATAGGGATTGCATCAACTAAACTTGCTGAGAGTGAACATAAGGCCTGGGCTCACTGACCAGTCTTACCTCCCTGGCAAGGGAAGAAATCTGCTTGTCCAGAACGTTTCTGCCCATTACTCTTACTTCTGCCGGAGGTCTGATTCCTATTCCTTCTAAATCTGAAGAGCACTCTTATGCCTCTTTGAAGTCTTCTTTTCTCCTTGTTAAATACCACCATTTTCTTCAGTGAGTCCTTGAAAGTTATGGTCACCAGCATTTTCAATATACTGGCCACCTTCCTTTGAGCATGCTCCATTTTGTCAGGGTTCTTTCCAAAATGCAGTCTCTAGCACTGACCGTAATACTCCACATGTGTCAGTATTTATTTTTTAAGCATTTAATATTTATTTTTCCTCAGTTACGTGTAAAAACAATTTTAACATTTGTTTTTAAACGTTTTGAATTCCAAGTTTTCACCCTCCCTTCCTACTCTACCCCCTCCTTGAAAAGGCAAGCAATATAATGTTAAGTATGTGCAGTCAGGTACAACATGTGTCCATATTCATCATGTTGTGAAAGAAAACAGAAACAAAAAAAAAACCAAGAAAAATAAAGTTTTTTTTAAAAGAAAAAGTAAACTTCAATCTGCATCCAGACTTAACCAGTTTTTTCTTTGTAGATATATATAAAAATATATATAATATATACATTATATAATAATTAATAATATAATATATATTACATATATAATGTTTTAATCATAAATCCTTTGGAATTATCTTGGATCATTGTGTTGCTGAGAATAACTAAGTCATTCACAGTTAATCATCACATAATATTGCTATTGCATTTTTTCAGTGTTCTCTTGGTTCTTCTCACCTCACTTTGCACCAGTTCATGTAAGTTTTTCCAGGTTTTCCTAAGAGCATCTTGTTCATCATTTTTTATAGCACAGCATTCCATCACAATTGTATAACACAACTTGTTCACCTGTTCCCCAATTGATAGGTATTCCCTCAATTTCCAATTCTTTGCCACCACTAAAAGGGCTACTATAAATATTTATGTATATGTAGGCCCTTTTCCTTCCTGCTTTTTAATCTCTCTGCAATACAGACCTAGTAGTGGTACTGCAGGATCAGAAGAGTATGTATGGTTTTATAGCCCTTTGGGCATAGTCTCAAATCATTCTCCAGAATGGTTGAATCAGTTCACAGATCCACCAGCAGTCCATCAGTATTTTAGTTTTTCCATAACCCTTCCAACATTTTCCATTTTCCTATTCTGCCATATTAACCAACTTGATAGGTGGGGGAGGGAGGGGAACGTTGCAGGGAAACAATATCTCCCCAACTTCATGTCAGTTCTAGGCAGGAGTAGATTGTCAACTTGCATTCATTGAGACTTAGAGTCTGCCAGGTGGCAGTGGAGAAATTGAGTCAGGAGAATCCTACTTCAGCCCATGATGAACAGCCATTCTCCCACCCTACCCCAGAGATAACCTTTTTCAGTTCATACCAGTACCTCACCTCACAGACTTACTGGCATCATGGACTGGAGGCTAAGACCACCTTTGTTACTATCCATACCTGGAGTTAGACTCATAAGAACAGTCTCTTAATAGTCCCATAGCATCTTAAAATAGCAAGTTCCAATAACCAGGTTTCAGATATGGCTATAATTTCGCATTGGGTTAAGAAACATCTTTTGAGGCAAGTCTTAAGTGGCTTACATGCCTTTCTATACATGTTCTAGTTCTTGCTTAAATAACAATCATAAAATCAAATTTCCCATTAAAACCTTAACTTTTCCATCAGTGCCATATTTTACCTGAAGTCACATGCCTCTAGGAGACTTACACTAAAATTCATTTCCCCAAACTAAAGATGTCTCTGATTTATTCTCAGTAATTAATTCAGTCAATTGTTTTAATACTAATTATTTTTACCTCACTTTGTAACATGTCCAATTTTTCTCCCCATCTCTCCCCTCCCCCCACTCCCTAATTCCTTACATTCTGATTACCCCTTTCCTCAATGAGCCCTCCCTTCTAGCTCACCCCACCCTTCCTTTATCCCCATCTTCTCTCTTTTCTTGTAGGGCAAGATAAATTTCTATACCCCATTACCTGTGTTTTTAATTTCCCAGTTATATGCAATAATAATTCTCAACATTCGTTTCTAATACTTTGAATTCCACCTTCTTTCCCTCCTTCCCTCCCTCCCTATCCCCGCTGAGAAGGCAAGCAATTCAATACAGGCTATATATGTACCATTTTGCAAAAGACTTCCATAATAATCATGTTGTGTAATACTAACTATATTGCCCTCTATCCTACGCTATCCCCCTTATTTTTTTATTCCCTCATTTGACTTTGTCCCTTCCTGAAAGTGTTTATTTCTAGTTACTCCTTTCTCCCATTTGCCCTCCCTTCTATCATTCCCCTCACCCCACTTGTCATCTCCTCCCCTACTTTCTTGTAGTATAAGATAGATTTTCATAACAAATTTAGTGAGCATGTAATTCCTTCCTTAAGCCATATATGGAGAGAGTAGCTTCACTTTTCCCCTCTCCCCTTCTCCCTTTTCTCATCCATTGAACAAGACTTTTCTTTATCTTGAGTTATAGCCTGCCCCATTCCATTTCTCCCTTTCTCCTCCCAGTATTTTCCTCCCTCACCCCTTAATTTTTATTTTATATATATATATTTTGTGGATATCATCCCTTCTGATTCAACATAGCCTGTATTCTCTGTCTATATGTATCTGTGTGTGTGTGTATGTGAGTGTGTGTGTGTGTGTACAATCCCTCCACCTACCCGAATACTGAGAAAAGTGTCAAGAGTTATAAATATTTTCTTTCCATGTAGGAATGTAAACAGTTGAGCTTTAGAAAGTCTTTTATGAATTCTCTTTCCTGTTTACCTTTTCAAGTTTCTTTTGATTCTTGTGTTTGAAAGTCAAATTTTCTATACAAGTCCTGGTCTTTTTAACATGAATGCTTGAAAGTTCTCTTTATCATTATACTCAGTTTTGCTGGGTAGATGATTCTTGGTTTTAATCCCAGTTCATTTGACTTCTGAATTATCTTGTTCCAAGCCCTTCAGTCCCTTAATGTGGAAGCTGCCAGATCCTGTGTTATCCTGATTGTATTTCCACAGTACTGGAATTATTTTTTCTAACTGCTTGCAATATTTTCTGCTTGACCTGGAACTCTGAAATTTGGCCACAACATTCCTAGGAATTTCTCTTTTTGGGTCTCTTTCAGGAGGTGATCAGTGGATTCTTTCAATATTTAGGTTCTGGAATATCAAAGCAATTTTCCTTGATAATTTCATGCAAGATGATGTCTGGGGGGATGGAGCCAAGATGGTGGAATAGAAAGATGCATGTACTCTAGCCCTTCCCCCACAGCCCACAAAATACCTATAAAAAATGATTTTCAACAAATTCTAGAGCAGCAGAAGCCACAGAAAAATAGAGTGAAAAATATTTACAGCTAAAGGTAACCTAGAAGGTCAGTAGGAAAGGACTGTCTCATAGGACACTGAGCCAAGCAGAGCCCAGCCCTGGCCACGTGGCACTGGGAGGAACAGGACCTGAACAGACCTCTGGGGCAGAATTCCCAGCAAGGAGGGTCCCAGATCCCTCAACCCACAAGCAACAAAGAAAGATCCAAAGGTCAGTGTTGGAGGGCTTTCCCAGCTGGGCAAGAGGGGAACAGGGTCCCCCACAGCACTGGCCCAGGTGACAGCTGAGGTGGCAGCAGCAACAGGTGGCAGGGGGATACAGTGGCCGCAGAAGCAGCCTGGGTCCATTTTCCAAGCAGTGCAGGTGAAAGCCTCTGGGGGAAGTAAGCAGCTGATCTGAATCTCAGCCCTGAGCACAGTACTGGAGGGGAGGAGGAACACTAGGACCCTCCTCTTGACAAAAAATTCAGAAGTCAAGTAGCTGGCTAGGAGAATAACCAAAAAGGGGAAAAAAATAAGATTGTAGAAGATTACTTTCATGGTGAACAGGCATATCCTTCTATCCTTTTGGATGAGGAAGAACAAGGCGTACTATCACAGGAGTCAAGGCTTCTGCATCCAGTACTTCCAAAATGAATATTAAATGCTCAGGTCCTAGAAGAGCTTGAAAAGTGAGTCAGCAGTTTGCTAAAAGAGAACCAAAACAAGGTGAGAAAAATAATACCTTTAAAAAGAGTTTAACTCAATGGGAAAAAGAGGTCCAAAAAGCCAGGGAGGGGAAGGAAGCTTTACAAAACAGAATTAGCCAAATACAAAAGAAGTTTCAAAGGCTCACTGAACAAAATAGTTCTTTAAAAGAGAGTGGAGTTCAGGGAAGCTAATGACTATGAGATAAACCAAGAAGTTACAAAACAAAACCAAAAGACTGAAAAAATAGAAGATAATGTGAAACATCTCATTGGAAAAACAACTGACCTGGAAAATAGATCCAGGAGAGACAATTTAAAAACTCCCTGAAAGCCATGATAGAAAAAAGAGCCTAGCCAGTATCTTTCATGAAATTATCAAGGAAAACTGCCCTGATATTCTAGAATCAGAGGGCAGAATGTGTATTGAAAGAATCCACTGATCACCTCCTGAAAGAGGCCTGAAAAGAGAAACTTGTAGGAATATTGTGGCCAAATTTCAGAATTCCAAGGTCAAGCAGATAATGTTGCAAACAGCTAGAAAGAAATAATTCAAGTATTGTGGAAATACAATCAGGATAATATAGAATCTGGCAACTTCTACATTAAGGGATTGAAGGGCTTGGAATAGGATATTTCAGAAGTCAAAGGAACTGTGATTAAAACTAAGAATCACCTAACCAGCAAAATTGAGTATAATACTTAAAGGGAATATATAGTCATTTAGTGATATAGAGGACTTTCAAGCATTCATGATGAAAAGACTAGAGCTGAATAGAAAATTTGACTTTCAAACATAAGAATCAAGGGAAGCATGAAAAGGAAAATTGGAAGGAGAAATCATAAAGGACTTTCCAAAGCTCAACTGTTTAAATTCCTACGTGGAAAGATAATATTTGTAACTCTTGAGACTTTTTTCAGTATTTGGGTCGGTGGAATGATTACACACACACACACACACACACACACACACACACACACATACACACACACACATGCACATATAGAGACAGAGAATACAGGTTCAGTTTAATCAGAAGAGGTGATATCCATAAAAAATATAATTAAGGGGTGAGAGAGGAAAATATTGGGAGGAGAAAGGGAGAAATGGAATGGGGCAAACTATCATTCATAAAAGAGATAAGAAACATCTTATTCAGTGGAGGAGAAAAGGGAAGAGGTGAGAGGGGGAAAAGTGAAGCTTACTCTCTTCACATATGACTTAAGAAGGGAATATCATGCTTACTAAATTTTGTATGAAAATCTATCTTTCACTACAGGAAAGTAGAGGAGAAGGGGACAAGTGGGATGAGGGGGATGATAGAAAGGAGGGCAAATGGGAAAAGAGAGTAACTAGAAGTAAATACTTTAGGGAAGGCACAAGGTGAAATGAGAGAATACAAACATAGGGGGGACAGGGTAGGATGGAGGGTAATATTGTTAGTCTTACACAATATGATTGTTATGGAAGTCTTTTGCAAAATGACACCATATGTACCCTGTATTGAATTGCTTGCCTCCTCAGTGGGGATGGGGAGGAAGGGAGGAAGGGAGAGATGTTGAAATTCAAAGTATTAGAAACGAATGTTGAGAATTATTTTTGCATATAACTGGGAAATAAGAAATTCAGATAATGGTGTATAGAAATTTATCTTGCTCTACAAGAAAAGAGAGAAGATGAGAATAAGGGAATGGTGGGGTGTGATAGAAGGGAGGGTACTTTGAGGGAAGGAGTAATCAGAATGCAAGGTATTATGGGGTGGAGGAGGGGAGAAATGGAAAGAAAAATTGGAACTCAAAATTTTGTGGAAATGAATGTCGAAATCTAAAACTAAGTAAATAAATATATTTAAAAGGAAAGATGATATCTAGACTATTTTTTTGATCATGGCTTTCTAGTAGTCTCATAATTTTTAAATTGTCTCTCGTGGATCTGTTTTCCAGATCAGTTGTTTTTCCAGTGAGCTATTTCACATTGTCTTCTATTTTTTCATTCTTTTGGGGTGTTTTTGGTTTTTTTTTATAATTTCTTGGTTTTTCATAAAGTCATTAGCTGTGATCTGCTCCATTCTCATTTTTAAAGTACTGTTTTCTTTAATGAGCTTTTGAACTTCTTTTTCCATTTGGCTAATTTCGCTTTTTAAAGCATTCTTATCCTCATTGAATTTTTGGACCTCTTTTGCCAATTGAGTTAGCCTATTTTTAAAGGTGTTATTTTCTTCAGCATTTTTTTGTGTCTCCTTTAGCAAGCTGTTGACTTGCTTTTCATGATTTTCTTGCATTGCTCTCATTTCTTTTTCCAATTTTTCCGCTACATCTCTTACTTGATTTTCAAAATCTTTTTTGAGCTCTTCCATGGCCTGAGACCATTGCATATTTATTTTGGAGGCCTCTGATGATCAGCATTGTTCTTCCTCATCAGAAAGGATGGAAGGAAGTACCTGTTCACCAAGAAAGTAACCTTCCATAGTCTTATTTTTTTCTCCTCTTTTGGGCATTTTTCCCAGCCAGTTATTTGACTTTTGAGTGCTTTGTCAAGAGGAGGGTACACTCTGGGAACCTGTAAGTTCTCAGTTCCTCCAAGGTGGAGAGAGAGAGAGGGAGAGAGAGAGAGACAGAGACAGACAGGGGGAGCCGCTACTCAGGGCTGAGGTTCAGAAGGGTTGCTCAATTCCCCAAAGGCCTTTTAGGCTGAGAGTTTCACAAAGGGACGCTGTTGCTGCTGCTGCCACCTGTGGCTTGGACCTGGGTGGGGAGGGGGCACCGCTCCCCTCTTGCCCTTACAAAAAGCCCTCTCACTGACCTCCAAACCTCTGAAAGTGTGTTTGGCACCTGTGAGTTGAGGGATCCGGAAGCCTCTGCCGCTGGGTACCCTGTCCCCAAAGCCTTCTCTGGTCCCACTCCCCCAGGAATCACATGACCGCCCCATGTCTGGTGCATGTCTGCTCACCTTCTAGGCCACCCTAGGCTGGAAACCTCTTTCACTCTGTCATTCTGTGGCTTCTACTGCTCTAGAATTTGCCAAGAGTCATTTTTTACAGGTATTTTATGGGCTGTGGGGAAAGAGCTAGCATATGTGCATCTTTCTACTCTGCCGTCTTGGCTCCACCCCCCTCCTTCTGTCTTATTGTCCAACCTCCTTACTGTCTTTGGACTGAGAGCTCTAGAAGCTGCTATTGATTCAGTCACCTCCTCGACCTGCTGCTGCTTTGCTGAAGCTTGGCTTTTAGTGGGTGGTCTGCCTTGGACTGCATTCCATTATCCTCCACCCTTCACAAAACAGGCCTTTCCTGCTGACCTTGTAAGTTGTCTTGGGCTGAACAATTATTTCACACCCTCTTTTTGTGGGTTCTGCTTTTCCAGAATTGGTTTTGATGCATTATTTTAAGTTTTTTAGAGGGAAATTTGGGAGAGCTCAGGCAAGTCCCAGTCTTTTTCTCACGCTTTTAGCTATACTTCCCATGCTAAGTATTTATTAAGCACCTGCTATGTGCCAGTCACTATGCAAAAACCCTGGGAATACCTAAAAAAAAAAATTCGTCCTCTCAAGAAGCTCATAGTCTGAGGAAGAGAACATGGTTTTTCTTCCTTCTCTTTATTATTTTTTGCTAGTTTGTTTTTAAATTCTCTTTTTCAAACATTTTGAATTCCAACTTTTCTCCCTTCTTTCTCCTCTCCCACCCATTGAGGAGGCAAGTTATGTTATATATACTCCCTATATATATATGAATTCATGCAAATCTTATTTCCATTTTAGCATGTTGCAAAAAAAATTAACAGAAAACAAACAGGAAAAATAAAGTGAGAAAGTATGCTTTAGTCTGCATTCAGAGTTTATCAGTTCTTTCTTTGGAGGCAGATATCATTTTTCATCATAAGACTTTTGGCATTATCTTGGATCAATTTATTGATCTGAGTAGCTTAGTATCTCACAGTTGATCATCTTTACAATACTGCAGTTAGTATGTATAATATTCTTCTGACTCTGTTCACTTTACTTTGCCTCAGTTCATATAAGTCTTTTCATGATTTTCTAAAACTACCACTTTCATCATTTCTTATAGCAAAACAGTATTCCATCACAATCATATACCACAACTTAACTATTCTCTAATTGATGGGCAATCAATTTCCACAAAAAGAGCTGTTATAAATATTTTTATTCATATTGATCCTTTTCTTTTTTCTTTCATCTCTTTGTGATATAGACCTATTAGTGATATTTCTGGATCAAAGGATGTGCACAGTTTTATAGCCCTTTGGGTGTATCTCCAAACTGTGGGAGAAAACATTCAAACAAATGTGTTCTGACCATTGTGGAGTTCTTGACACTGTGCTCTAATGTACAGCCTATGATCATGTAAGCTCCTTTGGTTATTACATCACTGACTATGGCTTTGACCACACTCTAAAAGTTTTTTTAGCTTTTAGTCCGCCAAAGACCCAAGAATCATTCACATAGGAATCACTGTCCATTCCTTCCTCCATTCTCATGATGAGATTTGTAGTATGTATATGTTGCTCTTTAATCTCCAGCTGTGTAGCTAAATATTGCTCTTTGCTTTAAGTTTGGTAAAAGAGTGGTATATAATAATAATTAAAATAAAAAACAATGATAGAAGGTTGTCCTCTGCACAAATATTTTTCAGTACTAGAATATTTATACAAGTACTTTTATATTCTTTTCACAGCATAATATTATAAAGCAGAATATATAAATGCTCCCAACAGCCCATCATGTTACCTCACAAAAGTCCCAGGCCTTGTATACAACCACCACACCTAAAGTACTTTCCATATTTTCCCCTAAAGACAATTTTCCCATCTGTGTCTACATTGCATTGTTATTTTCTGACTTCTCTCTAAATGTCCTAAGGGCAAAGAGTCTGTTTCTAAATTTTAAAACCATGTATTGAATACTTCATGGCATTCTTTTTAAAAAAATCTAAGCAATAACAACAGTATGAAACAGATAATTAGCTTTATTGTCAAAGGGTGAGAGCTGACTTGATATCAGGAATGTAGCAGTACCATGTTATAATGTCAACAGCAGTTAAGCAATACTAAGCCATCACTTTCTGCTTTCTTCATGTAATGAATGATTCACTAAGAATAAGTTACCAAAAAAGCCCTGGTAACTTTACTTTTAATCACAACACTTCTTTCCCTAGTCAAAATTATCAGGATTGTAAAAATGCCACAAATGAATTTTTAAATCCTGTCCAGCCAGGACAAAGCATTCATTGTACACAGTGACTAGCTTTTTGGAATTCTCTTTTCCCATTAAAGTGGTAATCTCAGAAGGGACTGAAGTAGGTCTTAGATGCCCCCTTTCTCCACATGCTCCATATAGAGAGTTCTCATACCCAAGTTCCCTGCTGTGATATGTCACTCTTGTATTTTAAAATTTTCAATGACTCTCCATTGACTGAAAAACAGTAAATCCCTACTCCTTGTTTGTAAGGTCCTTTTCTAATCTGCTTCCAGTTTACCTTCCTAGCCTTATGTTTATGTGCCTTCACATTCTCTACTTCCAACCTAACTAGACTCTTCTTTGTCCTCTCTTCTGATTCTCCCCTTTCCTCTTCTACATGTCTTTACTTCAAGCTGTTCCTCTGAGGCATCTCCATCTTTTGAGCCCTTTCCTTTTCTTCAAGGCACTGAACTCGATAGTACTTTCTCTATGAAGCTTTCCTGATTACCACCACTATCACCCCAAAGGGGAATAGTGACCTTTCCCTCTAAAGACTTTTCATAGGACTTTGCCCACATCCCTCCTTAGCACTTAACTAACTCCACCCTATGTCATAAATTATTTGTGTAGGTGTTTTTCTTAGCATTCAGTTATAAAAGAGAGGGAGTCAATGTTAATTACATTTTGTTATCGCATAGTGACTTACATGCAGTAGATGCTTTAAACTTGATGAATGGTTGTTAGATGAATGAAGCCATGATTTTACCCTTCCTCCTATGCCTCCCCTCCCCCCCTTCTATGATGTCTCATATTCATCAGAGCTTGACCTATTTTCCTTTGGAAATCAACTAAAATACTATGTCACTACTTTTGTGAACATCTGGATTTTTGTTTCGTAACATCTCATTTTTGGCACAGAAGCTTAACTCATTCTTTAGTTTGCCTTTTTGTCTCTCTGGAAAAAGAAAAAAAAGAAGACTTGTTTGTGAGTACAGCCTCATTTTGAAGGAACAGAACTCAGTATTTATGGCCACAACATGACCCCTTGAAAAGAGAGGGGCTGTAATGAAAACATCAGTCGACCTTTGATCATGCCATTCCAGGGCACTACTATAACACCGTGACAGATACCATTCTATTTTTGCAATGCTCTTTCCTCCATTACTCTCCCCTCCCCAAATACCATTGAGCTCTCTTGTCTGATAGCCTATGAATTTTTTTTTTTTCAGGCCCAACCCTCATGAGGTTACATACCATAGTTGCTTATTTGGCATATGTTTTGCTACTACCCTTCTTTCCAAAATCTGTGTTTACATGAACTTTGAAGACATTAAGACCTTTCCCATGCCCTACAGCAATACTGTACACACACACGCACACAGACACACACAGGGATGTTTCCCCCTGGCTTTGGTCTGTGTCAGTAATGGTCATTCCTTCAGATAATTTTGTTTCATCAAGTCTCCCTATGCCACACCCAGGGCAGTAGTGACAACACTGGACTGGTTAGGTACCTGCATCCATTGACACATCTGTAAAAGGTGAGAAGTTCAGAGAGCCTGAGCTCAATTCAGAGCACATGTGGCAAATGAATTACTACCCCTGGTTGTCACTTCTTGCTTCCTTGGGCAGGAATGTTGGAAATGCCATTGAAAAACTGATGTTTGGGCCAGTGCGAGCAGGATACTAACTGACCAATCTGACTTCAGGTGAGAGAAGAGAGGGGGTTATTCTTATAACACTTGATTACTAGAAAAGAAAGTTTGTCATTTTTCCCCTACATTGAAAAGAAGTACAACTCCAAACTGATATGTCTATTGTTTTGTCTTCTGCAGCTGTGAAGCTCCATTATCTGCCAAAATTAGATGAAAGCGATCTCTTGGTGAATCACAGAAGCAATTATTAGAATGTTCCCTAACAAAATATTATCAAGGCCAGAGTGAGAATCACGAATTACATTTTCCCTTTCCATTTGTCTTTTGTCTTTATTTCTCTTTTCATACTAGTAGTTCCTTCAGAATTTAAAATTTCAGTTTTTGAAACTAGATTTCTTTTCAGTTTTAAGAAGCTATATTAGTCATGTTAGTGGATTCTTGAATTAAAAGTCAGAAACAAGGACATTATAATAAATCTTTAGTTTGGTAAAACATTTTTATTCCCACAAAACTAATTACTTTGTTGACATAACCATATTCATTTTCTTTGCCGCATGGTTGGGTTGGAAAGGTTCTGTTTGGTATCACAGGTCTTTTCTCTTTGTCTCTCAATATAAGTAAGCAGTAGATCCTATGAATAATCCTATAGGGAAGAAGGCAGTCAGTAACATTAAGCACTCTCTATGTACCTGGTGCTGTGCTAAATACTACAGAAGAGAGAATGCTGGTCCTAGAGTCCAGAGACTGAAGTTCAAATCTTGACTCTGACACTATCTAGCTATATGTACAGACAAGTTGCTTAACCTTCTCATCCATATTTTCCTCATCTATAAAATACAAATGATACTGCTTATATAACCTACCTCAAAAGTGTGCTGGGACAGAAGTAAATCTTGAATAATACTGTGTGTATGAGTTGTTCATTACCCAAAGTCAGTAACATCTCTGCTCCACTTTGATCCTGTTTGTAGTCAGAATGAATTGTGTATTGGTAAGTGGAAAAATACCTTTGGGACTCTGCACAGTATTCATTTGATTCATAATCTTCTAGAGAACATTTGTGTAAAAAGGTGGACAAGAATCATACAGGAAAAGTGATTTGGAGTTGTGATGGGTGTGAAAGAGAGGTGATAATTTACATCAGTTGATGGAAACGCCACACTTATGAAATAAATCACAGCATATGAGTCACTCATCTCTACTCCAAGTTCATGTATTTGCACTAATATAGACCTGTTCTTAATGTGAGGAGTATTTTCTAGAGCAAATAGGGAGCCCCAAAAAGTTGTGAGCAGGAGGATGATAATGGTCAGATTTCTTTACTGGAAAGATTGGTTTTGTTTTTTTTTACAGCTTTGTGAAGGGTGGATTGAAGAAGGGAGGTGCTAGAAGCAGGTTGATCAATTAGAAAACTTTTACCATCGTCCAGGTGAGAGGTGATGCTTGCCTAAACTAAGGTGATGGTGAATGGAAAGAAGGGGATAGATGTAGGAGATGCTGAAGTGGGAGAATTGACAACACTTGGTGACAGATCAGATATGAGCTAGCAATGGGAAGGGGAAAGAATAAGAAAATTGGAAAGATTGAGGTGCTAGTATCTGCAACGGAACTAGGAAAGTTAAGGGAACAGTCAGGTTTAAAGGGAAAGGTGATCAGTTATGTTTTAGACACATTGAGTTTGAACTAAGAATGGGGCATCTCTAAAGATGCCCAACAGGCAGTTGGTATGGTGAGATTAGAACTTAGAAGAGAGATGTAAGGGATAGATATGTACATCTGAAAAATTGAAGGGTTGAAAGGGAAAAGAAGATCAGTTCTTTTGTCACATGAATCTCAGCTTTTAAAAGGCAACCACAGCTCTCTACTGAATGTGTCAAAAAGCATACTGAAGTATAACAGACTCCTGTGCTTCTTTTTGTACATAAAGCAGGAAAGAAAAAAAACACTGGTAGCGTGTCTTTTTTCATCTACCTTCATTAAGATGATGCACTCAGCATTTTGCAGAGCTCAGAATAGTTCTTTGTACTTTAAGATGAAGCCAAATTTATTTTATCCTTGGTCATGGGACATGAATCCTCCACAAAAACCCAGTGACACACCTTATGATTCCAAAAGCCAGCTGTTGAATTCTACCAAGCTTTAATGTCTTCAGATAAAGAGTTGGTAATAGGCTATCCACCGTCCAAGGTCTAGCCTGAATAAATCATGATCATTCAGTTAGCATTTATTAAGCACTTACTATATGCACTATTTACTATTTACACAAAAGACAAAAGTAAGATGATCCCTACCTTAAGGAGCTTATATTCTGTCTTACTAGACATAACAAGACATAAGCCCTTTAAGGCTGGCAAAGTACTTTACCTTTATTATATCATTTGATGACAACTGTCTCAGATACCTGCCAAGTTTGGAGACCCTCATCATGACCAACAATTTGTCCACCAGCTAATAAAATCTTTGACTGGAACCAAACAGATTATCTGCAAAATGGGCTCTAATTCCATTTGACTTCCATCTGGTGGCAAATGATAAGGGAGACAGAGGGTGCTAAGAATTACACAGTTCTTAGGCCACTTACAGGTATTGGCTTCAAGATAAAAGATCTTTGTCCTGTGATGAACTAAATGATGCAATATAAGAGGAACTAAGCCTTTTCCATTCTTACCAAAACTGAAACCTGAAGATGTAAAGAAACTCCAGTTCAGTGATTCAACGAATTACTTTTTAGTAAATGTTTAGTAAATGTCTCTTTCCCTCCCCCGCCAAAAAAAGCAGAAAACAAAACAGAAATCTATAGTATCTGCCCTCACGATGCTTACATTCTCCTAAAGGATGCAACAGCATGCAACCAAGTTTAATGCAAGAAAAAATGAGGAAGAGAACACTAATGAACACTAATCAGAGAAGACATCACAAAGAAGGTCTGAGCTGGTCGTTGACAGAAGACTCATTCCATTCGGTTAAATCAAGATAGCTCCTAGCTTATTCTGGGATAGTAAAATAAAAGAATTAACAGAATTGATTTCATCACATGCCCAAGGACAACAAGAAAGATCTTTTTGTAGAAGGCTTGGTCCTATCATTTTGCTGTGCTTCTGATGAGGCAAGGGGGACTATGAAGAAGATATTTTCAAAAAGTAGACCAGTGTCCGTGGCAAAGATTTAGCACTAAAGAAATTTTGTGGTAAGCTTGATAAGGTTTTCCAAGCCAAGTCAAAATACACTTCAATCCTGGATGACCTCTATGCAAAAGTGGGCACATGAAGACATGGCAGAAATAGTTGGAAAATATAATTCACGATTAAGAAATGAAAATCAAAAATGCAGAACCTCACACCTGGGATCATTGCTACTTTATTTAAGAAAATTGATGGAAAGCCTTACGCCTGAACAACATCACCAAAAAAAACTGAAATTGACTTTGTTTTCAGGAAATGACTCATTACCAACGTAAGTGTCATTTCAGAACTAGCTGTGTTCAATCAAATCATTAATCGCTAAAACAAAGATCAGAATTGACAAATGAGAAGAAAGGATAAAGATAATTATTAGCCACAATTGCAGCAGCTCCAGCACGACCTATTCAAATTATCTGTGGCCTATAAAATATGAGAAATTGTTGGAAAAAAAAGGCATTGATTTTCGTTATCCCTATTTTCTCAGGAAAGTTCAGTCACTATAAAGCAGTCATTACAATGAGGAGGCCAAAAGAACCCAGTGAAGAGAAGCATGCATTTAGGACGTATGATCAGTTACAAAATGTTACAGAATAAGATAATGAAAGATCATAAGCAGAGTGACTACACAGAATGGCAAAAGCCAACTGGAAGGGGAAATGAACCTGAAAAAATTGGCCAGATTATTGCAAGGACTTTTATGCATAAAATTGGAAAGGGGATATGAAATAAGGGAGATTGTTAGCACTTCTATAGACATGGAATCGTAACCTTTGGACATCTCAGTTGACAATGTACAAAGGGTTTAGAAATGGATTTCAGTAGAATGAAGTCAGGAAGAATTTCTATACCAGAATGAATACAGAGGGTATCTGTGCTGGAGCCTGTTCAGTGTTAAAAGCAATCAAAAGCACATTTTTAAGATATGATGGAGAAAATTCCAGAAGAAAGAGAATACCATGAATGGTATTACTACAAAAGAAGATATGCAAAAAAATATCAGTAACTACCAGTTCACGTGCCTAATTCTTCACAAAAATTTTAGATATAGATTTTCCCATGTCTGTCTACATCTGTATATTCATACACACACACACACCCCTACATATGTTGAGGCCATTTTTCAAGAAATAGGTAGGTTTTTGCAGGTGATTCTCTACAAAAGACTACATCTTAGTCACAAAATGGATTGAATGGTGTGAAAAACTCTAAGATACAATCTGCTTTAGAAAATCTGCAAAAGTCTACCTATCCCTTTGTGGAACATATGCATTGTGGGTTGTTTTATTGGGTTTTTTTTTGAGGCATTTGACTCAGAACATATCTCACACTTGAAGACTCCTCAGGCAAGGTGTCCCTTATGCAAAGTACTTTACCTTTATTATATCATTTGATGACAGCTCTTTCAGGTACCTGCCAAGTTTGGAAAGCCTCATCATCACCAACAATTTTGTCCACCAGGTAATAAAATCTTTGACTGTGACCAAATAGGTAATCTGCAAAATGGACTCCAATTCTGTTTGACTTCCTTCTGGTGGCAAATTATAATGAGGGGGATTAGTAGTATACAAGATTCCTTGATAGATATAACCAGAAAGAACTTTATTCGGCAGCCATCTGATTATTAATAGTATGAGGTATAAGCACATACTTAGTAGTTATATTTATTTTTAAAAGGTTTATTGATTTTTTTTTCCATGTTTACAACATTCTCAGTGCTCAGCACAATTCTCTCTCTCTCTTAAAAAAGTAAAACAAACTAACACGGTAACTGTGACTGACAGCACTTAAGAACATTTTTTCATTAGTTCGTAGATAGTGTCTGTGATCTGAATTCTGATGTATTTTGGTTTTGTATTGCTTCATGTCATTTTAGTTATCATTCATATATATACATATATATGTGTGTGTGTGTATATGTGTGTGTGTATAAATATATATTCAGGTTCTGTTTCTTTCATTACATATTAATTCTTTCTAAGTAAGTCTTCCAGTATTTCTTTGAATTTCTCATGATTCACAACTTAACCAACATTGTATTGATTCACTAGGGTGTTCTCTACGTGCTCCTGTTTTGTGATGACATTGTGCTGATTACATCAAACTTAATAATATGCATCTATATGGGCAGGCCATTAAGTTAATCCTTAGTAGAGCATATGTATTTCACAGGGCCAATAACAGAATTGAACAGGAGGGGAGTGAGCTGAACTGCATTTGAGAAATTAGATAGAGCTCTCAGAGATCACAGTTTGTACTGTGATTCCCAATGGAGCTTTATACCTATAAATCATGAAACACCACAGTATCAGAAGAATCCAAATAGTACATGATGCAAAGGATAATTGAAAGATATTTGTTTGGTTTAAGTGGACTCTAGAATATGGCTGTTGATGACATATATGTAAAAAGTAACATAGAAGATATAATCAAGGGCCAATATAATCCAATATATCTGGAACAGAAGTTGGACTATTCATCTATCAAGAACAATTGATGAAAACTCATTAACTGCCCAAATACTGTTCTTGATATGCACGAAATATTAAAATGTCCAGAGGTGAGGCAGGTCTCTCGTATATTATGTAGATTTCTACAATGACCTACATGAGAACCATACAGAATGAGAAAACATGGATGATTTTATCTTCACTGATGGAATACTCACAGTTGATGAGATGACAAGACATTTTAAATATTGGAGTATAAGAAAATTGAATAACACAGATAAATGAAATCTACAGATAATGGGAAAACATCATTTTGACCAATAGTTTCACTCCTCTCCTAATCAAACCATAATACAAAAATAAATAAATGTTTTTAGTTTCCCATCTCATTTCCCCTGACAACCTTCTGGTCAAGATGAGAAAAGAGAAAAAAACAATCTGGATTATTGGGCCCCCACAACACCCAGAGTTTCCTATAATATACTGTTATTATTTATCTACATCCAACAACTTTACTTACTTATTCCTACTATATTAAAAGTTCCTTCTGGGTAGGGACATGTACTCTGTTTATTTTTGTCTCTTCCTTAGTACCTAGTAGTGGTGCGATACATTTGTTAAATGTTTAATAAGTGTTTGTTGAGTGAATAAAATAAGTGGCTCTAAAGCAGTGAACATAATTTAAAGGCTAAACAAATTTGATTCAAATGTTCTCTTAGTTTCTGTCATTTAAAGCTATTCAAGTAAACAGCTTCTCCATCTCATAAAGTATTGAAAAACATAGTAATAAAATTTCCAAAACTAAACCTTCCTCACCATGATAGGAAGTACTTTTTGGCCAAACTTTTAAGGATCCAGGCCCTCATGTGATAAAATGTGAATAAATGTGAATGTGATAAAATGCTCTCTTCTCTCATGAGTTTGGGAAGTTTGTTATTTTAGATCCTGAAAATTTCTAGAATGACTGTTGAATGTCTTAAAAACATTAAAAGTTAAAGACCATCTCCAAAATACCAATTTTTCCAAACAACATATTGAAATGCTTAAAAGCCTGTTTAATTTATCAACATATTTTTAATAGTGCATGTCCTGACGTGGCAGCATAAAAAGAATACAGATTGCTATTTGCTGATGTTACATGGATGCTCATAAAAGAAACCGAAAAGAAGTTTTGTGGAGGTTTTTCTGCCCTCAATATTGTGTTTGGTAATGTTGTTTTGCTTTATTTTTAGACGACTCAACACACTGAACAGGAGTGCCCCAATGAAACTTGATGTGAACATCCAAAGGAAAAAGGTAGGTGAGGAAATCTGAATCAAAACAATGAACCGTAATGGTAGAATAACCATGCTTCTACAGTTTGAACTCGATGAATGTTCCATTTTAATGCCGAGAGGCAAAATTTTGAAGCTTGTAGGATGTGGGTTTTTTTTTTAATATTGTATTAGCTATGCCCTACAACACACCATTTTCTTGTCATTTTTCCCCAAGGGTTTGCACAGGGATCTATAATGCCTTAAAATAACTATAATGCTTGTAATAATTATTCATAAGTTAGTCTTTGCAGGCTTGGTCAGTAACTTGTATAGTTAATGAAAGGGCGAGTGTGTGGCCATATGGAAGGCCATATGCTTATCTTCTTCCATCATACAAGAAATCTTCACTTTTTGTTTTTTGGGTTTTTTTCTTCAGAAAAAGAGAAAACATAATTTGCAGCTTTGAAAAAAGAATGAATTTCACATCCTGGGGTCGGTGAGGAGTGTGTATAAGCATATATATTTATGTATGTATGTATGGAAACTGATGATTTCAGAGCCAATTTTGAGTTAATTGAAACTTTAAGATAATCTTAAACTTGACTTGATGCTCTTTTAAAAAAGCACAATTAGATAGATTCTGGTAAAAGCTTACCTCAAAAGCCCAGCTTTGAACTTTGCTTAGAATCTGGAGAAAAATAAGCAAAAAATGCAAAGGAACATCCAAAGGAACATTAAAAGTTGAGTGGTTTTTTCCAATCAAAATAACAGGGAAGAATATGGGAATAAACCTCACAACAGCTGCCATTCTGAATAGCCCTCTTGAGAAATGTGCACACTATTTGATGTATAAGGGTCAAATTTTGCTCTGAGTATACACATAGTTCTTTTTATTGAAGCCAAGAGGAGCCACACCTTTGTGCCTGAAGTGTGGGGACCCAAAGGATTTACATACATTCATACTGTACAAACATACTTATGATATGTGTGTGTGTGTCTGTGTGTGTGTATGACAAGCTGCTGTAAAAATTATATAGTGGCATGTTTCTAGAGAAAATAATAAAATTAATAGTATCATTTCATCTTTGCTAAAATAAAATGATACTATTCCTTTTTAATTATGACCAGCTTTTGAAAATTATACATGTGAAATATTTTTGATATCACCATTAATTTATTGACTTTGTGACCTTATACCATCTTAACTATGTGAATGCTCTTCCAGAAACTTAATTTCAAGTGAAGAACTACTATGTTGGGTTTTCCTACTTAATTTGATTACCTATCAAAATCTTTTAAAAATTATTGCTTAATCGCAGCTGTCCTGAGGACAGATTCCTTTTCAAATTGTGAAGTTGGGGGACAGGGTTGCGGATTTAAAGGAGTGGTGGTCTTGGTTTTTTAGTTATCCATTGTAACTTACTCTCCACCTACTCACAGATGTCAACAATAGCCATGATTATGACACTAGAAAACAATCTTTGTTTTACATTATGTACTCAACTGCTCTAAATCCCTACATGGATACTTGTAAGATTAACTAAAGCAGAATGCAAAACACAGATAGGTATTCAGCAGAAGTTGAGTGATTAAAACTAAAATAGAACTCAGAGACCATGACCTGTATTTCATTGAAGCTTCAAATGACGTTGGGAAAATGAAACATAAAGGCAAAAATCAAAGCAGCAGTACTTCTTGTCGTTACACCTTCAGGAAAAGTCAGGCAAGACACTGGCTAGAAAAAGAAACACAACTGAAATGAATACAAAACCATCTGTAAAGTTCAGGGTTGTTTAACCAATGAAAGGAAGCCCTATAAAGGTTTATCTTGGGGATGTAGTCATCTAGCTCACTGAGAGCTGAGGAATACTTGCATTTCCATAGACCTCCAGACCTCCTGAAGACATATAGGAACCTGCAACCTGGACAAGTGACTGCCTCCTGGGCCTAAATATTAGAAAAGTACAAGTTTCTTAGAAGGCATAGATGAAGGTTGGTTTTGCTTTTTTAAGGAGTTATAGGGTGCCTTCTGTCACCGTGACCTAATTTTTAAATTTTAATTGAAAATGAAGCAGTGTAATATAGTGGTTAGAGTACAATCTCAGAACCAATATTTTGGTTCAAATCCTGCCTCTGGCACATAATGACTAACCCTAGACAGATTGATTAACCTCTCGGTACTGGAGGCAACTCAAGTCTAAAGTTGTTGAAGAGGTGCCAGCCAACATTGATAGGACCCCAGCCCAATGAAACCTCAGGTCTACCCCTGTGCCCATGTCTATTAAAAAATGAAACGTTGGTCTCTGAAGGTGAATGGCTCAGTCTTTCACTTTACTGCTCTGTGGGGCTGTTTTCTTTTGAATTATTTTATTTTAGTTCTAATTAGCACATAAATGATGATTGAACCAAGAGCTGTGTGATGATTCTACCGAGACTAACCAGAACTGGTTAGTATGCCTCTGTTTGCCCTCTGGTTATTCATCAGATACTAACGGCATGTCATGTGCACCCATGCATGCGTGTGTGCAGACACATACATACATACACAGACCTTAATGACCATTCACTGGAAAATACTGTCAGGATCTTCCTGCTGTCCCAGGGAAATTCTTTATGGTTAGAAAAGTTCTGAGTTTGAATTGTGCATCTATTGGGATTCTTAATCTTTTCTCATGTCATAGACCCCTTTAGTCGTTTAGTGTATTGGATGGACCCCCTACTCAGAATAATGTTAATGCACAAAATAAAATATATAAGAGTACAGAGAAAGTCTGTTACATTAATATTAAGTTCATAGACCGCGCCCACCCCCCCCACCAGCTGAAGAATTCCTAATCTAGAAGGTTCACAGAACCTTGGCCAAAGAGACATTTTCTTGAAAGTCTATCAAGGGTAGCCATCTCATTCTTCTGATCCTCTAAACCCCTCAACCAATATAGAGTCCTAAATTACTTGGGGGAGCAATTAAACTTTTCAGTTCCTGTTAACTTTAATGTCAGTCCCACAGCTAAATCCCTATGTAACTCTGGACTTCCTGCCCTTTGCAGCTCTGAATCATAAGGATCCCATACTTTCAGTCAATGTCAACTGTTCTTCCTCGTTATTCATAAGATTTACCCTTAAATTCATTGCAATCTCCATATCCTTGTAGCATTGGACTGGAAGTCAGAGATTAGTGTCTCTTCCAAAATGCTATATGTGACAATGGGGGAAGAGAATGTATGATGTCTCAATTTTTCCATCTGAAACTTAAGATAACCATGCTTCCTTATACCTTAATATCCCAACCCAGCCCTCCACAATCGTAGAAGGATGTAACCATTGCATATCATCTGAGAGATGTTTAACACAAAAATAGAGACTAAGGTTACTGATTCACTTAGATTAATATGAAGAATGACCTAAAGTGAAAGAGGATGGAACAGCTAGCTCAGCTGTCACACAACCCCCTGATCATTTTAAGAGGAATAGCAGCTGCTGCCACAGAAACCATGACCCTGCGTAGTTCTCTCCTATGCTGGCACACCCCCACATCTCCCAGCAAGCTAAATATCTTCCGGCAACCCTCTGTGGGAGAGCTCGAGTGAGCAAGTTTTATTGCCACTCCCATGCAGTGGCAAGCGTTCCAGCCTCTGTCTTATGCCCTTTGAGTCTTGGCTAATTTGAATGCTGAAGTGGGATTTGGTGACTTCTGAAATATTCATCGATAATTTGTTTCCTCTGTGTTTTCTTTAGATGGGTCACAATGACCCAAATACAGCAATATTTCCCTGGAGTAACTTCATCCTTATTAGCTATCTTTCCACTTATTCTTGTCCTTTAACATAACTGTGCTACTCCCTGCAAAAGGCGAGCTTCCACTCCACATCTCAGTGCCCCATCTGCTCAGTATTAGTAAAAAAAAAAAATCCTAATTTAACCACTGTATCCTCAAGACCACATCTCATTTTTTAGCATCAGCAACCAGATTCAAATTAGCTTTTCCGAGCAATATGGGGCCAGCATTGAACACCACTCTACTTTAAAGGCCCTCAGCTTAAAAAAAAGTAATTCCTTTCCCTTATACTTTTAAAATACTTGTTGGGGTCCCCTGCTCCAAAATAGATGTTTTTTTCTAAATGCTCACTCAAGGGATGTAGTGGTCTTATTATAACTTTTGATATACAGTGATGTCTTTATTTGAACAAATTCCCTGGGAACAAAGCTCCTTTATATGAAGGCAGTCACGTTTTAAAAAAAAAAAAATCTTCATAAATCATGCAAAGCAGAGAGGCATGCATCTGCAGCTGCAGAGACAGAAACATCCACAAAAACAGCTTCAGTTTGTCCCTGTTCAATTGAAGGTAAAGAGAGCCCACCAGAGGAAAGATTTTGATATCAGCTAAAATAAAATTTTAGGGAGTCTTTTTAAAAAAAAATTAAATTAAATTATTTTGTTAAATATTTCCCATTGTAAAAAAAAATTGTCACAATCACTGTTCAAAATTTTTGCCCTCTCTCCCATCCTTCCCCCTTCTTTGAAAAGGCAAGATGTTTGATTTTGATTATACATGTGGGGTCATGCAAGATTTATTTCTGTATTAGCCATGTTGCAAAAGAAAACTCAAACAAAATAAAACAAGGAAAAAAAACAAAAAAGCTGTATTCAGAATTCATCAGTTCTCTTTCTGGAGGTGGGCAGCATTTTTCATTGTGGATCCTTTGGAATCATTTTACATCATTGTCTTAATCAGAGAAGCTAAGTCTTGTAGTTGGTAATCATTGCAGTATTGGTATCACTGTGTACAATGTTCTCCAAGTTCTGCTCCCATCACTTTGCATGAGTTCATATAAGTCTTGCCAGGTTTTTCTGAAGCCATCTCCTCATCTTTTCTTATAGAAATATAAAAATATGTAGACAGAGATATATAAATATAAGTATAGAAATATTATATGTAGTATTTCATCACAATCATATTCCACAACTTGTTCAGCCATGCCCCAATTGATGGGCATCTCCTTGATTTCCAATTCTTTGTCACTACAAAAGAGCTACCTATAAATATTTTTTGTACACAGAAGTCCTTTTTCCTTCTCTTTGATCTCTTTGGAATACAGACCTAATATTGGTATTGCTGGGTCAAAGATATGCACAATTTTATGGCCCTTTGGGCATATTTCTAAGTTGTTCTTCAGAAAGGTTGGATATCACATCTACACCAACGGTGCATTTGTGTCCCAATTTTTCCACATCCCTTACAGCATTTTCTGTCACAGCCAGTCTGGTAGGTATGAGGTGGTACCTCAAAGTTGTTTTGATGTGCATTTCTTTAATCAGTAGTGATTTAGAGTATTTTTTCATGTGACTATGGTTAGCTTTGATTTCATCTAAAAACTCCCTGTTCATATCCTTTGACCATTTATCAAGTGAGGAATGACTCTTATCTTACAAATTTGACTCAGTTCCATACATATGTGAAAATGAGGTCTTTATCAGACTTTGCTAATTTTTTCCTAGTTTACTGTTTTCCTTCCAGTTTTGATTACATTCGTTTTGTTTATGCAAAAGCTTTGTAATTTCATGTAATCCAAATTATTTGTATTATTTCCCATAAACCCCTCTATCTCTTGTTTGTACATAAACTCTTCCCTTAGCCATAGATCTGACAGATAAAGTTTCCATGTTCCCCTAATTTACTTGGGATATCACCCTTTATGTCTAAATCATTTAAACATTTTGATCTTATCTTAGAATACAATGTGAGATATTGGTCTAAGCCTAGTTTCTGCCAAACTGCTTTCCAGTTTTCCTAGCAGTTTTTGTCAGATGTTGAGTTTTTACCTGCAAATCTTGGGATCTTTGAGTTTATCAAATACTAGATTACTGTGGTCATTTACTACTGTGTATTTTGTACCTAATCTTTTCCATTTATCTACCTCTCTGTTTCCTTGCCAACATTAAATTGTTTTGATGATTCCACACTTTGTAATATAATATGAAATCTGGTATTCCTAGGCTGCCTTCCTTAACTATTTTTTCATTGATTCCTTTGATATTTTTTACCTTTTCTTCTAGATGAATTTTATTAATGTTATTGATATGACACTGAATAAGTAAATTGACTTAGGTAAAATTGTCATTTTCATCCTTTTCCTTGGCCTACTTTTGAACAATTAATATTACACCAATTGTTTAGATCTGTTTTTATTTGTACAAAAAGTGCTTTTGTAGTTGTGTTCATATAATCCCCAAATTTGTCTTGGCAGGTAAACTCCCAGGTATTTTATATTGTCTGTAATTAATTTAAATGGACTTTCTCTTTCTGTCTCTTCGTGTTGGGTTTTCTTGATAGTTTATAGAAATGCCAATGATTTATATGTGTTTATTTTATATCCTGCAACTTTGCTGAAGTTTTTCATTGTTTGAACTAGTTTTTCAGTTGATTCTCTAGGATTCTTTAAGTATAGCATCTATCATTTTCAAAGAGTGATAGTTTTTTTCCTCATTGCTTATTTTTATTCCTTCAATTACTTTTTTTTGTTATATTGCTATAGCTAAGATTTCTAGTACAGTATTGAGTAACAGTGGTGATAATGGATATCCTTGCTTTATCTCTGATCTTACTGGGAAGGCTTCAAGTTTATCCCCATTACAAATAATGCTTGCTTTTTTGGTTTTAAAAAGATGCTATTTATATTTTTTTAAAGCCTCCATTGATTCCTATATGGTGTTTTTAATAGCAATAGGTAGAGGAGGGGTTCTTAACCTGGGTTTTGTGAACTTTAAAAAAAATTCTGATCCCTGTATTTCAATATCATTGGTTTCCTTTGTAATCCTATATATTTTGTTTTATTCATTTAAAAAATATTATTCTGGGATGGGATCCATAGATTGCCAATCCTTGTCCATGTCGCAATGAAAGGTTCATCCCTGCTAGCCTCTTCTTTGGTTACTTCTTTTCCTCTAATGGTAATTCTGACACTAGGTATTTGTAGTTACTGACTGAACCTCCACTGAGACTCATTCACACTGAAGTATCACCTCAATAAATAATTTGTGATTTTAAGCCTTGAAGAAGTAATTATAAATATGAAGTAAAAGCCTTTATCATCCATTAAAGAAGTCTGGGGTTTCAGCATCTAAGTAGGGAGATTTTTGCTGTAGGCATAAACCACAACTACCCCAATGTAGTTCCTGTTTTCCCAAGTCACCTCTCCTACCTCCCTAACCTCTTTTCCAAACATAAGCTCCCTGCCATCTACCCCAAGGACCCTAGAAACAGTTTTTAGGTTTTATGGCACATTTGATATTATTTTAGTTGGTATTTGATCTTACGTACTGTAACCTCCTTTTCCCTCTCCTCCCCATGGGTTCTTGAACATAGCTCTATGCCTCCTATATGAGTAAGTTTCTGAGAAGTATGTTTTTAGAAAGCATCCTCTTCATTAATGAGGGTATTACTGTACTATTTCTCCTAAGTCTTCTCTCAGGATGCAAACTCATTATGACTTAGCAATGTTGTATGACAAGAAGAGCTTATATGCCCATTGGGCTGCATTGTTAGAAGATCAATGCTCAGAGCAAAGAATGTTAAATCCTGCTCTGCCCCATCCTGGTCAGAACACTCCTGGAGTATTCTGTTGACTTCTGGATGCCATATTTTCGAAGGGGTATTGACTGAATTTCAGCGAGGTTGTGTGACTTGCCAAAGGTCATATAAAGATTAAATAACAAACTAGGATTTTAATCTAGTTCTTTTGATCTAAATTCAGTATACATTGTACAATGTGGTGAGTGAACCTGTTACAATTTTAAGATTCTATGATAAACATTTTACTATAACTTCTTTTTGTCTAATGTAAACTCATAGCCTGCATAAAGGAAGACTAGTTTCTGTTAACTTCCAGTAATGTCCCAAGGCAGAGGATTCGATTGAATAGAGGCACCTTGTTCAATTGAATTCCACCAACAGTAGGGTCTCAGGGAATGTAGTGGCAGGAGGAGGGGGCCCAGTAATAGTCATTAATACCACTGAGGACTACTTATTTTCTTTCCTTGTCACCAACCAATGAAAACAGTGGAAATTGTTTACATTTAACTCTGTACTGTTTTCTTCTCACAGTCAAAGTTTCTTTAAGTTCCTAGTTCTAAAATCTGACAGAGAACATAGGAAGGTCATGTGCCACTCAACATTAGTAAAACATTTTGTAACCAGCTCACATCTAAGGGATGGGTTGCTCAGTAGATAGAGTGCCTGGTCTGTCCTCATCTTCCTGAGTTCAAATTCGGCCTCAGACACCTACTAGCTGCGTAACCCTGGGCAAGTCACTTAACCCTGCTTGCCTCAGTGTCCTCATCTGTAAAATGAGCTAGAGAAGGAAATGGCAAAGGAAAACCTCAGATGAGGTCAGGAAGAGCCAGAGACAACCGAAAAATGACTGAGTAATAGTGATGCAACTAACATGGCAACGTGCAAAGTTAATTTTTGTACTTTTACTAGTTTTAGTTAACTATATATACCTGGAAATTATCCATTTCTGTTGCTGCGCTGTACCAATAATAGTGACTTCTGAGAGGGCATTGTGATGTAATACAGATGGAGAGCTGACCTCTGAATCAATAAGACCTAAGTTAAAGTCTTGCCTCTTACACTCATTGACTATGTGATTCTGACAAGTGACTTAACCTGACAAATACAACCGGAAACTCTGAAATTGCAAATTGCAAAATAGTTACTTTCTTTGGAAGTTTGTAATAGTAGTAGTAACAGTAGCAGTGGTAGTGGTAGTAGCAGTCTCAGCAGCTTCTTATGGTGCGTCATAATTACAAAATGCTTTTAATCTCAGAGTAGGGTCATCAAGTCTAACCTATAATTGAGCAAGAATCTCTTCTGCAGAATCCTTTACTTGCTTGAAGTCTTAGCTAAAGTCCCACCTTCTCCAAGAAGGTTTTCCCAGTCTGTTTTAATCTATCTTCCTACTCCCACTTTAATATTTATAAATCCCATCTTTGCACAGTTATTTTCATGTTTTTTTCTCCATTATACCAGTAGGCCCTGGACAGCAAGCTCTGTGTTTTGTCTTTCTTTATATCTCTAGCACTTAGCACAGTGCTGTTCTGTTGACTGGCATGTGCATTTTGTTGTTCTTGTTCAATTGTATCTGACAGTTTGTGACCTCATCTGGGGTTTTCTTGGCAAAGATAATGGAGTGATTTTCCATTTCCTTCTCCAGCTCCTTTTATAGATGAGGACACTGAGGTAAACAGGGTTAAGTGACTTGCCCAGGGTCACACAGTTAGTATCTGAGACCAGATTCAAACTTAGGAAAATGAGTCTTCCCGACTCCAGGCCAGCACCCTATCCATGCGCCACCTAGCCGTCGGTGGTATGCACATAGTACGTGATTAATAAATGCTAGTTGGTTCTCTCCAACAAGTGATCATCGAACCTTCGCTTGAAAACCTCCAGTTAGAGAGAAAACCCTCCATCTGTTTATTCCTATATAACCTATTCCTCTTTTGGATAACTCTAGTTATTAGGAATGTTTTTCTTTACATGGAGCAAAATTCCATTTTTCTGAAGCTTCTACTATCAGGTGAAAACCTTCAGATACCTGAAGGTCCCTTCTTCTCTCCCATCCTCACCAAATCTTTTCATTCTCTTGTTCAACCCATCATCCTGTGCTAAGAACAAGCAGCCTTTTACCATCCTGTTTGCCATCACATATTTGAAAGGCTATCATAACAGATTTGCTGTGCTTGGCCCTAGAGAACAGAACTAAGAACCATAGGTGGAAATTATGGAAGGATATATTTGGGCCACCATGTTATTCCTCTTACCCTTTAACCTTTCCTTCTCTGAGGAAAGTATCTTTCATTTCTTCAGCCAATCTTCATATGATATGAACTCACAGCCTTTCCTTCACTATTCTGGTTGCTCATGTCTAGATGACCTATTAGATGATCTTCTATTTAATAATATCCTTCTTCAAAAGTGTTGCTAAGAACTAAATACAATATTCAGCAAAGTATAACAATAGTATTACCATCCTAAACCTAGACACTCTTTCTCTCTTAGTTCTGCCATAGATTGCTTTAATTTCTTTGACTGCTTTATCTCCCTGGAAACTATTCAAATTTTACGACAGGACTTATAGGTAAGGAAGATAATGCTCAGGTAAGTTGATTGCACAACTAGTGAGAAGCGCTGGATCTCAATTCCAGGTCTTTTTGACTCAAGCGATGATGTACTTTCCATCACATTAGACTGCTTCTCAGACTAGATGACCAGAAATGACCACCCTGTAATCACTAGATTAATGTCATCATAAAGCACCAGGTTGATTTCCTCTTTAACTTCCCAAAGACATAATCTTAGATGACATTGGCACAGACAAACCACATCAAGGATATAGCTTATTCAAAATAAATGAAGAAACACTAAACAAATAAAATAAATGTAAAAAAAATAGTACTAGCAAATGTTCATTTTATGGCTTTGGGAGAAAGGGTGGAACAGTGAAGAGGGTATTATTGGAATTTTATGTTTAGACAGTGAGGCCAGGAAAAAAGTAATACCTCTTTGCACTCAATCATGGAAGACCTTGTACAGGTGATGTTTTTAGAACCTCTGTGGATAATGGAAGGAAGAGATGTGGGACAGGCTCAGGAAATGAAGACATCATGGATAGATATCTCAGAGGACTAGAAACAGGACTACTGTAAATAGATGAAAGGAACAATGAATTTTAATTTGCTTGGGAAAGTTAGAGGGGATGGGTATGTGGTAAAAACTAGGGAAGTAAGAGATAATCCTTATGAGAACCAAAAGCTTCTATTTTTCAATAGATTGAACATTTCAATAAGAATAGGATTATAGAATTTTGAAGTAGGATGCTACCTCAAAGACTATTATGTCTTACCTTTTTATTATACATATGAGAAAACTTAGACTCAGAGAGTAAATTGCCTTACTAGTTAATAGAAGAACAAGAAGTAGAAACCCAGGTTTCCTGACTCCCATATCCATGTACTTACTTACCACTGCTCCACAAATAATATAATTCTCCAAATATTATATTGTGCCACCATGTTTTTCAGAGTGATGACTCAGATGAAGAAGACCTATGTATCAGTAACAAATGGACTTTTCAAAGGACAAGCAGGAGATGGTCTCGAGTGGACGACATCCATGCGTTGTTTCCCCAAGCAAACAGACATGGATCATCTGGGGACATCAGAATGAAAACCACCACAAGCAGTGAGAGTGTCCTTACTGATCTGAGTGAACCTGAGGTCTCTTCTATTCACAGTGAAAGCAGTGGAGGTAGCGACCACAGGAGCCAGTCTGGCATTAACAGTACTGGCAGGGAGACGTTTGACTGTTTGGGACAGTACTGTGGGGAGACCCCAGTCATGCTCGATTCCACTTTAGTCAGTGGCAGCTTTATACAGAACCCCAAAGACATTGCCAGTTATACTTTTCACCCAAAGAATGAGAAACCAGCGCGAACCAGAGCCAAATCTTTCTTAAAACGCATGGAGACACTAAGGCCTAGAGGGACTCATGGCAAGGTAAAGGCATCAGCAAGGACAGGAGGCTTGGTGATAAGTGGGCCTGTTCTTCAACAGGAGCCAGAATCCTTAAAGAGCATGCACTGTGTGCCATTAGCAAATGGGGATTTCCAAAACTCATCCCAAGATGCAGCCAAGAAAGGACTTCCATTCTCTGCCAAATCCAGCAGTGATAGCAGCCAATCCGAAAACAGCAGTAGTGGTGTGAGCACACCCTGCTTGAAGGATCGAAAGTGCCATGAAGCCAACAAACGAGGCGGGATGTATCTGGAAGACCTAGACGTTCTGTCTGGGACAGTACTGCAGGAAGTCATTGACCAAAACCATAAAAATGACTTTCACTCCCAGGAGAATCTTGTGGTCCATATCCCCAAAGACCACAAACCAGGAACTTTCCCTAAAGCCCTTTCAATTGAAAGCCTCTCACCAACAGACAGTAGCAATGGGGTGAACTGGAGGACGGGCAGCATCTCTCTGGGCAGGCAACAGTGCCCTAGTACAAAAGAACCTAGACTTATGGCTTCTTGTCATAGAGAAAGTAGAGTTAGTATTTATGACAATGTCCCTGGCTCACACTTATATGCCAGCACTGGAGATCTTTTGGACTTAGAGAAAGATGACCTATTTCCCCATTTAGATGACATTCTGCAACATGTTAATGGACTCCAAGAGGTAGTGAACCACTGGTCAAAGAATGTCTTGCCTGAACTACAAACAGATGATGCATTAACTGGGGAACCTGGCTTGTCCTCCTTTCCATCTCCCAACCAGATTACATTAGATTTTGAAGGGAACTCTGTTTCTGATGGTCGTACAACACCTAGTGATATGGAAAGGGATGGAACCTCCCTTAATGACTCAGAAGCAGCTGGAGTCAGAGAAAGGAGGGATTCTGGTGTTGGAGCATCACTCACAAGGCCAAACAGGTTGGTAACAACAGTGATACTGTTTCCTTTTTTCTCCACTAATTAAGAGGAAACTGTCAACAGAAATATATCATTCATTCAGGAAATTACAGTGATTGAATCTAAGTTGAGTTCCTATAAACCTGAATGTTTATCCTCTATTTCTACTTTAGAAGTTTAGCTAGAATGTTTGAGTATGATTTAAAATTTTTAATTTAATCAAAAGGAGAACCTCTGTGACCTAGTAGGATAGTCTTTTATAAATTTGGTCTTGGTTTGAAATGCCCTTTAATAAACTCCAGAGTCTTGACCCAAATACCACTTTACAATAAAAGTAACTATATGGTGATTATCTGGTACAAACTCTTCATTTCTTTTGTATAGGAACATTAGCACCATATAGATTAGTACTTGTGTGTGGCAGATCCAGGGAACATCTCTGAGGTTCACTGAAGTGTAGTACAATTATTATGAACATTTTTCACTTGTATTTGGCAACTCTCCCCAAACCCAAATAAATTTCATTTGAAAAACCAGAGTTAATAGAAATGCCCAATGCTTTTAAATAGAAATACAAAGTGACATTTGAAAAATAGTGTAGAAAACTACTTTTCTACAGTAAGTAGTACAGATACAAAAATAGTGTAGATAACTATAACCTCTGAATATTTAAGAAATACTTTTTATTAAAAAAACTCTTTGGAAGGAGATGAAGCTTTGTATTTCTTTATTTTGTATGGTTAATAAGAATTAATAGCAATGATGATAGATAGCATTTATGTAATGTTTTTTGTGTTGTGAAAGGCCAGCCTAGCAATGCCACTTTACTGAATATGATCCAGTGAGCCTTGCTTTGTTTGCTTATCTGCAACTTTACAAGTATTATCTCATTTTATCCTCACAAGAACTCTAGGAATAGGAGCTGCCATTATCCCCATCTTACAGATCAGGAAACTGAGGCAGACAGGTTAAGTAATTTGTCCAGACACAACTAGTAAATGTGTGAAACTAGAATTGAAGTCCTGGCTCCAACTCCAACCCTCTGTCCGCTGCGCTGCCTTGCTGGTTTTGGTTTTCCTGCCTCCTCATATATATTCTTTCCAAATACTTGTAAATTATCATTGTCATGTATTTTTGATTAATATAACAGTCTGTTTCTCTGTCTTCTGGTAAAGGAGGTTACGATGGCATAGTTTCCAGATCTCCCATCAGCCAACTCATTCCATAGCATCTCCACAAATCAGTAATCAGACAGCTGGCCAGTTGAATCTCCTCCAGCGATTTTCACTCCTTCGCCTTACTGCCATCATGGAGAAGTATTCCATGTCAAACAAACATGGCTGGACATGGTAAGGAGCATATATTTACCTAAGAATAAATTGTTTATTCTAGTATGAAGCAACTTAAAGTAGCAGCAAAGCCTTGATCTCTATTTTCTGTATTCTGAAAAGCCAGCCTAGCAGTGTGACCTTTTCTATAGTTTACCAAGTAGGATCCATTAAGCTTTGCTTTGCCATCTGCAGCCCCACACATCATTATGGGCAGTGACAGTTAGCAGATACCTAGATTCTAGTATGCTTTACTTTATTTGTAGTTGTCATCTGGTTTCCAGGGAAGGTAGGCAGGCTCTAGGAAAGAAAAAAAAAAGGATGAGTAAAGGATGATTAATTGTGAACAGAGGAATTAAAAATAAACTTGCCATAAAATTAGTCTGGCAGTTTGAAAAGGAACATCTGTCGCTTGTACCTCATAAGTGTGTAGCTTATTGGAAGAGCTCAACACTTACTCCATTTATTGAATTCAAAGAATATCTAATCTTGTCAAAAAAAAATTTCTATTTTTGTTTCATTGGCAAATACAAACAAGAGTACATAATAAACCTTGTGCCTAAGAAGCTGGCAAAAGTGTGGTTTGGAACTTAGCTCCGGACCAGATTTGGGTGGTTCAGCGAATTTGAGATATGAAAAGTGTCAGAAATCTACTGTATATGGATTTAAATGTTCTAAATCTTGTTACTACCAATATAGTTGATCACAAAAGAAATTTTTTTAAAATTAGGAATGTGACCATTTTATAGTGAAAATTTCAAATACTCAAAATTGTGCATCTATTAATTATAATTAGCTACTAAATAAATCATTCATTTATATTTACTAGGAAGTGTCAATTTCATTTCTTCTGAAAGTAAAGCTTGAAGTAAAGGGATACTAACTCTCTATTCGTGTCCTGATTTGTTTATTGTTTTGTTTTATTTTAAATATATTCTTTCTTCAGATCACAACCACCCACTAGGGCTGCTAAGCTGTCTTATCCTTGAGAATAGAGTTCTATAGCTATTTCCTGCTGAGATAAATTCTGTTTGGTTGCTTTTTTGTCCTTAAAGTCTTATATGATGTTTATTAAGAGTGGGAAAACCTAAGCTCTATTTGTATTCAGTAAAGTTCTTAAAAAAAAAAAGGTCCAGGCCGTTGCTCTTGCAAAGACAGCCACCCTTCCTCTGAGCCTATATAACCTGGTTCATGTGAATTCTAGGTCAGTGCCAAAGTTCATGAAAAGGATGAAAGTGCCTGACTACAAAGACAAGAATGTCTTTGGCGTTCCACTGATCGTTCATGTCCAGAGAACAGGACAACCTCTCCCTCAGAGCATTCAGCAAGCACTGAGATACCTGCGCAGTAACTGCCTTGATCAGGTAAATGATCTTTTCATTTTAAGCCAGAATGTGAACAGCTCCTCAGAGAAGCCAAGGCTGCCTTGGAACTTCCTGCTGTCATGGTACAGAGGTGTGCTTAGGAGGAGCATGGAGAAAGATGGGGGCACTCTTTCTCCATTAAATGTTTACTCACCCAAACCAACTGTCTGCCAAGGAATATGACAATGTTTTATTGTTGAAAGTTTGAGTGAAACTCCTGTAATAATTGGGGTAGGTGGGAAACCCTTACCTTAAAGCTGAGTTCTTAACCCTTTTTCTGTGTTATGAATCCTTTGGTGAACTGGTGAAAGTCTAAAGAATAGACTCACTATTGAAAGAAAACTCTAATCTAAATGAAAGACTAATTTATTACATTCAAAAATAACCCTAAGAAAAATATAGAGGGCAACTAGGTGGCAAAGTGAATAGAGTGCCAGATCTGGAGGCTGAAAAGCTCATCTTTCTCTGTTCAGATCTGGCCTCAGAGACTTACTAGTTGTGTGACCCTGGGCAAGTCACTTAACCCTATTGGCTTAAGTTTCTTCATCCATAAAAAGGAGCTGGAGAAGGACATGGCAAACCACTTCATTGTCTTTGCTAAGAAAACCCCAAATGAAAAGTCAGAAATGACTGAAACAATTAAACTACTAAGAAAAACATGAAAATAATATCAGCCATACTAAATATTAACCAACAGCAGAGACGATGGAGAGGGGAAAAGGAAATTGTGCTTGTCCAGACAAGGTTAAAAGGCATTAGCCTAGGGTACTATATCATTACTGTTAAGGAGCCCAGTTCTCTTTTTTCAAGTGAGAAGCAAGAGTGTGTTGAGACAGTGTGGGGACAAAAGACTTTAGAAGTCCTTTCCCACTAGCTTAAAATAATATTTTTAAATGAATAAAAATACATAGAATTTTGGAGAAACTAATATCATTATATGCTTGCGTGTGTATATATGTATGTGTATATATGTGTGTGTTCATATTATGTGTATATTTATATATGCATACACACACACACACACATATACTTGTTTTTAAAAAAATTCGTATACTCCAGGATAAGAAAGAACCCCTGCATTAAAGATTTGTTGCAGATGACTTCCAAAGTTAATTTGAAACTATAAGTGCTTTAGACTGTGTATTGCTTTATTATTTTTTTTATTTTGGGCCTACCCTCATTAAGTCTACATTTTCTTTTACATTCCTTTTATCCCCATTTCATTCTTTGTTTTAAGATTTAGGCCACACATCTCTCTTTATTGCTTTTCACGTTTTTTAGAGCAACAGTATTGTGATGAAACCTTGACCAAAAACACATTTATTTACTTTCGAAAATAGGCCTATGTAAGAAAAATATGAAAGCAATGTCATCCACACCAAATGTACTTTTTACCCAACCAGCAATAGTCAGTAGAGAAAAAAGTAAATTATACTTGCATGGACAAAGTCAAAATAAAGTCTGTGTTCCTCCTCTTTCAAGTGAAAGTCATGAGTATATTTTGAAATAGTAGAGACAGAGCCTTAAAAGTCCCTACCCCCTGCCTCATGTCCCTTCCCCATTTCATGCCTTGCATTGATAGCCAACTTTATGTGTCTTTCCCCATTAAGAAAATGGAAGGATCTGAAGCTAGCCTATAGCCCTTAAATTCTAGAAGGAAAAAGTAGAGAGTTAACTAACTTCTAAGTTCTTTAAGGTCAAATGAGATTACATGTTGAAAGCATTTTGCAAACCTTAAAAATTTCATATAAATTCCAAGTCTTATTATTAAATAAGGTATTTCCCATAATAACTAGTAAATTTTCATGCATCATCATCATAATAGCTGGCATTTATAAAGTGCTTAAAGTTTGCAAAATACTCTATACATATATTATCTCATTTAATTTTCACAAAAAACCTTGTGAAGTTGGTGTTATTATTGGTCCCATTTTACAGAGAAGGAAACTGAGACTGAGAGAGGTTAAGTGACTTTACCAGTCAGAGTAAATATCTGAGACAAGATTCAAACACAGGTCTTCCTGACTTGGTGTTTAGTTCTCTGTGAGCCATTGTACCTAGCTGCCTCTCAGTTGCTGATTGGTAGCAATGTTTATATCCTTATCTGGATTTCCTTGTAAGAGAAAGTGGAATTAACATCAACGTTGGAATATAAGTTCCTTGAGGCTATGGGTTGTCTATTGAATTTGTATTTCCAGTGCCTAGCATTTAGCAGGCACTTAACAAATGTTTTTTTTTTTCATTTCTAAGATCGTGTAGGAGAATCTGACCCTTCCCAGGCAAACTTTGACATGTTTTTCTTATCTTCACCCCTATATAAAAATAGTATCTTCAAGCCCTCTTTAATAAGTGGTGGCTTCTTCAGGGAATGGTATGTAATTTAGAGTATATATGTGTGTGTGTATTTATATGTTTTTATATTTTATAGACATATACACACATACATACACACACACATTTTATATATATATATATATATATACATATATATATATATATGTATATATATATGGAGAGAGAGAGAGAGAGGCGATCCCTTCCTGCCCCATTCATGTGTTCCTTGGCACTTGCAGTGTTTTGAGGTTTTGTGCCTCTTGTGCTGATAGGAATATTTCTGTGGTTTATCTCAAGCTTATAGCCCCATTTGGAGGTGCAAATGGCTGAGTTTTCATCTACTACAAATATTGGATGACCATCCAGGCATTAACTCTGGTTGTGAGTGATTTTTGTTTTCCATAGTAAATGAGGCTGGGCCCAAGCTTTATGCAACGTTTTCTGGCATGTACATTCCCTTTGCTGTGAAACCTTACTGGTTGCTGTAGCTTTGTGTGTTGATTTCTTCCCATGTGATATGCCTGGCGTTCTTATTAATCTAAAAAGCATGTAGCCAGTTCTATACAATTTCTGTGTGCTTAAAAGATGAAGTCCTAATATTAGTATGTATATCAGTAGCAAACCATTTAGTTCATCCATATCTCGAATTTTCCACTGGGCTTGTCTTCTTGTATGATATGTCACTTCATGGTGACCCTGCTGATTGTGGTTTGGTTTGGTCCTACTCTTAAACAGAGATGATTGGCAAAGAATAATGGATAGTAGTTCTCTTGACCTTGAGCCGACGTGGACCATCTGATTATACCAACCACTATGCTTTCCTCTCACAGAACACCAGCCCCAAAGATCATAAATTATCTGGGGGGTTGTTATCACAGCCCTATCATTTATGTTCAGAATGGTCTCATGAAGTATTTCTTTGAAAATATTATCTGCACTTTAATATATGAAACTGTGCTGAAATTCTCCCCCTACTCTTCTAGAATAGAATGATGAGATTAAGGATACCTGTAAACATAACTTTTTATGTTTATCTTCTGTATTAAAGAAAAAGTGGGGGAGGGAAGGGGAAGGGAGAAAAGGGGAGAAAAAATTATACGTGAGATAAAGGAGCTGATTTCCTTGCTTGACAATGTTATCTCTTGGTGAGCTATAAAACTGTCTATGCATCCTTTTTAATGTTTGTCATCATTACCTACCGTTTGACATTTTGACCTTCCTTGAGGTCAAAAAACAGGTCTTTACCCTTTCCCTAGATAAAAGCGATGATTTCATTGATATTGGCAATTCCTAGATGAGGAAATAACTTTAAGAGTCCAAAGTGGGAACTTCTCTACAGCTTCAGTCTTAAAGAGTTTCCTAGTCTCTCCACTGAGACACTTGCCTAGGGTCACTCAACCAGCACCTGTCCAAGCAAGAATTTAAACTTGGGTCTTCCTGAACCCCTGGACTACCTTTTGATCCAACTTTGTAAGATAGATGCTCTTATTGTCTCTTTGTCTCAGAATTGAAGAAATAGATACTGAAAGAGGTTGCCCAGGGTCAAACAGGAAATGTCTAAGGTGGGATTCAACTCAGGTGTGACTTGAAATTCAATATTATTAATATCAGCTGTGCCAAGCTGCCTCCAAAAGGGGACTGGGTCCTAGTGGAGAGAACTGGAATGAGTTAGAGAACCAAAGTGAGCAAGAGGAAGGAAAAGAATAGAAAGCAGCAGTACAAAATGGAAGACATGAAACAAAGGAAAGGACCAAAATGATGTGAGTCAAAAGGAAAAGACCATTCTGGGATGAAAACAAAGAACAAAAGAAAAAGAAAATAGAACAAAATTCATCTTTCCAATAACAGCAACTTTTTCAACTGAGAAGAATGGTTCTTGCTAAGAACTTTGAAACCTAGCTCCAGATAATGTAAGTGTAGACCAAAAGGTTGCCCTTACTCCCTGGCTCTGAACCACCCAGAGTTGGTTGCTTGGCCAGTTATGTCTGCTGGCAACCCCTACCCCTGCCACTATCTAATAAGCCTCTTTCAAGGCTTGGCTGTTGGGGGTTTTTTTGTTTTGTTTTTTGCTGTGTCTTAGCAGTTGGAAAGCCCAATTCTCCATAACAAGCATTTATTTTAAATACTTGAGTATCATACTGTGGAACCATGAAGTATTGCCAAAATTACCACCTCATCTACTCACTGATGCTGAGTAGTTTATGTCTGATAAAATATAACATCCATTTTTGGCCATTACAGCTCTTTGTAGATGAAATGAGGAAATCTAGCCTTCAATTATGAACCATTTGTATTCAGATGTAGCATTAGGTAAGAGGAGGCTCTGTGCCTTTTTTGTTGGCTGAGCTCTAATTTCAGTCCTAAATCATGAAGAATAAATTAAACTCAACTCATGGCAGAAATGGAGTACTGAAGCTATGGGCTCAACCTGTGATATAAACCTGCCACATAATAGTTTATGTAGAGACTCTTCTCTCTCTCCCTATCTCCTCTTTCTCAGAAGAAAGCCAACCTTTCTTTACTAGCTAAGCTCTCCTCTGAGAAGGGGAAATGAAAGTCTTGATAAATATCAGTAAACACTAAAGGGAATTAGCATAAACAGGATGCCAGGGAGATTTAATATTATTTAGATCAAAATTGAATTCTAATGCAGCACTGTGAGTTCAACCTATCATTCTAATGGAGTTGTACTTTTTAGAAGCCCAATTCTGTTGCCAAAGACACTTTGTACTCAGTACTGAAGGCTGCCCCATATCCCTATCTCTTAGATAAAATGAATGATGCTCCAGAGCCTCACTATTTCAATGACACCTTGAATCCTCTCTCTAAAAGCCTGGTTTGTGTATGGAGGACAAAAGAGGAAGGAAAGGAAAATGGAAACAGAAGGCGGGGAGAGGGAACTTCACTCAGTTCTTTGTCTCTTCATAAAATGCCCTTTATCCAGGAATGTCAACATGTAACAGAAATGAATTCATCTGTCTCCATTTTGCTAACTAACCACACTTGTTTCCTACTTACAAAATCAGAGTCACATTAAGGGTAGGTTGACTTCCTAAGGTCTCATAACAATTGAATTACTAGGCTGAGAAATAACTATACCAAAGAGATTCTAGTTCCTCTTATGCTACTTTTAACTAATGCCAGACTAATCTGCATTTGTTCATCAGATTAGGGTGTGTCTTTGTTATTTCTCTGCTTTTTTCTTAGTGTATTAGACTAGAACAGACTTCTCTAGAATATCAGCCAGGGCAGTCTTGTTTTCTTTTCTTTCCTCTGGGACAGGGAGTCTACATCAGGCTTCTGATCCATAAAAAAGGGCATTAGGGGGGTGGGAGAGCAGAGGAAGGTATTTGGCAGTCATTAAGCCCAGGAAATGAAAGACTGCCCTCCCCTCATGGAGCTGACCAGAAGGACAGTGCCCTCAATGTAGGTTGATGTCATTGGCAGCACTCCTGTGCCTGATTTAATTTTGTCTGAATTTGAACTACTTTCCCTCTTGAATGCTGTAAGTGGAATAAGCATTTATTAAGCACCTACTATATGCAAGGCTCTGTTAAGCACTTTGAAATATTATCTCATTTGACCTATTTAAGGATGGAAAACAGTGCACATATTACTTTTCTGTCATTTGTGCCTAGGGATGGAGCTAAGGAAGTTAGAGACCTACCTTTCAGTAGCTGAGTCCCCTTGGACGCAGCAGTTTTAATAATGTTTTCTTCAGAGCTACCATAATTTTTCACTTAGAAAATAATTTAAGTGATATGCATAAACCCCAGTTTTGTTAAAATCTTAGAAACATCCAGTGTGTTCAGGGACTTTCCCAAAGAAGCAGTGCATGCTGACAGCAGAGGGGCATATTGATCCTTGCCTTTTCCCCAATTTAAGAAAAAAAAGGTTCCTTTCATCCCCTATCATGCTATCCATAAGTTTCTCTGCCTTTGTTTGCACTAAAAAAAGAATCGTCTTAAACATTGTCAGGGCTATTGTATTTAAGCTCTCCTCTGAGAAGGGGAAATGAAAGTCTTGATAAATATCAGTAAACACTAAAGGGAATTAGCATAAACAGGATGCCAGGGAGATTTAATATTATTTAGATCAAAATTGAATTCTAATGCAGCACTGTGAGTTCAACCTATCATTCTAATGGAGTTGTACTTTATTTAAGTTGTACTGTATTTAAGACCACCTATCCTTAAGGAATTTAGAAAAAGGTTCTCTAGTATATAAAATCAGGAGAAGTTAACAAACCCCCAATATTTCTACACATCCTTATAGGAATGAGGATATATGCATAGTAAGTTAGGGCCAGAACTCTAGGCAGGGAATATACCTGTCCATCCCTAGAATATCCTCAAAGGCCTAAATTAGGACAAGAAATAGAACAGTCCTAGATATGTTTAAAATGATTAAATTCACATTTGGAGATGTTTGCTGAAGCTGGAAAGTATCTTAGAAGCAGCACAATGGAAAGAAAACATCCTTGGGGTATGTGCATGCATATTAATATATACAAGGAGATGCAAGACACCACAGACCAAAGAAAAAACATCCTTCTATCATGCACAACAGAAACATGTTGACTTGATCCTCACAGGTCTCCCTATTTCACTTGCTCTGCTGTAAGCTGAAAGGGAAACTTCAGTAATGAGTCTCAGGTGGGATGGTGCCAGCTCACGTGGGAATAAGTATTGATGAGTCATTCCCAAGGGTTCACCTTCAGGGTATTTCAGTTCTGAAAACTCTACTGCAGTACAACCCCTATGGTCCATTAGAGGGCTGATTCCAGATTTACCCCTTTTTTTTTAGAAAAATAAGGGAAGTAAATATATTGAAGACAGAGCTCACCAACCCTCCACTCATCATCCCTTCCGAGTCTTGATTTTGTCTTTCAACAGGATCTGTTTTTGTCCTCATGCAGCTTGATGGAATTTGGAATATCTGAGAAAGAAACATGGTTAGATTTTTTTGCAAGGAGTGCTGCCCACTAATCGCGTCATATAAAAGGCTTTGTTTCCTGACTATGTGCAAAACTTTTTAAATAACTGACAGTTCTGTTGAAAAAAGCCTTGCACATGCTGATCTTTTGGATTAGTTGATAAGATTTGGCATAGGAGGAAATATTGCTGTGTGTTCTTTTATTGCCACAGAATGTAATGGAGACTCATTTCCCTTGTGCTCCTTCCAGCTGACATTTACATAGACCTGAACATTTGCTAATTCTTTGAAAACTTTCCCTTACCATTAACTGCGATTTAAAATAGAAACAAATCTGAAACAACAAACAGGACCTCTCCAAAGACACTGAAACCTTTAGCAAAGCCTAGCCCAGAGGACAACTGTTTATTGCGCATTTATATTTTTTTTTAAGCAAGCGAGGGAAGCAATGGAGGCTTACTGTCCCTGTTCACTTTGCATTTCGGAAACTTTTCCATCTTGCTTTAAAAATAACGTAATAATAGCTAACATTCATGTAATGTTTTAAGGTTTGCAAAGCATATATTCACAACCCTGTAAGGAGTGGTGCTGGTATTGTTTCCATTTTACAGAGGAAGAATCTGAGACTGACAGGTTTAAGGACTTACCCAGAGCTAGTACGTGTCCAAGGCAGGATTCACACTCAGAGGTTTTCCTTACTTCAAGTGCTGCCCGACAAAATTCAGATATTCTCCCCTTGCAATTTTATCTCCTTCTGCTTTGTTTCAGCCAAACCGGGTCCTGTGCCTTTGTCCATATTGATCTCCAGCTGAGGTCGGCCAACCCCCATCTCTCCTTGTCAAATTCTTCTCATAGGATCGTAGAGTTCAGATTAGATGGGGAAGGAGAGGGGGGAACCTCAGAAACCATCTAATCCAACTTTCTCATTTTAAAGACAAAGAAATGTAGATCTGTAAAGGTTAAATAGTCCAAGGTCACATAGGTGGTAAGATTTGAACTTGAGGCCTGTGAGTACAGAGGGCAACTAGGTGGTGCAGTAGATAAGAGTGCCAAATCTGGAGTCAGGAGGACCTGTGTTCAAATCCATCCTCAGACACTTACTAGCTGTGTAACCCTGGGTAAATTACTTAATCCTGTTTGCTTCAGTTTCCTCATCTGTAAAATGAGCTGGAGAAGGAAATGGCAAACCACCCCAATATTTTCTGCCAAGAAAACCCAAATGGGGTCACGAAGAGTCAGACGTGACTGAACGACAACCTATTATATAGGCCTACAGTGCCAATTCTTTCCACTGTATCATACATGGTGCTTTCCATTTAAGATTTATTCAAAGGCCTTCCTTAATCCTCCTGGCTAGTGATAATTCATCCCTCCTTGAACTACCCAATATCATTTGCTTTGTCCCTTTATACACTTACGTTGTTTCGTATTGTGTCTTTACATCCTCATCCTTTTAGGTTGCGAACTTCCTGGGGGCAGAGATTAGGTATTTTTTAGTTTATGTATCTTCCCCAGCTCCTAGCACACTGATTTGTACATAATCAGTACTTGAGTGAGTTTAAAGTTTGTTGAATGTATACATAGCACACCTTCTATTAGTTTGTATTATTTAATACCATTCATGTGGTTTTACAATAACACAGGATTCCAGAAATAAAAAAAATAAGCTGTTTTTTTCAGTAAGTAGAAAGGACAGTCTGTGAAAGGTACCTAAAAAAAGCCTCTGTCTTACTTGTAAAACTAGGTTCTACTCAGACCAACTCTTATTGGTGACTTAAGTCCCCTTTTCCTCATTATACCTTTCAGCAATAACAGCAGAAAAAGCAATATCAAGAGTATGTATTGGGGTCATTAGCCTAGGCACCGTGTCTACAAAAGAAGTGTTGCTGGGGAGTTGGGTTGCCATAAGCCATGAAAAAAGTGGTTTCATTATTTTATTTTTTTGTTCAGTTGTTTTAGTTATGTCCAGCTCTTCATGACCTAATTCAGAGTTTTCTTAGCAGAAATACTGGAATGGTTTGCCATTTCCTTCTCCAGCTCATTTTACAGATGAGGAAACTAAGGCATATAGGGTTAAGTGACTTGCCCAGAATCACACAGCTAGCAAATGTCTGAGGTCAGATTTGAACTCATGTCTTCCTCACTTCTGGGAAGTCCTCTATCCACTGCTCCACCTAGTTGCCCCTTCCATTACTTTACAATCCCACTTTATACATATAGAAAAATAAATAACCCAAAACCAATGTGTTCTAAGTTTCAAATGAGTGTTATAGACAATAAGCTTTACAGAAGTTCAAAGATGGGGATAAATTGAATCGAATATTTGTACTAATTTAAATTAATGTAGCATTATTGTTTAAAACTATTATTAATTTAATCATCAACAAACATAAATGTTTCTACGTACAAAGACTAAAAAGATTTTTTGTGACATTGTAAACTGTTACATTGATTTTTGGGTCTTTTGTTTTTTGGTTTGTTTTTTTTTTGTTTGTTTGTTTTGTTTTTACAAAATCCACCTTAAATTCAATAAGATGGCAGCAAAATTGTCTGTTGTCATTTTTTATTTCCTGAAAATGTCTGCATATAAGGATAGTGGTCAAGGAGAAATAGAATATCTTTATCCTTCTACCAAGCTTTGTTCCATCCTGGAATAGGATCTAATTAGATAAACAAGTTGTTTAATGTTGTGCTTAAGCATTTATTTGGGTTGTTTCAGGTGGGTCTGTTTCGAAAATCAGGAGTGAAGTCTCGAATCCAAGCCTTACGTCAGATGAATGAGGCATTCCCTGAGAATGTAAGCTACGAGGACCAGTCTGCTTATGATGTGGCAGATATGGTCAAACAGTTCTTTCGGGACCTGCCAGAACCACTCTTTACAAGCAAGCTAGGAGAAACTTTCCTCCATATTTATCAGTGTAAGTTGGTTCTCACAGCAATTAGCTCTTTAATATAATTTTAAAATAACGCTAAAGAGATGACTTTTTGATATAAGATTCTAAAGTCTCCATGGATATGGGGCCAAATCAGATTTAAGTCTATGATTTTAAATTGCCTTTCCAAAGGTAAAGAAGGAGGGGAGGCTATGTGATGGTATGCAGGCAGAAGTAAAATATAAATACATAATATACATATATATAAAATATCTATAAATATACATATCTATAAAATACATAATTTTTAGAAAATGATTTCACTCCCTTGGCATAGTAGGAAATTCAGTCAGATATATAGCTGAAGCCAACTTGACCATAAGCAAAAAATAAATGAGACGATTTTCATTGCCCAGCAAATAAATCAGCAAAGTACCACATGCCTAATTTTATTTTCATTGTTTATATTGTCTACTCATTTTCCCAAAGAAACTGGAAGACCTAAGAATATTTTATCCATGAGGAGGAGGTACCTTTAATTAAAACATGTGCTCTAAGGATCACATTTTATTTTTGGAAGTTTTTTTCCCTTTTGTCAGAGGACGGTGTCCATTAGAGGAGGTAGCGAATCCCAGAAACATAAAAATGAATCTTCCCTAGGGGTAGTGATTTTATTAAAATAAACTATTGTAATGAAGAAATCCCAGTGCACTAAAGCCACATGTTTGGCCCTATTAAATACAGAGGCTTTCACTGGTTTACTGTGTAGCAATCCTTCTAAAGCTGTTGATGGCATAAGATTTGTATAATTTGTAAGAAATGTCTTTGAGTAAAAGTCTATACTTACAGTTCTCAAAGAATCTGTAATGGTAGAATTTTTAATATATTGTAATCAATATTAAAAAAAATGGTACCAGCAGATGCCCCCAAATTGACTTACCTTTGACGAAGTTTATATGTTCAGATGATACCCAGGAGGGATAAATAATATACATTATCTTGCTGGATAAGTGCAGTTATAAGATAAAATAATCACCAGGAGACAGTTTAGAAGTGTTCAGTTTTCAAGTCCACTATGCTTACAGTTGACTGGAAATATTAGGCACAAAGCATTAATGTAAGTTAATTCTTATGTTAAATTAGATGTTAATTTTTACTAAAACTATCTTGCTTGTCAGAAATTTTTGTGGAGTCTGAGCATCCAGTCTAGGGAACTCTAAAACTCAATAGAAAAGATGCAAGGAAAGGAAGAGACCTGCATTTATTATATTCTATGTTCTGGGCACTGTGCTAAGCACTGGGCGTATGAATACAAGCAGAAAGAGTTCCTGCCTAGAGGACAAGAAAAGGGGGAAGGCATCACAAAAAATGGAGCTGATAAAGGGGTGGGAATAAAGGTGTGGGGGCATGGTTCTGAACACCAGAGAAAGTTGGCAACAGCACCAGAAGAGGTATGAAGACAGACCCATGTGGGCCACTTTACAAAATGAAAGTTCCAGTAGCAATTCTTCAGTGAGAGAAGGGGAGGGAACAGGCCTTACAAAGTGAAAGAATGTCCAAAGTAAATGGTCAGGTAGTGAAGAAAAGTTGAGTTTCAGTCCCTTGTAGAAATTAAAGAGGTTAGAAATTGAATCAGATTCTTTGGTTGGGAAAGATAGGTCTGGTAATAGTCCCATAAGCCTCAGGGCAAATTGGAATCAGGGGGAAAAATGAATCAAGAGGTCTTTGTTAGACAAAAGAATCTCATTGTCACATAGGAAGCAGTAGATTTCTTTATGATAGACATTTTGATAGACAGCAACTGTGAAGCTGATGGCTGCATATAGAAGTGACTCCTCAAAGTTGTCACTTTAATATCTCTGGAGAAGAGTTTAACTTAAGTACTGAATTACTTCCTTTCACGAAGAAAACTTAAAAGCTGAATATTGCCAGACTCCTAAAGCTGAGGGTATTGTCGCTCCATACAGCAACGTATTGTGTAACCCTCCTAGGGGCTCAGAATGCATTTGATCTTATTGGAGAAAATCTCATCTCCAAAGATTTTCATTAGCCGGGTTGTTTCTTTCATTCTATTGCTTGTTTACTTTGGGACATGCAAGGAAGTCTCTCTTGCTTCCCTGTACTTTCTAAACTAAATACTGGGGGAGAAAATTGATTGAAACATATCAATCTGTTTCTGTGTGTGCATGTCTGTATATTTGTGTATGTCTCTGTATATTTACCATTCTGGCATAAGTCCTTTCTATATATGACAGTTGTGAGACATGATCTTTCATTCCCCTCCAGGACTGATTCTTGACTTCCGAATTTCAGAACCATGCCTATTGAATTACTGGCTCATCCTGGAACTTCCCTCGTTGCCTAGAACTGCCTGTAGCTCACTCATCCTGGAATATCTCTCTGGACCACCACCCCCACTTCTCCCATGGAGTAGTCCCTCCTGGGGCCTCCATTTTGTGGAAGGGGCCAGGCTGACCATCCTTCATTCCCCGTTTAGCCTCCTTACTGACTTTCTAGCTACCATACTAGGTGTCTTCATTCCATCCTTCCCCCCAAGCTTTTCAACTCGCTCTGATATGTTGTCTTCCCTTGTTAGAATATTAGAATGGGTTTTTGCTTGTCCACACATCCCCAGTGCTCAGCACAGTGCCTACCACCTAGAAAGCACTTAATAAATTCTTGTTTCATTCAAACACTGGTGCTACAAACAGTCATAAAGCCTTTGGGAGCTTAGCATCCAGACAGTCTAGGGGATTGGAGCCAGGAAGTCCATCCTGCCCAATCTATAAAGCAGCATTTTCCCCAAATAATTTGGCTACAGAATATTTTGAAGCTTGAATTATGTGAGTAGAATTCACTAGTACAGATGCGGCGGGGCTTGGTAGGATACTTGCAAAGTAGATGGTAAAAACTTTTGGAACAAAATAGGCACCTGGAAATCATCAGTCAACAAGTGTAAGCACCTACTATGTACCAAAGTGTTGTCCTAGGGACTGGGATCTCAAGTACAAAGAATTAAACAATCCCTGCTAACAATGACCTTATGTGCCCTCTAGTCCAACCCTTCCATTTTATAGAGGAGGAAACTGAGGCCCAGGGAGGGTGAGCTGCCCAAGGTTACAGAGGTAGTAAATGTCCCTGGTGGAATTTGAGCCCAGGTCTTCTGGTTCTAAAGCTAATTTATTTTCTGTTGTACCATTAGACACAAATTAGACCTCTCTTCATGTCATTTTCAGTGTTTAACATTTTAGTATTTTGTTTTATAAATAGTATATAGGAAGAAAAATACCTCTAATGTTTTCATTTTTTTTTTCACAGAACCCATATTTCTATCAGTCAAAATGCTCCCGCAGAATCTAGTTTGTGAAGCAACTAAAGAGTATCATATTTCAGTTGCCACAACCACCATGTTGCCAGCGTTTCCCTTCTAAGAATTTGCCATGTTCAGCAATTTTATTGTTCCCTCTTTCTCATATATCAGCGCCCTCAGTTTTCAAGGACAGGATTTCTCTCAATCCTACAAATGCAGAGACCATTTGTGTTAATTAATTGTGATAGACTCAGAAACTCTGAAAAAGAAATATGTGCTTCAGGGTAAGCATCTCCTTAGTGTGTTTGGAAGGTACATCTCTCAGATCGGTCCTTGTCTTTCTTCAGATGTTCCGAAAGATCAGCGTCTCCAGGCAGTGCAGGCTGCCATCATGTTGCTGGCAGATGAAAACAGAGAGGTCTTACAGACTCTGTTGTGTTTCCTGAATGATGTTGTCAATTTGGTGGAAGAAAATCAGATGACACCTATGAACCTGGCTGTGTGTCTGGCCCCTTCCCTTTTCCATCTCAATTTATTAAAGAAAGAAAATTCCCCAAGGTGGGTTTTTTTTTTTATAACAGTAGCAGGAATTGTTTGGGGATGGGGGTGGGCTGGGGATTCCCAACCTAGCCCTGCTCTAAGGGCTTAAAAATCTTGTTCATTGTGCTTCAGACTTGAGTATGGCACCACTTTTATTGAGTAAGAAAATTTTGTGAGGCAATTTAACCTTGGCAACTTAAATTCATTGAATTTATCATGATGTCATTTAAGAGAATGACTTTTAGCTTGTCTAGGAAGGTTTATGAGTTGTATTCTTTTTTGTGGTGTAGGAAAGGAAGAAGGCAAAGTTATGTGTCATAAACTCTCAAGGGCAGGCTACACTGAAAATCAAAACATGGAACCATGCAATTAAGTGTTTCAAATCTTGGAAAATAGTTCCTTTGCTCCCCACGTAATTGTTAGTATCCCCATCTTTTTCCCAACCCTTTCAATTACAAATAATTAAAGTGGCAGGGATCCAACCTAATCCAGAATATCTAAGATGTGTGGTAATCATCTTTGTTTAGAAATGAGAAAGTTTGGAATATGGCTAGCATCTGGTAATGAATGGAAACCAGGAGGGAAGGGCTCTGGGTCCCAAAAATATATTTGGTTTTACATTCAGTTATGACACTGGCATTCAATTACAGAGTGATACAGAAGAAATATGCTACGGGCAAGCCAGATCAAAAGGACCTCAATGAGAATCTGGCAGCCACTCAGGGACTTGCCCACATGATAATAGAATGTGACAAACTTTTTGAGGTGAGTGAACTACTCTGGCAACATTCTTTATAGTTCTTGGAACTTGATGAGACACTTGGAATATTTAAAATATTTATGGTTTATACTTGTTTGTTTCCCCATTTCCTTCATATTAATAATAGCACCTTGTATTTCTATAGCATTTCCTTGAAAAAGCTTAGACATCAGCCTTGAAATGGAGGTTTTGATTAGTCGGAAACATCATAGAGCTCATGACACTGTTCACAAATGAGGGGAAACAGCTTTGGTGGCCTGTTCATATCCCAGTTATCTGAATTCCCCTTTAGTTTTGACTGGATTCAGTATTGCATGGCACTAATAAATACTGTTTTTGTTCTTGTATGGTAGTCGATGCATTTGAACAGTAACTGGTAAGGTGTTTTGGGAATGTGTCAAGAGAAAAAGGCACTCTTTAAAAGAAAGGGAAATGATTGTCCTCTCTTCATAGTTACACTTATGGCTTTATAGGATCCAACCTTATTTATACCCGGCATGTTACTTAGTCTAGAACTAGATATAATAATTGTTCACTTATATATAAACATATTCTTATGTGTTTATATATACTTGTCTTTGTGCATGTATGTGTGCATATGTTGTGCTTTACATTTATGAAGGACTTTTACAGTCATTTCATTCAGTCATCACCACAGCATTACCACCACAGGACACCCTGTATAGTACTTTAAGTTTTGCAAAGCACTTTATAAGTATCTCATTTTATGCTCACGTGAGGTAAGTGCTAGTATCATCCCTATTTTATAGATGAGAAAACTTAGGTAGACAAAGGTTAGGTGACATGCCTAGACTCATACTAAGTGTCTGGGCCTGGATCTCAACAGCACTCTGTGCACTGCACCACCTATGAAACGGGTAGTGAAAGTCTTAATGACTGCATTATGCAAAAGAGGAAATTGAGGCAGGAAATATTGTGACTGACCCAGAATTATGTACCTAGGATGTGTCAAGTGTGGCTCTTGTATCTAGGTCTTCAGAGTCAAGGACCAATATTCTTTTTTTTTCCTTTTTTAATTACTAAAGCTCAAATACACAGTAAGAAATAAAGAAACATATTACAAACTTAAATAGTGAAACGTAAATACAAAATAAGAAAAGAAAAAGGAATGTCACGTGCACAGTAGAATGTAAGAAAGGATTCAAAATATATAGCAATGAATTTCCATATCAAGAAAGCCTATATAATAAATACTACACATTGTACTGAGAGCTGTCCATCTTTTCCTTGCTTCCTTGTAAGTTTTCTTTTGTTAAATGCTGTGCACTTTTTACTTTGTTCTGTTTTTGCACGGATATGCGTGTGTGTGTGTGTGTGTACATATATGTGGGTATATATACACACATACCCATAGATATAGGTGCATATGTACACATATATACCTACATACAAAGCTGAATACTCTTTATACTGTATCATACATCTTCTTGAATCAAAGTGACTGAAAATGGATTTAGAATAAAATAAAAAAGGAAATGGAAAGAAAAACTAGAGAAATCAGTGAAAGTTGTCACCATAAATATATTTTCAGTAATGTTACCTATATTTCTTATCTCCCCAAAACAGTGTTAATATAATCAATGATATTTGGTTGGGGGAAAACATAAGTTAGACAAATAAGATACTTATTATCTATCAGTTGATCTAGTTCATTGTAAACTCTTCCAGAGCAAGGACCTTAGTGGGTGCTTTATAAATGTTTCTGGTTTAATTTGTTCATCTTCTTAGTTCCTGATATGATGCCTTGTACATAGCAAGAGTATAGTAAACATTTGTTTAATGAGTGGTTAGGAATGAAAAGATTTTTGAAAAACTAAATATTTCTTTCACTTAAATCTGTTGGCCATCTTCTGGAACAGGTCCCACACGATATGGTAGCTCAATCTCGTAACTCTTATATGGAAGCTGAAATCCATTCTCCAACACTGGAAGACCTGGGAAAACAGCTGGAAGAGAATGGAGGAAATTTTCATGTGTACCTGGAACATCTCATCCAGGGTCTACAGAAAGAAGCAAAGGAAAAATTCAAAGGATGGGTCACTTGTTCAAGCACAGACAGTACAGACCTTGCTTTCAAAAAGGTAATTTCCTGCGTTAATTGTCCCCAAAACACTTCTACCAAATAAGCAATTAAGACTTCATCGTGTTCTCAAGGATTGAAACTAACAAGAGTGGGTGAAAATTGCTTAGAATTAGATTAGACCTTGATAATAATGAAAAACTATCAGTTAAAGCTGCTTAAAAATAAGATAAGGATTATGTGCACTCAGTTGGAAGGGGCCCTTAGAGATCATCTGATCCAACTGATTAATAGATAAGTGACCATCCAGCTTTTTTCTTGATTTCTTCCAGGCAGGGAAGACTCACTACCTGCTAAAGCAGCCCATTTTGCTTCTGGGCAGCTGTAGGTGTTGGGAAGTTTTTCTTTACATCAGTGAAAGCCTACCCCTATGTAGTTTCCTACCTGTTTATTTTCTCTGGGTGGGGGACACTATTTTAACAATTCAAAGCAATTTGATCAGATTAATTGAATTTGTCAATATGTTATTTAAGAACCAAGATGAACTGAGTAGAAAAGCTTGTAAGTTTTTTGTACATCTTTCTGTGGCAGAGGAGAGGAAGGAAGAAGACAAAGTAATTGCCAGTGTTCTTCCACTTGAGAATCTTTCAGATGCTTGAAAGTAACTGTCATGTTACCCTGAGGTGACAGGCTCTTAACCTGATATCTGTGAACTTATTTTTAAAAATATTTTGATTACTGTAGATCAATGTAATTGACTTCTCTGTAATCCTACATATATGTATATATATGTATGTATATATGTATATACGTACACATATATGTATATATACATGTACGCATATATATATACATACACCCATATAACGTTAGTGTGTGTGTGTGTGTGTGGGTGTGTGTGTGTGTGTGGGTGTGTGTGTGTACATACATATATCTTATGCATTTGAAGACTTTTTTTTCCCTAAAGACTCCACAGGCTTTGCAGGACTTCCAGGTGGTCTATGACACACAAAAAGATTAAGTACCCTTGCCCCTAATTCTTTTTTCCAAGATAAATATCCCATTTCCTCAACCAGTCTTCCTGTGACACAATCACTGCTTGGTTACACGTCTGCGTAGTCTCCCAACTTGGCAATGTCCTCCATAAAATATGGCTCCCGTAACTGAATCCAGTGCTACAGATGTCTGAGCAAGAAGTGTACAAGATGACTCTCAGTATCTGGACCCATTCCCTGTTTTAATGCAACCTAAGGCTTGCTGCCACAGAACACCATTGATTCATGTTGAATGTATAGTCCAGTAAAGCATCAACTTTTTGTCTGGCCATACCTGTCACTTCTCATGATGCTCCCTTCATGGTCTTGGCCCAGCAGTTAACCAGTTCAATGGTGCACTGGCCTCTAGTCTTGAATAGCTTTCCCCCTTGTCCTTCCATCATTCATCCCCTGACAACCCTCAACCCTGAGTCTCCCTCATTTCCTACTCATGAACTGCTAAATGTTTCTGGAGGTGACACAGCTGGGCGCACCAGCGTCACTATGACAGTCCCAGTTGGGTCGTCTGCTGCCCAGGAAGCCTTCATGTTCTTCCTTGATTGATTATCATGCTCCCACCGTAGCTCAGACCAGTCTTCTCCCTCAGCCCCATCACATATTCTCTCTCAGGAGACAACTTCTGCTCCTGCCTTACTGAGGAAATTGAGGCGATCCTGCATCAGCTTCTCAGTCTCCCTATTTCACCCCTCAGCCCCTTTTAATCATCACTTGTTTTCCCTTCTTTTGCTCCATTTGGTGAGGATAAAGTGGCTTTTCTTGTCATGACTAAGCCCTCTGATGTCTCTCCTTCCACTTTTCTCAAGGAGTTTGCGCTGTTGTCTTCATTCTTTCCCTTTCTGTTAGGCCCCTGCTTCCTAAATAACATGTTCAGGTCTCTTCTCTCCCTTAAAAGCCTTTCTTTGATTCTACCACTCCCTCAAGCCACCCTCTTGTATCGTTTATATTCATTGCTGAATTCCTAGTTTTCTCTCAGTACTGAGGTTTCATTTCCCTTTCTCAGCTCCATGCAGTCTCATTTCCACCTCTACTACTCGATCCAAATCACTGTCCCAAATGTCACCAGCGATCTCTTCATTGCTGATTCTAATGTCCTTTCCTCAGACTTCATACTTCTGGATCTCCTTGTAGATTTTGACAGTTGCTGTTCACCATCTGTTCATCCCAGATATGGGTTTGACTTTCATAATTATAATCTCTCATAGTTCACCTCCCATTTGACCTTCTCAGACTTCTTGCTGGATCATCATCCATATGAAAATCCTTCTCTCTAAGCAACAGAGTGCCCCAGGGATCAGTCCTGACTCCTTCATCTTCCTTGTTGTTCTTATCTGCTCCCTGGGTTCTTGCTCTCCCTTGCTTTATGCAGCTGACATTCAAATATATATGTGTATGTATGCATATGTGTATATATACGTGTGTGTGTATGTACATACATATCCAGCCCTACTCTCTCTCCCATAACACCCACTGCCTGTAGATATCTTGAAGGTATTTACAATCATCATTTCCAAATGGAATTTATTGTAATGTTTCCTCCCCACCAACCTGCCCTTCCTCCAAATTTCCCTGTTTATGTCAAGAGCATCATCACCCTAACTTTAGGTTCAAAACCTTTGAATTAACCTCCTGTCCTGCCAACTCCAAGTAGAATGAAAAGTCTTTGAAGACAAAGACTGTTTCTATTTTGTTAACAGATGTAGATACTTAATGAAACAATCTGCACACACATCACTATGAAATGTATGCAAGTAAATAGGTAGTAGTGCAGCATGTTAGATAAAGGGCAAGCCTTGTAGTCAGGGAGACCTGATTCAAGTCCCGCTACTGATACCTTCTGACTGTGTGACTATGGACAAATCACTTCTGCTCTCAGCACTCCAGGCAACTCTCTACAATAACATGTGGCACAACAATTGATGATTTACTTTGTTCGAGATAGTTTCCTTACCAGGAATTCCTTACATCAGTAAAATAATGGGTCTGGGTCTTCAAAAAAAAAAAAGAAATACAAAATAATTTCAAGAAATGCTACAGAGTCAGGATGAGCAACTAGGGTTGAGAAGGGGATGAGTCAGGAAATACCTTATATTGAAATTGGTCTTGAACTACGTTAGAAGGAAGCTAGGGATTAGTGAAGAGAGAGTACACTTCCAGGCATGAGGGACAACCTAGGCAAAGGAATGGAGATGGGAGATGGAATATTGTATATGAAGAAGAACAAGTAAACCAGTTTGATTAGAACATGCAATGCATGAAGGGAAGTATTGTATAAAAAATCTGGGAAAGTAGCTTGGAGCCACCATATGAAGGATGACCTTCAGTTAAATGGCAAAGAGAAGTTATTTTTATTCAAAAGGCACTAAAGAGGCATTGGGACCTTTTTTGAGCAGGGCAATGACATGGTTAGTTTTTTGCAGCTTTATGGAAAATGGATTGGAGAAAAGGGCTATAAAACGGTGCATTTTCCTTTGACCCAGTGATACCACTTCTACGTCTGTATCCCAGAGAGGTCATAAAAAAGGGAAAAGACCTACATGTACAGAAATATTTATAGCAGTTGTTTCTATGATGGTAAAGAATTAGAAATCGAGGGGATGCCTACCAACTGAGGAATGGCTGAACAAGTTGTGGTATATGAATGTAATGGAATACTATTGTGCTATAAGAAATGATGAGCAGGTGAATTTCAGAAAAACCTGGAAAAACTTACTGATGCAAAATGAAGTAAGCAGACATGGGGATTTTGTTCACAGTAATAGCAATATTGTGGAATGATCAATTGATTGACTTAGCTCTTCTTAGCAATACAGGAATCCATGACAATTCCAAAAGATGCATGATGAAAAATGCTGTCCATATCCAGATAAAGAACTGATGGAGTCTGAATGCAGATCAAAGCATACTATTTTCACTTTTTTTCTAGTCTTTTCCTTTTGTTCTGTTTCTTCTTATACAGCATGACTAATATGGAAATGTTGTACATGATGGCAAATATATAAACTATGTCAAATTGCTCACTGTCTTATGGAGGAGGGAGAGTGGAGAAAATTTGGAACTCAAAATTTTATTAAAAAATGAATGTTAATACTTGTTTTGGCAGCACATATACTAAAATTAGAATGATATAGAGAAGATTAGCATGGCCCTTGTGCAAAGATGACAAGCAAATTCATGAAGCATTTCATATTTTTAAAAAATAAAAAATGAATGTTAAAAATTCTTTATGTGTAATTGGGAAAAAAATACTATTTAAAAGAAAATGGATTAGAGAAAGGAGAAATCAGAGCTGGAGACCACTTAGGAGGCAATTGCAGTTGTTTTTAAATGCATGGAAGGACAAGTCAAGTTCTCTGGAGCTTGCATGTCAGCCTGAGGACACTTTCTAAGGTCCCTGTTGAATTTGAGAGCTTTCTTAAGTCTACACTCACTCTCCACCTCATCCCTCACCTATGATAACACCTATAATCATTCGATGATACGTTTTGGTTTATTTCTCAAAGGTTGGAGATGGAAATCCACTGAGGCTCTGGAAGGCTTCTGTGGAAGTAGAAGCTCCCCCTTCAGTGGTGTTGAACCGAGTGCTGAGAGAACGTCACCTTTGGGATGAGGATTTTGTGCAATGGAAGATTGTGGAGACATTGGACAAGCAGACAGAAATCTACCAATATGTTTTGAACAATATGGCTCCTCATCCTTCTAGAGACTTTGTGGTTCTGAGGTAAGGCTGCTTAGTACCCTTCCTTTTCATCCCCCAATATATGTAATAATTCTATCTATATTTATATTGCCAGTCCTTGGCACTTGTTCAGTATTACCAACAAAGTTTCATTTCATCAAAATTTTTATTCCACTTGCATGCAGTAGGGTGGGGTTTTGTTGTTCTCTGATCTCTGACCTTGATAGTATTTTCTTCAGTAAAAACTAACTTTTCTTACATACAACACACTAGCTTCTTCCTAATCGTAGTCTTGTTCTGGCTTCTCTTGCAGCCCTGATCCTTACATGGACAGTACCAACTTTAGTAGACTAGAAATAATGTTCATTTTCTTAGAATAGAGTCTCCTGATAACAACTTCTGTCTGTCCATCTTGACTAATTATTCAAATGTTGCCTGCCTGGTTTTTGTCATTATTTTGTTCCTCTCCCCAAGGAGAGGCAAGTCTGTGCCTGGAATTGAGTTTGTAGCTCCAAATGTTCACAGCTAATTACTTTGGTTGGAAACACTGACACAAGCCTTGTGTTCGTAACTGTTCTGGAGTCTCTCTGATGTTTAAGATTTTAGGAAATAACAGAACTGGACCTAAGTTTGCTAACTGTTGAAAGTTTGCTTCCAATTGATTTATGGGATTTAGTTCCAGACCTTTGCTTTCTGGGACTGGAATTAGATGCCAATCCAGTGATCTTCAGTTTTCACAGAGTAAATGGTCTGATGAGTCAGGATTACATCAGAGGGAAGAATTATTGAAAATACCAGAAGAATCCAATAAAATATAATTATAACAGTAGAGCCCTTTTTATTGTTAACTGGTGGAAAACAAGCCCCCTTGTGCAGTACTTCCCATGGAGTATGGATTTTCACCCTGCCAGTATAAAGGGAATTAGTAATCGCACTCCCAAATGAATATTTTTTTGACAACAAACTCTAAAATTGCATTTGGTTGCCTTTCTTGCTGCATCCTTATCCTATGGAGTCTGTTCATCTGCTGCAGTGTCTTTTAAGGACCCATTCATTATAAACATATGAGTTTGTCTCAGCGACCTTAGCCAAAATCTCTGGGACCCAGATGGAGAATGTAGGCAGTTGTAATATGACTTCTCACCACCAGTTATTTGCTGTTACCTTATAAAATCTGGAGTCTGTTTCCTTACTTTTCATCAGGGCAAGGTGGAGAAGGAATGATGCTGTCATGTTGTCCTCCTCTCTCCCTGTATTGTAGGAATATCACTGAGAACTAAAATCCTGTGAATGACTAGAGGTCCTCACCCTATGTTATATCCACTCTTTTTTTGCATAGTCTGGCTTCCTTCAAGTTTATAATTATTTACTCTCATTTAACATTCCTCTGATGCTTACCAATGGCCTCTCAATGTCTATTTATACAAATGATTATATTTGGCCATCATACCAAATCTCTTCTCCTTCCATTATCAGTGAACAAATATTTATTAAGTACCTACTGTGTGCCAGGCCTGGGAAATGAGAAAAATGAAAGGGTCCCTTTCTTGAAGGAGTTTTATTTCTGTCTTGAAATACATACATGATATACACATATTCAAACATGCATGTGTTTATGTGTATACATATATATGCACAGAAGTTATAGTAGAAGCAACATTTATTTTGTATAATCTATACTTGTTTCCCTTTTTAAAATCTTCCATATTCTTCCAGTTATATGTAAAAGTACTTTTAAAATTTTTAACATTCATTTTTTATTTTAAATTTTAAAAAATTTTTAGCATTCATTTTTTAAAATTTTGGGTTCCAGATTCCCTCCTCTCCTTGAGAAGACAAACACTTTGATATAAATTAAACATGTGTAGTCATACAAAACATTTCCATATTAACCATGTTATGAAAGAAAACAGATCACAAAAAGAAAGATGATAAAAATAAAGTTTTAAAACAAAGCATGCTCAGATCCACATTCAGACTCCATCAGTTCTTTCTCTGGAGATGGATAGCACTCTTATAAGTCCTTAAGAATTATCTTAGGTCATTGTATGGCTGAGAATAGCTAAGTCATTCACAGTTGAGCATCATACAATATTGTTCATACAGTATACGATATTCCGGTTCTGCTCACTTCACTTTGTATCAGTTCATGTAAGTCGTTCCACTCCGCTCATCGCTTCTTAGAGCACGATAATATTCAATCACAATCATATACCAAAACTTGACTTTTTTTCCTTTTAAGGGGACTAGGAGCCCATTCTCAGAATTATCCTTATGTGTACTTTGCCTGGTCATGCCACCTGTGGAATATTTTATTCAATTCTGGATACTGGGTTTTAGGAAGTTTATCATTAATCTGGAGAGTATCAAAGAGCAACCAGAAAAGTGAAGAGACTTGGGATCATACCTCAGAAAGAAAAATTAAATTCTTGATGGCTTGTGGGAGGATTGTTTGTCTCTAGATGGTAGAAATAAAAACCAGTAGCGGGAAGCTACAAAGAGGCCAGTTGAGGCTTTTGTTGTAAAGATGAGCTTCCAAAGAGTGTAAGAGTTATGCAAAATGTAACAGGCTGCTTTGGGAAGTAGTAGGTCCCTTCTCACTGGAAGTTTTTACTTTTCCAGCCAAGAGGCTAGATGGTCTCTTGTTAGTTACACAGTAGAGGGGTAAAGGCTGGGCTGGGCTGCAAGGTGCCTTCTCATTTAGATCCTTGTCATTCCAGGCAAAGAATGGAATGAGCTATTTTTCACAGGGGCAAGAAAAGGCATGAACCCTGTGGAGTGTGTGTAACACAAAATATCCCTACCTGAAGGAAAGTCGTAGGAGATGAATGTAATTCCAGGCTGAGAAGTTTGTATTTTCTTTGAGAGTAAAAAGGAAGTCACTGAAGGTTTTTGGTCAGAGAAATGATGAAGTGGCTTGGAAGGAAGAGACTAAAGGTAGAAAGAGAAGTTATTTCAGTAGTCCAGGAATGATGTAATAAGGGCCTAAACCAAGGTAGTAGCAATGGGAATGGAAACGATTAGACAGCTTGGAAAGACAGGTATCATAAGAGGAAACTCCACTGTACTTGGTGACATCCTTGATTTCAGAGGTAAGGGTGAAGGGTTGAAAATGACTTGGACTCTTGAGACTTGAAGAACAATGATTACTATACTGTTAACAGCAAAAAAAAGTGATATCCTGAAGATATGCTTTGGATGAAGCATGAAAAGTTCCATTCTAAATATGTTGAATTTGTAGTCTTGGGATCTGTACATGGAAATTTCCAGGAAACTATGAAAAGAGATAGCATGTGCGCAACATAAAGACAACTGCTAATTTAGGCTTTTCAGCCAATTCTTATATTTGAAATTTCTAAATCTCAAAAATACTCAATACTAAGCATAATATGATAGCTTGTAAATTGGCTAAGACAAACCAAAGCAAATAAAAAATACTTTACATGGAAACGGTCTCCCTCTTAATTTTTTTTAAAAGAATGAGTATGTGAAAAGAAGTAATGTTCTCATACCCCCAAACCCATAACACCTGAGTAAAAGGGTCACCGTTTACTACAAAGATTTATATGCAGTGCATGCCCTTAAATGTTGACTAATTGATTCATCCTCAGATGAAAAATACCCGAGAGAGGATCCCATGTACTAATTATTCTCAAAACTATTACAAAGCATCCTAATTGGTCTTCTGGTCTCAAGTGCCTTCCTACTCTGATTTATCCCTTACAAAACTGCCTAAGTGATTTTCCTAAAGCATTTATCTGACCATGTCACCCTTCTCATCAGTAAGCTTTGGTGACTCCCTAGTGTCTTTAAGATCACATACAAGCGCCTCTGTTTAGCATTTAAAATCTTCCACAAGTAGATTCCAACCCACCTTCCCAGGATTATTGCACATTGCTCCCCTTCATCCACTCAGTGATCTGCTCAAACTAGATTCCTTGGTGCTCAGCACCCATGTCACTTAATCTCCTCTCTCTTCACCTTTCATGGGCAGAACTTCAAGCATGAAATACATTCCTTCCTCATCTTCACTTACAATCCGTACTTTCCCTCAAAGTTCAGCTCAAATGCCATGTTGTACATGAAGCACGACACATAGTAGTTGCTTAAAAATAAATATTAATTGACCAATTTTGAAGGGGAGTTGAAATAGGGCCACAGATTGAGTAGAGTCATAATCACCATTACTTTTTTTTTTAATATAAATTTACTTATTTAACTATTTACAATTCATTTTCACAAGATCTTGGGTTCCAAAATTTTCTCCCCATTTGTCCCCTCCCCCACCCCAGTACACTGAGCATTCTAATTTCCCCTATCACCAATCTGCCCTCTCTTCTATCATCCCTCCCTTCTCTTGTCCCCATCT
>CM053771.1:166390669-166411995 GCA_028658325.1 Potorous gilbertii | reverse complement strand
GGATATCTATTTCAGATGTTTGTGATACAGAGTCCTTGACTCTTATGTCTTTACCTGATGGTAAGCAGTTTTCTTCCTCATCAGAGAGGAAGGTTGGAATCATTTGGTCACCAAGAAAGTAACCTTCTATGGTCTTATTTTTTTTCCCCTTTTCTGGGCATTTTCCCAGCCAGTTACTTGACTTCTGAGAGTCCTCTCCAACCCTGGCCTAGGTCAGCCCAGCTAGTGCTTGGGGTCTGAGATTCAAATGCTGCTCCCCAGCCTCAGGGCTTTCAGCAACAGGCCTGGCTGCTATTCAGGGTAAGATTAAATCAGGTGCTCAGTTGGGGGCAGGGCTGCCTCCCAGGCTCAGTTCCCTCAGGGGTTTATGCAGAGACCTTCTGTAATGGAGCTACTGTGGAGCTCCTGCCTGCTCCAGGAGCCTCTGGTTGCCTGCTGCCTCTGCTGCTGCCTCTCAATGAGGCCCGTGTTATTGAGACACCCTGCTCCCCTCTCAGCTCATCCAGACGTCTCTTTCACTGACTTGGGCGTCTGTGGGTGGAGGGACCCTCGCGACCGTGGAGATTCCGTCCCTGAAGCCTGCATGGCCAGGACAGGGCTGGACTCCGCTCCCATCTGGTGCGCAATGGACCTTTGGGGTCGGATTTTCAGGGCTTTCTGGAACGGAAATCTCCTTCACTGTGTTGCTGCACAGCTTCCACTGTTCCAGAATTTTTTGGTTGTTCTTTTTAGAGGAAATCCATGAGCTGTGGGTTCGGAGCTAGCATATATGAGTCTTTCTACTCCACCATCTTGGCTCTGCCCTCACCATTACTTTTGTTAGTTTTTTGGTGGAAATCAGGAAGAGCAAAAACAAAGAAAAGAAAAACTATAGACCAATTTCCCTAATGAGTATTGATGCAAAAAAATTAAATAAAATACTAGCAAGGAGACTATGCTAATATCACAAAGCTCATACACTATGACCAAGGGAAATATATGCCAGCAATGCAGAACTGACTCCGTATTAGGAAAATAGGCTTAATTGATCACATCAATAACAAAAGTAACAAAAATCATATGATTATATCAAGAGATGCAGAAAAAGGCTTTTGACAAAATATAGTACCCATTCCTATTTTTTAAAGCATAGGAATAAATGAAACTTTTCTTAAAATCCTAAGTAGTCTGTATCTAAAACCCAGAGCAAGCATTATCTGGAATGGGGACAAACAAAAAACCTTCCCAATAAGATCAAGGGTAAAGCCATGAATATCTCATGTCACTATTATTATTCAGTATTATGGTTGTCCATTCTATGGGATTCAGAGTACAGTAGGTTTAGGGTTTGGGAAAGGGAAAAGAAGGAAAGGAGAGGAGAGGAGAGTAGGCCTTGGCCTAAGGGACCCAGGCCTCCCATTGCATCCTGGGCCATCTCCAGTCATCCTGGATCCAGATGGCTCAGGAAGGGAAAGTGAGGCTGGTGATCTTGCACAGCCCTCCCTCACTCAAAGCAAAGTCAAGTGCAAGTTATGTCATTTCTCTGATGGCGTAGTCTTCTTCAGCAATGAAGGATGAACACAACAAACTGTGAGTAGATCCAGCTGCCTGAATGGACACCCAACTAGCCGGGTAACTTAGCTTCTCCTCTCCTCTCTGTGTCTCTCTCCCCTTCCTTCTCTTATCCAAAGGAAGGTAAATTAGGATGACCACAAGATGCACAGTTAATTTTATGGTTTACTGGTTAGATTTTTGCCTTGCCTTCAGTTTCCCAAAACCTTGAACCTGCTGCGTTCTGAAACCCATGGAATGGATCACATTGGGCACCTGCCCAGGTTCCACTTGAGGTCTCTTTTCTGGACCTTCCTGACTTGGGAGTGATTTTCAATGGTGACTGTTTCCTTTCCAGCTTGATTTGGTTATTTTTGCCTTGACTCATTAAAGGGAGGACAGGTCTCTTCATTGATTGGACATTGCCTCATCCTAAGTGAGTATCTGAATGGACCTTGGCGTAAAGGGGCCAAGATCTCCCATTGCATCCTGGGCCATCTCCAATCATCCTGATGAATATCTGGTCACTGGATTCAAATGGCTCTTGAGAAGTGAGGCTAGTAATTTTGCACAACCCTCACTCAAAACAAGTCAAGTGCAAGTTATATCATTTCTTTGATGGCATGGTCTTCTTCAGCAACGAAGGACAAACACAGCAACAATAATTAGGGATCATACTAAGAATTCTAGCTATAGCAATAACACAAGAAAAACAATTTTAATGAATAAGAATAAGCCACAAGTAAACAAAACTGTCTCTCTTTGCCGATGATGTGAAGGTATACTTAGAAAACCCTAGAGAATCAACTAAAACATTTCAGTTGAAACAATGAAAAACTTAAGCAGATTTGTAGGATATAAAATAAACCTACATAAAATGTCAATATTTGTTTATTACCGACAAAATCCTGATGGAAGAAATAAAAAGAAATTCCATCGAAAATAATTGCAGATAGTAATAAAATACCCTCTTTCAAGACAGACACAGCAACTTAGATGAACACAATTGCAAAACACTTCACACAAAGATCAAAATAATTAGAAAAATACCAGTTGCTCATGGGTAGGCCAAGTAAACATAATAATAATTTTTAAAAAAGACAATTCTACCCAAGTTAATATACTTATATAGTGGCATACCAGACTACCAAAAAATTATTTTATACAGCCAGAAAAAAATAACAGTTCATTTGGAAGAACAAAAGATCAAGAATATCAAGGGAATCAGTGAGTAAAAAATGCGAAGGCAGGCAGCCTAAAAGTACCAAATTTCAAACTATATTCCAAAATAGTAATCATGAAAACAGTCTGATACTGGCTAAGAAATAGAGTGTTTGATCAATGGAATAGTACAGGTACACAATCCACAGAAGTAAATAATAATAGTGAACTAATGTTTGATAAATCCAAGGTTTAGGGGCAAAAAGTCAGTATCTGACAAAATCTGCTGAGAAAACCAAAAAGTAGTCTGGCATAGATCAACATCTCACAACTTGTACCAAGATAAAATCAAAATGGGTACATGACTTAGACATAAAGGGTAATACCATAAACAAATTAGGGGAGCATGGAAAAATGTATATGTTGGTTCTATGGCTAAGGGAAGAGTTCATGACTAAACAAGTGATAGGATCATGGGAGACAAAATGGATTATTTTGATTACAAGAAATCAAAAAGGTTTTGAACAAACAAAACAAATGTAGCCAAAATTAGAAGGAAAGCAGGATAAAAAAATTATATCATTTCTCTAATAAAGTTCTCATTTCTCAAATAAATAGGAAACTAAACCATAATAAGAGCCATTCCTCAATTGATAACTGGTCAAATGATATAAATGAGGCCCTTTTCAGAAAAAATTAAAATTATCAATAGCTACATGAAAATGTTCACAATCCTTAATAAAATCACCTCACATGTATCAGATTGGCTAACACAACAGGAAAGGAAAATGACAAGTGCTAGAGGGGATGTGGAAAAATATTTAGAGCAACTTTTTTTGTGGTAGAAAAGAATTGGAAATTTAGAGGATGCCTATCAATTGGGAAATGGCTGAGCAAGTTGTGATCCAAGACAATTCTAAAGAACTCATGATGAAAAATGCTTTTTGCCAGAGAGAGCTAATGAGCTCTGAGTGTGAATTGAACCTTATTTTTTGTCACTTGAGTTATTTTTCTTGCTTTTTTTGTAACATGGCTAATGTGGAAATGTTTTGCATGACTTCACATGTATAATCAATACCATACTGCTTGTTTTCTCAATGGGTAAATGAAAGACTTGAGATAAGAAGAGAATTAACCCACATACCTAACAAACTAGTAGAAAAAAGTTTTTGCTTCCTATAAATTCCTGCATGAAAACATGGATTTCCATGTATTCCTAGGAGTTTTTGTTGTTGTCGTTTTAGACAATAAAATAGAGCAGCAAACCTTGGCTTGATATTTGGTTTTACTTTCTCTTTCATATCTTGAACTACAATGTCCATTGTTGTTTTACTCAGGACCTGGAAGACTGATTTGCCAAAGGGAATGTGCACTCTGGTGTCTATTTCTGTAGAGCATGAAGAAGCTCATTTGATGGGTGGTGTACGAGCTTTTGTGATGGATTCTCAGTATCTAATAGAACCTTGTGGTTCTGGCAAGTCCAGGCTGACTCATATCTGCAGGATTGACCTCAGGTGAGTATATCATTCCTGGAGCAAACTGAACAGAGCTTCAAATGCTGTCAGAATTGATTCACACAGTGAAGCTACTAGAGCTCGATCCTTTGTCCCTCACTCCATCCTACCATATTATTTTCCTAACTACCCTTCTCTGCTGTTATATGTGATTCCTCTTGACTCCCTTCTCCCACCTCTCACCAAATTTTACATTTTCTTTCCTTTGCTTTTCTTCTGTTTTATGTCTCGTTCCATTTCTGATCCACCATCTATCTGTGTTGGGCGTTACAGAGAATCATTCATTCCAGCTCAATGCCTCTCCTTTCCTCCTCTGAGAAGCCAATTCACTTAAATCCAATGAAGTTTTTTAAGATTTTAATGGCACTACATAGCATAGTATTTTTCTTGGTAAATGATGGATATTGAATGCAACATTTCCTTTTGCTCTGAAGGAATTGGTATCATTTTCAAAAAAAAACTCCATCTTTTGGCTTCTGGTCTTTTCTCTAGCTGTGCCCCATGCCTGAAATACTCTCCCTCCTATGCTCTGACTACTGACCCCACTGACTTCCTTTAAGTCTCAACTAAAATCACACCTTCTACCGGGAGGTTGGGCAAAACTTTACCCTCTATTAATTATTTCCTATTTATTCTGTATACTTTTACCTTTGTAAACATTTGTTTGGATGTTGTCTACCCCATTAATTAGATTGTAAGTTCCTTCAGGAGCAGGAATTGTCTTTTGCCTCTTTTTATTTAGCATAGTTCCTGGCACATAATAGGCAGTTAAATGCTTATTGATTGAAAAGCACAGACTCATCCAGACTTCTTGACCAAAACAGGCATTTTCTAGGTACATGATGACAGACTGAGCACTTTGAAGTCTGTAAAGCACTTTGTTCACCATGGCCATGTGAAGTAGCTATGTAAATTGTAGCATCCTCATCTTGTGGTCATAGAAGCCAAACCTTAGAAACTAGAGGCAGGGAGAGCAATTAAATGTATTAAGTCAGAGAGTCAGCATACAGTATTTGATAGAGTGCTGGACCTGGAGTCAGGAAGATCTGGATTCAAATCCCATGTCAGATTCTTATTTTTTTCCCTTTTCTTTTTTGTCATTTTCCCAGCTAGTTTACTTACTTGACTTCTGACTCCTTTGTCAAGAAGATGGTCCTATTGTCCCTTCTCTCCCCAGTATCATGTTCAAGCCTGAGAATGGACTCAGCTGCTCGATCTCACTCCCCCCCCCAACCCCTCCACCCCGCGCTTTGGGTGGAGGCGGGGCCATCACTGAGGGCTAAGGTTTTTTAGATCAACTGTTCCCCAACTCCTGAGTCTTTAAGCTGAACTGCCTGGACAATGGACCCAGGTTGCTTCCAGGCCACCGTAGCTGCCTGCAGTCTGCTGCCATCAGGAACCCCAGTCCCCTTTCCCCTGCTGGGAAAGCCCTCCCACACTGACCTTTGAAGCTTTCTTTGGCGCTTGTGGGTTGGAGTATCTGGGAACCTCCCTGCTGAGAACTCTGTCCCTGAGGTCTGTTCAGATCCTGTTCCTCCCAGTGCCGTGGGTAGCCAGAGCTGGGCTCTGCTCCGCTCAGCATCCCGTGAAATAGACTTTTCCTGTTAGCCTTCCAGGTTACCTTTCACTCTCTTGTTCTGTGGCTTCTGCTGCTCTAGAATTTGCTGAGAGTTATTTTTTACAGGTATTTTGTGGGCCAAGGGGGAAGTGCTAGAGTATATGCATCTTTCCACTCCATCTTCTTGGCTCCACCCCTCCCATCAGATTCTTACCAGCAGTGTGACTCTGGGCAAATCATTTAATCTGTCTGAGTCTGTGTCTTCATCTGTGAAATGAGGAGCCTCTGCAATCCCTTCTAGCTCTAAATCGATGATCTTCTGGTAGTCATGGTAATAATAGCTATAGTACTTTGAAATTTGGAAAGTACTTTGGCAAATATTGTCTCATTTGATTCCTCCTAACAACCTATGAAGTGAGGTGCTACTATCCCCATTTTACAGAGGAGGAAACTGAGTCTAAGAAACATTAAGTGACTTGCCCTGGGTCTAAAAGCTAGTAAGTATATGAAACAGATTTTGAACTCATATTTTTTTTTCCTAACTCTTAAGTGCAGTTCTCTGTCCATGATGCCACAAGGTAGCTTCTCCTGTAATTACCCAGGACCCAAGGACTAGTTTAAGAGCCTATATTCAAACCCAGAGGTGTCTAACTTCAGGGGTATTGCTCCTTCTGCTACATCTCATGTTAATAAGAAGCAAATATTTGTCCTGAGGTAGCCCTGTGATGTTTTAAGCAAATGTCTTGGAAAGAAATACAAGAACAGCCATCATGAACAATGATGGATAATTCTGATTTGGTTTTAAGTCTTTTTCTGTTTCCCCCTTCCCCCACCAGAGGTCACTCCCCAGAGTGGTACAACAAAGGCTTTGGACATCTTTGTGCTGCTGAAGTAGCCAGAATAAGAAACTCTTTTCAGCCTATTATTGCTGAGGGTCCAGAAACTAAAATCTGAAAGGACTGGACAGAAAGGAAGAGAAAGAAACGTATGAAAGAGAGAGAAAGACTTGGAAAGTGTTCAACATGGAAGCACTGAAAAGTGACTGGAAACTACCAGAGGGCAGAGACTTCTCTGCAAGGTCATCTTCTGAAGATGTCCTCATCACTAATATAATAGATATTCTTTTATCAGAGCTTTTATCTCTGTTACTTAAAATTAAAGATTATTATTTGTGCATTGCCTAATTTTGCTATTTAAGCGCTTCTACGAAGCATATTTTAAATTGTAAATAAACTATGTAGAATATGTACATATTTGTGTATATCTCTATATACTGTATATATGTATAGTAATTATATATGTATATATATATATTACATATATCTATAATTGAGTGTTTGAAACAGGAAAACCCCACATCATTTTGACCCTTACTTATTGGATCTCCTCGATGCAAGAGACTAAGCAATATCCACTATTAGCAGCCCTAACACAAGACATTTGTAGCCCATTATGATATTTAACCAAAAGACTCCTAACCAAAGGAAAATAGTTTCAGTCGTTCTCTTCTATGCAGACCATCAGTTCATATTAATAAAAATATTTACATATTTAAGTGGAGAGTTGGCTGAGATAGGGAAAAAAATAATAGTTTCCATTAAAACAAAGTAGCTCTTGACAAGTAATTAGCCATTGTGGGACTGGAATGTAAAAAGTGAGCACCTATGTACATCGACATATGTTCAGGGAGATGTAAGATGTTGATGACTGTTCTAACTCATGGTAAAGTATTTACTTTATAATAGAAACATAAGCAGTGTTCCCACCCAGATTTAGAGATAAATATTATAGCTTTTTCAATACTTAAAAGTAGAAAAAGAGCCTACACTTTTTCTAAAGCTTTCATAGAGACATTTCATAATTTTCATAAATTCAATTTGACTAATAGAATTTTTGGTCACAGCTAATTAACATTTTCTTACCAATATATTGCACTGATTTCTTAACGATGACACCAATTTAAGGGAAATAATGGCCTTTCAGGAGTACTGGACCATTACACTTTCAGGGAATTCATATTTTATTACATATAATACTTTTAAAAAATATAGTTCATTGAAGTTTTACAATTGAAAGAGTGGGTTTTTAATTAACATAAAACCAAAAATATACTCCTAAATTAGTTTTAGAAAAATATATGAGTTTATTAATATCATGTTTCTTCATTAGTCCACTCAAGCTACCTAAGTATTTGCCCCAACCTTATTTATTGCTGTATAGACTAATCAGAAGACTACCCAAAACCAATTGCCAGTGGTTTTTCTTTGGGTTTATATGTTTGTTTTTTAAATGTGTTCAGCCAATGGTATATGAAGAGGAATTTTATTAATATTTGGATTCAGTTAGATTTTGGTGGCGTAGTAAAAGCTTCATTTACTGACGTCCAGTGTTTTGAATCTGCTTGCGTTACATGCATTTACGTTGTTTTCTGCTGTCAGCAATGTGCAGGCATTCTGTAGAGGAGATTAAAAGTATTAGAGGTGTGAGGACTGAATTGCTTCAGTTACTTGCAAAGAAACCATTGCTGCATTATTATTGCTTTAATCGGGTGTGAAGGCAGTTATTAAAAAACAAGTTTTTTAAAAATTGCACAATGGCACTAGGTATCTCGTACCCTATGCATCAGAAGAAAGCCCATAATGTGCTACTGCCATTTGGGCCATGCTCCAGCAGCCGAGCAAACTAGTTTCTGCCAGAACACATGAAATTTCACTTTCCATATCATCCCTTTGTGTGCATCAAAATAAATGTTATCTGACTTCAGACTCGTTATTGGACATGTTTCATCAGTAGGGACAAAAAAGAAAAACATGCAAACAATGACAGATATAGCAAGAAAAAGAAGTCAAGCATCATCTGGAGGATAATTAACAGAGTGGCCATCAGAAGGGGACCAGAAAAGCTTATTCTTGATGGTTCGCCTTTTGGAATTACCTAATTACCACATTCTCATTACATCTCTAAACTGCCTAGCAACATGCCGCACCTTTTTAAAAAACTGTGCATTAAGCTTGTGTCAAACACTATACAGTATTTTGTTTATTGTTATCTTGCCATTGGGAATTGATTGTTGCATTTTTAATGTTATATTCATATTTATACCTCATGTATATTTTTACCTCAGTTGGTATCAATCATCAATTGTAAATAAATAATTGTCAAGTCAAATAAATTTATATATGCAAAGAATCTCCCCTTCTTTTGTGATCCATGTTGTGTTTTTATGGTGTATGACTGAACAGGAAACCCTCTTTCATGATCACAGATTTTTCTTCAAGATTGCTTCACATGAAATTCAAATGATATATTCAAATGAATATTTGATTTGACCAACATCACACAATCAAATGATGTATTCTCCAAAACAGGGACTACCACTATTGTCACTGGTACCAAATAGTCATAAAAAAGCTCTGAAAATGTTTTATATGATGCACTAAAGTCTTGGGTGAGGATTTTTCCACCATACTTCGATTCTTATGCTTAGGGTAGAGCCATCGCTTTAAAAAAAAATCTCAGATTTCAAAAAAAAATATGCATAGCATGTCTTATTAAGGTGAATGTTCACCTAAATTTAATCTCCTTTCTATGAAAAGAAAATTATAACTTGATGAATAAATTTATTCAAGCCAACACTTAGACAGTGATAGAAGAGACTCTACATATGATTTGCAGGTTTCTACCCTATTTTTAATATAACATGCCTTTGGTGCTTTTGTTGTATAGGAACTTTAAGGAGTCTTTATTTCATTGAAGATCATAGTCCTTTTTTGCCTCAAAAACAATCTTCCCAAAGTTACTGTGGACAAAAAAAAATTATCATTGCCTGATGGCCAAATATTCTAGTGATTCAGTTCAATTCTACATAAAATGGAATTAGGCAAGGGACTAGATCTGTGATTTCATTGATGTAGGTCATTACCAGATAAGGAAACTCTTTCTAATGTTGTATTTGAGCATGTCACCTAGTCCAGTGAAAAGTTAATTCACTTGCCCAGAAACAGGACTTGTATCCAAGTCTTCCCAGCTTGAAGGACAATTCTATACACTTGGTTACACTGCCTCATATTAGCAAATTGAGAATAAAGTTTAGTAAGCACCTATCCATCATGGAGATAAAGAAAAAAAATAGACCCCACCCTCAAGGTGCTTCTATTCTGCTGGATGATGAGTTTCTCCAAATATAACTAGTTGGTTCTTGAACAACAAGCATACAATCCATTACAAGACCTGTATTTCTCTGCTGTGTTGTTCCATTTCTGATTAATGAAAGAGAGAAGGGACAAAGAATTAAAAGATCACCAGATGTGGAGTCAGGAGACCTGTGTGATGTTGGTCAAATTATTTGAACCCCTTTAGGCCTCCTCACCTGTAAAACTGGAGAAGTTAAGCAAAATTACCTCTTGTCCCTTCTGGCTATAGATCTATGTCCCTACCCATTGCCACACTGTCCACTTACCAAATCACCACCTGGAAATGCTGATAATGTTATTCAAGCTCGATTTCAGTAACTGTAATAAAGTAGCATCTCAACAACTTGCCATATAAACCTATTGGAATTTGGTCACATTTTTCCCCAGAAAATACATAAGAGAAGTATGCCATTCCACACTGAGTAATCTTTTTTATCCCCCATCTATCAGATTTACTCATACTTTGTTTTCAATGCCTAAGTCTTATTTTTTAGAGCAGAGTTGATGATCCCAAGAAACAAATGAAAGACAGATTATGCTCCTCCTGACTCGCAGAACTGGGAGAATCACCAAATCTGAGTGGGAAGGGCATCTAAGACATCTTGTCTTACAGAGTGCTTCAAGAGAATTCTCTCTATGAAAATACCCAACAAGTGCTGGTACTACCTTTGCTTACAGACCTTCAGTGAGTTGACCTATCCCACTTTGGATTGCTCTAATTGTGAAGGAGTTTTTCCGAAGAGTCTACCTAAATTTGCCTCTTTACAATTCCCACTATTGGACCAAGTGACCCAAGTTGAATTCCTATTTGTATCCCAACCCATAAAATATTTCACATTGAGGGTTTGTACATTGTAAAAAGATGAAGGAGATAAGTATTTAGCTTTGTGACACTGTAAAATGAAAACAAATGAAGAACTGAAATTTTGAACAGCTCACACTGTGTTAAAGTTGTCCATTGTTCGTGAAGATTATTTAGTCCTTCTTTAGATTATTTTAAAATCATATTTAATTTTAGGCTTACAAGTTTTGCAACACTTGGCCACCTCATCTTGATCTCCAGCTGGTACATGCTCCATTTTATGCTAAATTATACTAATATTATCCTATGGAAAATATAACTAGAATGGTTAGGAATGGTTGGGAATAAATATGTTGCAAAAAATTACAATGAATTCCAAAGTGAAAAATGGTCATTTAAAAAATTGTCTATTTACACCAACATTATTACTGCTTTATTAGTCAAGATGATTTAGCAAAATCTGGCATCCCCCTTATATATGAGAACATTCTGAAAAATGCAGATACCTCCTTTTATATCAAAAAGAAGAATGATTCGGAGAACTTGTAAATGTTCTGCCTGTTATATACATCACAATAGCACCAGGTTGTGGGTTTTCTTTTGGCTCTTCCTAGATTTCCCAAGATAGAAAGAAGAGATTATCACTTAATCAATATGCTTCCTGGTATATAGTAAGTGAGGGATACAAAAATACAGCAATACGTTGATTAAAAAATGTCTGGGAATGCCCTTTTATGAAGGCAGTATTGACCACTTTGAAAAAAATCATCATAAATCATGTGGGAATCAATATTGGTCAACTCAATGGCACCATTACCAGTAAATAGTGGGAAGGATTTTTATCTATGTATCCATAGTTAGTTGCCCATAGTTGCCCATCCTGGACAACCTTGAGAAGAATGTTTTCAGGATCCTCAGGCTCCCTCTCTGTTGACTGACCAATTTATTGACTTTAGTCTGATGTGTGTTGAAATGTGTGTAATAACAGATATGTTATTTTGTATGTCATAATTATAAAAGGATTCATCCATTATTAAAAGAATCTTAGATGTCCATCAGTAAGAAGATGGGGCCTTGAGATCACCATGGCCCTCAAACTGTGCCCTTAAAATCCTGGAGATTTAAAACTAGAATGAAACCCCTCACCTTACCAGAATAAATGCAAGTCTAATGATTTACCCAAAAAGAAGAGAGTAGTGACAGAACCTGAGCCTCATAACAGGCCTTCTAGTTCTCGTATTCTTTCTACCATAATATGCCTTGTTACTTGACAATTTAGTCCTTGTGTGATGACTGGGCAAGGTAGGGAGATCAGAATGGATTGTCCCCAAATTCATCTATCTAGACAGGACTTGGGGGAATCAAGAGACTATAAAGTGGATGGTCAGAGCTCCTAGAAGCAAAGGGGTATTTATCCTGTCCTAATGAGCTTTCAGGTTCTAAAGCAAGATTCAGAACCTTTTTTGTTTCATAGACTTCTTAAGCAATCTGGTGAAGCCTTTGGACTCCTTAGAATCATAAAGTAAGATGCAATTTTTTCCCATCCAACTTCATAGATTCTGAAATCTTTCCAGCACCCATTGGGGGCAGGAACCCCTGATCTAGAATCTGGCTGATACTAGCCTTCTTCTACTTTGATCCTTGCACTAACCTCTTGTCTTCCTTCTCTTCCACCCCTTATAGCACAATCTGGTTACCTCCTCCCTAATTTCCTTCTGCCCTAAAATTTATAGATACTAGTTTATATTTTTCACTTCATTTGGTCATATTTCATATTAATATGGTATTTTGTTTTTAATACTATTTTTATCCCGTAAAGCTCTTTTCTAATGCTTCATAATGCCTTCCTATGCCTTGTGTACATAATTCCTGCCTGAGCTAACAAAATAGCTAATATAGGAGTGTGTCATTGAAATGCATACCTTCTGTTTTATGTTTCTATATATGCCATAGCTCTTGCCTTCAAAGAGCTTGAAACTTAATTGGCAAGATAATTTGACAAATTATGAAAACATATTAAATGAAATTACTTAGTTGTGTGTCATAATACATGTCTACAGGATTCAGAGACCATGGGAAATTGATGGGAACTAGGATGATCAAGGTTTTGTAGAGGTCATAGAGCTAGAGTTGAAAGGGACCTCAGAGATCTTTTAGTTCATAAAGATTTCATTTTATAAAATTTATGGATGACAAAACTGAAACTGGGAAAGGCTGTCTTGCCCAAGGTCATAGAGGATAGTCAAAACAGACCCACAAAAATGTTTCCTAATTGACTGATGAATATACCTCCCAAGATTCAGAGTTATAGGAGAGGCTTAAAAATAAATTTTTATGGACATCTTTTATTTCTTTTATCATCATAGTTAAACCAATTGTCACCTCATCCTCTCCCAGTGAGTCATCCCATATGACAAGTATTTTTTTTAGTGAGGAAAAAATCAACACAACTGATCAATACATATGAAAATTTCCAAAAACAGATGCAGTGTGTAACAGCTAGGACCTCTCCTCTCCACAAAGAAGTGGGTTGGAGATGTTGGAGACACAGCAATTCATGCTGCATGCAGGAAGGATGGTATATTTGAAGAAAACAAGGAGGTCATTTCCAAACATTTGTGTTATACAACAAAAACTGTAGCTTAATGGAATTGAATAGGAAAACAGGCAATGTCTCCTTCTTGGAGAAGAGAGGGAAAAAGAATATTTCGTCACTTTCATTCAAAGTTTTTAGAGTACTAAACAAACAAATGCATTGGCATCCCTATATTACAGAATCTAGATGTCATGTAGAAACAAGAACTATCTCATTCAAGGTGATGCTGTGAGCCATGCAGACTGAGCAACACTGCCTCACTCCAGGCCTATCCTGTCTCCAGCAGAGGCCCAGCTAGTGAGGGGGCAAGCAGAAGATGGCTCTGTGGATGCTATTTGTATTGCTAGTATTGTTTGTTTGTATTTTTTTTCTAATGCCATTTGGTGGTGCACTGAACAGGGTACTGGGCCTGCAATTACGAACCTCTGAATTTAAATGTGACTTCAAACACTTATTGGCTCTGGACAATTAACTTTTTTTTGCCTCTATCTTCAACTGTAAAATGGAGATAATAGCACCTTCTTCTCAGGACTGTTGTGAGGATCAAATGAGATAAACTTTGTAAAGTGTTTGGCATGGTGTCTGGAATATAGTAGGTGGTATGTGAATGCTTATTCCCTTCTTTTTCCCTTTATAAGTTGAAGGGAATATACTGGATTTTGACTGGTGCTAATTGCTGTTAATGACTAGAATCCAACATGTTACTAGTTGTGTTATTGTGCATCAGATTTCTTCCTACTCTCCGGCAATCTTTAATTACCTCTACAGAAATTTTACTCAGTCAACTTGCCCTTTCTTTTGGCTGTCTCCAGCAGTGTTTAAAGAAAACAGTGACTGACTTGCCTTACTATCTGACCCCAGGCAAAAGTCACTTAACCTCTCTTTTTAATCTTATATGCACTATCCATACAAACTGGTACTGTTAAGAGGAAGGTGGAGAATCTTATGGAATGCTTTTTTTTCCTCTTTGACTTGTTAGCAGGGCTGAAGATTTAACCAGATGAAGGAAATAATCCTGAATGAAAGTCAAAAATATAAAAATTCTGAGGTGGCAAAAGCAATATGAATAGAAGAAAGTGATGTAGAGGAGAAAACAAAAGAGACTGGACAGAGAGGGAGTTCCAACACTAGAAACTGAGAAAATCATGGATCCTTGGCATGTGTACTTCAGAATCAATTAATTGGGGCAGCTAGGTGACACAGGGTATAGACCACTGGCCCTGGAGTCAGGAGGACCTGAGTTCAAATTCAGCCTTAGCCAACTGACACACACTAGCTATGTGACCCTAGGCAAATCATTTAACCTTAACTGCCTCACAAAGAAAAAAAATGGTCAATTAATCAGTAAACATGTTCCAGTAGTGTAAGATAGATTTTCATACCAAATTTAGTGAGCATGTTATTCCTTCTTTAAGTCATATGTGAAGAGAATAAGTTTCATTTTTCCCCTCTCACCTCCTCCCTTTTCTCCTCAATTGAAAAAGATTTTTTCTTATCCCTTTTATGAATGATAATTTGCCCCATTGCATTTCTTCCTTTCTCCTCCCAATATATATTCCTCTCTTACCCCTTAACTTTATTTTTTTTATAGATAGCATCCCTTCTGATTCAACTAAACCTGTATTCTCTGTCTATATGTGTGTGTGTATAATCCCTCCACCTACCCAAATACTGAGAAAAGTCTCAAGAGTTACAAATATTATCTTTCCATGTAGGAATGTAAACAGTTCAGCTTTAGGAAGTCCTTTATGATTTCTCTTTCCTGTTTACCTTTTCATTCTTCTCTTGATTCTTGTGTTTGGAAGCCAAATTTTCTATTCAGTTTTAGTCTTTTCATCAAGAATGCTTGAAAGTCCTCTATCATTTAATGTCCATTTTTTCCCTTGAAGTATTATGCTCAGTTTTGCTGGATAGGTGATTCTTGGTTTTAATCTCAGTTCCTTTGACTTCCGGAATATCCTATTCTAAGTCCTGTGATCCCTTAATGTAGAAACTGCCAGATCCTATGTTACCCTGATTATATTTCCATAATACTCAAATTGTTTCTTTCTAGCTGCTTGCAATATTTTCTCCTTGACCTAGGAACTCTGAAAATTGGCCACAATACTCCTAGGAGTTTCTCTTTTTGTATCTCTTTCAGGAGGTGATTGGTGGATTCTTTCAATATTTATTTTGCCCTCTGGTTCTGGAATATTAGGGCAGTTTTCCTTGATAATTTCATGAAAGATAATGTCTAGGCTCTTTGTTTTGATCATGGCTTTCAGGTAGTCCCATAATTTTTAAATTGTCTCTCCTTGATCTATTTTCAAGGTCAGTTGTTTTTCCAATGAGATATTTCACATCATCTTCTATTTTTTCATTCTTTTGGTTTGGTTTCATAATTTCTTGGTTTATCATAAAGTCATTAGCTTCCCTCAGCTCCGCTCTCATTTTTAAAGAACTATATTCTTCAGTGAGCTTTTGAACCTTCTTTTCCATTTGGATTATTCTGCTTTTTAAAGTCTTCTTCTCCTCATTGACTTTTTGGACCTCTTTTTCCATGTGAGTTAGCCTATTTTTAATGATGTTATTTTCTTCAGCATGTTTTTGGTTCTCCTTTGGCAAGTTATTGAATCACTTTTCAAGCTCTTCCAAGGCCTGAACCCATTTCATATTCATTTTGGAGGTACTGTATGCAAAAGCCTTGACTTCCTCTGACAGTATGCATTGTTCTTCCTCATCTGAAAGGATGGAAGGAAATACCTGTTCACCAAGGAAGTAACCTTCTATGGTCTTATTTTTTTTCTCTTTCTTTGGGCATTTTCCCAGATAGTTACTTGACTTTTGAATCCTTTGTTAAGAAGAGGGTCCTAGTGCTCCTCCTCACCCCAGGACCTTGCTCAGGGTTGATATTCAGATCAATTGCTCAATTCCCCCAGGAGCTTTAGGCAAACTGCTTCACAGATGAACACTGCAGCTGCAACTACCACTGCTGCTACCACCACTAATACCGCTGCCTCCTAGGACTAGTGCCAGGAGTGTGGGGGAACCCTGCTCCCCTCTTGCCCATCTGGGAAAGCCCTTTCACTGACCTTTGAATCTTTCTTTGGCACTTGTGGGTTGAAGGACCTGAGACCCTCCCTGCTGGGGATTCTGCCCTGGTGGTCTGTTCTGGTCCTGTTCCTCTTGGTGCTACATGGCCAGGACTGGGCTATGTTCCACTCAGTGTCCCATGAGATAGACCTTTCCTGTCAGCCTTCCAGGCTACCTTTGGCTGGAAATCTCTTTCACTCTATCGTTCTGTGATTTCTGCTGCTTTAGAATTTGTTGAGGAGTCATTTTTTACATGTATTTTATGGGCTGTGGGGGAATAGCTAGAGTATGTACATCTTTCTAATCCAGCATCTTGGCTCTACCTCTTGGGAGTCATTCCTTATAACAAAGAATTAGTGGGAGAATTTGACGTTAAAGAAATAGGAATAGGAGGGGGAGGGAAGCACTGTGGAGTTGTGGAAAGTAGGATACAATTTCTGAAATATGAATAATCTTCTCTCCCTATTCCCTTTTGGGGAGGGACAAGGTCAAAAGAGAGAATAGAATAAAGGGGGGACAGGGTAGGATGGAGGGATATATACCTAGTCTTACACAACATGACTATTATGGAAATGTTTTGCAAAATGGAAAATACTGTATTGAATTGCTTGCCTTCTCAGTGGGGATGGGGTGGGGAGAGGAAGGGTGAGAAATTGGAATTCAAAGTATTAGAAACAAATGTTGAGAACTGCTATTGCATATAACTGGGAAATAAGAAATACAGGTAATGGGGTATAGAAATCTATCTTGACCTACAAGAAAAGAGAAAAGATGAGGATAAGGGGAGGGTGGAGTGTGATAGCAGGGAGGACACATTGAGGGAAGGGTTAATCAGAATGCAAAATGTTATGCGTGAGGGGAGGGGAGAGATGGGGAGAAAATTGGAACTCAAAATTTTGTGGAAATGAATGTCGTATTCTAAAGATAAATAAATAAATAAAAATAAATCACTAGGCATTTATTAAATACCTATTCTACTAAGTGCTAGGATACAAAAAGAGGCAATAACAAAAAAAAAAAAACAAGAACAAAAAACCGGTGTCTGACCTCAAGGAACTTATAAGGAAACAACACACACATTGTCATTATTTTTATACATTGTTTTCTTGGTTCTGCTCACCTCATTCCTCATCAGTTCTTACAAGATTTCCCATGTTTCTCTAAAAAACTATTATCCCTTTCATCATTTATTATAGCACAATAAAATTTCATTACATTTATATATCATGTCATTCCCCAGTTAATTGGCACCCCCTTACTTTCCAGTTCTTTACTATGTAATAAAAGGAATTGCTATAAATATTTGTGCACATAGTCGTTTTGTTATTTCTTTCATGTCTTTTACCCCACTGACTCTCACCTCAGGTTCATGGTTTTCATCATTCTTTCTCATTCCTACATCCTCTTGTATCCAAGCACAAGATGATAATAGACCAGCTGTTTTACCTCTACAGAAACATTTTACTCAATCAGCTTACTCCTCCTTTTGGCTGTCCCCAGCAGTGTTTAAAGAAAGTCATGCCCAAGTTGCCCTGCTAGCACCCCATGGCTCCTTTCTGCTCCCCAGCCCCACAATGCCCTAATTCCTTTTCTATGCTAACACAAAAGAGAAATTCTTCTAATGGTCCTAGTAGACATTATTAGCAACACAAAGTGTCTTCCTAAATGCTCTCACTTCCACCTAAACTCATGTTTCTCTAAGTTAGATACTTGCTACTTGGATTGTAGCCATGGTTTGGACTCTTTCCCCTTTGGTGAAGGGTCAGGAAACCAGATCTTTCTGATTGGGAAGTTACCTTGAATTATTAATTCATTGGGTTCCCTCTGCTCATGTGCTACTCAGTTTTAAATATTAGGATAGGACCTTAGGACTGGAAGATATTTTTAAGATTATTTAGCCTATCTCCCCTTAATAAAAAGATTTATCCTGTGAAACTTGGATTCAGTCAAAGGGCCACACTTGAGGACCTAGAGAGGCACACGTGGCCTCCAGGCCACATGTTTCCTATCTCTGTTTCCCCTTCATACACACACACACACTCACACACTACGGATGAGAAAACTGAGATTCAGAGAAACTAAGCAATTTGTCCAAAGCCACACAAACAGTAAATGAGGGAGCTAGGATTTGAACACCAAGTGTATTGTACCATAATTAGCCAAACAGATCTAGTTAGAGGAAGATTTTCTTTCCACATATATTCTCTTTATAACTCTCACCCAAGAACAGAGATGCTATTCTCCCTAAAGAGATGTGCCTTGGCATTGGGACTAAACCATGGCTTCATAGCAACAATTCACCTTTGAATATTCTTTGAGTTAGGAGATTCTGAAGGTTGAGGACAAAAAAATCACTTCACGACACTGAGGGTGTGTGACAAAGGTAGAAATTTCATGTAAACAACCAAATTTGATTTTCAGATAGCTTAACTACACAGGTAAAACTGGATTCCTGGAAGTGACTAGGATATTATGTTCAGGGAGCATAAATCTTTTTTTCATAAAAAAGAAACATGAATTTAGAGTCAGAAGGGATCTTGTAGGCCATCTACTGTCATTACTTCATTTTACAAATAAGGAAACTGAGTCCAGAGGTGGTTGAGCAACTTTCCCAAGGTCACACAAGTAGTATAAGAAAGATTTCAAGCTAAGGTCCTCTGATTCTGCAACCGATAAGTCAATCTCTCTTCTAAGGAATGACTTAAAAGCTAATTTAGGGATGTGCCAGAGTGACTGGTCATGTCAATTGAATTATGGCTTAGGGCCAGGAAGAAAGGGCACTTTTATGCTCCAGTTAGGAAGCAGACATGCAGGCCCTGCCATAGGCAAATCTATTCACAAATACATGCTGGATTTGTGATTTTGTCAATGCAGCAAGACCTCCTACCTGCTCAGACTATAAACCATCTATGACTAAATATATAAGTTCCTGCAAGTCTTCAAGCAAGTCCTTTGCTTGAAGCATACAGAGGTTAAGTTATCTGTACAGAATCCCTCAGCTAGGAAATGTCAAAATGATTATTTAAACCTAGGACTTCCTCACTCCAAATCCATTACTGTTCAACTATAATGGCATTAATTGGGGAGAAAATACATCGGAGAATTGGAAAGAACACTTGTGTTTCCTTATATTAAATTCACTTAGACATCCCAGGACCTCAGAACATAACCTCTCCCTTTAAGTGTGAATTAAAATGGTTGCAAATTGAATCTATAATCAGTATTCTGAAATGGCTAAAGGACTTAAAATATTCAAGGACAAAGCCTACTTTATCCACAATAGGATCAGTCCGCATAGCACAGAAGTCTTCTTAAAGAAAGAATAACATCTAAGCACTAAGTTATTGATTTGGTATGTGGGAACATAATAACTTTGGTCATGTTTTAGTTTACCCCAAATGTTTGGGGAGAAGGAAACTCTCCAAACTCCTTTCTTCAACTTTCTCTTGGTCAGAATGAAAACAAAACTATCCTCTAGAAGGATGCCCCATTTTTTAATGGTAAAATAAATAGGGAAGAAAATCAATCTAGAGACCAGAATTTAAGAGGGCATGCCTATAATACTGAGAAGTTAAGTGATTTGCTCAGGGTCACAGTAACTGTCAGAGGCAGGATTTAACCCTGGTTCTATCAGATTTCAAGGCCAGCTGTCGATCCATAATACCACACTAGCTCTCTATTCTCTAAGTTCTGACATCCAAGATATGTAGAGACCTGATTCAAACACAAAGGATAAAAGGATTCTCCAGCCGAAAATTTTCAAAGGATATGAAAGACAGTTCTCAAAAGAAAAATAAGCAAGATATCAATAGCCATATGAAAAAAAATGTTCCAACTCACTAATAATAAAAGAAACACAAGCTAAAGCAACTTTGACTGACATTCACGTTGGCAAAAATAATAAAGAGGGAAAATGATTGTTGTTGATGGACCATGGGAACAGAGGAATACCAATGCATTGTTGGTGGAGTGGTGAATTATTCTAGCCATTCTGGAAAACCATGTGGAACTATGTTCTCAAAGTCACTGAATTCTACAGACCTTTAGACACAGTGATGCCTCTACTGGCACTGTACCCTGTTGATATGAAAGTTTGGTTAAAAGAGGTAAACAGGCTAAATTTCTTTTTTAATATTTCCTTCAAGATCAGGAAGATAGTTTTACTCTTAGCTCTTCCCTCCCCTGTATCATTCTCCTTTATAACCCCACCACCCTACACCCACTTGCTTCCCTGAGGCGTTTGTTGTAGTTATACAACAAACCATTTGTGAGTGTGTATGTTCAATTCTCCTTACTCTCTTTGAGATGTTAGGTTTAACTCATATCCACTTTTCTCTTCTTCCATATTTGGATAGTTATCTTCTCATATAGCCCTATTTTGAGAAATAGCACATTCCACTCCCTCCTTCCTTTTTTCTGTCCTATTCTTCTTCTTCTCATTCTCTTTATCCCTCTAAGAACCTTCAGAACAGAGACAATCTTTCCCCACAATCTCGATTTTTCTTAGTTACATCCCTCAGTACCCTTTGAAGACATTAAGCTTCTGAAAGGGTCATTTTGTTCCTTCTTCCTACTGCCATTATAACGTTAGAATTATATCAACATACAATTCCTTCCAATTAATCAAATGAATTTAATATTAGAGATTTCTCTTAATTCATGTTTATATTTTAAAGTTTCTGTTTAGCTCTAGTTCTTTCATTAGAAAGGCATGAAAATCCTTTAAAGGATTTCCAATAAAGGTCTATGTTTTCCTTTTAGTTTTTTTTTAATATAAATTTATTTATTTAACTTTTTACATTCATTTTCACAAAATTTTGGTTTCCAAAATTTTCTCCCCTTTTGTCCCTTCCCCCCACCCCAGTACACTGAGCATTCTAATTTCCCCTATCACCAATCT
>CM053771.1:166277663-166390169 GCA_028658325.1 Potorous gilbertii | reverse complement strand
GAAAGCATTCTTCTCCTCATTGGCTTTTTGAACCTCTTTTGCCAATTGAGTCAGCCTATTTTTCAAGGTGTTATTTTCTTCAGCATTTTTTTGGGTCTCCTTTATCAAGGTATTGACCCGTTTTTCATGCTTTTCTTGCATCTCTCTCATTTCTTTTCCCAGTTTTTCCTCCACCTGTCTAACTTCATTTTCAAAATCCTTTTTGAGCTCTTCCATGGCCTGAGCCCATTGGATATCTATTTCAGATGTTTGGGATACAGAGGCCTTGACTCCTATGTCTTTACCTGATGGTAAACATTGGTCTTCTTCGTCAGACAGGAATGGCACCATCATCTGGTCACCAAGAAAGCAACCTTCTATGGTCTTAGTTTTTTTCCCTTTTCTTGGCATTTTCCCAGCCAGTTACTTGACTTCTGAGAGCCCTCTGCACCCCTGGCCTAGGTCTGCCCAGCTAGTGCTTGGGGTCTGAGATTCAAATGCTGCTCCCCAGCCTCAGGGCTTTCAGTGGCTGGCTGGCTGCTATTCAGGGTAAGATTAAATCAGGTTGTCAGATGGGGGCAGGGCGACCTCCCAGGCTCAGTTCCCTCAAGGGGTTTATGCAGAGACCTTCTGTAATAGAGCTGCTGCAGAACTCCTGCCTGCTCCAGGAGCCTCTGGCTGCCTGCTGCCTCTGCTGCTGCCTCCCGAGGGGGCCCGAGTCATGGAGACACCCCACTCCTTTCTTAGCCCATCCAGACGTCTCTTTCACTGACCTGTGTGTCTGTGGGTGGAGGGACCTTCGTGGCTGTGGAGATTCTGTCCCTGAAGCCTGCTTGAATCTGCTCGCTCCTCTCAGTGCCACGCGGCTAGGGCAGGGGAGGGCTCCTCTCCCGTCCATTGCGTGATGGACCTTTGGGATCAGTTTTTCAGGGCTCTCTGGAATGGAAATCTCCTTCACCTCGTTGCTGCATGGCTCCACTGTTCCAGAGTTTGTTGGGAGTTCGTTTTATAGATAATTATGGGCTGTGGGTTCAGAGCCAGCACATGTGAGTCTTTCTACTCCACCATCTTGGCTCCGCCCCCCTCCCTTTAGTTTTATACTCAACTTTGCAAGCTAAGTTATTCTTGCATGTAAGTCTATATCTTTTACTTTTTGTAGCAACATATTCCAAGATACATTCATAGAAGCTGACAGGACTCATTCCTTGGTACTTGAATTCTTTCTTTTTAGATGCATGTAGCATCTTTTCTTTGTTGTTGTTGGAGTACTGAATTTTGTTTATGATATGCTTGTGACTTTTCCCCTTTGGAGATTCCTTTCAGGAGGTAATTGCTGAATACTTTGTACCAATAACTTTGCACTTTGGTTCAAATAGGTCTACGCAATCTTCATTTATGATTTCTTGAAATATACTGTCCAAGCTTTAAAAAAAAAAGGTTTTTATGAAGTTCAATGATTTTTAAAATTATCTCTCCTTGATCTATTTTGACACTTAGTTATTTTTGATATCAAGTATCTTATATTTCTTCTATCATTTTCAGTCTTTTGATTTTGTTCTAATATTTCTTGCTGTCTCATGGAGTGGTTAGCTTTTTTTGGGTGTAGTCTAGTTTTCAGGGAATTTGTTACTTGTGTTACTTTCTCTTCTAAATTATTTATTCTCTATCCAATTTTTTTCTCCAGAGCTGTTATTTCATTTTTTTTTTATCCAACACTACTTTTGTTTTAGGTTTTCACAGATCTTCATGGAAAACCATTTTTTTTCCCCTTTGAATCTCTACTTACAATTGTCCTTAGTTACTCTCTCCTTCTTTGGGGAGGAACTCTTTGTAAAGCATACACTCTGGCCTCCTTCTTTCATAGCCAGAGAGCCGACACCTGTCCCTCAGGGTTCTAGGGTATACTGATGGATTTGGAGAGTCTCTTCTCTACTGCCATTGACTCAAGCCCCAACTAGGTGTTCCCCATATTGTTATGCACCAATGACTACCGTTATGCACCAATGACTATCAGTTAGCTTTTGCAAATTTGCTTCCAAAATATAGTAAGAACAAATGCACAAAAATTTCCCCCAAACATCCCACAGGCACACTTATAACTCAGTTCTTATAGAACACTGGTTCCACTAAGTTATTGTATGGATATTACATGACTGTCAGAATGAATCCTTGTCTCTGCTACCACCAGGTTGGATCCTGAAGGTCACTCTCATAGGTCACTCCTTGCATCTTATACCATTAGTGATACATTGGCTGCAATATTGGGTCTCCAGCTGGGTTGCTGGAACACCCTCCTGACCCTTCAAAACACACAGAATTGGCAACTCCAGCCCCTTCACCTAAAACAGAAAAGAAACACAGAAGCCAAGAACTGAAGTCCTTTCACAATGCTACATGGCCTTAGGAGTTAGATGGCACAGTAGAGCACAGGCCCCAGAGTCAGGAGGACCTGAGTTGAAATTTGTTCTCAGACACTTGACACTTACTACCTGTGTGACCCGGGCAAGTCACTTAACCCCAATTGCCTTGCAAAAAAAAGTAAGAAGTCCCATGTCGCCCCTTACCATATTGTCTCTAACAATTCTTTGAATGAAAAAGTTACCAAGATTTCTTTAGAGCAGAGCTAAAGAGAATGAGATCAATAAGCTAGGCTAAAGTTAGATCAAACTTTTTTAAGATGCCTCCCATTCCATCTACACAAGCAACAAAAAAGACTCCTCCTAACCACATAGTTAACAGGCAAAAACCAGTTATGGCATGTCTACCCATACTCTGCAGTTTCTCCACAGGCATTTCCATTCCACATCATCACAACTCTTCCAGAACCTGGTTCCTCGCCTTTCCATCTGGGGAAGTTTCATCACCTGAGCAAGCTGATGCACACTAAGCATGCCCTGGACCCCCATGCATTCAAATCTACAATACTAGTTTATACTGGTCAGTGTTCCCTTTGATTTATTAATCTCTCTAGTTTTATGATCTGAGTTGGGGCTTTGTGCAAAGTCTAAGGCATCCTTCCTTACTGCACTAACATAGTTTACTGTGATGACCTCTACCATCTCGGGCTAAGCACCCCTCATTCTTTGACTTTCAGAGTACTGAATCTTCAGAGCCCTCTATAGTGTCTTAAGATAGAAATTTAGGGACCTCAGAGCCCTGGGAGTTTGAGGTGAGTACCATGACACCATACTGATTGCTAATGCTACCTTGGACATCCAAGATCTTTATGCTAGGGCTTTCTGATTACTCTAGGTCTTTTTTACCTCCACTCCCACTCCTGCCCTAACTCTTACTGTCTCTGGACACAGAGCCTTACAAGCTACACATATTTTTGTCTTATTTCTCTGTCAGGCTATAGAGTTGATTGCCTACAATAGTGATAGTCTGGTTGGCTGCCACTTTTCCCACTCCTCATGGGCTTCCATCTAGTTTGTTATGTAATCTGGGGGGAGGGTGGAAGAAATAATTGTAGTCTCTTACTGAATTTCTTGCTCATTATTCAGTCTTGTGTTTATTTCAAGTTTTTGAAGGAGTAGATGTACGGGGCAATCTTCCTCCTTTCAGGATAGCCATCTCAAGCAGAAACCTGATTATTTCTTATAAGGGAGGTTTTTAAACTTTAAGATGCCCAAGAAAAAAGAAAGGAACATCAATGAAGAATACTTCTAAATGCACAGAAGAAAGGTTCTGAAATACATCAGAGGCATGTGCTCATGAGAAACACAGATACTTGGTACAGCTTTGGAACTAATATCCTGGATAAAAAGACAAAAATGAAAACAGTGCTTGCCCTTAAGGAGCTCATATTCAACCTAGGGAAATAATATATACACATGTAAATCTATACAGAATAAATATAAGATAATTTTCAGTAGGGAGGCAATAACAAATAAGGTGATCAGGAAAATCTTCATGTGGGAAAAAAACTGGCCTTGGATTGAGGGTAATCTGGCTTCAAATCCCATCATGAATACATATGTGTGTATGATGCTGTGTCAATCTCTTCATGTCTAAATGTTCTAGGCAACCTTCTAAAACTCTAAGTTCCAGAGAAGATGCTGAGTTGCATTTGGAGAGGCAGATTCTTCATCCAGGAAATCACAGGTCTCATCCTTTTCATTAGAGAATATGTGAATTGGAGCACTATGACTTGACAAGATAGGCTAGAGCTAGATGGTGAAGGATTTTGAAAGCCAAATAGAAGAAGCTGTATTTTATCCTAGGGACAAAAGGGAGTGATGGGAGCTTATTGAACAGAAGAGTAACTTAGTCATGCACAAATGATCATGCAGGTTGTGTCTGCTAACTGCAGGTGTCCCCACCACCACCACTAAAGCTCTATCCTGGACCCTCTTCTCTTCTCCCTCTGTGCTATTTCACTTAGTGATCTCCTCAGTTCCCGTAGTTTTAATTACCATCCCAATGCAGATGAATCTCATATCTGTTTGTCCATTCCTAACTTCTCTCCCAGTCTCTAGTCTCATATCTCTAACTGCTTATTGGACATCTCAAACATGATGATTTGTAGACAAGCTGAACTCATTATCTTTCCACACAAAACCTTCCCTCCTCCTAACTCCACTCTTACTGAAGGCAGTACCCCCATTCCAGTTACCCAGTCCTAGGTGTCATTCTCCTCTTCCTCTTCCTCCTTATTCTTCTTGTTCTTGTTCTCCTCCCCCTCTTCTTCCTTTTCCTCCTTCTCTTGCTCCTCTCTCTTCCTCCCTCTCCCCTCAGTATTCAATAATTGTCAAATCCTATTATTTTTTCCTTCATGGCAGCTCTCATATATTCCCCCTATCTTCTGACTGCCCCCCATCATGGTACAGCACCTCATTATCTCAAACTTGGACTCTTACAATAGCTTATTGGTTGATCTTCTTGCCTCAAATCTTTCCCAACTCCAGACCATCCTCTACTTGGCTATTAACATGATCTTCTTAAAGTGCATATCTGATCATACCATTCTCCCATCACCCCTCTTCTCCCATTCAATGAACTCCAATATCTCTTTTTTACTTCCAGAGACAAATATAAAATCCTCTGATTGTCCTTTAAAATCCTTCATAAGCTAATTCATTGGTGTATGACTCTCTACTAAGTGATGAAAATGAGGACCCTAGTTGGGGTAGAATAGGTAAAAGGAGAAAAATCCAGCCTTCACCAGTCCTTTTCTGTACTCTCCAAGTCAGATTTTCCTTTTGAGTCCCCTTAAGGGATTTTCAGAGCCAGTCACCTTTGTGACTGGTCAAGTTTTAAATTTTCTTTGAGTATTGAGTCACTTGAGGTTCTCCTGCCTTCCTGCTTCAAGGGAGAAGATGGAAGAGATCAACCCCACTTTGGGTTGTTGAAGCAAAAAGATTCTAAGAAGACATGAAAGGAGAGGTATCTAGCATGTCCCTATTTCCAGGAGGTTATTCTAAAGACTTCTTGGAATTTCCCTTGAATAAGATGCAGGACCTTCTCTTGGTTGAGCTGAATTACTTGTGGGAAAGCTCCTTTGCTTTGTATTGTCTGATATATATTCTCTTATATATACTTTCTCTGATTTCTGTTTTGTTATGATTTGGATAAAATGATTTCTTTGTAGTTCACTATGTGTGCTCATTGTGAAACAAGTATTTGGTGGGGAAAAGGTCAAGCCTTATAAATGGAGATTGGGCTTCCCCTTTCCCAAAAAGTGAAAAAAGATCAGAATTTAGACAAATATCCTTAGATGAAAATTTAAGAGAATAGACAGATATACTTCTATTCCAGTACCCCTTCTCTCTTAGGAAAACAGAGTAGCCTCTGACCCCAACCTCCCTCTTCCCGTCCTATAAGGAATGAAAGTCTCCCTTGGGGAAGGGTGGGAGAAGAGGCTAGAGATGTCTGTTCTTCCTCCCTTCAAGCCACATACAACGACATTACCCTCACCATATGTGGGTCACTCCCTACACATATGGCTAAATACTTTACTACCCTTTTCCTTTAACTACTCTTTCAGATTTTTCATGCCTCACTCCTCTTCATGTACAGTTTGATCCAATGATACTTGCCTCCATCACAACAATCCGTCTCTGAATTCCAAGCATTTTCAACAACTGTTCCTCATGCCTGAAATGTTCTCCCTGCTCATCTCTACCCCACAGTTTCCCTGACTTCCTTCAAGTATTAGCTAAAGTCTTACCTTTTACAAGAAATCTTTCCTGTTTTCCTAAATTCTGATACTTTCCTTCTAAGACTGTCTCCAATTTATCCTTTATTAAGGGATGTTCTTTGTATTTTTTTGTCTCTTGTAGGACTTAGTACAGTGCCTGGTATGTAGTAGGAATTTAATAAATTTAGTTGACTGTGATATACTTTAGGAATACCACTTTTGCATCTACATGGAGAATGGAATGGAGAAGAGAGATACTTCAGTCATGGAAATAATTTGTCACAAGACAATAATCCAGATAAGAGGCAATGAGGACCCATATGGTGGTTTTATTGGATTCAGATTTTGACTCTGCTACCTATTACCTGTGTGACCTTAGGAAAGTTACTCAATATGGATGGGTCACGGTTTCCTTAGCTGTAAAACGAAAGGTTTGGACTTGGTGATCTCTAAGGGTCCTTTTAGGCTCCAAATTTGATATAATGATAGGGATTGGGGATAGGGAAGGAATTCTAATGAATCTCTAATTTCTTAGAAATTAGAAATTTACTCAAGTCCAAGATTAGAGATTTTCTAACCTGTTGATGACAGACTATATCCTCATATTCTGTCAGTCATTGGAAAACATTTTCTTGAGGAAGGAGTGGGGAGCATCTAACATTTCTCCAATATCTGATGGACAATGAAATTTCTCTCCAACCATCAACCATCAGGGAATTTGTTGGTAGCAAACAACATATTTTGCTTGGAACCAAAATAGGTTTTCCTGGGAATGCGTCTATAAAAATATAACATATGTTAATGGAAAAGCATAAATCACTTCGTAAGGATGCATTTAAAATCATCTTTTCAGTTCTTTCCTTTAAGGAGGCACATTTCCATCATAGAATATTTGAAATAAATCAGCTTGCTTTGGGAGAAGAACTTACTATGCTATTAGCAAAGAGAAACTGAAATCTTGCAAATCAAATACTGAACTTTTCTTTGGGTTAATTTTCCTTGTCTTTGATATCAACTAAAAGCATATTGCTGCTTTGGCAACATGGTGACTGGGGGATGAGGGTGGGGGAATGTTGGACATTGGATTATTTCCATGTCATTCCTTAAATTTGGTCAGGCTCCAGAATGTGGTGCCTGGTGTGATTCACAATTTGTTCTTAGCCAGAATATAAGCTGTCCATTTTCTCTAAGTTTCTTCACATTGTGCCAATTAAACTTACCAACCCTGATAAAAAAGAAGTGAATTCATTCTTTGGCTTCTAATAATATACTTTGTTTATGTTAGAAGTACAGGAGTACAGAAATGATGTTTTCTGGCTTCCCACCAGAAAACTGTTTTCAAATTAAAATATTCCTATTTGGTAGGCTCAAAATTTAAGAGGTGCTTGTCTGTCTGTTTGTTTGTTTGACAGAAACTTGTGGACTTCAAGAACTTTACCAAATTTCTACTGCTCTATTGGAGAAAACACTTTTATTTTTGAACTTAACAAAGATGAACATTTCATTCAACATAAAAAGAAGATAAAAAAATAGGTTTGCAAATGACACTGTGAACTTCTCTTACATATTTTGTTTTTTGAGTTTTTAGCTCTTGAGTTGAATGTACTTTATCCATTTGTGGCATTATCATTTTGTGTGTGTGAGTCGATTTATTTATTTATTTATTTTTAGTTTCCACAAGATTTTGAGTTCCAAATTTTCTCCCCATCTCTCCCCTTGCCCCACCCCAAGACATTGTGCATTCTGATTATCCCTTCCCCCAATCTACCCTCCCTTCTATCACTGCTCTCCCTTCCCTTATCCCCATCCCTCAATTTTATTGTAGGGCAAGATAGATTTCTATACACCATTACCTGCATTTTTTATTTCCCAGTTGCATGTAAAAACAACTTTTAATATTTGTTTTTCAAACTTTGAGTTCCAACTTCTCTCCCTTCCTCCTTCCTCACTTATCCCCACTGAGAAGGCAAGCAATTCAATATAGATTATACACGAGTAGTTATGAAAAAGACTTCCAAAAAAGTCATGTTGTGAAAGACTAACTATATATCCCTCCATCCTATCCTGCCCCCCATTTATTCTATTCTCTCTTTTGAACTTGTCCCTCCCCCAAAGTGTTTACTTCTAATTACTCTCTCCTCCCATTTGCCCTGCCTTCTATCATCCCCCACACCCCCCATTTATCCCCTTCTCCCCTACTTTCCTGTAGTGTAAGATAGATTTTCATACCAAATTGAATGTGCATGTTATTCCCTCTTTAAGCCAAATGTGATAAGAGTAAGGTTCACTTTTTCCCTCTAACATCCCCCCTTTCCCCCTCCATTGAAAAAGCTTTTTCTTGGCTCTTTTATGTGAGATAATTTGGCCCATTCCATTTCTCCTCCCAATATATTCTTCTCTCATCCGTTAATTTTATTTTTTTAGATATCATCCCTTCCTATTCAACTCACCCCGTGCCCTCTGTCTATATGTATATAATCCCTCCAACTACCCAAATACGGAGAAAAGTCTCAAGAGTTGCAAATATTATCTTTCCATGTAGGAATGTAAACAGTTCAACTTTAGTAAATTCCTTATGATTTCTCCTTCCTGTTTACCTTTTCATGCTTCTCTTGATTCTTTAAGTGAAATTTTCTATTCAGCTCTGGTTTTTTCATCAAGAATGCTTGAAAGTCCTCTATTTCATTGAATGACCATTTTTTCCCCTGAAGTATTATATTCAGTTTTGCTGGGTAGGTGATTCTTGTTTTTAATCCTAGCTCCTTTGACTTCTGAAATATCATATTCCAAGCCCTGGGATCCCTTAATGTAGAAGCCACTAGATCTTGTGTTATCCTAATTCAATTTCCACAATACTCAAAATGTTTCTTTCTGGTGGTTTGCAATATTTCCTCCTTGACCTGGGAACTCTGAAATATGGCTACAATATTCCTAGAAATTTCTCTTTTCAGATCTCTTTCAGGAGGTGATTACTGGATTCTTTCAATATTTATTTTACCCTCTGGTTCTAGAATATCAGGGCAGTTTTCCTTGATAATTTCATGAAAAATGATATGTAGGCTATTTTTTTGATCATGGCCTTCAGGTAGTTCCCATAATTTTTAAATTGTCTCTCCTGGATCTATTTTCCAGGTCAGTTGTTTTTCTAACAAGATATTTCACATTGTCTGCTATTTTTTCATTCCTTTGCTTTTGTTTTCTAATTTCTTGATTTTTCATAAAGTCATTAGTTTCCATCTGCTTCATTCTAATCTTTAAGGAATTATTTTCTTCAGTGACCTTTTGGATCCCCTTTTCCATTTGAGCAGTTCTGCTTTTGAGGGCATTCTTCTCCTCATTGGCTTCTTGGACCTCTTTTGCCATTTGAGCTAGTCTATTTTTTAAAGTGTTATTTTCTTCATCATTTTCTAGGTCTCCTTCAGCAAGCAGTTGATTCATTTTTCATGATTTTCTTGCATCACTCTCATTTCTCTTCTCAATTTTTGCTTTACTTCTATTATTTGAATTTCAAAATCCTTTTTGAGCTTTTCCATGACCTGGGACAATTTCATATTTTTCTTGGAGGCTTCAGATGGAGGCGCTTTGACTTTGTTCTTTTCTGTTTGCATGCTTTGGTCTTTCTTGTCATCAAAGTAAGATTCTATAGTCTAATTCTTTTTCTAGTTTTTGCTCATTTTCCCAGCCATATATTTGACTTTTGAGTTCTTTGTCAAGCTAGTTCTCTGCTTCCAATGGGGGTAGGGGTGCTCAATCCTCACACACTCTGCGGGCCTAGAGCTCTAGAAACCTTTGCTGTCTCTGCCCCTGCTATTACTGTGGCTGCTGCGGGTTCCTTCATCCCCTCTCTGCTCTGCTGCCCTGGGGCTGGGGCTGGACAACTCCACTCTCCCACACTGGTCCCATAGATTTTTTTCCTCTGACCTTCCAATCTGTCCTCAGTGTTCTGGGATCATAAAGTCTGGACTGCCACAGGTATGACAGACTTAGTCTTCCTAAGGCCTGCTCCTTAGTGTGTGGCCCCCCCCTGGACTGTACTCTGCCCCCACTGTGACATGATAAACACTTCCAGGCTTTCTTGGGCTGGAGATTTGCTTCATTTCATCATTCTGTGGGTTCTGTAGCTCTAGAATTTGTTTAGGGCCATTGTTTACAGGGATTTGGCTGGGCTTGGCGGAACGCTCTAGGAAGTGCATGCTGTTACTCTGCCATCTTGACTCTGTCCTTTGTGGCATAGTCTCAAGGAACTATATTATAAGTAGTAATATTTGCCTTCCTTTGCTCATAGGAACAGTATAGATTTAGTAGAGTTCGTGAAACTACCAAGTATTTCTTTTTTAAAAAATTCTTTTCTATTTTGAAAATAATAAGCATGAACATTTTGACATACAAAGAAGAGAAAAAGGGATTATCATGAAACTATGAATTTGCTATATGATTTACTTTTTAAAAGTATATGTTAAATTTTATGATGTCATAAGGGAACTACCCTGTTTGTGTCCCCTTTGGAATTGAATTCTATTGCCTTCTCTGTATTTATAAATGTTTCACTGAATCCTCTCCCCCCCCTCCTTTTTTTTGCATCACTTTTCCTGCCCAGTAACTCCTCTCCTCCAAATAGAAATATTTCTATATGTATGTGTGTGTTTGTGTGTGTATACAATCAAGCCAAATAGATCAAAACTTTGGTCAGGACTTTAAAAAAAATTGCTTTATATTTCATCTTTTATCTATGGCCTCTCTGCCAAGGTCATTGCAAGGAATTATATATCATCATCAATCATCTGAAGTCACGATTAATCACTAAAAATTTATCAGATTTCTGAAGTCTTTCAAAAATTTTTTTCCTTCACATTACTGTGATCATTGTTTAAACTGTTATGCTGATTCTGCTTATTTCATTCAAGATGAGCCCATGTAAGTCTTCCCAGATTTCCCCAAATTCATTGTAGTAATCGTTTCTTACAGCATAATATTACTGCATGTGTGTGTGTCCTTTCCTTCTGTCTTTGACTTTTTAAGATACATGCCCAATAGTGGTATTGCTGGGTCACAGCTACAGATTAGTGCCTTAGGTTCTCCTTCCAAATTTCTGTCCAGAATGGTTGAATCCATTCAACAATGCATTATTCTGCCTGGCCTCCCACAAAATTCCAACAATTATCCTTGGCTAATCTGAGAAGCGTAAGTTAGGGCCTTACTTAGATTGTGAGCAAGGGAGGAGGAGGGTATTTCTTTCCTCTTCCTTTCTAGCAGTCATGGTAGTTACATATATAAACAGAGCAGGGAGGGTTTTTGTTGTCTGGGTGAGTCTAAGTTTGATCTTCAAGTTCTTAGAGGGCTGTTTGATCCATATTTATTACCCTTTACTATTTGGTTAATAGTAATCATGAGAGATGAATGTTTCTAGTCTTAGTAGTTAACTCATGAATTCAAGGAATTGGAAGTTGTTGAGTTAATGCTCCTCCCTGACAGAAGGTACTACCGGAATTTTGTCCTTCTCCCTCCCCACCCCAGCCCCAATTAAAGGAGGAAAGGTGCAACACTACCAAAAGAAACTCCCAGAAGGATTTTAAGGAGGTCATGTGGTGCTTTTATTTGTCAGGAGATCTAGATTTGTGATTTGCAGAGCTACTGGGGTCAGAAATGAAAATAAAAACCTGTTCCACAGTCCTTTGCCTCCCAATAGACTATAATAGGTGATGTTATTTGTTCTACATTCAAGAAATTATCATATATTTATGAAATCTTTTGTGTTGTAAACATTTCTTTTGTGGAGGAGGAAATAAGTGGCTGTCCCATCCTAGATCTCTACTTTGTACACTCAATACTCTTTTTAAAGAAGGAATCCAATTAATCTTCTTAGAAGAGACTCTTTAGAAATTTTCTTCAACTCCAGGGTGGGGTCCTAATGAACCAGAGAATTCAAGAAAACCTGAACCCTCCCCTCTTTTAGGGCTCAGTCTCCCTCAGGTCTAAACATGGTCCACTTGAGCCCAGAGCCAGAGCCCCTTTCTTGACTCCAGGTAACATTTTGGAGACTCATCAATCACCAGTCCCCTTTGACATTGCCCCTAGTCATAGAAACCAATAAAAGATTACCTCATAATCACAAAAGCAATCCTTTTAGCAAGAGATTAACTGTTATAACACACAACCCATAGTAAGATACCCAGCTCCGTCAGCTATTACATGAAAATTCACTCAAATACAATTCACATGCAAGTCAAGACATCACCCTCATGATGACATTGATCCTTCAGGAGAAGCATGAACAATACAGGTACAAAATAAACAGTAGCTAACTTGAGGGAAGAAGGCACTAGCAGCTGGGGAAATCAAGGAAGATCTTATATAAAGAGGTGGTGTTGGAGCTGAGCTTTGAAGGAAACTTTGAAGGAAGATTCTGGGAGGTAGATGTCAAGAGGAAAGGCATTCCAGGCTTGGGGAGATAGCTTGACCTAAGCAATAAAGACAGGCGATGGAATGTCACATGGAAGAGACAGAAGGAAGGCTAGCTTGACTCCACTGTAGTGTGCATCAAGGGGAATAATACAAAATAAGACTGAATGGGTAGATTAGGGCCAGATTGTGAAGGACTTTTGAATGCCAGAGAGAGGAGTTTGCTTTCAATCATAGAGATCCCCTGGAATTTTCTAAGCAGAAGAATAATATGTTAGTTAAAGCTGTGCTTGAGTAATTGTAAAAGGTTATATCTGTAGACCACGAGCTGACAAGTTCCACCAAGATCAACAGGTTCAAATGGAGGCCCAACATCAGCATGTCTATTTTCTGCAGACTAATTTCTCGAATTTCACAGAGGCTTATCATCAGAGGGTTAAACACGGAGTGATGACTTTTCTTTTACTATTGACTGAATTCTTGGGCACAAAGAACAAGTGATAATTGTTTATGGAAAGAGCAAGCAACACAAAAGGATTACAGATACTTGAAAGAGTGAAATATTACTCTATCAATTAGATTGAAGCATTCTAATTAGCGATAGTTAGTATATGTGCTATTCAACTTACTCATTTTCAAAGCCAATATGAGTAGTGGAAAAAGTCCCTGATCTGAAGCTAGGAAATCTGCATTTGAATTCCAGTTTTGCTATTTACAAGTTGTGTGACCTTGAGGGACTTAATCTCTCTGGCTTCTGTTCCTCGACTCATGTTTGGACTAGATAATCTCTGTTTCCCTTAACTTTCTGATCCTATGAGCATATAAAATGCATTATATACACAGAAGACTAAAATTACAATACTGGAATTTAATCTTTTTTTGGTGATTCAAAAGGCTGCTCAGTATCTGCAGCACGTGCACCATGGTTATCATTAAGGACACCAATTATCAATGTAACCAGAAGTGCTGATTAAAGAGATTTCTGGTAATCCACATGTTAGATCACACAAAGTCAACTGTAGCTTTGGGGCACACTAAATAGCCTCTTTTAAATGACCACATGCAATAGATTTCTAATCACACATTTTTCTTTAGCAATTCCTTCACCAAATACTTATTGAGGGCCAAGTGCTTTGAAGGTACTAACTAAGAATTTTGAGGAATACACAGATGAATGTGATAGCCCCTCTTCTCAAGAGGCTTTATATCTGGTAGTAGAGACAAGACATGCTAAAGCTCTCTAACTTATGACTGAAAATAAGTACCTCCAGAGAAATATAAATGCTATGAGTTCAGAGGAAGAATATTAGTTTAAACCGGAGCCAGTTCAGGGTTTCATGGATCAAGTGGTGTATGAGGTAGCACTAAGGATAAGCAGAAATCCAAAAGGTAGAAATAGTGGTGAGTTCATCCATTAGAAAAAATGGCATGAACAGAGCATGGAAGAGAGAAAGAAATGTTTGGGAATGGCAAATAATCTCGTTTGGCTGAGGGGTTCAGTATGTGTTATGTTTTTGGAGAGGACCAAGGACATCACCGGGCATTGTCTTGCTTGAGAGCCAATTAGGTTTAAGTGAGGTGAAGTTGCACAAAGTCATCATCTTTGTTCTCTTTTCCAGAGTCATCAAGGTCCAGTGGCAAAAACGAAATTCAGGATGACTGACATTGGCTCAGCATTCAGTGGATGACCCTAGAGTCTTCAACATTTAACTAAGCTCTAAGCATTCCGCCTGCTACAGCTGCCTTAATCCCCATTGGAACAACCCCGTTCTAAGATGGAAGTCTTCACATGTTTGGGGCAGACATTTCCCTAATTAACCTATGGATCTGAGGCCCATCAGTTGCCTTCAAGCTGGTTTAGCTCATCTGCCAAGATGGTTACCATAATGTGGTCATTATAGCTCCTTGGAGCCACAAGTGAGAGTTGAGTGCCAGGTAGACACCAAAGGTGGATGAGCAGCCCTCACCCAGAGGTGCCAGTCTTCTTTTAACACTCCATACACCCTTCAGTCTGTGTGGTAGTAGGGGCCAATGTAGGCTTGAACCAAATTGTCAAGGGCCTTGAATTAGGACCTTGGGACTTTACTTAGCACACAAGAAAGCCCTTGAAGATTCTCAAGCTAGGCATGCACAGGTTTAAAGCTTTTTTAAAATATTAATGTGATAGTAGTACACAGGATAGTTTGGAATGGGAGAGATTAGAGGCAAAGAAACCAGTTAGGTTCCTGTAATAGTCCAGGTCAGAAATAACAAGGGCCTAGACTAGGGTGCTAAAAGCATGGGAATGGAAAGGGTCAAATGAAAAAGGGAAGCTCTTGATAATGCACTGGATGTAGAGTTGAGAAAGAAGGAGGAGTTCAAAATGGTTTGAAGATTCTTAGCCTGCACGATGGGTGGAGTTATTAACATAAATAGCGTGGCCACCAGGAGAAAGCTCATTTGCTAAGGAAACAAGAAGAGTTCAGTTTGGGATAAGTGGAGCTGCTGCTATGTTGAAGTTTCCAAATAGAAGCATCCGGCATCATAAATGTAATGTACAAAGATATAATTTGTATTATACTTTTATTATAACCTCATATAATCTGCATCCAGAAATAAAATGGTCACATTTCACTCATATCACAAAATAATTTGAATAAAAATATATCATTCTACATTGTCACAATACTCCTCGTGGGTTGCTTTCAGAAAATGGACCAAAATGTGTATTTTTTTCAGAACTATTGAAAACAACAAGGGTGAAATTTTTACAGTTTATTTTTTTTAACCAATATGCAGACTTCTTAGTTTTATTTTTGAAATTTAATTGTTGATCAGATAGTATCATAAAATTATGAGTAGAAAGAAAAAGGTTCTGATGCTGCTATTTACTCACTCTGGGCATTTTAGGTGCATTTCACAACATGCTTAATCACTAATATCTGTGATGAAAATAACAAAACAAACTAGAGAATGCAGCCCACAGCAGAGACTGAATTGGCAATACATTCCATGGTCATATGAACACAAAGGAAATATTCTACAAATTCCTTTCATTGTGTATGTGAATGTTCAGCTGGAGGTTGAGCATCATGGGGTAACCAGGTAGCAAACTGAAGAGCTAAGCTCTCTAGCACTTGGGAAGAGGATAAGGTTGAAAGGATTCAGAACAACAGCATTCTTGGTTTCCTTAGAGGACTGGAATTTGTGTCAGTGGAGGCTACTGATAGACCCCAAACATAACCAAAGAGATCAGGAAGAAATATGAAACAAAATATAATTCAATTTCCTCACATTGTCTTGAACTCCTTCCCCTACTTGCTCTCTTTCTCCTTGGCTTGCTAATTCTATGTTGGTGCCCTGCTTTGTTTTAATCACTGTTGTCAGCTTTCAAATGAATGTGATACTTGAGGTCTATCAGTCACTTAAAAAGAAGTCAATAATTCTACCCAATTTAAATTTTTAAAAGCTGACTGTACATCTTTTGTGTTGTAAGCATGATAATGTGGCCTTCAGATGCTTCAGGCTCTGCATCTAATAACCACCTTGGATGTAAATCAAAGCTTTGATTTACATGTAGATGGTACCTGAGTACATCTAAAAATATTTTGCATTGCATTTGTACCCTGTGCCCTACCTCCTACAAAGAAATGTAACTGGTTAAATACTCCTCTGGGGTGAAAACTACTTCCAAAGATATTCCTATATAAACATGGAAAATTGATACCTGCCAAAATTATACTTTATGTATAAAATGCAATATTGAAGGACATATTAAAGACTCTTTCCACAAATGCTACTCATGTTTTTCTTTAATGAAATAATGGGTCTGTCTTATGAATTTTCAGTTATTTACCTACTAAATAATGAGTATACATGTTTCAAAGTTTGAAGTTGATTCTTTCAAAAGAACAGTGTTATGAATCTCTCCGGCCAATGTTTGCAGAAAATCTAGTCTGGAAAGTTCTATTAATAGTGAAGTAAATCTAAACAACTCATTTTTACAAGTTTTGGTGGACCTATAGAAACCTACTAACCTTCAGAATTACTACAATTATTGAGAGAAACAAAGACAGAGTGAGAGAGAGAGAGAGAGAGAGAGAGAGAGAGAGAGAGAGAGAGAGAGAGAGAGAAAGAGAGAGAGAAAGTAACAAAAAACAAAAAACCATCATGGACTTCATGGCTGATCACATTTATCCTTATCACTGTAAGAGTCCCTCAGTAGTAACAAAATGTACTTTATTTTCTTAATGACTAATGAATGAAATGAGCTGGGAAAGAGTGATTATTGTAACAGCATTAGAATGAAATAGTGCACAGATTCAATAGGCAAGTGGTTGTCTATCTACACTTTTCCAATGTCACCATTAAGACTCAGAAATGAAATGCTGGGTCTTGGTTAATGAAGAACCCTCCTGCTTCAACCAGTGGAGAAGCTGGCTATGCCTTGGTTCTCACAACAAATGCATTCTCCCTTTCTTTGTCATAGGAACCTTTATTTTCTCTTTCTCAATGTCACTCTCAAACTATGGAGAGACTTAGAAGGTGTTTTGGGTGCATGTTTCAGAAAACACAATGAAAATGGAAAATCTGTAAATTGTACAAACATTTTGGAAATTTAAGTAAGGGATTACTCCATAGAAGGGTTACTGTCCATCCAGAAGATTTTGAAATCTAGTCAAAGATTTCAGTTTAATACATTTAAGTATCTACACTAGGCACCTGGGTATACAAAGACTGTGTCTTATATGTATGACACAATCTTTTCCCTCACGGAACTCATTATCCAGTAGATAAAATGTAGATGAATGACATTAGAATATTATCCTTGCAGAGTAGGGACCAACACAGATCTTGAAGATATCTGAGGGAGCTGATTTCTGGATGTGTGAATGTAGGGGAGGGGAGGACTTAGGAGACAGAGAGTCAGGGAATACACACTGGAGGTGTCACCTGAACTAGGTCTTGGAGGGAAGAATTTCAACAGGCAGAATTCAATCAAGAAATCCCTCAATAAACCTAAGAGTCCCTGTACTGGATGCTGAGATACAAAGAAAAAACAAAAACAGTCTCTGATTCAAGGAGATGACATTCAAAGGTGGCAGAATGGGGAAAGTCCACAATAGGTATGTGTAATTAATATGAGGAAAAGGGAAAAAGGTAGGGAGGAGGAAATGATACATATGCTCACAATAAAGACTTTAAAAAAAGGTATACAGCCAGTAGGGGAAAAAGAAGTAAGAAAGAAAGAACAGAGAAGACTCACAGAAGTAAAGCAAGTTAGGGGCAGAAGTGAATTTTCTGCCTATATATATTTGAACACTTCATAAATGACAGGTGGACAATTTGTGGGTTCTACTTGTATCCTCAAGATTTTGAGAGAAAGCCAAGAAGGCCTCAATATGTTGGGTCGACCTCTGCGGTAAACTTATTATCAACAAGAGTTGACAAAGAGCCACGAATGGGTTTCCATTGTCAAGGCTGGAGGAAATATCCAAATTGATGAGATCATGGATTGGTGTGCATAATAGAAAAGGTGGTGAAAATTCAGGTTTGGACAGAGAGAAACTGGTTTAATGATTACTTACTTGCTACAGCCATGAAATAGAGACAGGACATTCCATTTAACAAGCATTCACTAAATGCCTAGATACAAAACATAACACTAACTTCTAGGGATAAAGTGAAGATGAAACAGCCTCTTTCATCAAGAAACTTATATCCTTTTGAGGGTAAGAGTGATACAAGATGTATTATCATATGTATGACCTCTTTCTAGGGATAGAACCCAAAACACAAACTGAAAGAGAATTGTGGGTTAATTATATAAATATGTATGTATATATGTGTATATTTATTCTAATATATATTTAAATATATGTTTTTAAAGTTATGTCTCTATTATGTGTGTATATACTTTTTTCAGAACTTCGACTTTTTTCTCCATTTTTATTTCTCAGGGTCTAAATGCACAGATGAGACATTTTTACCAGAGAAAGTTTTCCTGAATCCTCTCTCTATATACAAAACTATTCTTTATTTCTTTGTTTTTCTTTCTTGTAATTGAGTTCTGTGACCAGGAAGAAGTTATGAGTATTATGAAATCTATATAATGTCCTCCCTTACTTATTGAATCTAGCCAGTCAGTGTTACCAGTAAATTAGTTACTCCAGCTTTGGATAGAAGTTAATACTTTCCATCAGACATGGTCAGTGACGTCTATCATCCATTTTCCTTTCAAGTTAGTCACCATCTCAAACTTCATTTACTTATAAAAGTTTGAAATGTTTGCTTTCTAAAGAAAAACAGTTTAATTACTTTTGAATACAAATAGTAACTGCTATTATCCAGCAGAACCCCTAGAATATTTGATTTGATGAATAGATACGAAATTGGGTTTGTCTAGATGAGGGGAGTGTGTGTGTGGGGGGGGTAGGAAGGACTACACTTGAGGACCTAGAGGGCCACACATGGCCTCCAGGCTCCAACCCCCCCCCCCCCTACTCCCACTTACCAAATTAATCCCAGTCATAACAGACAGAAGTGGAGAATCACTTTGCTCCTTGGTGTGAACTACTGTGAATTTACACTCTCCTTCCCTTTAAATTGCCTGTCTAAGGGCAGTGGCCTCTTAGATCCCAAGGAATGATCTTAATTTTTTTTTCCTCCAGAACCACAAAATTCACATGATGTTTTAGTTATGACTGAAATTTCAATAATTTAATAGATCTCTTGTTTCATCATTTGTGGTATATCCTCAAGCAATGAAGTTAGCATCTTACCCAGGCCCCGTCAGCCAATAGGTTTGAATTGGTTTTGTCTTTCTGCACTTTGACCTTTCTCTTTGACTTTAGAAATGAATGCCTTTCTTTCCCTGAAGTTATGACCTCCCATCCACAGCTCAGCACTCTTAGATTTCATGTTCCTCCTCTATTCTGTTCAATAATGTTCTTCTTGTTCCACATGGCTAAACTTATTGTTAAGAAATTTGGTTACTGCCTATATTGAACTGCTTGTCTTCTCAGTGGGGATGGGTGGGGAAGGAGGAAAGGAGAAAAGTTGGAATTCAAAGTATTAGGAACGAATGTTGAGAATTGTTTTTGCATATAACTGGGAAATAAGAAATACAGGTAATGGGGTATAGAAATCTATCTTGCCCTAAAAGAAAAGAGAGTAGATGGGGATAAAGGAAGGGGTGTGATAGAAGGGAAGGTACATTGAGGGAAGGGGTAATTAGAATGCAAGGCATTATGGGATGGGGGAGGGGAGGGATGGGGAGAAAATTTGGAACTCAAAATTTTGTGGAAATGTATGTTGAAAACTATAAATAAATAAACATTTAGAAAAAAGAAAGCTGGTCACTAAGCAGAATTTTTCAAGCATTGGCAGTCATAAAGCAAGAACAAAGAGGTTGGTGACTTATTACAGTATTTTGCCAAGACTCAACATTCCCTGAATATCCAAGGTGAATCTTGGTTAAAGGATTCAGTTAGAACATATAATACCCTAGGAAGAGAGGGGCAACAAATTAACACAATAGACTTTACAACAAAATGTAATTAATATCAACCTGTTCTAAACATAATTTGATTTTTCATTATCAATATATACTGTATTTCATTTGCATGCAAAGGAGTTAATAGAACCTAATAGATGAGTCAGTATGATAAAACCTAAGTGTAGAACAGACGTTTTCAAGCAGTGGTAAGGGATCAGTTTAGGTAATACAAAAATTTATAATATGAAAAGTAAGCAGAATTCTATTTTTGCCAGCATATGCAAAGAAAACAGATAGTGGGGATTAGATTGAGAACTAGAATTGGTGGAAGATTGGGGAGGGGATAGCTTGTGAATCAATAAAGTGACAGATCATGAGGCTACGACTATGGAGATAAAGGAAACCTTCATGAATGATGCACTGGGAGAATAGCGGGGAATTGAGACCAGAGACAGTAATGAGGAGGCATAGATGTTAAAATATTTTATGACCATTACTGTCGAGTGAGCCTCTTAAAATTCCATGCATTCCTTAGTCAGAAGAGTTTTTCTGTGTTGAATGGAAGTAAAAGGACAAAAATTATAGGGAGGTGGGAATAGAACATGTGATTTTACTTGTGCATACCCATAATAACAATGCAATTCAAGTAAAATATATCTTCAGTCCTTTCCATTTGTAATTTATGAAGAAATAATGAGTGAAAGAACAATTTTACTTTTTAGGGGAGTAGATGAAAAAATGATAATGAAGTGAAAGTTTAATTCATTCTTTGATTGTGACTAATCCTTTTAAGGACTAGGACATAAATTTTTATCCTTGTGTTCGCCAATCTACCCAGAACAGATTTCAAGGACCTTTAAGAGGCCCTTTAAGGATTCTTAAATTTCTAGGTCTCCTAACACTTAAGCCTAAGAAAAACATTTCAAAATATTACCATATGCTTTTCAGTGTCAAAAACCAACTTCTATAATGACTTCTTCTCGGTTTTCTTTTCTTCCTAACATCTTCGGGTAGATGTTTTCCAAGGTTCTTTCCTTTTTTTCTTTACATTTCTAATCTTGGTGTTTGATTCACATCAATGACTTTAACTAGACTCCCTCTGAAGATAATTCCCAAACCTATATATCCCAAGGGACAGTGTGATCTAGTGGCCAGAGCTGTCCTGGAAGTAGGAAGAACTAGGTTCAGGGCCTCTTTATGACACTCACAAGTCCTTTTATGTGACCCTAGGAACCCTTCAAAGCTCTGGGCAACAATCTAACACTCTCATTATTGGAGACCATGCCAATCTGCATTGAAGGAGGGAGCTTCATCACCAAGAAGCTCCCTATACCAAGGAAATTCAAATTTCTATTCCCCATCTGTATCTCTATTGGGAAAACAGCTTTCATGGAATAGTACCTGATGTCAGATTTTATAATACAGGAGAATTCTGTTTTAATATGGCTAATTATTAAATAGATTCAGTTATACTGAAAATCAAATAATGTTCCTTAAGACTTTGCTTAACAGAAAACAAACATGACATAATTTAGGTGACCTATATATAAAGCCATATAATTGTGTCCTACACAATTTAAATAAGATATTTTTTTGTATTCCCGTGAAATAGTAACAAAATTAAAATGTCCTGCTTAAGAGATAGTAAAGGATGGAGAAAAATTCAAATTCATCTCTAGGATTTGTTGAAAGTTTCTGTTGTCAAAAACCAACACATAATTAAAGACTAGTCTCAAATAATTAGCAGCAAAAATATAATGTATCTTTTATATATACATACATAGATAGCTATAGATATCTATATTCATCTGTATCTCCCAACACCTTTGTGTTCAGTTTCCCAGTGTCTTAAGATCAGGCCTGTTTAATTATGTGCTGTTTAAATATTTACACTAAAAAGCTAAATTATGGTGGCTGCATAAATCTCATTCTGAATTGCTCTTTGAAACTTGGAATAATCTTCATATTCTTCCTCCTTGCAAGCAAGGCAAGCTCATATTTCAAGGCCTGCATACATGATATAAATACAAGAAATTTATAATAAATCTTCTGCTGCGAACATCAGACAATTCTCATGACTGTTAGATAGACTTTGTCTCCCCATTCTCTTTTCTCAGACTGTGCCACATTTTAGATTTCATACACTATGTTTCTCGTGCCTTCCCTTTTAAAAGCAGGATAAGTCTTGGCTCTGTTCAGTAAAACAAATATCAACTTTGTAACTCTGAATGATACTTCAGAAGGCACTGCATGTTTTTCAGCTATTTAGGCACTTTTATTTTCCCCAGTGTTCTATATTTTCTCATCAACTTTTTCATGGAAAACTTTCAGATCAATCAAGAGGTCTATGCCATGATGTACTATGGTGCTGCGCTGGGGTCAAGTCATTTGGTCCCAATCTTTTAATCCAAATGCTTCTGATTTTTCTTCTCCTAGGAATAGGGATTAATAATTATGTAGTAGTATTATTATTAATTATTAATACAATGTTTCCAATGAAAAGCTACCATTCTATTGCTGAGGGTATGTTGCATTTATGTTTTCCCCTCATTTATCACATTTTTAAAAATTATACTGATTTTAGTAGATTCCGTTGTCTCTATTTTTTATTTACATTTTGGATTTTATTCAAAGAAAAAAGATTGTCCAATTACTAAACTTCAATAGGGATATTCAAATTCCAAATTTTGAAAACAATCATCTGTGACAAAATTTTTGTTATACAGAACAAAAAATATGTATTACTGTAGAAGTTACATGTGAAATCTACAGTTTCACAATATTTGGTCATGCAAATGGGCCCAAACATAACAGCAAACATTGTGCACAATTTCTTTAGAACTAACTACCAAAAGGATGAAAAAAAGGGAAAAGAAGTCATCTAATTCCTTTAACTTCTCCTAGAGTAGTAAAAAATTAGGGAAATAGTGGCAATAAATGCAAAAAATAGAAAAGCTATAAATGCTAATAAAGACTTTCGAGTCTGAAAAAAATTACAGTCAGGGCACAGGATGAATTCTTCTGGACAAAATCTCCTCAGAGTTTCAGGTCCGGGAAAACCATTGTTGTCAATAATTTTCCTGTAATGATTCATCGAAGGTTTTGGCTCAAACTGATTGGCAGCGTAACGGTAGAGGCCAAACTTGGGAGCAGTTCGGTCATTAAATGAATAAACAAAATATCCATAAAGTCTGACACCATCCAATGCATGTGCTGAAAAATAAAAGAGAGGGAATAGAAGGAAAAGCAGGATGATTATTAAAGTTATGTGACAGGCAACAGTTACTCAAAGGAAATACACTTAACGTAGTCCTGGAAGCTGAGAAATTGCTTTTTAAGTAAAACCTAAGATGGAATTAGAAAAAAATGTAAATACGAAAAAGACCAAGAATAAGGAAAGACCAAGAATTCATTAAATCTCTTGGCCAGCTCTAGAGTATCAAAAAGTGTTATCATATGCTTATGTCAAATCATATAGACAGAGAGTGTGTGTTTTCACCCGTCGGTGCCGAAGAAGACCCTGCCATCAGAGAAATGACGACATGACTCGCACTTGACTTCTGGTTTTTGAGTGAGGGAGGACTGTGCAGGTCACCAGCCTCACTTCTCCTCCAGGGCCATCTGAATCCAGTGACCAGATACTCATCAGGATGACTGGAGATGACCCAGGATGAGGCAATTGGGGTTAAGTGACTTGCCCAAGGTCACACAGCTAGTGAGTGTCAAGGCCTGAGGTGAGATTTGAATTCAGGTCCTCCTGATTCCTGCACTGGTGCTCTATCCACTGCACCACCTAGTTGCCCCCAAGACATAGAGTAATGAATTTAGTGAGAACTTATTTTCCACTTATCTAATTAGCTCAATATGATGCAAATGTTGAGCTTCCAGAGGTCAAGGACTAGAACCACTGAAGTCAGAAGACTTAAAATCAAAAAGCATCTCTGCTATTTAGAGATGAAGAAATTGAGACCTTGGGCAATTAAGCAGTAAATGTCCAACGCAGGATCTCTAAAACAAATTCTTTCTTTTCCCTTAAAACTGAGGATATTATAACTAAATGCTCAGGTAACAACAGTATTTGAAAATTGTATTATTCCTGAGAGACTATGTTTTACCACCAAAACAAAATCATTTCTCCAAGTGTCATCATTTATAAATCAAAGTAATCACCAATAAAACTAATCCAACACAAGGCTGTCCAATTTAGCATAAGTAAAGTTTTAATTAGACTTTTGCTTGTGATGACGCATAAAATAAAATTTAAGACCCTTCTCTCTGGATGCCAATTTAAATCAATACTATAGTTAACTGCAGTTAAAAATGTTAACTAGGTAGTGAATGGGGAAACTTGCCCCTCTAAATTTCTAGTTCTAATTTTCTAGAAACTGAAGAGATCCAAAATCAAAAATTGTTTTAACTTAAATCTTATTTTAAAAAAATTAATCTAATCAACCATAACAATTCCATAGGACTCATGATAAAATATACCAGCCACCTTAAGAGAGAACTGTTTCTCTCTTAAGGGCATACTGAAGCATATTTTTCACTTTTCTTTTCTTGGCAACATGCCTAATATGGAAATATATGTTGCCTGACTTCATCTGTATAATGGGTATGATACTGCTTGCTTTCTGAATGGGTGAGGGAAAGGCTGGAAGGACAGAGAGAATTTGGAACTCAAAATTTCTTAAATGAATAAAAAAGATAATAAAGCTTATACAACCTCAAAAAAAAAAGCCAACCCAAAGAATCTAATCAAGACATTTGTTTTTAATAATGGGAGTAATTAACCAAGTTTCACATTTCCTACTCCCAAAAGGAGAGGCTCATTAAGGAGATGATAAAAAACAAACTGAGTGAGAGGATAACTACATTACTGTGGATTCTGAATAGTTTAATACTTTCTTCAATCTGTGATCTCATCAATGAGTGCTCTCCCTTCAATGATGTGAAATAAAAAATTATTCATGCTTTCTCATCAGGTATGATTCTTTTTCATGTTCTCCCATAGGACTTCCCAATGTGCTGGGGCTTTCTTGATACTGTACTGATAACAACAGATCATGTAAGCTATAAATCAATTATCCCTGGCTTTCCCTACATCAGAGACTCATCTCCTTTTCAGTCACATTTATATGTAGTTTTTGATATCTTTTATACTGCTTCTCCTGAACAATTTACCAAGATGGTATTATAAATCCAGTTGGTACAAAACATTCCTCCTAAGTTGGGGCAGGGGAGGCTCTCTCCCCTTGCACAAGGCTCTTGAAGAAAGTCATTTTAAACTCCAAGCACAGTGATGGTGAGGTAGACATACAAGGAAGATCTATGGTAAATGAATAACTTGCAGCTCTTGGTTCTGGTAGTCCTTTTCTCCTTTCTTAAAGTTCTCTTGAAGTTTACCTTAAATTCAACTGGACTCTGATACTTTTTGCCACACTGAAGTGTCATGCTCCTTTAAAACTGCTTCCTTCCTCCTGTGGCCATCCTCCTGGATCTGTCTGTGTTTGTCTTTTGATGGGGCATTGCATATAGGTGTCTTGCCTCTTGTTTATAATGGTTCAGGCTGATTCCTTCTCAGGGGATTAGATGGAATCCTTAGCTCCTCAACTTGGAGCCTTCAATCACTGCTTGGTTGTGTTTACCAGTGGGTGAACTGCTCTCTCTGCATAGGGTGAAAGGTTCTGTCTGATTCTTTTCTCAAGGTGAGTCCAATGTGGTGCCATCTGCCTTCATCCAATAGTCAAAAGTCCTAGGATACTTTAATTTGATTAAGGTCTTTGTCTATATACTGTGATTAGGATATAGAAAAATTCCTTAATATCTAGTTTGTTCTGTTGATTGAGTTGTGGGTGAAATGCCATCCAAACATATGGATGTATAGATCAGTGCTAGTGGCTCTTCATTCAAATATATATCATAATCTAGACAACTGGAACTCATACACTTTTTCATATTTTTTCTGTGAATATAATTATATCAAATTCTTTTGAGTAATAATAGACCTTATTTATGAGTTCGACCATGTCCTAAAGATTGATGCAATTCGCATGATATACACAAATAATAGCTTCTGCAGTTAAGGAATGTTAATTCTGCAATGTTAAGGAATCTCTTTTTTGATTTGGACTTTGAAATAGATATTTTGCATGATTTTGGCAAACACTTTGAATTTATTTTCCCTTCTTTTATTTTAATCTGAGGACCATTAAACAAAATAATCTGTGTTGCCTAATATTTCAAGGAAACTCATATGATTTCAGCATATGCTGGACAGACATCTTGTTGGAGGAGAGCCTTGAAGATGATATTTTGCTCTACCAACTAATTTTTTATAGTGTCTAAACAATAAGGACAATGGTATCTGGAAGTCTCTATATTTCTTAGTCAACTGTGACTCAATGATGTTGGCCTCCTTGCTGTTTCTTGCACAAAACACTCATCTCCCAACTGTAAGTATTTCACTGATTTTATGCCTGGAATTCTTTCTGTCCTCATCTTCATTTTCTGGTCTCCCTGGCTTCCTTCAAGCCTCAGCTACCTCAGCTAAAAGCTCATTTCCTTCAAAAAGCCTTTCCTGATCCCCTTTTAGAGCTAGCGACTTCTCTCTGTTGATCATTGCCAAACTATGTACATACCTTATTTGCACATAGTTGTTTCCAAGTTGCATCACTTGTTAGATTGCAAGTTCTTTGAGAGCAGAGAACATTTTTTTTTTTGCCTTTCTTTGTATTCACAGCACATAGTACAATATCTGGCATCTAGCAGGTACTTAATACACATTTGTTGGCTGATTTACTGGTCTACCATGAAATATCATTTATGAAATGTTATCTGTTCTTTTTTCACATCTTCATCAAGGATTTTTTATAAGGACATAGGTTATTCTGATAAAGATGTTGTAGACATGGGAAAGCATTTTATGCATTCAAAGTTACTGATATTTTCAGAGCTAATTTTTTGAGGGTAGTCCTGCCCAAGTGTTTGATATCCTTTTCTCTTCAAATATCTTGAGAATCTATCTCTCAATATCCTCACAATTATAGCACCTCCAGTAGAGAACTTCCCTTTATAAATTTTGTTTAGTTCAGCTGGTCTTGCTGTCTTTATTTTCCTTAGTGTTAAGCACCTCTTTATGCAAGAACACAAGGAATTATTGTTATTATTAGATATTGTATTCTAATATTGTATATTAGAAATTCAAAATATGGTGCTTCCACTATTATTTATGGAAAAATAGTTTGTTATAGTAATCTTAATAGATTGTAGTAATCTGTTTCATTTCATCCTCAGGATGATCTAGTTTAATTGAGTCTGTTGCAATCTTTCATATTGATAGTCTTCATCAATGTCTGTTCTCTTACCCATTTCCCATTCTTAAAAACATCAATAGATTGCTTAAATGGGTCATTTGTAATCAGTTTAATTGTATGCCATATAGTTTTCTTGTTTTTATTTTTTTTCTATTTGATATTGATTTTGGTATTGACTACCAAGTCAACAGTCTGACTGTAGAGCCAGAAGATTAAAAAGAACTCCTACATCAATAACTATATTTCCTGTATAAGTTATGTAGTCAGTTTCCTTTTGTAGAATGTTATTTGGTTCTCAACATGTTTAGTATCTCCAAATTATCTTATTAAAGAAAAATTTGTATCTATAAAGAAAAAAATCATTTATATAAAAAAGTTGAATTCTGGGCAAAATGGATAACTTAACAGAGGCAGGTTCCACCCCACCCCCAGCTCTCATACATCTGCTCCAACAAAAACTTTAAATTTACACCAGACCCACCAGACCAAAAAGAAATATGAGAAACTACAACAAGTGACTACTTCCAGAACAGAACTGTCCAAAAAGTCAGCAGGAAGCACACAGGCAACAGCAAAGCGGGCTGCCAGCAAAGTCAGTGTCAGTGCAGGCAAACAAGCCTGGAGCCTTCCAGTGCAACCCTAGATCAGTCAGAGACATTGATAGCCAGTGAGGCTCTAAGAAGAAGCAAAACTGAAAAGTAACCCTGAGAAATCCCCAGGATGGTCAGAAAGACCCAGGGCATTCATGGAAAAGCAGGAAGCAGCAGCAATCAGTAAGTATGGTGTAGCAGTACTTGGACAAGTATAGCCCAGTCCCCAAGTATAACCCAAAGTCCCCTTGAAATGCCATGGAGAGCCCTAAAACCCCAGCATGCTGAACTTCAAAGATGTAAAGGAGCTTAACCCTGGAAGGTAGAGGTCAGCAAGGAACCTACATTACCAAGGTGAGATCAATAAGGGTCAATCATTCATACCCAAAAGCACAGCAGAAGAGAGAACCTGGTCCTGATACTGAACTCCAATTCAGGTACTAAAGCTGTAGAGATGGTTAAACCAAAGATACCACCTATATTAAAAAAAATTATTATAGCTTTAGAGATACCCCAAAATCCAACATAGGAATAGGAAGCATTTTGATAACAACTCAAAGCAGAGACTTAAAGGAAAGAAAGGATTGTCCACAAAGACTACATGAATATCTAAAAGAAATAAAAGAAATTTTTAAAGTGAACTAACAGTTCTGAAGGAAAAATCTGAAAAGATAATAAATTGTTTAGAAATGAAAGTGGTTAGCCTTGCCCAAATAATAGATTCTCTGAAAACCAGAACAGACTAAACAGAAATCATATATTGAATGAGAGCAAGAAATATTAGAACAAAATCAAAAGACTGAAAAATAGGAAAAAAGTAAGATATTTTATTTTTTTAATTACCTTGAAAATAGGCTAAATAAAGATAATTCTAAAATCACTGGGTATTTTGACAACTATGGTAAAAAAACAAAATAAAGAACAATACTGTACTTTCAAAAATCACAAAACTACCCAGATTTATTTGCTAGCAAAGTAAAGAAAGAAAAGATCCACTAATGACCACCTAAAATTAAAGTCTCAGGAATGTCATAACCAAAATCCAAAGCTTCTACTTCAAAGAAAAAAATGCTTCAAGCAGACAGAGAGAGTTTAACTACCAAGGAACCACATCATGATAACACAAGACCTGGAAGCTTCAAGTATAAAGAAGGGGAGATCTTGGAATATTACATTACATAAGGCAAAAGACACAGGCTTACAAACAAAATTACCCTGAAAAGTTGAGGGGAGGAGGGGAGGGGATGGACCTTTAATGGAATAAAGGAGTTTTAATCACTTATGATTTAAAAAGTCAGAGCTGGGTAGAAACTCTGAAATGCAAACACCAGAATCAAGAAACTTTGAAAGATAAATTTATTTTAGCAATTAGAGATGGATGTATCATAATATAGTGCTGATATTCTACTGAGGAAAGAAGAAACAAGTGTTTCCTTAGAACTTTAATGTACTCAAAGAGTATTGAGGGAGTTAAATAAGTAATAGAGATGACCTGTGGGCAGACTAGCTCTGTTCTGCAGGTTTTAAACAAAGGACAGAGAAGTGAGGATACAAAATATATACTGGTATAGAAAGGAGGAACAATTGAGTAGAATCTATTACTTCTCAAAATTGGAGTGGATGAGAAGTATACAAAGATGAAAGAAGGATGGAGAGAGTTTGCATGAAATGAATCTTATTCTTATCTGAAATGGATAAAGGAATCAAACACATGTACCCACAGTTTAGTGTAGAAATGCACCAAACTCAAGAGGGAAACTACTGAGGGATAAGGAAGGGGATGGTTAAAGAGGGAATGAATAACTGACATCAAAACAAATTTCCTGATCCTAAGGGAGGACAAAAAGGAAAGAAAAGCAGAGACATACTGAGGAGTCAGCTTCCCCTACATTTCAAGTAGTTTTCCAAGTCTTTCTCTCTCTCTTCATGGTCCCAGGGAAAGTTTGAAATCTTTTTCAAAGAAGAAAGAGAAGAATGTCCCTCCTCTTCAAAGCTTTAATGCTAATTCCTTCCCTCATGCAGGCATGGAATGTCATGCCAGTATTTCCTCTACTAATTAGGAGATTCTTCAAATAAGGGCATGAAACATGCCCTAGCCTTGGCTGGAAACATGATTCTTCGCACTCTCTGACTCCTTTTCTACTTCTTTGCCACCATGTCTATGAAAGTAGAAAGAAGACATATAGGACTGAGAGCTGCTTTGCACTCTTTACTGTTTCATGGATCCGTATGGACAAGGAATTAACAATCTAGGGGCCAGTCCACAAGTGATATGCTTCTCCATACTTAGCTAAGCTGATCCGCAGGAAGTAAATATAATCTGTCACCAGACCTGTACTCTAATATTTTCCAGTATGGTAAAAATCTGCCAGAACCTGTCCTGGCATAGCCTTGAAGAATACATGGTGACGTCTATGGCTTAACGAGAACACTTGAATAGTCCCTCGAGTGATACGTGCCCTTCTACAACTATCTTGTTAGGTGGAGCAGTGGATAGAGAGCCAGGTCTAGAGTCAAGAAGACTCATCTTTTTGAATTCAAATCTGGCCTCAGATATTTACTAGCTATATGTCCCTAGGCAAGACATTTAACTTTGTTGGCTTCAGTTTCCTCATCTATAAAATAGACTAGAGAAGGAAATGGCAAACCACTCCAGTGTCTTTACCAAGAAAACCCCAAATAGAGTCACAACTTGGACATGATAGAAAAAAATGACTGAGCTTCTAACAATCTGGATTCCATTGTTGAGAAACTGAAATGATCTGCTAGATATAAAGAGTAGTCACAGGGAATTGGTCATTTTTTGCTTAGAATTAAGAGACTGACTGGCTTTACTTTGGGCACAATAAGTACATCAGTATAGTGTTCATATTTTTAGGATATGAGAATTTTAATATGCAAGCATCAATAGAATATTATATACTCATAACATATAAAATCTGCTCTGACACTGTATTATGAAATTCTTACCTTTTAAAGCTTCATTGACATAATTCTGTATATAATACATCCTCATCTCGTCTTGTATGACATGCGGATCATCATCAATTCCGTTAGCTATTATGTACACAGGGATGTCTCCATACTTGGATTTAAACCAGTTAAGTACCTTGCGCAATCCCCAGGGCACCACAGCCACCCTGCTTGGTGAGTTCAGCCATGTGCTATCTGTCATTTCTTGTACTTCTAGATAGTCATTATATTTTGCTGGATCCTCTCTTTCCCAGTCCACAAGGATAGTGGTGTAATGAGTTAAAGCAAGAAAATCAAATGATCCTTGGATTAGCTTTTTTTCACTTTCAGTGAAATAAGGCAAAAAGAAATTGTTCCTTTGGTTCAGCCACTCTCTCATAACATGTGGATAGTCACCAGTGCCAAAAATGGGTTCAGCAAGCCAGCCAATGTCAAATTCCAAGACTCTCTCAGCTACTTCTTTATCTTTTTGGGAGAAAGGGCATGCTGGTTCTACCCAATCAGCCTGTAACGCTATTGATATTTTGCCTTTTTGAGATCTTCTAAAATGCTGATCATACATATGCCAAGCTTGTGCATGGGCCTTCAAAAGATTGTGTCCTGCATTATATGTCATATTCTGTATATGAGGTTCATTCATTGTAATCCAAAATTTAACAAACTCGCCAAGTTCTTGAAAACACAGCCTAGCATATTCTTCAAAAGAATTGACAATTAGAGGGTTCTCCCAGGCTCCATGTTTGACTAAAGGAAGGGGAAGACCTTGATGGTCAGGGGCTGGTTGCCATAATGCAATAACAGGTGTTATGTTGACACGGACAAGCTCACTTACAAAACATCGATAATAATGTAAGATCGTATGATTGACTTGAGATTGGTTCCCCAAAGGAAGAATCTGGGCCCACTTCAGGGAGAAGTAAAAGTGAGTTACGTGGATTTCCTGAAGCAGAGAAATCTGGAGCCTGATAGCAGCAAAGTCCACACAATGAGGCTTCCTTTTTGAAGTCACAACCCCTTCAACTTTAATAAGCTTTTTACTTTGATGGATATCCCAGACATAAACATTCGGATCATTAAACTGGGAAGGAGTTGTATCTACCTAAGAAGAATAAAGAAAACATTAGTTTTTTTTACTAACCAGTCCTGGAAAATTCAGTATGCATAGACAATTCATTAAGTAGAACAATGAATCATAAAAGAAAAGATGAATTGAATATGCTTTAAAAAAAATGCTAAGAATGCTTCAAAATCAAGGAAGTAGGAATTTTCTTTGTCATCACCTGTCTATTACACACACAGTTGCCACAAACAAGCATAAACTTCCAATCTGTAAGGTCATCTTAAAATGAAAAAGAAAAAAACAAAAGCTAAAAATAAGAAGTTGGAAGTATCTTCCAACTACAAAATTACAGAACATACACAAACAAAAAAACCCTGCTCAACTACAGAAGCAACATATTAATTGAAATGTATCATTTAAAATAAGAAAGCAGAAATTATTTAGGTTTTTCAATGGAATGAGCCCATTTTAAGAGCCAGAATCGATGAACTTTGGAAAAAGAAATGTATATATATGTGGATGAACATAAACTTGTACTCCTTGTCACAAATATATACTTATACAAATGTCAGCTGAAATATGTTAAAATACTCAGCATTTATTGAATGATTACTGAGTGCACAGAAGTAAGGAAAGGTAATAAAAAAATATTAATGCAACATTCAACTTTTGTAGTTGTACTGTCTTTTATTGGAGATTTGTGCCAATACACAAAATTAATACACTGACAGAGACATAACTAGGCATTTTTGTGCATAGGGCAAGTACTGCAAAGCAAAAATGTAGCAAACTGCACAAACTGTCTCCTCAGATAGAGGAAGGGGTGGGATGGAGAAAGGGGAGGGTGGCAGAACATTGCAGAGTCAGAGGACACTAGCTGACGGGCACTAGAGTTCACTGTGTGGAAGTTAGAGAGGGAAGAGGGAAGAGCTCACTCTAGATTGCCATCTAATAGATTCCTATTTTAACTAATTATTTTATTAGCTAGCTTCTAAATGCTATAGTTTCTATACCTGGAAGGTATACATGTACTGTCAGTACCCTCTAAATCTGGTTTCTTCTAAACTCATCTCTATGGAGAAAGCCCCACCCCCAATGATAGAGAAAAGTAGTTAAAATACCTGCTAAATAGAACTCTCTAGTGCTATACCGAGTTAAGCAAAACAATTTTATAGTGATTTAAAATAAAAAGTAAGAGCTAATTTTAAAAAATCATCTTTGTGGCAACAATGATTTCTAAACATTTTAAACATATGTATCCAAAATCATCAACATGAATCATTAGAACAAGTGAACATTAACAAAATAGCAAAACCAGGAAAACTGTAGTCCTGTAAGCTAACTCTCCCCAAGAAATGTTAACTGCGTGATACTTAACACTTTGCATTTTCCTCTGCCTCAACATTTTCTTTAAAACTTAAAATAAAAAATCCTCATAGCTTTCAAGTGTCTTCATTTGATCCGCTACCCTACCCTCATTCTAAAAGCAAGGGGTCAGCCTAACTGCAGTTTCGAACGTGCAGTAAAGGTTCTGTTGAATTTTATAGGGCTGTTGAAAATCAGCTGTGGTTCTCTCCAGGGAGGTCAGTACTACACTTATAAAGCAAAGTAATAAAAAAGCTTCATGTCAGAGGGAAATTGCTTTTCTGGAGAATTGTCCCTTGTAGATTACTAGGGCATGCAAGTCCCATAATACTGCAGGAATACTGTCAGAAGTATTTTTCCACTGTGATGCATCCACAAATCATACTTTCTTGGCCTTGTGGCAGAAAAATGTTTGCATGCCCTTTTTGAAGGGAAAATATACAACTTGTGAATAACTTTTTGGTTAGCTTTTAAAAGAATCCTAAAATGAGTAAAAATTTTAAAAATTTATAAGAACTTATAACTGTGATTTACAAAGGCAGCAGTCATATTTCTAATTTTAGTCTCAATAACAGCCGATATATAAAAGAGGATTTTTAGGCTATTCTTTTTTCTTTTTTTGTTCAGTAATCCATCACGTATGATTTCTTCAATAACATATTTTTACAAAATATTTTAAAATTAGAAATGGCATTAGGGTTCTGCAAAGCTTCACCAAATATCAAGGAATTTGTAATGGATTGTTTAAGGGAAAACTAAACCAGGATATTAAATCTCATCTTTCATATTTTTTTTTCCTTATAGAGCTCTGATATAGGATATAGTGGGTGGGGAAAAAAATGCCACTTTCAGATTTGCCGAATAGAAATGGGAGAAATTTTTTGTCTCTGCCTCCAATATATGAGTAGTGCCATGCTTATATTCTGTACAAGAAATGCTTTAACTTGGGAATCAGTTCATCTGGGTACATTACAATGATTAAATGAACTGATAGCCTAAGTAAACTGTGGACCTCTTATTGTTGATTATCTGGGCCTCAAGGCCCAGCACTCTATCCACTGTGCCACCTAGCTGCCTAGAAAGAAGTTCTTTATGTTATTGTATTCTAAGATTATTTTAAAGAAATGTACAAGGCTCTACTCTGTCTGGGTTTCTATATGTTAAAAATTCAGACTTTGGTAGCTGCTGCAGAACAGCTTTTTCCAAAATTTGAAAATGTTGCCTTTTTGCAAAGTGCTTCAGTCCAAATGATAAAAAAGACTAAATTTAAATGGAAAAATTCTGTTTAAATAACCTGCAATAAGAGCTACACAGTTTATTTAGATAGACTATCTGTTCACTTAAGCATAATTACGCACCCAGATGGATTGATCCCCAAATTATGGGATGTAAGAATGGCACTATTCATATATTGGGGGTATGGGCATTTCCTTGCAGTAACAAAAATTTCTCCCATTTCATTTTGGCAGATCTTAAAGTAATTAAAATCTGGCCTTAGATACTTATTTACTAACTGTAGCACCCCAGGCAAATCACTTAACCTCTGTTTGCCTCAGTTTCCTAAACTCTAAGATAGAGATAATAGCAGCACCTACTTTGAAGTTCTGTGAGAATCAAATGAGATAATATTTGTAACATGCTTAGCACAATACCTGGCACATAAGTGCTACACAAATGTTTCTTCCCTAAACCACTTCCTCCCTTCCTAAGTAGTTAACTTTCTCCTCCTCCTCTTCCTTCTTCTTATTATCTTTCTCCCTCTTCCCCCTCGCTTCTTTCTTTTCCTTTTTCTTCTCTTCCTCTTCCTCCTCTAAAACATAATATAAAGCCACCATTGAGTTCAGAAGAGACAGAGGGTTACTATCATCTTTGACAACTAGAGAGCTACAAAAGATTAAGCTGTTCCCAGTTTCTTTTATTTACTTATTTTGTTATATTTTTATATATTTATGTAAATATATTTATTTATATTTATGTAAATATGTTCATATTTACATAAATATATGTTTATATTTACATAAATATATTTATATATTTACTTATTATTTTATATTTTAAATTCTCCCTCCCTCCCTCCTCACCCTGCACTAGAGAAGGCCACCATTGAACATAGACACACATGCACATATGTAAAACCATACTATGCACACTTCTATTTATCTGTTCTTTTTCTGGAGGTGGATAGCATCTTCCTTCATGAATCCTTTGTAGCTGATTTGAGTATAATACTCAAAATAACTTAATCACTCATAGTTCTTGAAACAAAATTGCTATTACTGTACACAACATTTTCTTGGTTCTTATCACTTCACTCTTCATTATTTCATGGAAGGCTTTTCCATGTTTTTCTAAAATCAACCAGCTCATCATTTCTTATAGTGCTGTAGTATTCCATCGCAATCATATACCACAATTTGTTTAGCCGTTGCACAATGGATGGGCATCCCCTCAATTTCTAATTCATCGCCACCACAAAGAGAGTTGCTATAAATATTTTAGAACATACAGCTTCTTTTCTTTTTTTTCCTGGATCACCTTGGGAAACAGACCTAATAGTGGTATTGCTGGGTCAAAAGGTTTTATAACTCTTTAGGCATAATTCCAGGTTGCTCTCCAAAATGGTTGGATCTGTTCACAGTTCCACCAGAAGGATATTAGTGTCCCAATTTTTCCACATCCCCTCCAACACTTGCCATTTTCTGCTGTCATTTTAGTCAATCTGCTAGCTGTGAGATGATACCACAAAATTATTTTTATCCCTTAAGTTTAAAAGGGAACAAATAGACCAAGGTTAATTTCATTTTCTCCTGTATGCACTAGAAAAATCTAGGAAAAAATAATTACCAGGATCTGTACAGGTAAATATTGGCCTTTCTGACTGTTGATGGAAGGATAAAGGCAGTATGATTAGAAAACTGGCAATCTTCCACAAGTCTATGTAAAGAAAAAAAGCATATATATTTAAGGACACCAGAAGGCCTGGGGTTTCCCCAAGAGAGTCCTTCCACTGCCAATGACCAAGACCCTTCACCATTTAATAGTCTGGCTTCATATACTACTGTAGCCTAACAAATGGCGAGGAGGCTCTGCAAACTTAGCTTGGATATCTGCTTGATCTGTGGAAGGCACCTCTCCAGTTTGTTGGGCCATGCTAAGGCCTGTTATCCCCTGACACAGCCCTCAAAATCTCAGGTGGTCTCACAATCAGGTATCAGAGACAGGTAAAGAGAGACCTGTTTATGTCATAGTACAGGCTCTTTACTGTTTTTGTGTCATGGACTAGCAATCTGGTGAAGCCATGCTCAGAATGCTGGGTGACCACTTCTCCAAATCGTGTTTTTTAATGCATAAGGCAAAATACATAGAAATATCAAAGAAAACAATTATATTGAAATGCAGCTATTTAAAAAATTCTTTTCCTTCTCAGTGGATATAGGTAGGGAGAGAAGGGAGAGAGGTTGCAACTCAGAGTTTTAGAAACAAATATTAAAAATTGTCTTTACATGCAAATGGGAAATAAAACACTCAATGGCATATAGAAATCTATCTTGCCCAACAATAAAATAGAGGGGAAGGGGATAAGGGAAGAGAAGGGTGTGATAGAAGGGGGGGCAGATTGGGAGAAAGGTAATCAGAATGCACTATGTCTTGGGGTGGATTGAGGCGAGAGATGGGAGAAAATTTGGAACTCAAAATCTTGTGGAAGTGAATGTTGAAAACTAAAAATAAATTAATTAATTTTAAAAAGTTCTTTAAGTTAACAAACCCCAGATAAAGAATGTATCTGGGTAAAGTTGAAACACTAAAGACCTAATATGTGAAAGGCTGATTTTGCCTACCTGTTCATCATTTTATATTCTAGAAGTCAAAACAACAAATGGGACTAATGTTGGATAGACAAGGAAAGCAGAAAAATTTGGGATAATAAGCAGAAATAAATGAAGTGGTAGGGGTAAGGCACCTGAGGGCCAATTGATAACAGACTTTCTAAAAGTCCTAAAATTTTGGAAAAAATCATTTTTAAGTTCCTCTAACACTAAAAAGGTTTAAATAAAGAAATATTTTATGAAGAAGTATTTGTTTTTATTTGTAGCTATCTCTTTTAGGTTAGACAAGAATTCTTTCTACAAAGGTTACAAAAAAAATTTAATTTCTCCTGTTTCATAAAACTCTAAGAATTATACCCTCCAATTTCCAAATTTATGAAATTATTTTTGATATTCTATAAGACTATATAATAGGTGTATTAAGCAACTACTCATAGTCCAGAGCTGGAAAGGCCTTGAGAGTCCAACCTCTACATTTTACAGATGAGGAACTTGAGGCCCAGAGTGACGATAATGATTTTTTATCATATGATTTTATGATAGCATTTGTTGATTATGGTTTTTTCCATGATAAATTTAAAGGACCAGTGTACAGTTACAATATTTTAGTATTCTTTTGAATATTTCTTTCTAAAAATACCACTTCTGAGGCTCTGAAGTTGCTTAGAGGTCCCTGTCTATAAATACTTAATTTCATGTCCCTCTTCTCTGATATTTCATACAAATCTAATTGCACAAATGCTCACCATTTCTAATGATTTTTACCCGAATTCATTTTCTTCCATCATGTTCCTCCTACCTCTCTGGCTATTCCTTAGTTTTTGTCTCCTGCCCCAGCAGATCCCCCTTGTCTCAGGAGTTGAGAATTCTGTAGGGTTGGGAGATGTAAGGAGAAAAATAGCAAGTTCCCTCCATGGATCTTACCACTGTAACAGTGACTGAGAAGGAAAAGGACTGGATAGAGTTCCAAGAGCTTGTTACTGGTGCCAGGAAAACCACTGATGTGGGAAGACTAGTGGTAAATGAGCCCAGATATAGTATGGAGAAACAAGAAAGATGATGCAGCAGTTGGAGATGAATCACAGGCTATGTAGTAGAAGAAAGAAAGCATTAACAGATAATAAAGGAGTAGGAGAAGTGAAAGGCAGGCTGAGGTTACAGTATTTTGATATTGGATCTCCTCCCTACATGCCTACTGAACTCTTCCACTTCTACCCTTAACGTCTTTTTTTCTTAATCATGGCTTTCAGATAGTCCACTAATTTTAAGATTAAACCTCCTGGATCTATTTTCCAGATCAATTGTTTTTCCAATGTGTCATGTTGTCTTCTGCTTTTTCATTCTTTTGGTTTTATTTTATTGCTTCTTGATTTCTTGAAAAGTCATTAGCTTCTATTTACTCACTTCTAATTTTTAAGGAATTATTTCCTTCAGTGAGCTTTGGTACTTCCTTTTCCATTTGGTCACTTCTACTTTTTAAGGGTTTTTTCCCTCAATGAATTTTTGTGCCTCTTTTTCCATTTGGCCAATTCTGTTTTTCAAGGTATTCATTTCCTCATTGGCTTTTTGTGCTTCTTTTACCATTTGGCCAATTCTATTTTTTAAGGTGCTATTTTCTTCAGTATTTTTTGGTATCTCCTTTATCAAGCTTTTGACTCTCTTTTCATGATTTTTTTTATATCACTCTCATTTCTCTTCCCAAGTTTTTTCTACCTCTCTTACTTGATTTTCAAAATCCTTTTTGAACTCTTCCATAGCCTGAGGCCAATTCATATTTTTTGAAGGCTTTAGATGATGGAGCTTTGACTTTGTTATCTTCTTCTGAGGGCATGTTTTGATCTTCCTTGTCACCATAGTAACTTTCTATGGTCAGAATTTTTTTCTATTGTTCGCTCATTTTTCCAGTCCGTTTCTTGATTTTTAACTCTTTGTTAAAGTGGGGCTCTGCTTCCAGGATGGAGGGTGTACTGTCCTAAGCTTCAGGGGTTTTTGTGCTTCTGTTTCCAGAAACACTTCTAGGGACCTTCAAGTTTTCAGTTCTTCCAAGGAGGTATGATTCAAGGAGAGGTGTTTACTACTCTCCTGGCCTGTGCTCTGTTCTGTGAGTGATCACAAGCACTCTTTCCTGCCCTGGAACTGTGATGAGGGTTGCTGTTCTACTGCAGGTGCAAGCTCTAGTGTTCTACTTTTCCTTCTCTCTCTGAGACTGCCACCCAGGACTGTGACCCAGATCTGAGTGTGGGTAAAGCAACAGAGTCCTATCCTCAGTGCCAGCAAAGAGACCCCTGTAATCTCCTACCAATCAGTTGTTCAACTTCCTTATTATCTCTGGGCGAAGAGCTCTGGAAGCAGACAATGCTGCTGCTGATTCAGTCACTCCCAAGGCCTGCTCCTGTTTTTCTGGGGCATGGTTTTTGCTAGCATGACCTGTGCTGGAATGTGCTCCATTGTCACCCAAGCACAATATACCTTTCAGGCTAACCTTCTAAGTTGTCTTTGTAAAATTATTTCACTCCATCCTTTTGTGGGTTCTGCCTATCCAGGAATTGTTTTATGGCATTATTTAAAGGTGTTGGGAGGGGTTTGGGGGAGAGCTCAAGCAAGTCATTGCCTTTTCTCTACCACCTTGGCTCCACTTCTCTCTTTACCCCTAACATCTTAAAGGAAGCAAATAAATTTTGTTGTAATATTAAGTCCATCCCAAAACTATCTGAATCAGTTCAGCTGAACTAGTGCCTAAAGACAAGGTTTCTGAGGAAGGATGTCACTACCTAGACAACTCAGTAATTTATACCTTCAAACTCTGAAGGCAGCTTCTCCTTCCCCTTTCATTCAATGGTAGGAAAATAGAGCATCTGGAGAGCAGTTAGAAGTACTGACTTCAAGAACTGTGAACCATGGCAAGTGTGTTCAATGAAGGTGACATGAAAATACTTCAGGATCTCCACCTATTTTCCAATGACAGTGGGTGGAAGCTTATAGTCTTTGGGGGGCAGTATCACCTCATCTTTCAGAGACAGTTCCATATATTTCAAATCATCAGGTTTGTGTAGCAGCTCTTGTGAATAGGAAGGTCATAAAATCATAGACTTAGAGCTGCAAGGGACCTTAGAAGTCATCAGGTATAACTATCTCATTTTATGAATGAGAAGGTTGAGACCCAGTAAGATTAAAGTACTTGCCTGTGATCACATGGCAACTAACTGAAAGGGCCAGGATTTGAGCCCTAGTGCTCTGATTCCCAGTCCAGTGCTCATTCTATTGTACCATGCACCAATCCTCTAAAACAGCTGAATCTGACTGAACAGTAAGTACCCTGGATGGAAGAGAGGACCCCACAGTTATGGGACTAGCAGGACACCAAAAGAAAGTTCTAGATGGTAACTGGTTGCCTAAAAAAGAAAGAAAAATAGGGAGAAAAATTTGCATCAATTGCAATCCTAAATATTGGGGAAGAAAAGAGATATTTAGTTCAATTCATGAAAGAATTCTGGCAGCTAAGGATGATTTGGGGCTGGAAGAAATACGCTCCTGGCCAAATTTTGAAAAATAACTTGACTGAAGCACACTCAAAGTAACACTGATGTGCATACTTCTCCAGCTTAATACTGGAGTACAAAAAGAGGGACCCAACACAGAACCGAGAGAGAGAGATAAAGGTGTTGTTAACAGGTGACAGAGCCTAAGCATCTGGGAGCTGGCCACCAATAGTGGACTCCTCTGGATTGTCACTACAGAACACAGCATAGCCTCTGCTTCAGGACTCTATTTATATTTCTATTAATGAAATCATTCTACTTCCAGCACTCAAAGTTGAAAACCACTGAATGATCCTTTACTCTTTCCTTTACCGTGCCCCTACCAAATTCAGTCACTAAGTCTATTATTTCTACCTTTGTAATATTTCTCACATTCATTCCCTTCTCTCCATTCTCACTGTCACCATCCTAGTTCAGGTCCTTAATAGTTCTCACATTATATTCCTCATTAACTGTTTTGCTCTAATCTCTGGCCACTCCAGTCCACCATTGTGTCTTCTTCCATATAAATCTTCCTAAACCACAGTTCTGGTTTTATTGCTTCCTATTCAAAAGCCTCCTATGGCTCCCTATTAAAGTAGAAGCCTGTTTGAAGGAATGTACTCTTTCTGACTTCATTTTTGTATTCCCAACACTTAGTGTAATGCCCTACACAAAACAGACAATTAGTATATGTCTAATTGAATTTTTGTCATTTAATTAAGCTAATATTTATTAAGAACCTACTATGTTCTAGGCATTATGCTAAGCACTAGGGATACAAAGAAAGGGAAAAAATTTCTGCTCTCAAAGGACTCATTCATAGTATGATGAGGGAAACAATATGCAAATGACTGTGCAAGCAAAATACCTACAGGAGAAATTAGAGATATCCTCAGAGAGACATCACTAAGATTAAGGAGGACTAGAAAAGGCATCTTCTTGAAAGCAGGAATTTAGTTGAGACTTTGAAGGAAGTCTAAGAAGCCAGGAAGCAGAAATGAGGTGGTGTTCCAGGCATGGGGGATAGCCAGGGGAAATCCTGGGAGTTGGGAGATGGAGTGTCACATACAAGAAAATCAAGGCATGGACGTGAATTGTTGAGATTTCTTAGCATTTAAGACCCTCCATTATAGTATTTGTTTCCGTCCTACCTTGCTAGATTTATCTTTTTACTACTGTATATCATGCATCTTCCATTTTTGGTCAAATAGGACTTTTCCCTATTCCCCAAATATACTCTTAAGTATTCCTATTTCTGTGTCAAAACAGATGACTACTATTCATTTCTTAATGATTCACATAGGAACTAAAGAGACTGCCAGAAAGAACCAAGTAGCATTGTCAAATTCATGAAGTCTGAATCTGAAAACCACAGGGATACAAGCAGTGGTTTCTTCACTGCTACCCATTAAAAAGAAAAGGATAAAGAATTTTTAAAAAATGATCTGGAAAGTAAACAGCTAAGAATATGTTATCTAAGAATGAGATTTGAATTTCTGGATGACAATTTAAAATTATAGAAATGCCAGATTCCTGGCTAGAGATAGAGTCTACTTAAGGTTGATAAAGTTTTATTTGCCTGGTAAATTTATGCTATATTTGTAATTTATACTGTATTATCATCTAAAAAAGGGAGTTGAACATCATATCAGTTCATATTCATTTTATTCATGAGGCTATCCATTCATCTGGTTCTCTGCTACCCCTTTTCCTTGTGCCTTTAATCTTTTCCAATAAGTCCCATCTTCTCATTATATGGTCAAAGTATTTGAGCTTCAACTTTAGAATTTAACCTTCTAATGAAACAGTTTGAATTATTTTCTTAAGTATTGATTGATTTGGCCTCCTTACTCTCAGAAGTCTTCTCCAGCACCACAATTCAAAAGCATAGATTCTGTGGTGCTCAGCTTTTTTTCTAGTCCAACTCACCATCATATATTGCTACTGGAAAAAGCATAGCTTTGACTATACCTGCAAGGTGATGCCTCAGCTTTTTTTAATGTGCTGTCCAGATTTGCCATAGCTTTTCTTACAAAGAGGAAGAATCTTTTAATTTTATGACTGCAGATGCTGTCTGCAGTGATCTTTGAGCCTAAGAATATAAAAATCTGACACCACTTCCATTCTTCTCCCTTTATTTGCCAGGAAGTGATGGGACTGGTGCCAAGATCTTAGCATTTTTTATGTTGAGCTTCAAGCTAGATTTTATACCCTCCTCTTTCACCAAGAGGCTTCTTAATACTTCTTTACTTTTTGCCATCAGAGTGGTAACTGCATATCTGAGATGATAATTTCCCCAACAACCTTAATTATGGCTTTTGATTCATCCAGTCTGACATTTCACATGATGTACTCTGAATATAAATTAAATAAATCGTTTGAATTTTGACAACTTATAGCCTTGTAATGCTCCTTTTCCAATTTTAAACGAATCAGTTGTTCCATGTTGGTTTCTAACTGTTGCTTCTTGGCCCACATATAGTTTCCTTAGGAGACAAGTAATATGATCTGGCACTCCCATCTCTTTTGAGGATTTGTCATATTTTATTGTGATCCACACAGTCAGAGACTTGAGTGTAGTCAATGAAGCAGAAGTAGATATTTCTCTGGAACTCCCTTGCTTTCTCCATAATCTAGTGAAAGTTAGCAACTTGGTCTCTAGTTTCTTTGCATCTTCAAAAACAAGCCTGATCTTCTGGTAACACTCAATTCACATAATGCTGAAGCCTAGCTTGCAGAATCTTAACCATAATCTTGCTAGCATGTGAAATAAGCCTAATTTTTGGCAATTTGAATATTCCTTGGCATTGCCCTTCTTTAGGATTGGGATGTAGCTAATCTTTTTAAATCCAGTGCTTTCCAAAGCAGTGTTGTGATTTCCAAATTTGCTGGCGTATTAAGTGCAGTCCTCTAACAGTATCATCTTTTACAGTTTTAAATGTTTCAGCTAGAATTCCATCACCTCCACTATCCCTATTGTTAGTAATGCTTCCTAAGACCCACTTGACTCCACTGTCCAGGATGTCTGGCTCTCGATAAGTAATGATACCATGTAGTTTTCAGTGATGTTAAGATCTTTCTTGTAGAGTTCTTTTGGGTATTCTTCTAAATCTCTTCTGCTTCAATTAAATCCCTTCCTTTTAATTTTTATCATGCCCATTTCTGCATGAAATTTATCCTTGGTATCTCTAATTTTTTTTAAGAGGTCTGTTGGTTTTTTCTGTTCTGTTGTTTTCTTCTAGTAATCTGCATTGCTCATTTAAGAAAACCTTAATCTCTCCTTGGTATTCTCTGGAATTCTGCATTCAGTTGGGTATATCTTTCGCTTCCCTTTTTCTTCTTTTCTCAATTATTTGTGAAGTCTCATTGGACAGTCATTTTGAGTTTTTTTTCTCTTCTCTTTGAAATATCTTTTCTTTGTTTGTTTCTGCCCTCTGTACAATACTGTGAACCTCTGTCCTTAGTTCTTCAGGCACTCTACTATATCTAATCCTTTAAATCTATTCATCACCTTGATGTCATATTCATAAAGGATGTATTTTTAGGTCATAGCTATATAGTACTTTCTTAATTTAAATGTGAATTTTGCAATAAGAAACTCATGATCTGATCTATAGTCAGCTCCAGGTCTTATTTAACTGAGTATATTGAACTTTTCTGTCTTTGGCTGCAAAGTACATAATCAGTCTGATTTCTATATTGACCATCTGCTGATATCCATGTGTGGAATCACCTTCTGGGTTATTGAAAAAGAGTGTTTATTATGACCAGCAAGTTAATTTGACAAAACTCTCTGCCCTGATTCATTTTGTACTCCAAGGTCAAACTTACCTGTTCTTCCAATTACATTTAGATTTTCTACTTTAGCATTCTAATTCCCTATTGAAGAATGTGACATCTTATTTTGGGGGGGAGTGTTATTTCAAGATGCTGTATGGATCATATAACTGATCTTCATGAACTGATCAACCTTGGCCTCTTTGGTATCAGTGGTTGGAGCATGGACTTGTATTACTATGATGTTGAACAGATTGCCTTGGATTCAAACAGATATCATTCAGTCATTTTCAAGATTATACCTCGACACTGCTTTTTTTCATCCTTTTATTGACCATGAGGGCTACTCCATTTCTTCTAAGGGATTCTTGCCCATAGTAGTATATGTAGTGATCATCTGAATTAAAATCACTCATTTTCATCCATTTAAGCTCCCTGACACCCATAAGATATTGATGTTTAATCTTTCTACCTCTTGTATAACCACATCCCGCTTTTTTTGGTTCATAGGTCTGACATTCCAGGTTCCTATAAAGTATGGGTTTTTATAGTATTGGACTTTCCTTTCATTGCCAGACACCTCGACAGCTGAGCTTCATTTTAGCATTGGTCCAGCTGCTTCATTAGTACTAGAGCTACTTGTAGTTGTCCTCTGCTCTTCTACACTAGCATATTGGACACCTTTAGACCTGGGGGGCTTATCTTCTGATGACATCTCTTTTAGCATTTTAGTAGTGTCCATGGTGTTTTCTTGGCAAAGATACTGGAATGGTTTGCCATTTCCTTCTCCAGTGGATCACCTGTTGTCAGAAGTCTCCACTGTGACCTGTCTGTCTTGGGTAACCCTATATGGCATAGCTCATAGATTCATTGAACTATACAAACCCCTTACCACAATAAGGCAGTGATCCAGGGGGTCTCAAATACATCCAAATGCCTAAAATTTAGGCAACAATCAAGAGGAACTAGAGATCCTAAGAGAAGGCTGTAATTTTGATCTTGTAGCAATCACTGAGATTTGGTGGAATGAAACTCATGATTAGACTATGGCTACTCTGTTCCAAAGAAATAGGAGAGGTAAAGGAACAGGGGTAGTGGTGTATATTAAGAAGATACCCTGACATAAGAAAATCCAGGAACCAAAGGGAGAACATTTTGTGTGAAAATCAGGGAAAGGAAAAAATAGAAATGATTTTATCTTTGGAATATACTGAATATTTAGACAGAAAGAAGAAGAAAAAAATCAGCAGTTTAGGAACCAAATCACAAATCTGGTATAGAAGTATGATGCTGATAGGGAAAGAAGGGGCATCAGTTATCCAGATATTGGCTGCAGTCTTCTCTCTTCCAATAGGAGAGGTAATATCTTCTTGACTTGCCTTAATAATAATTTCATCTTTTAAAAGGTAGAGGAATCAAATTTTATTCTCAAAACTACCAAGAGACAAATTTAGTCTTGATGTGAAGAAAAATCTTTTAACAATTAGAGTAATCCCAACATTACCTTGGGAGGGAGTAGGTTCTCCTCTATTGGAGATCTTCAAGCAGAAACTATATAACAATATATGGGGTATGTGGCACTGGGTCTTCTTTTTCAGATATGGATTGAAATAGATGAGTACTTATGTCCCTCCCATCTCTAAGTTCTATCTACCTTATAAGATAGTTATTTATGAACATATTCTTTCTTTCTTTATAGACTTTAAGCTCCTCATGATTTATTGTTTTTTCTTTTGTGCTTTGAATATGGTGGCTTATGCAAATATATGTCTACTTCTATGACCCTATGAATCTGAATGTGATCTCCGATGATCCAAATTGAAACCCATCCTTTGACTCCCCATCTTAGTGACTGCTCTTCTTATCTCCCCATGTTTGACATCATGGGAGCACCCAACATGCTGGGGGCCTTCCTCACTTTCTCTTACACTGTAAGGATACCAATGAAGCCCACTAGCGATCAATCAGTTTTGCCTCATTCTTGTCATGTTTTTTTAACAAATCCAACATCTCTCTGATGTTCTCCTTTACTCCAGTACTTTTCGGGAGTTTCTCATTTGTTATGTGTTCTTTCCACTGTCTTCTAAATGCTACTCATCTTTAATACTTCAGAGACTGCAGTATTTCAAGATCTATGGCCATAAACAACATTGGTATAATATTGGTGTCAAAAAGATGAGTTTTATTTCAGCAAAAATTTTGAAGTCATTAAAGGAGCTTTGCAATTTCCCAAAGGCAATTAAGTCTGTTCTCCACAGGAAATGACTCATTACTAGAGTGGGAATCTTTCTTGAATCAGTTGTCTATATAGTCAAACCACCAACTTACTGAGTAGAGATAAAAATGAAGAGAATCAAAATGAAGTTAGAAAAAAGAAAATAGAAAATAAGATAGGCATCAAATTAAAACAAATTCAATCTAACCTACTAAATAAGTTATTGAAAACAAAAAATAAGGTATTGATGGAAGAAAGTTTATAGACACTGATGGCAATAATTTCATGCAGAAGTTTAAATGATATCATTTAACTGATTTGACTATAATGAGGAATTCCAAAGTGACTTAAATGCCTATTGGCAAATACTTGACTTACTTGTCATTCGGAAAGATATACAGCCTAGGAAAACAGAAGTTTATTATACTATAAACTCATTTATAAAAATCTGACAAAGAAGGATAATGGAAGATATTGAGTGTTGTTACATCATAAAATACAGAAAAGCAGTGGAACAAGTTTGAAAGAAATTTTGGCAAGAGACCCCAACTAAGCAAAGTCAATCTAAGGGTATTTAGGCATGAAACTAAAAAGAAGATGCCAAACAGAAAAAAGATAGAAAGGATTTACAAAGTTAAAAAAAACCAAACATTTCCCATTTACATAAATATTTAAGAAAATGATATGCATGTGCCCCAAGGGAAGAAACAGACTTTCAAAAGTGGTGTTCCATGGTAAGATACATCTTTATCATCACAAATATATCAAATGAATAAAAGATATAGAGAATACAAGATCTGCTCTTATAGTCTGTTTATTATAGTTTATTGACTATGTGATCCCTTGTTCCAAAGCCTATTGGTATGGAACTTCCTTCTTATTGGTGGAGATGAATGTCCTGCCCTGCCCTGCTCAAGGGATAGGGCAAAGTTGATGAGACATAAAAGAGTTTTGGTCTTCTCAAGTTCCTTTTGGGGGATTCATCATTTGGGTGCTCTTGGCTTCCAACTTTGAGAGAGAAGATGGAAGACACCACCCCACTTCAGGTTGCTGAAGCAAAAGACTCTGGGAAGACATGAGAGGTGAGATAAGTTTCTATCATGTCCCTATTTCCAGCTTGCTATCCCAGAGACTTCATGGAATTTCCCTTTGGTAATGAGATCCAGGACACTCTCTTGGGTGAGCTGAGTCATCTTGCTCCCAATAGAAGAGCTCCTTCACTTTATATAGTGTGGTATATATTTTCCTATGTATAACTTCTCTGTTTTCTGTTTTGCAATGATTTGGATAAAGTGATTTCTTTGCTATTCACTATGCACGTTCATTGTAGAACTGGTATTTGGTGAGAAAAGTGTTGTCTTGGATATAGGGCTTGGGGTTCCTCTTTCTCTTCAAAACAACAAAGTGGTCATTAGTTAGATTGAAACTGATCACATCACCTAGACAACAAAGAAGAGAGTAGACAGATCTATCCCCTTTCTCTAAGGAGAACAGAGGAGCCTCTGGCCCTAACCTCTTTGCAGGAATGAAAGCCTCCCTTGGAGAGGGGTGGGAGGAGAAGAGGGTAGAGCTGTCTATTCTGCCTCCCTTCAAGTCATACACAATGACAGCACCTTTGCCATATGAGGCCCCTCTCAGTACAGAAGGCTTACACAAAACAGAGAGATGTATGTTCACCTAAGGTGTTTGCCATCATCATGGAGGAAATTTAGTACAGTCTAAGTTTTGGAAGCTTTCCATCTATATAATGAGGTGCTCTAAATACCCTTGTTTAAGGATGACATTAGGTCATTTTGATGATTCAATCAAGCCTCCAAACAAGGCAGAGTCTTCTGGAAGTGATTCATAGCCACTCAAGAGTTTGGGCTAATAATCAACAAAGGAAAAACCAAATGAATGAAAAATACCTATTAACCATATTATAGAGTTCAAATAGGTGAAAGATCCATAGGGTTTATCCATGAGAATATAATTTTGGTACAGATTGTGAATAGGAATAATAAGTTGGGCCCAGACTTAAACAGGAAAAATCTTATATATACACTAGGCATATAATAAATGTTTAGTGAAAGAACAAATGAGTTCTTTTTTTTATTCTCCAAGGTGCCTAGGATAGTTTCTTGAACATAACATATTCTCGTTTAGGTCCACAATCTAAAGTGGTTCACATTTCATGTAATCTCTTTATAAGGAGTGGAAATTCCATTTACTGGGTAATAAAACATCAGTTCTACTTACACTCTTTTAAAGATTTATCAGTATTATTCATTGTTATTCAACAAGCAAGGTCTGCCAAAAGTCTTTGTGTAAACTTAAACCTGCCAGAAGACCTTTGGGACACCTTGCACAAGCCCAGGTCTACAGAACTGAAACAAAATTGGAGGAAAACAAAATAAATTGTCATTATTGATCATTTATATTTCTATCTCCATCAGTATCACAGGGCTTAGAACATAGCAGGCACTTAATGAAAATTTTTTCATTTAGTCAGTCATTGTAAGATACTGTGACTCCTAAAAGTAGCTCCAAAAAGGGCAAGACTAGTTTTTTTCTATATTTCTATTATTCAGATCATGAAGATAAATAAGCTGTAAGAAAATGTTTTGAGTCTTTATAAATCAACCAATTTTGCCATTATTATATATAGTCGCTATATATACCACTATATATATATATATATATATATATATATATATAGACAGAGAGAGAGAGAGAGAGAGAGACATAATCTCAAGTCAGTCTTGAAGCCAAGAAGACCTGTGTTCAATCCTGCCTCTGACAATCAATCAATTAATAAACATTTATTAATTATCTAAGTTCCAGGCACTGTACTAAGCTCTAGGAGTATAAAAAGAGGCAAAAGACAATCCCTGTCCCCAAGGAGCTTACAATCTAATGAGGAGACATGCAAACAAATGTATACAAAGCAAGCTATCTACAGGATAAATGGGAAATAATCAACAGAGGGGAGGCACTAGAATTAAGAGGGGTTAGGGACTTAAGAGTAAAAGATGGGATTTTATTTGAAATTTAAAAGGAGTGGTCAGTAAGGAGAGAAGAAGAGGGAAAGCATTTCAGGCATAGAGGACATCCAGAGAAAATGTGACACTGACTGACTTTGTGACTCTAGGTCAAGCATTTCTCAGTGTTCTTGGTAGCTCTCTAGCACTCTAAGTTGTAGAGAAGTTGCCACGCTAAGTTGGTAGAGAGAGTTTCCTCACTTGGGAGAGCCATATACTAATGAAATCATAGGTACTGTCCATATAAATAAAGTCCAAGGTTCCATAAAAATAGAATGAGCTCCTTTGATAAATATTTTGCTAAAATCTAGATTAAATTTATCTCTAAATTAAGACTCTAAGGAGTTCTTATCCTTTCTTCTGTCATGGACCCCCATGGCAATATGATGAAACCAAGAGATACCTTCTCAGACTAACATTTTCATGGCTTATGCATAAAATAGGAATAAAATGAAATACATAGGATTACAAAGGAAAACAATTATATTGAAGTATGGTTATCATTTTTTTTTTATTCACAGCTCCCTCCACAAACCTGGAACCTAACTACCCATGGTTTCCCTGGTTATCCTTGTATCTCAGATTAGGAACCTCAGCACAGCACTACACTAGCTGTTACATGTCAGAAAAGAGAATAATATTGGCCTGGCATAACCTGCTCTTGATGAAATGGTGCTGACTCCAGATGCTTCATAATCTTTTCTCTAAGAATCTCTTCTAAAATCTTGCTGGTAATCAAAGTTAAGCTTACTGGCCTAGAGTTTGGCAAACTCTACTCTCTTCCTTTTAAAAAAAAAAAAACAACTGGGAGACTTTTCCTTCAGTTTTGCTGTGTCTCTCCTTCACTCCATGATTTTCATAGCACTATGGTGGCTCAGCAGTTATACCTAAATGCTCTTTCCATTCAAGCCAGTTGTTTTTAAAAGTATATAATGCAACTCTAAAAATGACTACTACCTTTAAATTTTGAGAGATAAAAGAATTCCATTGAGCCTGGGAATACCAACAAATACCTCTTGATGGATTGTCTTATAGTAATTACATACCACAGTGAATATTAACATTAAGAATATATTTAGTTTTATAAATGAAGATTAGTGAATTATTGAAGGCTAACTAAATTCATACTGTTTCTTCCTCATTAAAACTTGGTACGTTTAATTTTCTCTTTTTCCCACTGCTTCAAGTTCATTATGGAAGTGGGAATCTTTTTGTGGAAGGTATACTTTATCAAATTTGCTATTTGACATGCATCATTATTGAACTGTATGACCCAAAGAATTGAAAATAGATAGCTATTTTCAGCCTAAAAATGAAACACTACTTACTAGAAACAAGACTTGATGGGACTGTTGATTTCTGACAGCTGACTTACTTGAATGTAGTTGTCAACAACTCCCCAAGCAAAGCCACAAGGAAATGTCCCTTCTATTGGTAGATTTTCTGGTAAAGAAGGGAAGCCATTTCTTTCTATCAGCTTTTGGTAAAACAAGGCTGAAGACTTTGGCAGCAGCTTCTTATCATGACTTAGGAAATCTATGTAAAATAATCCACGTCTAATGCTGTATCCTCTGTGCCATTCAAAGCCATCCATGAGGGACCAAACAGTATAACCAATGACTTCGACTCCATCATATTTGATGGCTAGTAGGAGGAAAGGAAAGGGGAGAGGGAGGGAAGAAAAGACAAAATAACCTTGAATTACTCATTTGTCTCATGAGTAACACATTATATGAAGTCCTCAGTTCTCTAAAATATAAATGAACAAATGCAACTCCTCATAATTAAGATATTTATTTATAATAACCCACTTGGCAGTGTATATAATAATAATTGAATCTTTTGATTTTTAGAACTATCTCAAAGTTATTAGGGGAAAATTTTATTTCTTTTCTTAAATGCTTAATGGTTCTGAGATAATTTTAAAAGTACAAATTAATAATTAAGTCTGCATGGTCCACAAAAGTTAAAACCGAAAGATACACTCTTTAGTTTAAAAGCATCTTTCAGTAGCAGCACTCCAGCAATTTTTTAAAAAATTCATTTAAATAGATCTTTAGTTCTATTATTTAAATACTTAGGTTAAGTATAATGTGCATGATTTAGTAAATGAATTTTTTAAAAAAATTACACAAGGCTGCAATCAAACCTAGACTTTAATGTTAACCCCACAAAGAAGTCTCCCCTCGTGTTACCATATACCATATACCATTACAAAACTAATTCTAATTTCCTAGCAATGGAATGACTTTCATTTCATTCAAAGATAGTGCCTTTAAAAGTACAGAAAAGCTATTGTGTAATTATTTTCCTATGACATTCTGATGTACTCTATTCAAAATTACATATTTATGCTCTTTACCATCATTTAATAGCATAGAAGCACATAAACTAGGAGCTATATATTTTTGGGGGGAAGGGAGAAGCATTGTTCTTAATGGGATCTAGCAGAAAGAGTTCAGACTCCCAAGCCAGAATTTTACTCACCTCTACAGAATGTAACTAATATTGTTATTTGTACAATTTTTCAACGTTTCAAACTGGAAAGGTACTATGTAAGTGCTATTACCATTGCCATAACGTATCTTATTGGCTATATGACTCTGGGCAAGTCACTTAAACTCAGTTTCCTTATCTGTAAGAACGGTGATAATATACCTGCCAGGTTCTTATGAAGATAAAATGAGACAATAAAGTGCTTTGTAAACTATAAAACACTATGCAAGTTCTAGTTATTGTTATAATAATATTATTGTTATAGTTAATAAATATTAAAATATTGGAATTTAATAAGCTTAGGCATTATTCTTAATGAGTTTCTTTGCAGGAAATTAATATGTTAGCAACATTCCTACCTTTTAAAGTTTCCATAATGAACTTTTTGAGGTAATACATGTACTTGGCATCATCCCTCTTGGTGGTGCCTGAAACAAACCAGCCATTCTCCACAATGAAAATCTGCGGATGGTTATATTCAAGGTCTATCCAGGAAAGGAGCTGCCTCAGACTTGGTGATTCTAATTGTCGAAACTTCATATGAGGATCCAAGAGCTGAAAACTCAGGGTTGGTCCAAAGGAAAGTGCAAAAAAGTCAGCTGTTCCCTGGATGAAGTTTTTCTCAGATTCAGTAAAATCTGGCAATAGAGATGAAAGGTTTTCCTTCATGCTCTGTGGGTAGTCACCATCAATGAAAATTGGTTTGGCAAACCAGCCCAATACAAAGTCAAGAGATTTTTGACATTCTTTTAAGTCATGGTCAGTCATTTTTCGGGGACTGATCCAGTGGGAACTAAGTGCAATAGACACTTGTCCTCCTTGAGTTGAACGAAAAGAAGTATTGTAGAGATGCCAGACTTTAGCATGGGCCTACGAAAGAAAGAAAGAACCATCAGTTTGCTTTTGTTCTGACTTGAAACGTTTCAGCAATGACTTCCACTGTTGCTGGTTTCAGCACCCAACCTGCTTACCAACCATACCTCTGCAATAAAATCCTCATTTTAAATGCCAGAGCTTTCCAGTGCCCTCCAGTGCTATAATATCAGCCAGCAGAAGAATACAGTTTCCTCATACATATGAAGGGAATTCAATCAGTACGATAAAGCTTAAGCGAATATCCAATCAATCAATCAATCAATCAATATTTCTATTATTATTAGAGTATGACTCAATGGGCTGGCCACATTGTTCCAATACCAAACATACATTTACTTAAAAGAGTTACTTTACAGAGAACTCACACAAGGCAAGTGCTCACATAGAGGTCATAAGAAGCCATACAAGGACACACTCAAGGTCTCTCTGAAGAAGTTTCGAACCAATTGTGAGGCACAGGAGACACTGGCCAAGGACCACTCAGCATGGCATGCCTGCGTCGAAGAAGGTGCCATCTTGTATGAGTGAAGCACAAATGCAGTAGTTCAAAAGAAACATGAGATGCTCAACTTTAGAGATATCTCTGTTCCAAATATTCACGTGGGCTATTTGTGCCCATCCTACGGTAGAGCCTTCCAAGCTCGTATTGGTTTTATGAGTCCAACATATTGTACCTTGACTCCAACTTAGGTCATTTTGGTCCTCTTCCAGAATGTAGGACAACAACCAACCAACCAGGTACTGTGCACCAGATCCTATGCCACACACTGGAGATACAAAAAGAGGCAAAAAATAGTCCCTGCCTTCAAGGAGCTTACAATCTAACAGGAGAGACAATGTGTAAACAAACATATAAAAGCAAGCCGTATGAGGAATAAATGAGTGGATAAAGTATTGGTCCTGGAATCAGGAAGGCTCGTCTTCCTGAATTCAAATCTGACCTCGGATACTTACTAGCTGTGTGACCCCGAGCGAGTCACTTAGGTGACTTCTGTTTACCTCAGTTTTTACATCTGTAAAATGAGCTGGAGAAGGAAATGTCAGGCCACTTCAGTATTTCAGCCAAGAAAACCCTAAAGGGGGTCATGAAAAGTCAGACAGAACTGAAAAATGACTGAACCACAAAAAACAGAAGGAAAGCACAGAAATTAAGAAGGGTTGGAAAGACATCCTGAAGGAAGTGGGATTTTCGTTGGAAGTTAAAGGAAGTTGAGGAGGTCAGTAATCAGTGATGAAGAAATACAGAGTTCTAGACACTGGGGGCAGTCAGAGAAAGTTCTGGGAAACAAGATATGGAATGCCTTGCTCATGTAGCACCTAGGAGGCCAAGGTCTTGGATCAAAGAGTACTTGTAGGGGAGGAAGGTGGAAGAAAATCAAAAAGATAGGAGGGGGCTAGGTTATGAAGGTCTTTGGATTCCAAATAGAACATTTTGTGTTTGATTCTGGAAACAACAGGATCCATTTTGTTTTTTTGACCCTTTGTCCACACTCAGCACTCAGAGGGTAGCTCTGGACTCCTGGAAACTAACAAGGTCTTTTCAGAATTCTCCCTATGAGTCAGGAAACACAACACCCAAATATAACGGATAGGGAACAACAACCCTCTGGTTACCCACCTCTTCCCTAACAGCTGTTGGGAAAAAAAAATGGTTTGTTGGTATTGAATTTCCTTTGTTACCATAAACTCTTATTGACTTTTTGATATCTCATATTTTACATATTTCTTTTCCTAGTCATTCAAGATGATGATGATTTTATTGTCTCATTCCCATCTGAATTAAGTTGTTCTCTAACTTTGAAACATTTGGACTTACTTTTCCAGTTTTCAAGCTTACGTGCTCCAGTAAATTTCATGTGACATTCTCCTTGAAGCCTCTATTCTTACTTTTTCTCATCGATTTCTCACACTCATCAGATCCTGCCAATTTTCACACCACTCCCAGTGAAAGCTTTTCAGTTTTGTGTGCCAAATCTACTCTTTCTCTCCCCTAAATATTCTTCTTCTAGCAGCTCATTTATGAGTGGTTGTCCAAGGACAGCCTCATCCACATTATGAAGTCACCCACTCATTTCAAAGTTATGAAGTAGTTTATGACTAACTTGTACCATAAGATTTTTGAATCAGATACTTTGTCTTTTGTGCTATATTCTATAAAATATGCTTTAACAATCTACCCAAACAATCAGTATTTGTTGAGGACTATTTCTTCCAAAACATATTTTATCTCCACACACCCATCTTTCAATATGTGCTGCAGAAAAAAACACTTTCATTAAAATAACTGAGTCATTTGTTCATGTTTCACAATTCAGCTCTCAGGATACCATATTTCAACCACTCCTTGTATTGATAATGCATTTTTTCTTATTTTTAATATAATTTTGCTTCTTAATAGGAAGATCTTCCCCACCTATTAATGGGCCTGACCATTAAGGGGAGTTTGAGGAAGATTTGCAGGAAGGTCCACACCTTTTGTTAATGAAGTGGTGGTTCTCAAGGGTTGTGATGCCCTCTGGCTCTAAAAAATGTATAAATACTCTGAGATGAGGTTTCACTTTGGGACTTACTCTTTGGAAGTGTTTGGCCAGTCGAGATTCTGGGCAGCTGCTAAGAGGGCTTTGAAAACCCAGATGTTGGTGCTTCTCTCTCTGGTAACTATGTATGTATGCAATGATCAGAAAGGTGGATCTGTCTATTGATCTATGATATATGTATTACTTATGTCAGAGAGTTGGAAGCCATGTCTGTTGATCTTGATTTCTCTGTATTTTCTCTGAAGTTCAGGGTGCTGACTTTTTCCCTTGAACTTAGTGAATGATACATGTGCTTGACTAAAGTGATTGTTGACCCCTCAAAAGTTGCTCTCCTTTAAGAAAAGCAGATCTAAGAACCTATACAGCAGGCCCTCCTGTGTATGTTAAGGTCCTTGTTTTTACACTCCTGCCAATGGCAGAAGAAACCCCCAAGAAAATAAGACAGAAGTAAGGTTCCTAGACTAGTACAGAGGTTTATGAAAGAAACCTTCCCCCCACAAAACCCACCTTGACTATAGACCAGTAGTCTTCAAAAAAATGTTTGGTGGAAGAGGTGTGGACATATATCCCAAATATGATAAATGCCTCTTAGCAAAGCAAAGGACTCGAAGGGAACAATTGCCACTTGAAAATGCGTTGCAGACATCTCAAGAAAAACCAGCCTCGTTTCTCAAAGTGTTCTAAGTGTCCCTAGACTTTCTGAAATTCATGGTAAAACCATTTTTCCATCTCCCTTCAATTTTACAAATAGTCAAAGAGAGTATCTCTGGAAGGTTCCAACCCATAGTTATGAATTAATAAATAAACTGCAAAACACTGTGCAGTTATTTCATCTAATTCTAACTCAGGTGACTTCAAGTACACCCAGGGGAAAGGTCAATGGTCAGACAGTGTTACAAGACTGCCTAAAAAACAGATACTCAGATAGCCTCATAGTAGGGTCAAATATGACAAATATTTCCTAGGTAATTGCATTGATATTTTGTGAATTACATATCACACAGCCATCATCTTGAACAGGATGGTCCTATATCAGCCCCAACATACCATTCTAGCAGTCTATTTGATTAGAAAGTGATGTTAAAAATATCTATATTCCACTCAGTATATATTAACACACATATAGATGATAAATAGCTGAATAATTTATAACTTAACTAAATCCTAAGCACTGGAGACACTTTCTCCTGCCACCAAAATAGCAAACAAGATAGACCTTGTCCTCAAAGAGCTTACTGTCTAACAGGAGGAGACATAAAGGGGTATAGAAAAGCAGAGCGGGAAGGGGAAAGAGGATACCCACTTGAGGCCTGTCAAGGAAACTGAAGTAAATGATGGTGCCTTGGAGGACTGCCTATCAGAAAAGCTCCTTAATGTACATTGTATTTAATTGTTTTCACAAACATCCTGTGAGGTCATGCTGGTCTCAGTTCAATCCTTCAGTGAATCTGTGATCCCAAAGTTGGTGCTGTCAGCAACGCAATCCACTTATACGTCTTTATCGTGTGTAATTGCTGTCCATATCCTTCTGTAAATCAGTCAAAGGGGATCCACACACACAACAAACTTGTGGGCTTTCTTTAAGTAGAAGGCTCCTAACCTAAGGTCCATGAACTCGTTTTCTTTAAAATAAATGTGTGTGTGTGTGTGTGTGTGTGTGTGTGTGTCTAGTTATAACTGTATTTCAGTTACATTGGTTTCCTTTGTGATCTTATGTGTAAAAACACTGTTCCCAAGAAGGCTTCACCAAAATGCCAAGAGTCCATGATACATACTGAAAAAGGTTAGGAATGCCCTGCTCTAGATCCCTTGATAGTCTGTGAGGTCTAGTGAATCACAATCATTGGTTATCTCCAGATACATGATAGGTTCTGCTTTCCTGGTCATACCTCTTACTTAGGACTCCGTTTAGTCGTGGCTTTTAAAGACAGTTGTCAGAAGGGGCTCATTATCAGGAAATACTCTTTCAACTGTCAAGCAGCATAGTGGAAAGAGTCCTGGACTTATAGCAGCCCTTTTAGTAGTGTTAGTAGTGTTAGCTCATCTTGGTCTAGCCACCTTTTAGAGCATGAGCTTCTTCATCTGTAAAGTGTGAAGAATAACAATACTAGCCTTTGGAGTTGGAATGAAGATCAAATTAGATACTATCTATCTACTGCTGCTTGTAAAACTTGAAAGTCTATATAAATGAGAGATACTGTGTCAGAGAAGTTATCATGACTCCAAATGTTCAAATGACTCCCATCTTTCTTGGACTTACCTCTTCTATAGAATTTTATAATACATGAAATCTGCTCTCAAAATCTAAGGAGCAAGTCAGACCAAGTCTAAGCTTCCCAAGGTTTCTACCATTTCCACCCACCAAGATCCAGTCTTCCTTTGTTGGTCAGAATCAGATCCAGAATATAAATTCTCCCTTATTGGATTCTTTGTTTTTAAGAACGATCATTAAGTCAATAAATTACTAGCTGTTCTTTTGGAAGAAAGTGAGATCTAATATATGTCAAAATGGAACATGTCACTACTCCTACATGACTACATGCAAAGCTGGTGATCCTTTTCCTTCTATTTTTTTCTTAGAAATAGGTAGCTAGATGGCACAATAGACAGTGTGTAGGTTTTCGCGTCAGAAGATCTGAGTTCAAATATGGCTTTAGGTATGTAGTAAATGTGTGACCCTGGGGAAGTCACTTAACCTTTTTTTTGCCTTAGCTTCCTCAACTGTAAAATAGAAAGGGCAGCAGCTACCTTATCTGACAAAGGTATGGTGTGAAGATCATATCAGTTAACATATGTACAGCACTTTGCAAATCTTAAAGTATTATATATAAATGTTGTTGCTCAGTCATTTTCAGTTGTGTCTGACTCTGTGACCCCACTTGGAGTTTTCTTAGCAAAGATGCCAGAGTGCTTTGTCATTTCCTTCTGCAGCTCATTTTACATATAAATACAAGCTACTACTACTATTACCTCCTCAGCAAGAGGTCCCTAATGTCAATATCACTTGTATTTCTGCTCTATTGACATCTTCCCATAATCTCCACCATGTTTTGCTTGCTTCATTCCAAAATTTGTGAGGAAATGTAAAATGCTACCCTTGCCCCTTATATCTCTCTCCCTTCTTTTGAATATGTTTACTATTACCGAGTCATACTGCAGTCATAGCCCTCACCCCTTCAAATGATGCCTGTGAGAAAAAGGAATTTCCTCCTTGAATTCAGTTATTTGGTTCTTGTTTTCTTCAGATATATCAAGTCTTGAATTTACATGACGGACTCTGTGAAGATTATGTCTGGGTATCATCGCTGCTTTTTTTCTTACTTTGTAGTTAATCTTCATGATATCTTGTTGAGAGAAAATTTCCTCCTTCCTCCTTCCTCTCTGAGCCCTTCAGATTAAATTTGTACAACTCTCAGAAAATACATTCTTATCACATTTGTTAGGGTAGGCTAGGTTCCCCCCAGGTTCCTGCTATCCTTGGAAAGATCACATCTGACAATTGACTCCTTTGTAACCGAATGTTTAAATAGGGCTGGGGTTAGGGCGATAGGAGAAGGGGCAGATGGAATAACTTGGCCCCTCCACCCACCTAGCTCCTATCATTGCAAGTGAATGGATTGAGGAGGTACCCCTTTATTATAAAATAAGGTAAATCCTTCTTAGTTGACTACAGTGGTTCCTAGTGGACCTTTCTGTTTAAGAGTGGTGACCAAAACCTTCCTAACATGACTGATTCCCTATGCTAACAGAAATTGATATTTCTTGTAGAAAGGACTGTTAAGTCACCCTCTGTTGAGAGAGGAAGAGCGGAAATACAGGTTTGGGGACATTTACTGGATGTGACCTAATTTGATTGGAATCAGTAGGCATGGGGTCAGAACAGGATCCGATAGGTCTTCAGCAGCCTCTCTCTGCCTCTCCTGATCTTCCCTTCTGGCTGGCCACAGGAGAACAACTTCCCAAGGCTGCTCTGACTTCCTTTCTGGTGGCCTGGAGGAGAAGGAGCTACTTACTAAACTCTGGATCTCCTTTCCTGCTAGACAGTCAGAAGACTCTGCTACAACCTGGACTTGAGCCCAATGAGTGGAGTCCCGTCATTGCTTCCTTTTTTTTCCTTTTTCTTTAGGATTTAGGAAATCCTTCATGTTTACTCAGGTCCCAGTAAGTCCGGAATTGGTTACAATTATAATCTGGTGCAATCCTCTTGTAAAGAGAAATTGGGTACCTTATTTTTAGGATATCTAAGAACTTTGTTATAGGAGGTATTTTGATCATTTGTAGGTTCTTTGTCGAGTTAATATTTTTCCTGAAGAGTCCATTTTCTCTGTACTTCAACTTATTCTAGATTTATATGTTACTAATTAGAGAATTCCTCCCATATATTTTAACAAGATTCTTTATTTTGTGCAGTTCAGCTTTCCTAGAACTGGCTATCTAATGTTGGGAAAACCCCCAAAATTCCAAACTTGGATACATAAAATTGGATATACTAAAACTACGTAAGAATGGAGAGAGGTGAAGGAAGCATCTTCTTCAAAGTCTTCCCCCACCTTCTAGCAAATTCATTATCATCATTGTATTACAGCTCTGGCCAGGACATTAAAACAGTGATACAGAAATCCAAATACCAGTCTTACATAACGATGATGATGATATAGCATTCATATACTGCCTTAAGGTTGAAAAAAACAGTTTATAAATTTTAGCTCATTTTATCCTCACAAAAACCCTGAGAGGTAGGTGCTCTTTTTAGCCACCCATTCACTTCCCAAATTTGCCTTTTTAACTTCCTTGATCTTTACTTTCTTGCCCAAGATTTTAGCAACTCTAACAATGTTTTATTTATTTCTTTTAACATTCTAACAGTATCATTTCTGCTCATGTGAACCACCAGAAGTGGGCAGAAGTCATCTGCCTGACAAGTTTCCAAAGATTCCCAGCACAAGTCACTACTATGATTATGTCAATAAGTAGCTCCCTGGGACTTTTCAGCAGGACGATGCCAACCATCACCACCACTGTTCATTCTTCCTATGACCTTTCCTGGATGATTTCACACTAACAGAGTCAAGGAATCTATAGCATCATTCCTCTAAAGGAAAAGCAACTACTTCCTCTACAACTTATACAGATACCTCCTCTTCAGGAAGACCTTTATGCTTTTAACTTCCAATTATTCATTCATTGACCCTTTATCCCTTTCTTTTCTACTTAACATTCCTCTACCCTTCAACTTTGTGATAAATACACATTAAGTTCTGTCTCACTCTTCAGATTCTTTTTCTTCTTCATTTTCACACAGAAGCTTTTATTCCATTGTTTTAAGGAATACATTCTTTTCACTAATAACCTGGAGAGTAGAATATATTTTTAAACCCTTTCTCTTACTCTTCTAGGAGAGAGACCAGCCTATACTTGAAACATAAATGGGAGTACTTGGTCACGGCAGAAATATAAACAAAACATACTCATTACAAGTCACTGAAAAAGTCTCCCTTCATGTTATCCATACTTCTTGGAAATGAGATCCTTAGTCTTTGCCTTCCTTGATATTGGCTCCCCTAGAGAACTGCTATGGACAATTGCAAGTGACACAGGAAATGTCGATCTCTTTCTCATCTCTTTAGTACCTCATTAACACTTTAAAAGCCACATTCCACTCCTTTCTCTGCTCTCACTGAATTCTTGCCTTGTCCTACCAACTTACTCTACTTACCTTGTCTTACTAATAACCTTCTCTCCTATCAAGTCTTGTAGTCAGAGAGCTGTATGCCATCATGGTCACAGAAGAGCAGTGCTATGTTATAGAAAGTGGGCTGGACTTGGAGTCAGGAGAAACCTGGGTTCCATTCTGCCTTTGACACTTATTAGCAGCATAGCCTTGAACAAATTCATTTGATCTCTGTAAATCATAATGAGCAGATATTCCGTAGCATCTCCCCTATAACCAAATGCTAAGTCACATCTGTTCAACTGGAAGCATGTGGAGCACATCTGGGCAAACCATAATGAAATAAAGCTAATGTAAGGAGAGCTGACTGAGAGCCTTCCTTCACCTATGAAGAATGTAGACTATGGACTTCAGTACTTGTTAGGAGGGGTCAACTGTTCTCTTAACAAGTTGTCAATGGGCAAGTCATGCTTGGGGATAAAAGAAGCAAAGTACGATCCCAATGATTGGGTGACTCGTTTTATAATCCCCCTACCCTTTATATTAATAATAATACCTGTAGTGTCTACTTCACAGTGTTATGAAGATCAAATGGCCAATGAATGCAAAGTGCTCTATACTTAGCTATAATTAAAGCCATCAATCAGTAGATCTCAAAACTTTATCTAGGAGATTCTAAGAGCTCCACCTGTCTTTCATATCCCTTTTCCATATCTGCTGAAATGCTTACCAAGAAAGGAGGTGCAGCTGGCACATCTATGCTCACCTTACTGACTTTGCTATCAGCATACACAAATCAACATGTATGGACTTTAAAGACAGTAACAATACGTTCTACATTCCTTTCCCCTTTCACAGCAATCTCAATATCTCATGGAAATGAAAAGTAGTATTAATAACAATGAGGAAGAAGTATATAGTGAACACTACCACCAACATAGGTCTATAGAAAGAATAGAAAAAAAGAAAGAATTTTTTCCTTCAAATCTAGCCATCATATATTATGTAACACAAGTACCAAAATATGTCCCCAGAAAAATTATCTCTTAATTTTGTGATTTGCCTGCTTATTTTTATTATTCTCTCCTCACATTTTTTTATAGTTTCTTCCTAAAGATCTTTGTATTCAATAACAGCACAAGTTGAACAATCCCAATTTCTCTTTTTCTCATCTTTCAAACTTGTAATCCTTTTGTATTGTGCTCCTTGGCATATTGCCTCCCTACTTATAGGTAACTCCTCTTGACATTTATGGGTATCATATAGGATGAGGAAGAGAAATCATGCTAATTGTGCAAACAGAAATAATTCAAAAATGAATAAAACACGGAATGGCTATAATACAATTTAAGCCTTGTTTCTTGGAATTAAAAAGAGAGAGGGAGAACATTCTGTGATTAATACCAATACATTTTAATGGCATTATCTCAGTATTTGTGTGTTATTAGGGCACAGTGATCAGAATAATAAATCAGTGATTAGCTTTGAGTCTTGAATTGCTCTCCTTTAGACACTTTTCCATTTCCTCTTTTGTAAGATACACCCCACAGATCATCTTTGAAATTACTATAGACTCTGAAAACAATACTAAAAATTGAACTAGCTGTGAATAATAATGGTGCTTTCATTTCTAAGAGTTCATCCATTGAAATGGTTGTTTATTCCAAAGGAATAAAGGAATTTCACACATGGAATACAGGAAACAATTATTAATGTGGACTTTTATCAGATAATATTGATGTCAATCCATCAAAAACTATTTTTATCAACTTGGGCTCATTTCTTTACATGCCTAATTATAATTGCTAACTGGGTACAAAAATTCTACTGGATACGCTTTATTTTTTCATATATTTCAAGAATATAAATTCAAACATAAATTCCCAGATTGATTTTTATTTTTTGAGGGAGAATTGAAGTGAAAAGACATAAAAGAGTTTAACCAGAATGGATGCTCAGAAACTTTGTAGATGAACAAAGAATTCATTTATCCCAGGATGTAAACCACTCCCACAGAGTACTAGCCACTCTTGGAAGGTTCTATTTTAATTTAATTACTTTAAATTATTAGAGCACTGTTTTCCAATCAGTTTATCAAGGTATTCCTAGATACAGTATGTTTGCCAAAAAGGTACATACATACCTCATACATTTAAAAAAATTCACAAGTTTTTATTAAGTGTCTACTATTAGAAAGGCAATCTGCTAGGCCTTGCTGAGGGGGAAAGGGGAGAAAAAGTAGTCCTTACCTACCCCTCAGGAGCATATAGAATATTTGAAGGGACTTACAGTAATTCCAGAATATATGATTTAAATCTTTTATTATTTCATTTCCTAACATAGATTATAACCCCTCCAGGATTTAGTCTTCCCAAAAAACTTATCACCCTACCTCCTGACTGGTGATGAGTGTCTCCAAATTTATCTTGACTGATGTTTGATTGATAGATACAATCTATGGGTCTGCACTTGAAGTCTCTTTAGCTTGGTAGGACATACTGGAGTTTCAACTCTGTGGCACTAACTTGGAGAGTTCAGTATGACCTCTATATTAAATAAGGTATTGGAATGTTACTTTGGCCTTGAAGCTGGAGAAACAGTGTTATTTGGTCATTTTCATTGTCTCCAATTCTTCATGACCCCATTTGGGGTTTTCTTGGCAAAGATACTTAAGTGGTTTTCCATTTCCTTCTCCAGCTCATTTTATAGATGAGGAACTGAAGCAAACAGGGTAAAGTGACTTGTCCAGGGTCACAGTTAGTGTCTGAATTAAACTCATGAAGATAAATCCTCCTAATTTAAAGTCCAATGTTTTATCCACTGCACCACTTAGCTTCCCAGAGAGGCAATAATCCTATTTGATCCTAGCAAGAATCCCATTAAGTAACGAAAGTAATATCCCTATCTGACAAGTGAGGAAACAGACTAAGAGAGGTTAAGTATCACATAGTGGTAAACAGTTTTGTGGTACCCACATCAAGACCACGTCTTCTAGAAATTTTCAATGTGACAAAGCAAATTCATAGGCACTGGGAAACAGATGTCTCCAGTTTATGTGGTAGCTTCCAGAAATGAGCAACCAAAACTGGGAAGGAAGAAGAAGTCCCATGGGGGAGTGGAGCACCAAAAGCCGACAACTCCAGGGGAAATGCCAGGAACAGAACAGAGATTTGTACACAATGTTTGTAAATCTGACCAAGGCCTTTGACACTATTAGTCGTGAGGGCTTATGGAAAATTAGGTCAAAATTTGGTTGCCTAGAGAAGTTCACCGGTATTGCACGTCAATTTCATGATGACATGTTTGCCTGAGTTCTGAATGGTGGACAATGGTTTCATGCCTTCCTAGTCACCAATGGAATGGAACAGGGCTGTATGCTTGCTCCCATGCTTTGTAGCATGATGTTTTCAGCCATGTTGTCAAATGCTTTCAATAAGGATGAACACAGCATCAAGGTCAAATACCATACTGATGGTAAATTCTTCAATTTGAAAAGACTACAAGCCAAGACCAAAGTGGAGGGAGTGTTGGTGCATGATTTTCTGTTTGCAGATGACTGTGCTCTCAATGCAGCCTTTGAAGCTGATATGCAACAAAGTATGAATCAATTCTCTGTTGCCTGTGCTAATTTTGGCCTAATAATTAACACTAAGAAAACACAGATGCTCCATCAGCCACTACCATACCATCTATATGTGGAACCATCAGTTACAACAAATGGAGAAATTTTGAATGCTGTGGATAAGTTCACTTACTTTGGTAGTGTACTTTCCAGGGATATACACACTGACAATGAGGTTGATGCACCCATTGCCAGAGCTAGCTCAGTGTTTGGGAGGCTCCGAAGAAATGTATGGGAGAGAAGAGGTATTAGACTGACTACCAAACTAAAGGTTTACAGAGCTGTTGTGCTGATCTCATTGTTGTATGCCTGTGAAACACAGACAGTCTACTAGCATCATGCCAGGAAACTGAATTGTTTCCATTTGAACAGTCTTAGGAAGATTCCGAAGATCACCTGGCAGGATAAGGTACCAGGCATGGAGATCCATGTTTGAATTAAATTGCCAAGCATTCAAACTATGCTTCAGAGAGCACAACTCCGATGGGCTAGCCACACTGTTCGAATGCAAAATGTATGCTTGCCAAAAAGACTATTTTATGGAGAACTCACATGGAGCAGGCAATCACATGGTGGTCAGAAGAAGTGATACAAAGTCACTCTCAAGAACTTTGGATTTAATTGTGCAACCTGGGAGGTGCTGGCACAGGACTGCTCAATATGGTGTGCCCACATCAGAAAGGGTGCTATGCTCTATGAGCAAAGCAGAACTGAAACAGCACAAAGGAAACGTAGGATGCGCAAATTTGAAGTATCTTCCCCAAATGTTCACATGGACTATCTGTACCCATCTGTGGTAGAGCATTCTGAGCTTGTATTGGTCTGATAAGCCACAGTCAAACACACGGAAATTTGTCTTTATCATGGTGATGTCATTTTGATCCTCTTTGAGAACAAAGGAAAACAACCAGAACTGATAGCTGCCAGTAATTTCACATTGAGGGATCATAAATAATCATGGACAATGTATAAAAGGAAGCACCAAGGCGTCATAGTACTGGTGGTTATTAGAATGTCCAAAGTATTTCTATTAAGGCAGAACAAATAGAATTATTACAGTGCTGTCTAATAACAGTAACTAGTTCCTGGTCTAAGATTTAGAATTCTGACAACATTCCATATCGATACTGGGTTTTCTTCCATTACTTTACTTTCATGTACTTTCATCCACTTTTGTATTCTTTCTGTTATACAAAAAAAAAAAAGAAAAGAAAAAAAATTACACAGCTAGAAAGCTGTGTCTATGTATATTGGGAGAGTTGAGACTTGAGGATTTCCCCACAAGTATTTGTAGACTAGATAAGCTGATTAGAGTCACACGAGGAATTAGACCAAACTCAGGCTTAAATGCTTAGCATATACCTGACTTGTCTGTTGGTGCCTGGCACACAGTAGATGATTAATAAATCATAGTTGACAGGCTACCTTTTCTTCTTTCCCATGGGTATAAGAGTGGGAAAGAACCAGTGTCTCATTTAAATTAAGAGAAAATGGCAGCACTCAAACCCAAACCCAGATCTCTTCCAAGCTCAATGTTTCATCCAATACATGGCATTCCCTCTTTGACATCCTTTCTAACTAAAATTATGTTATTCCATCATTGTAATAATACAAGTAAAAAAAAGTGCTATTGTTTAAGAGGCTAAGGTGACATTGCTGACTCATCGTCATCATCAGATCTTGTATAAGCTTTGAGTTCTATGAGTATATGTTTCTGTGAGTTGGACACAACTAAGCTTCTAGACACTATTCCTATGAAGCATCTAATATTTAGGAAATTATTATTTATTTTAGTCAGGTGTAAATCTAGAGAAAATGTAGTTCTTTTATTCAACAAGATTCATAAAGAACTTATATGTGCTTGTAAGATAAATGAGATTTGATACTCACCTTTCAAAAGCTTAATCTAGTAGGAGAAATAAGTCTATGTAAATGCAATTGAGCTTCTAAAATAATCCCTTTACAAAAATTTTACCTCTCTTGAAGTCACTTCTAAATATCAAATCCCGTGGTCTCTTTCATTCATTAGACTTCTCTATTCTCCTATTACTGTGGGTGTTTGCCCCCAAGGATCTACCCTTGGCTGTAGTTTTTTTTCAATCATTTTGCACCATGAGTTCTTGACCTTTGAAATTGAAGCCTCTGGACCTCTTCTCAGAGTATTTTAAATAAATGAAGGAAATGCTAAATTTCAGTTAGAAGTCAATAAGAATAAAGATGTAATTTTTTCCATCCAAGTTTATAGAACCCCTGGGTCTATACTGTCGTCCTTGGTAATAGCTTTTTAAATTTTTATTTTTATTCTGAATCTAGCAAAAATCACAGAAAAGAGCATTTTAATGCACATTATAACAAAAAGAGAATTGTATGTGAAACTATGAATATCTATTACATACGCTTGCTTTTCCTTTGAAATATATAATAAATTCAATATGAAACTTCCAAAAATATCCCACTTTTCTGTGTTTCTTGATGTTCTCTCCTGTAGATTTTTTTTTAAAAATGATTCAATCACTCTCTTTTCTTAAATGGTAACTCTATTGGTAGTTTTCCTCTCCCCAGTGAAAACTAAAACCGCTGCAAGCAGTAGGCACAACCAAGAAAAACTAATTCCCTAGACTAACAGTTCTATCAATAGTGCATTAGTGTGTATTGATTGTATCTGAAAATGTATGTCTCACGATGCATCTTGATTTTATCACCTCTCTTGTCAGGAAGTGGGTAGCATGCTTTATCATTGATCCTCTGGTACTATGGTTGACTATTACATTGATTAGAATTCTTAAGTCTCTCAAAGTTATTTTTCATTACAATTCTGTAAATGTTTACATTTTCACCTCAGGTTCTACTTACTTCACTCTGCAACAATTCATAAAAATCTTCCCAAGTTTCTCTGAGAGGGTTCCTTTCTTAACTTCTTACAGCATTTATAATATTCCATTAAATTCATGTGAATAAGTTGTTCAACTATTCCCAATTAAAGAGCAATCCCCTAGTTTCCAGTCCTTTGCCAATAAAAAGAGATGCCATAAATATTTTACACATGCAAATGAAGTGTTCATTACTTCTTATATGCAAAGCACTGTGCTAAGCATCAGGGATACAAATAGAAACATACGATCTTCCCTGTGCCCAAACAGCTCAGATTCTAATGGAGGAGACAATACATATGAAAAGTGTTAGCTGCAAGTCAAATGCAAAAAGTCCCCCGGTCCTCAGAGTACAGTGGCAAAGCAGATGTTAATGCCTCTCATTTAATTAATTTAACATTATCCACTCATAAAATATTATCAGTTAATATAAAACTCCTTGAAAGTATCATGACATTTGGTGGTAAGATCTTTATTTTCTAAGTTTTCCACAGCAGCTGCATCTTCACAGGGATTGGTTCCTAAAATGATAGCTGAGGCCAGTAGGTTATTCTTAAGGCGCTCAGGTTCAAGGGTCTGGGCAGCCTCCATCATGGTCTGAGGAGAGAAAGCAATTGTGGTGATGATCATGGTTTGGCTTCTGGCACATGCTGCCTTCTTGCCTTTCCCTCAGGATAATTTCCTGCGACAAGCAAAGCTGGCTTGCCTCTCCTGTGTGTGGCAGTTGATTGGCAGTTGGTAGAGATGGCTGGCCCCTTCTCAGATAATTTTTCTCATTCTTTGATCTCTTTGGGGTATAGGTTTAATAATTGTATTACTGGGTCAAAATTTAATGAATTTTTAAATATAGTTCCAAATTGCTTTCCAAAATAGTTAGCTAGACAAATTAACAGCTCCACCAATAATAGTGCATTTTTGTGCCAATTTTCCTACCACCCTTCTACTAAATGTCATCTTTTCCTATATAATCACCCTTGGAAATCTCATTTACTCATGCAGGCTACTTTCAAATCCATCTAACTATACTATCTTGTAGCCCACATCTCTCCATCTTGTTCATAAGAATTGCACAAGTATCTTTGTCAAATGCTTTACAAAATCTAGGTAAACTATGTCTATAACATTCATCTGATGTATCAATATATTAGATCCTCCAGTTTAGAAGTCATTCTGACTTCAGTTTCCTTCCCTAGATGTTCCATTTCAAAATGAGTCTTAAAATCTTTCTCAGAATCCAAGTCACACCCTTTGGCCGATAAATTTGAGAACTCCATTCTCATCCCCTTTTTGAAAATTGGGATTTTGTCCTCTAATCCTGTGGTACCTCTCTTGCCCACAGTGTTTCAAAGATAACAGAGTAGTAGTCCCAGCTGCTGGGATAAGAACTCACTGTCTGACAAAAAATGCTGGGAAAACTGGAAAACAGTGTGGTAGAAACTGGGCATAGACCTGACATTGTATCCCAGAATAAAGTCCAAATAGGTACATGATATAGGTGTAAAGGTTGTGGTACCATAAACAAATCAGAAATGCAAGGAATAGTTTATTTGTCAGATTTATAGAGAATGGAGTAATTTATGGCCAAACAAGAGAGAATAATTTTGATTACATTAAATTGAAAAGTTTTTGCACAAACAAAGCCAATGCAAACAAGATTAGGAGGGAAACAGAAAACTGGGAAAGGTTTTTATAATTAGCGTCTGTGACAAAGGCTTCATTTCTAAAACATGTAGAGAACTGAGTCAAGTTTACAAAAATACAAGCCATTCTCCAATTAAAAATAGTCAAAGGATATGAACAGAGGAAAAATTAAATTAAAGCTGTCTACAATCATATGAAAAAATGCTCTAAATCACTATTGATTAGAGAGATGCAAATCAAAACAAATGCTGAAGTACCACATCACACCTATAAGATTGGATAACATGACAAAACAGTAAAATGATACATGTTGGAAAAGATGTGGGAGATTTGGAACAGTATTTCATTGTTAGTGGAGCTGTGAGATGATTCAACCATTCTGAAGAGCAATTTGGAAGTATGCCCAAAAGACTATAAATATGTGCATACCCTTTGACTCAGCAAAGGTCTTCTAAGGCTGTATCCCAAAGAGACCATAAAAATGGGAAAAGGATCCACATGTACAAAATTATTTATAACAGCTCTTTCTGTAGTGGCCAAGAACTGGAAATCGAGGGAATGCCTATCAGTTGGGGAATGGCTGAATAAGTTGTGGTGTATGAATGTAATGGAATACTACTGTGTTATAAAAAATAATGAACAGGAGGACTTCAGAAAAATGTGGAAAGACCTATGTGAACTGATGCTGAGTGAAATGAGCAGAACCAGGAGAACATTATACATAGTAACAGCCACAGTGTGTGAGAACAGTTTCTGATAGCCTTCACAGCAATGCGAGGACGAAAACATTTCCAAAGGATTTTTGATGCAAAATGTCATCCACATCCAGAGAAAGAATTATAGAATCAGAACTGTTTAGGTTTTTCTCATGGTTTCTCCCATTCATTTTAATTCTTCTTTGCAACATGTGTGTTTATATGTGTTTATATATATATATATATATATATATATATATATTATGTGTGTTTATATATATATATATATATATATATATGTGTGTGTGTTTATATATATATATGTGTGTTTATATATATATATATTTATTTATTTATTTATTTATTTATATATGTGTGTTTTTATATATATATATATATATATATATATATATATATATATATATATATATTTATTTATTTATTAATGTATCCCATATAAGATTGCATGTCATCTTGGGGAGGGAGGGGGAGAAAATTTGAAACACATGGAAGTGATTGTTGAAAACTAAAAAAAAATTAATTTTAAAAACCTAAAAACAAAAAAAGCATTTACTGTATTCAAAGCAGTATGGTAGGTAGCTGGGGATGCAAATGGTAGAATGGCCAGTAGGGAACCAGTCTTTTGAGCATGTTCAGTATAGTGTACTCTTCTTGTTGCCAACCCACATGAATGCTTTAGGATCCTGCTTCCAGGAATGCACGATGATATATGATGGATGGAAGGAGCCCATTCCTGATTCAGAGTATGTGCAGGTATTATGTGACTATTTCCTGTCCATTTTCTGTGTGATAAAGCCTTTCAATTGACAGTTGAAAGGGAACTGAACGTGCATAAAAAAGGTTCCAATGGAGGAACCCAATTGCTCCCTTTCCTGGTGGTGATCAAGGAAAGGACAGTTGTAAACCTCTAGGCAGGGAAAGAAATAGCACCAGAAGTCTATTCTCCCAAACCGCCACGTGGCCATGAACACAGGGCATCTCTGTTTCTTTCGCCTTTTTGCTTTTGTTCTCTTCTGCTCTCAGGTGAATGATTATTGAGCTGAAATGGATTAGGCTGTGACTTTCTCATCTTTGAAAGATCTCAGGTGTCAACAGAGGTCCAGTATGGGAGTCCATGACAGAGACTGCTGGAATTGCTGCAGCTAAGAACAAACGCATCCCTAAGGAGCAAGCTGCATTACTCCGATCATAAATGAATCTACCCAGTAGATGAGACAGGGAGTGATTTGTTAAGGGGCTATCTAAATCAGGAAGTGAACTTGGGACAAATGGCAAAATGTGAACCAATTGTTCCTAGAAACCAGTGTAATAAAAGGTAAATGTGGGCCTTGGTTTGGGAGCAGGGTGGGAGGAGTATAAGTAAGTCGTACTTTTGTTCATTATATCTTCTCAGTAAATATTCCTTTGTAAAAACGAATTGATGCTAATTTTTTATCAATGATATCAAGTTAAATAATTCTGGAGATACACTGGCAAATGATACTTTAATGGAATTATATTACATTACATTACATTAAAGCTTGAGCTGATAGCATTAGAAGAACCTCATAGCTCCTAAGGGTTACCCTACACTCTAAGGAAGAGATCTAACTCAGTTCTGTGGACCTGATTCACCAGTGCTGGGAGAGCTGGGATAACGCTCCCCCAAAGCCGGTCTCCCTGTCCTCAAGGAATTTATAGTCCCCTGGAAAAGTTATAGATTTAGGGCTGAAAGGGAGAGATCATTTGAAGTGACTAATTCTGCTGCCTTGAACACCCAGACTGCAAAGTCCACACCTGATTGCAAACTTCATCTCTGTGATTTGTGGAACTCCTAGCTTATCTGTGAAAATGTGAAAAATGAGATATCAAATTTACAGGGGAAAGGAGGAGCATGGACAAATTAATGGGAACCAACCTGTAGTCATATGAGTTCTTTAGTTGCCCACTAGAAATGGATTTGATTAGTATATTTTGGATAGAAAATGCAAAGGCTATACATACTGTACTACTAGCAAGTCATTTTGTGCCATAATAGAATGAAACTAGAATCTGAATTTGAGGAATCTCAGAGTGTCTCAATATCAACACATGTTTGAGTAATTCATTTTTGTTTCCTCCTTTTGTTCTTCCCAAAGACATATTCTTGCCCATTCCTAAGTTTCCTTTTTGACTTAAAAATAAACTGACTGAAAGAACAAAAATCATCATTTCCATTAAATGGAATAAAATCACTGCTAAAGTATTCAGATGATATATTTCATTTTGAAAAACTACTCGAGACTTTTTTTTAAAAAAAGATAAAGTAGAAACGTTAAAATGGTACTACAGAAGCAAAATAAACCAATTAAATGAATATCAGTCTGGGAGGCTCCCCTTGGTTTACCATGCAATATTTTAGAGGACACTGTTGGTGTTTCATGAAAAGTTGTTAAGAAAGAAAAACATCCAAGCTAATCCCATTACACCTAGGTTGTTCCTGATAGTTTCCTGAGGTGAACCCAGTGACCGTAGCCATCAGAAGTAGGATCAGGTCAAATGAAAGTAAGAAATGAAATAACAGTAAAATAAAAGACCTTCTTAAGTCATGCTTTTTATAAATGAACACAATTTTAGTGCCAGGAAATCCCACTCATCATGATATGCAGATATCTACTTTATTGTAAGTCATTGTGAATGCTACTGTGAAGGCTTCTAGTGGAAGGAGAGACAATTTTCCAGTATTGCCCTGTCATGCCCACTCTAGATAGTGGCAGTCAGAGTTATTCATTGGATGCCATGAGTCTTCATAATCAAGCTTTCCGAAGACTTACCAATCATAGTGAATTAACTAAGAATCTCCATAATCAAAATTCAGGTTTCCTGGTTGGCCTTGCCAATCCAGCAATCAAAGGACTAGTAGATTTTCAGAGATGGTGACATAATTTAGATTTGATTAAACCAGGCACATTTGAAATTAAAATGACAGAACCAAATTCTGCAGGATTCCGTGTTCAGTTTAGTACTATCTATATAAAAAAACTTAGAGATTGGACATAATTAAAAACGGGGGAGGAGGGAGAGGTCACATTCACATAGCCCAGAAATCTTCAAGTAGTGAGGATTGTCGCGCTTTGCCAGACTGTATTAAAACAAGCTTTTTTTGGTTTGGTTTGGTTTTGCCTTTCAGACTTGTGTTTTCATTAGAGTGGGGAACTCTTGGGTACAGAAATTGTTACAACCAATCTACAACTCTGGAATGTTTATTTTTATAAAGTTGTCTGGGGCATGCCCTAAAAATGACTACAGTGACTTTTAAGTTTGCTAAATGTCAGAGGGAGGACTTAAATCCAGGTATTCCTACCTGCGGACAAAGTCCATCACTCTATCTATTATGCCATATTGCCCCTCAAAACAGAAGGTAACACATAAATCAGAGAAATGCCTTAATATGAAATCCAGTGGGATGGTGGCAAATGGAAATTAAAATCCCAAATCCAAAATGCAAACTGGCTAAAACTAATTCACAGAAAAATAAAACAAAACTCATAATCTAAAAGCAATCAATGATGTAGAGTGGTTAAAGCAAGAAGCAAATTGAAATCTGTAATTAATATGATTATTGTAGTGAAGATTGAATGTCTCCATTGACAAAATAAACAGATTACAACTCTGATCTGTTCTCTCTAGTCATCTTAACAATCAATGCAAATTATTTCTCAGTCACATACAGAGATAAAATTATTCTATTAGCTGTGCCTCTAATATAATGGCTGTGTAGAGATATGATCTAAGTTCTAGACAAAGGATTCTTAACCTGAGATCCACAGACTCCTTAGGGATCCTTGGAAAGACTGCAGTGGATCTATAAATGTGGATGGAAAAAAAAGATAACATTTTTGTTTCACTAACCTTTATTTGAAATTTAGCATTTCCTTCCATTATAAATGTAGGCAACATACCACAGTAATATTAGCGGTACCTGTGACTTTCTCACCAATAGAAATCAGATACTTTCATTCATATATATGTATACATATACACATATATATGTACACACATATATTCACATACATGTGCAGAGTGTGTCTATATATGTATGTATAGCAACTATATCAAATTATTTATTATCTTCACTACTTCTAAAGGGCTTTAGGTGATAGATCCTTTGACTTGTCAGTATTTTATTTTTTAATTTAATTTTTATTTAATAACATTTTGCTTTTTCCAATTACTTGCACAGTTTTCAACATTAGTTTTTTGAAAGGTTTTGAATTCCAAATTTTCTCCTTCCTTCCTTCTCCTCCCTCTCCTCAAGATTTGTCTATATTTTAAATGTCTTTATTATTTGCTGAATTAATAAAGCACATGTTTCTATATCATATATTTGATTTTAAATATTTTGATGACAGTATTTCAATGTAATTAGTTTCCTTTGTAATTCTATGTATTTATTTTATGCATTTAAAACATTATTCTGAGAAATGATCTATATAGGTTTCCCCAGGCAAGGTTGAGAACATTTACTCCAGAAGTTATAGGCCATGTCTATTTAACAATGCAGTGTGTTCCAAAAGTTTAAGATCAAGACTTTATTTGCACATCATCCAATAAAACCCTCTAAATAGGAAATAAATGCTTTTTTGTTCATGGTGATAGTGAGAAATCCTATCTCTACTTACCAACTGTCAGGTTTCAATTGAGCTTCTCTGGATCAATCAACAATCAAAAAGAATTTCTTAAGCACATATCATGTGCCAGGCACTGGGATACAAATACAATGAATGAAACAATCCTACTTACAAAGGACTGACATACTAGTGGCTAGCTTTAAGGGCCATACTTTGAGAAGGATAAAACTAAATTAAAAATTTAAGAAAGACACAATAATATTTAGAAGTCTAAATCCATTTATTTAAAGATGGATTTAGCTTATGAAATAAATAAGTAAGCAAACAAGGAAAAAATAGTAAGTTTAAAATTTAAAAAGACTCATCATTAAAATATTAGTTTGAGCCTATATTGACAGTTTTAAGTAAATCATGTCAGTAATCTGAATAGGGTCAAAAATAAAATTAGCTATATGCCCAGGGTGTAAAAAATAAATTCATACAAGATTAAAAGATAGGGACTGACCCTGTGATTTCATTGCTACAGGGAACTCCTCAAGAGGAAATTCGTTCTATCAATCCAGGGCAGGATCTTTTCTATAACATATGCCTCTTAAGAGTGTTAACTGTTTGGATCAGTGGCAGGGCTTGATAACCCAAGTATTTCTTGGGTTCAAGGCCAGCTCACTATCCAATATAATCTATGACCTCCCTAATCTAAGAATAAATAATTCAAAATAGCTATTCTTTCCATGTTCTTTCCATGTTGCCTTTAATTGATCAGTATCCTTGTGCTTTTGAGTGAATTAAAAACAATTCTCTTTTTGGTATATACCAGCGACGATACGTTCAATCCCCAAACATGAAAGAGAAAGGGTTTTTTTTATCTTTTCCCATACTTAAAAGATGTGTGGAAAAGTAAGGACACCATCACCTTCAGATCTATTATTCTATCACTAATTCTCACAGACATAATTTATATCATCACTTGTAATTACTGTCTATGACTCAATAGTAAATTTTTGTTTCCATTTATATTTTGCCAAAGGAAATCTTCCCAGAAAAGAAATTACATAATTAGAATATTCCAGATATCTGAGATGTGCCAATTAATTTTTTTCTCTTTAAGAAAAGATGCAAAATTTCAAACTCTGCTCAAATTGTTAATATTTTATAGCTACTAACATTCTATTTGCAACATCAGCAAAAATAGAGGTTTATCTGTTACTAATTTATTTTAGCTGCAAAGTCCACTACTTCAATGAAAGCTATGTTGTTATGCCGTAATTTTTTTCTGTGTGAAGTATTCATAAACAAGAGCAAGTAAGGAAGTTAATAAAAAGGGGGAAATGGGAAACTCTGGCCAATACATATAAGAACCCAATACTTTTGGATGATTGTAAATGTAGAACGTGTAATTATGCATATGATGCAGACAAAATTCCTTATTTTATATATGGAATAGGCATTATTTCAATGAAGATGATACTATTTCTGTACATATGAAAAAACAGACACTAAAAATGCAGGCTGAAATACTTATCTATAGCTGTGGTCCTCCAAAGTATGGTGCTTCAAGTGGTCACTAGAGTGGTTACTTATGTCCTTAAACTTTATGACAGTATCTATTTTTGCTTTTAGTCTGAATTTGATAAATTAATTATAATATTGCTCAATGATATCACATCCAAAGCAGTCCTTATTAAGCTATGATACTGAGTTCAGGTTTTTGGTTTTTCTCAGTGGCAAACCAAATAGGTAGTTCTCACATCCTTTCTCTGGCTGGTGATCCATTAGAGAAACCAAAAAATTATGCAAATAATTTCTCTGAAGTTATATGGCAACAGAATGGGTATATCAATACCAAAAAATTCGATACACAAATATATTCAACATTATTTACGGTATAGTGCCATCTGTGAAGAACAGATTTTAAGGGACTGATTTCGCCATTATTTAAAAACTATCACTTTATAATTTATAAACATTATCAGTTCAGCTCTGGGACAACCTAGTGCTATGTCTCTGAATTGATTCACTTTTAGTTCTAAACAAAATTTTGGGTAAAAAAGTTTTTATTAGCGTTTTATCTAGAATCTAGTCAAAATATGTAGCTTTTAAAGTCATTAAAACAAGAAGATTTTAGCATAAATTTTACATAGAAACTATTTAAATAACTTTCACAAATATGTAAAATTCAAATAAGATATTTTTGTAAAAAAAAAACCGTACTTCTAGAAACTCTAGGCATCTAATCAATATTATTTCAATGAGCTGAAACGGTTCATCACAGAGTTACTATAATAAAAGATTAAATGTTACCTAAAAAGAAAAAGAGATCATGATGTTTAGTCCATTACCAACCACTGTTTCACTGTGGTATTTTTAGCATTTTTATATGAAATTTTATATTTATGCAACTTACTGTTAAAACTAATTTTATCAGGTAGTGAGTTAATAAGATTTATTTCACTCGTGGAAGATTTCAAAACTGAAGACGCTGCAGAGAAACAAATGTACATATGAACAATCATAATACGATAAAAAGACAAAATATATGTTTTGACCCTATTTTTGAGATTTTCTATGAAATTTTGAACTAAAAGATATTTTGAATGGTAATTCAAGTAGTTCTGTCACTCTGCCACAAGTGATACTTTCAAGTACAATCTGACCCAGAGATGTTATTTTGGAAGCATTTTATTTGCTGTATGCATAAGAAAACTTTGCTAGAGTGATTTTTTTCTTGGAAGGGTCAATGTATCCTGCCCTTACTGACAACATTTAATTCACCTCATAACCATCGATTATATAAAAGACTGGTTACTGACTATCTGAATAGCTTCTGAAAAACTTGTGTCTAGTGGAATTCCTCTTTCTTCTCCAATCACTAAATAAGTAAAAAAAACCCAAACAAACAACACCTCCAAACAAAACAAAAAGACCCACAAACCCCTCCCAAACCTCTAGGATTTGCTCAATACACAAATTCAGGGTAATCCCAAAAGTATTCTTACCAGGAAAGTCATTTTAAACCTCTTACTGAGCCATCGGGTACCAAAGTAGATGACCTCTTAGGGCCAAATGAGGTCAAATAACCAGATGTTATTAGTAGTAGTACTACTGTCATTACGTCTATTTGAGTTTAAATCCTATGGTCCTATACATTCATTCTGACTCATTCCGATTCACTACTTCCCTTCCCTGTTCTAATTTAGTACCAGTTATGTGAAGTCTCGGTTGCTAAAGAGGGGGCTAAGAACACCGGAAAGACAAATCCCTATCAATAGTCAGACAATTTGGGTTTAGATTTCATCTTTCATGCTTGATAAATTGGTGACCTTTTTACTTCACTTTTCTCATTCATAAAGAGACCAAATTGGATTAGACGCCTCTCAAACCTTTCTCTTAATTTTATGAATAATTTTGTCCCTCAGGTGCCGGCTCGAGCACCTCCACAACTTTTTATTCTAGCTTTCCTTTCAGACAGGAACATCTGGGATCCATGCCTTCTTTTACCCTGCTTCCATACCGAAGTCCCTTTCCAACTCGTTCTCCAGCGGTCACTAACTAGCTGACCGTAGGCCAGTCTCCCCGCCTTAAGCCTCAGTGTCCTCACCTGTAACATCAGGGCTTTGGGCCAGATGACGTCTAAGGTCCCTTTGAGTTCTCTGTCCCGCGGTCCCTTGGCTCACCCCTTCCCCTCCCTCTCCAGTCCTACAATGATTCCTTGGACCGACAGCACCCCACACCCCCCGGGACTCACCAGGAGTAGGTTATGGGCCACCTGGTAGCCGAGCCGCCGGTTACCCCGCACACCGGGGGCCAGCCTCCCTGTGGCATAGCCGTGCCAGGCCACCACGTAGGGGTTGTCGATGGTGATCCAGTACTTGACCTGGCCGCCGAAGTGGCGGAAGCAGAGCTCGGCGTAGTCCCTGAAGAGGTCGGCCACGGTGCGGTTGGCCCAGCCCCCGTAGATGTCCTGCAGGCGCTGGGGCAGGTCCCAGTGGTACAGGGTGACCACGGGCTCCACGCGGAGCTGGCGCAGCCGCTCCAGCAGGCGCCGGTAGTAGCGCAGCCCCTCGAGGTTGGGGGGCCCCGCGCCCACGCCGCCACCTCCGGGCAGCACGCGAGCCCACGAGATGGAGAAGCGGTAGTGGGTGACGCCGAGCTCGCGCAGACCCTCGGTGTCGCGGAAGATGTGGTTGTAACTGTCTCCGGCCACGTCCCCCGTGGCGGGACGGGGCAGAGCCGGCGGCAGAGACGGCTGGGAGGACCAGGAGTGGGACGGGGCTGGGAGTTGGGGCAGGAGGGCCCCTGGGGGCGCAGCGAGGCGGTGGGTGAAGGTGTCCCAGATGGAGGCGCCCTTGCCATGCTGCCTCCAGCCGCCCTCCGTCTGATAGGCAGCGCTGCCCACTGCCCAGAGGAAGCCGTCGGGGAAGGTGTCGTGGAGGAAGCCCGCGGCCTCGGGCGATGGAGCTCTGGCGAAGCGGCCCCACGTCTGCGCGCCATCCCCCGGGTCAGCGCGCAGGCAGCGGCACAGCAGGCACAGCAGGCACAGCAGGGGCAGGGGCAGGGGCAGAAGTAGCCGCGGCCCGGCGGCCCCGGCCCGAGTGTGGGGGCTCATGTTACCTGCGGGGTAGCAGGGGAGCGCTCATGTGAGGCCCTAGCTCCCAGGTCGGACCCCTTTATCTCTGCGCCCGCCTGCCTCCCTCCCCGCCCCTCCAGCGCTCCGCGCCTTCCCCACAGTCTCGCCCACCTCTGCTTCCCTCAGTGGGCAAGTCTGTCAATAATTACCTGGGAGCCCCCGCCTTCCCCTCTTCTCTCTTCGTCTCCCCTCCCATCCCACATCCCGGGACTTGGTGTTGAGGTTAGTGCCATGATCTGGAAGAGGAGAAAAGGATACCCAGGGGAGAGCCAGGAGAGAGGACAGGGAGAACCAGGCTCTCTGGAGACCCTGACAAGGAACCTCAGGGAGAGGGGAAAGACACAGATCTTTACTGGCGACAAAACACCAGGGAAGAAAAAGCACCTGTTAATCTTCATCTCACTGCTCTTATCCGAGAAGTAACTGATGCATAAGGAGGGTGAAATCTCTGCCATTTATAAACCTAGATCAGGGAAGACGAGGGATGTGTGTGCATCCCTCCGGGAAAGTGAGAGGAAGACCAACTTAACTGGAGGACAGAACTAAATCTTCAGCTGAAACCATCCTCCATCTCCACAAAAGAGGTAGTCCAGAAAGGAAATCTGCCTTCTTGGCTGGATTACTTTATCAACTTTTTCATCAAACAAGTGACTTCCTCTCAAAAGCACCTGCTTCCTCATCTTCATCTCGCCCTCATTGTTGCCTAAAAATATACTTTTCCTTGAAACACAGGTAGAATTTCTTTTCCATGGACTGGGGAAGGAAAAGGAAGAAGTGATTTTTCAATGATGATAAATTTCTCAGCATCCTAACTTTCAAACATTCTCAAGGCATTACCCCGTGCCACACGTTTTACCAGCCACTAAATGATGTGGTCCTCTGACGGTATATACCTGATTGTAACAGAAATGTGTCTAATTACCACTCCTCAATGATGCAATTCAATTTTTTACTTTCTGCATGGTCAGTGCTTTTTCCTCCTTCCCTCTTACCCTTGGTCTTTTAGCCATTCTGTTATCTATTAGCTTTTCCAAGAGATTATGAAAAATACCTGCTTGAAATTCAAATCATTAATATTAAACTTTTTATTTATCTAGGATGAAGGTTTGAGTGATCAGTAATGGTAATTTATCTCACTCTCCTTTCTCTCTTTCCTTAAAATTTGTTCTATACACCACTAACTAAATTACCTTAACAAAATTATGAGTTCAGTGCTGTCTAGAGGCTTCAGCAAACAAAGAATCTGATTATATGTTATGAAACTCATGGGAATTGGGAGAATGAGAAAGAAAAACAATAACAAAAATTCTGGTTTTGTTTTTTTTTACCAGATAGCAAAAAGAAATGTTAATCCAAAAAACTGTGGCACAATAGGACTTGTTGATATGCCTGAAATCATGTTCCATACAGTAGTCTATTACCATGGAAAGGTCATTTCTGGATTGCTTAGCATAATACCACAAATGATATTACTTGTACTTCTTCCATTTGTAAATATAAAAATGTTTATTAAATTTAGGTACAGCAAGCATGAAACATTATCTGTAAGATTAGAAAGTCTGGGCCATGACATTCTGAAATTGTGAGTAAATATGAAATAATATAAGTACCATTCCATGGGCTTAATAAAAGATAATTTTTGAATGCAACCTCACTTTTTTCCCCTAAAATGATTTGGCTCTATGTAGCATGTTAAATTTCAATTAGAAATACTTCAGAGATCCCATGGAAAAAGAGCTTAGGCTATGTATCAACTTCCATGTAGTTGTTCTTCAGGGTAGATTATATTTAACACTCCTTTTTTTTTGTAAACAGCACAAAATCCAAAGATAACTTTAGAACTAATAGAAAAGAAAAAGTTAATAAAATGCATCATATCTAAAATTTAGCTGTACAGAAGAAACTTAAGAAATACAGGTCTCCTTAGGGTAATATTAAAACTTTCACCCATAGATGTCCCCAGGAGATATTTTTAACATAAGATTGAAGACTTTATGATAATCAACCCTTATTTTTAGAAATACTTATTTATGAAAGTTCCACCTATAATGACTATCACAATTTTGAAGTGTCAATTACAATTGCTATATATTTTAACTTTTTCATTTCATTAAATATAGAAAGGCTTGTTACCTTTAGTAACCATCACCAGTCATGTAACATGGATATCATTAGAGTGGCCATGTAGAATCAGGAGATTTGTATTGGAATACTTGTTTTGACACTTAAGAGCAATGTGATTCTATTTAACTGCTCTAAACTTTAGGTTATTTATCTATAAAATGGAAAAGATAATCCACGGTTTCACAAGTGTTTTTTTTTTAATTTCTTTGAAACCTTAACTAAATAAACATAAATTATCTTCCAGGGCAAAACTCTTTTGAGAGAATACTAACCTATATTTTATATATGAAAATGATGTTCCTGACTTCCTTTTCAAAAGGATCCATGATTAAAGTTGTTTTTCCTGCAGTGAGAATGAATTTTCAGTAATCCATCTAACCTCGCCTTTATCCAAACTATTTTATCCAATCTATAATAGTGATAACTGACATTTATACAGCCCTTCTTTATCTGGAAAATGATGGGGTTGGACTAGATGACCTTTAACCTACCTTCTAGTTCTATATTTATGCTTCTATTCAATTTCTAGTTACAGATTTTGATCTACTGCTTTGAATTTCAATACCAGTTCTGTACTTAAGGCTTTCCTAAGAGTTCTTTCCCTTCTTGCTCCTAGAGCTTGGATCTAACTCAAGATTGTGACAGAAGAGTGTCCTGTAAATATATATAGATACAAACAGATAACATATTTTACACTTTCTTATTCATTTATTCTTTCCTCTTAAGAATGTAATTTAAACATTCAAACAAATTTTTCATAGATACTCCTAGGTATTTATGAAAATGTTTTGTTTTTTTTTATGGAAAGAATCTTTAAAATCATCTACTCTGACCCTTTAATTTTACAAATGAGGAGACTAAGGTCCAGAGCAAAGACTTGCCCAAGGTAACACAGCTAGTTACAGAGACTCCAACCCAGGTATCCTAACTCCTTGTCAATTACTCTTTCTGCCAAAGGTCTACTTTCAGACCAGCCCCAAGAGCCATCACTGAGGGGAGAAATAATTGTGGAGAAGGTTCCTCATCACCATCAACAATAGTTACTGACCAGTTGTCACTAACAGACAGCTAGGAATAGGAGCCCTGGGATTGGTAGCATCTCCCAGCTCAACAGTCCTACTTCTAGTCCAGCATTCACAGCCATCCAGGGAAGCAACTCCTATGCAGAAGGGGTCAATCATACCTACCAAATGTCAGCCAACTACTACTCACAGGGCAGGCATGCCAGTCTAGTTGAAGCAGAAAGGCACTCACAAAGAGAGGGACAGCAACATGTTTTGGGCAAGTCAAACCACCCACACCACCTTGACCACAATTTTTCTTCAGACAGTCCAGGTTGAATCCAAGAACCCAGAGAAGTCCCTGCCCTCAGTCATCATCCTAAGAAGCAATCCCTTTACAGATGTTGCCTGCTAGTTGCTCCTGCAGATGCTATAGTCATACCTATTGAAGGTCCAGAAAACAAAGTTCTTGTCACAAAAAACCTTGCCACCTACAAATGGTTCAACATCAGAGTGTGAATAGTTTATCAGTGGAAATGACATTAAATAAAGGGCATTACTATGTGCTTTGCTGCTGCACTTAGGACCATGGGATGTTTTCACCTTTCTTGCAACTGAAAGCTTACATATATGTAATTCCCAACTTAATTACAAAATGCAAAAGAGCATTAGAAGAGAGAGAGGGAGAGAAAGAGAGAGACAGAAAGAGAGAGAGAGAGAGAGATTGAGAGAGAGAGGGAGAGGGAGAGGGAGAGAGAGACACAGAAAGAGAGACAGAGAGAGAGAAATGGAGAAGTCTGGCAGAAAGTCAGAATGGGGAGTGTGACCAAAGCCAATCTACATGTCAGTATTATTAACGATTAGTGTACCTCCTTCAACCCATGCTTTTCAAACCGTTTGGTTTTCTGCAGAGAAGAATAACAGAAGAACTTCAGAGGTCATCAAGTTCAGGGTTTCTTACATTTTTCCACTTGTGACTCCTCTTCACATTTTGGCTGCCTTTGTTGGCATTACGTGGCCTGAGTGCAAAGTGCACATGCTTTGTGTTCAGAACCAAGACGGCAGTGAAGTTGCACAATGCAACACAGGCAAGCAATGCCACAAACACCTTAGATTTTTGTTTGATCTTTAATTAATTTTTGGTAGCTGTGTTCAGAACCTTTTTCTGTTGTCAAATTTTTCATGATGCCATATGGGGTCATGACCCACAGTTTAAAAACTGATCGAGTTCAGTCTCTCACCCAATGTGAGAATCCCTTGATAGCATCCCTGAAATAGTGATTCAGCAACTTGAACTCTTCTGCTGATACTCATTCCTTCACAATGCAGCCCACTTAAATTAAGGATGGTCTACTATTACAATTTCTTTTCATGACATTGAGCCAAAATCTTCTTATAATTCCTCCCAGTTGGTCATAGTTCTGCCTTCCACAGCTATACAGATCATTACCTCCTTCAGTGTCATAACCATTAAATTATTTGTAGGCACTATTCTTTTCCCCTAAGTCTTCTTCTTCCCCAGATAGTATCTTTCAACTGATTTTAATGTGATCTGGTTTCCATATCTTAATCATACTCCTCTGGGCACACTCCAGTGATTTGACCAAATTAGTGAGACTTTTAACCTCCTTTGATCTGGCTGTTGCATTCATTAATGCAGTCTCAGATAAAATTAGTCTTTTTTAAGCAGTTGTTTCATGCTACTGGCTCATATTGAATCAGTGGTTAATTAAAACCACCAGGTCTCTTTCATATAAACTGTTGCTAAGCCAGCTCTCTTCTATCCTGTTCCTGGGAAGCTGATTTTTTTAACCCAAGTGTAGGACTTGGCATTGATCCTTACTGAATGTTGTCCTGTTAGTTTTAGCCCATTGTTTCAGCCTCTTGAGTTTTTTTCAAATCATGATTCTGTCATTCAATAGATTAGCTAATCCTTACTGGGTTTTTTTTATTATCCACAGATTTGATAAACATCCCTTCTATACCTGCAGCTAAGCCTTTGATTAAAAAAATAAAAAAGAAACATTGAAACATACTAGTGGCAAGGAAAGAGGCTTGCATCCTACCACTGAGAGGCTGACATCAATCCATTAATCAATGCTCTTTGGATAAAGGAGTTCAAGAACTATGAATCCAACTAATTTTATCATCTTTTATCCCTTATTTTCATCCTGTTAGAAAAGATATGATTGATTTTGCTAAGTGTCTAGCTACATTATTTCATCCTATTTAGTTCTTCTCTAGGATGCAGTGCTGACTCATTTCCACAAGACTTTCTCTATCAGAGATAGAAACCTTTTCACTCTGGAAGCTCATTCCACTCTAAGCTACTTCTTACCTTACAAGTATCTTTCCAACCCTGGGGGCTTCTCCCTCTGATTGTTTAGTTTCTTCCAAAAACTTTTTTTTCCATTTCAAGAGAGGGCCCAGGCTAACCACATATTCATTCACCACTACCTCCAGGCTGTACTTCTGTTCAACTGACTTTCCCTACCACACCTCATCTCAGCAAACCTTCACCTTTCCCCTCCTGTTTCACTCCCTTCTATGTGTTGTCTTCTCCCCACTCCCCATGAGGATGTAAGTTTTTTGGAGGCAGAAACTCTCTTTTTTTCTGCTTATATTTACCAATCAATAAACATTTATTGACCTAATATGTGCCAGGCACTATTCTAAGTATTGGGGATACAAGAACATGAAAAGATGGCCTCTGCTCTCAAGGAGTTTTCAATCGAATGGGGGAAACCACATGGAAACAAATATATACAAAAAAGTTATAAACAAGATAAATAAAATAACTAAATAAACTAAAACCCACAGAAATTAAATTATTTATCCAAGGTTACCCGGTTAGTAAATAGGCAGCAGAGCTGGAATTTGAAGGGATGCTATATGCCTGACTATAAGAGAATCCGAAGTCCGGAAATAAGGAATACAATCACATTATCTTCAGGGAATCATGAGAACCAGGAATCAGGGAACCATTTCAGTAGGTCAGATCCATTTGGTATTTAGAGAGAAGATAAGTGGGAAATAGGATGGAATGTCAAATGCAAAGGCACCACTTTCAGTGACATTCAAGCAGTTTTTTCCATAGACAGACAATTTACATGCCCAGCATTTAGTGCTCTAGGGACTGTATCTTAAGCCACAACCTCATATATTCATAAACTTCCAGAATCTTAGAGCTGAAAGGGACACTAGGGATCATCTGGTCCAACTCCTCATTTAATGAAGGAACAAGATCAGAAAGGGGAAGGTATTTGTTCAAGGTCACTCAGCAAGCTACTTTCAGAACCTTGTGATTTTAAAAAATTCTTTATTAATTTAAATTTAATTTTAATTTTAAATTTAATTCTCTTAAGTGATTGCAAGATTTGCAGAGGGACAGAATAAGAACATATGCCAAAATAGTTCATAATAGTTCATAAGCTAAGGAATAGAAGGAAAGTGAACACTTTCTTTAATTCCATTCATACCCATGACACATAGTAAGAATTATAAAAATAATGGCATTTATATAGGGCATTAAAATTTGTAAAGCAAGTTATATGTACTGTCTCATTTGATCCTCATACCAACACTGTGAAGTTCATGTTATTGTTATCCCATTTTATAGATGAAAAGTTGAGAGACTACATGATTTATCCCAGAGTCACACAGCTAGTGTCTATGGCAGAATTGAAACTCAGGTCTTCCTGACTCCAAGTTTAACATTCTGTTCTATCTATGGCACCACCTAGCTTCCACATTCCCCAGGCTCAATACTTTAGCCTAGTGCTATGCATATACTATTTAGGAACTTCCCCACAGCATATAAATAAATCACATAGGATTGGTGGACAAGAAAACAAATGCAGAGGTATTGTACCTCATTATTTCCTGGACAGGTTTCTTCCTCCAGGCTATGGGCAGAGCCTCTCTCAAGGTAGCTTACTACTTGAATTAGCTTTATTTGGTTGCCATCTCATATTGTTGACTCACATTGAACCATGTGGTTCACTAAACTATTGAACAAATGCCAAAGCAAGGACTTATATCACTGGGAAAAGATGTAAATTCAGCATGCAACAAGAGTGAAGTATGATAAATGCATATATATACAAAAAAGTTATACGCAAGATAAATAAAATAATGTTGCATAATGTTGTGAAGACCACATTGTTTTATAGTTGCAGCACAATAATTGATATGCGTCAACTAGGGGAGGTTGGGTGGCACCAGGGTCTGAAATTTTCCTTAATTCAAATCTGACCTCAGATACTTACTAATTGTGCAACCCTGGGCAAGTCACTAAACCCTGTTTTCCTCAGTTCCTCATCTGTAAAATAAGTTAGAGAAGAAAATGGCAAACCACTCCAGTATCCCTGCCAAGAAAAAGAGCAAACAAAAAATGGTTCATGAAGAATCAGACGCAACTGAAATGATTGAACAACCACAAAACCAATATGTGATGACACTCTTGCATCTTCAAGAAACGGTTCAATTCTGTTCATAATATCATACAATTTTAAAGTGGAAGGGATTTTGGAAGTTTTCAGAGGTCAACCCATTTGTTTTATATATAAGGAAAATGAAACCCAGAAAGGTTGGAGATTTACCCAAATTTACATGGGTAGTAATCTCTATTTTAGAAAACAGAGATGATTACAATATGATTTAGAAATATCTCCACTAAAAATAGCTAAAATAAAAATGTTTGGTGTTTGAAGGGGTAGATCTTTAAAATGACTATTTAGAATGACTCATTCTCCTAATTTTCTGGTTAGCCAAATTACTATACTAAGAAGGTAATTATATATACAGTATAAGAATTATAATCTCAGTCTTCAAATATTTGCCAAGCAGTAACAACTACACACCAAAAATTAAAAGCAAATATAACAAAATGATAAAACTCAAGCAGGAATCAAATTAAGAGATAGAAGACTACACCTTCAACCCACCCATTCACAGAGGTAAGAGGTCCACAGGCATTATATGTTCAATATGTTTTTAGACTTTTGCAATGTATCAGTTGTGCTGATTTTTCCCTCTTTCTAAAAATATTTTTTGATACATGGGATGCCTTACTGGGAGGGAGAAGAGCAATGGAAAGGATACTTAGGAAAACAATGATGATATAAGAAACAGAAGACACAATAAAAGCTTAAAATAAAAAAAAGTCTCCCTCCAATATAATAGTTGGAAATCTCAATGTGTTCTCTTTAGACCTAGACAAATCTAACCGAGAAAAGGAAAGGAGAAAGAAATTAAGGGCCTGAAAAGAATTTTAGAAAACTTAGATATGATAGATGTTGAGAAACTATTGAATAGGGATACAAAGGAACAAACATTGTTCAGCTTTACATAGTATTATTACAAAAACTGACTATATGCTAGGGCATAAAAACTTCAAATAAATGCAGAAAGGTCAAAATAGTAAATACATATTTTGCCAACTAAAAAAAACAATAGAATTAAAATCAAAAAAGGCAATTTGAAAAAGGAATTCAAACTTAAATGAAGACTAAATAATTTAATCCTAAAAAAAAATTACTAGATCAAAGAACAAATCATAGAAATAATAGATAATTTTATAAAGAAAACAAAATCTATGAGACAACATACCAAAACTTTTGAAATGAAGCCAAAGTCCTTAAGAGAAAATTTAATTCTCTAAAAGCTTTAACCAACTAAAGAAAGAACTGATTAATTGTATATGCAACCACCCTACAAAAAAAAACTTTTAAAAAACTCAATTCAATACAAAAATAGAAATTCTGAAAATCAAAGAAAAGATTAACAAAACCAAAAACAAAAGCCATTTAATATGGGGAAGGAGTTCTCAGTGCAACTTTGTCAGTCTCCAGAAACATTCTATGTTTTCCTCTTCATTGGAATTCTCTTTGTAAATTCAGAATTACATTCTTCAGCATCTCCCATTTTTCTGGGCCTGACTGTTGTTCAGTTAATTCAGTCATATCTATCTTTTCCTGACCCTGTCACCCATACTGCCCATGGGGCTTTATTGGCAAAGACGCTGGAGTGGGTTGTCATTTCCTTCTCCAGTGGATTAAGGCAAACAGACATCAAGTGACTTACCCAGTGTCATACAGCTAGTAAGTGTCTGAGACAGGATTGAAACTCAAGTCTTCCTGGCTCCAGACTCAGTATTCTATCCACTGAACCACTTAGCTACTCCTATCATTTTGGTAGAATTTTAGCCCATGGGATCATACCTATCTTGTTTCTGAACCCTCTGAAATCTTATTTCTCAAAACACTAAAAAGGGGTGGTCACTTGCCTCTTCCCAACCAATGTTCCCATCATTTGTACCCCAGCAACCACTTCCTCCCTGGTAGTGAGAATAATTTCAAATTCACCACAGACTATGACCTTGTTCATTTTCTCACCTTTAAAGGATGAATTTGCATTGTCATGAAATTATTAGTGATTTTATACTTAGAAAAGAAAGAGAACTTCAGTAAATAATACGTCTTCCATCACTACTATATCATGCCTCAGTCCCAGGTTTTAAATTCATTCCCCAAACTCCTTATTTATTTGTTCTTCTGAGCAGGTGGTCCATATTTAGCCCCAATGAAAAATATCTCTTCTGCTCCCTCCATTGACCTTCACCTAAAAGATCTCCAAATGGTCCCCACATTTCTTGGATTTACTCACATTAGTTTTCTTAATATAATGCCACCTCACCCCATGTTCCATATCCTTAAGTTTCCATTTTCTTCCATATTCTTAAGGCCAAGAGTGAAATATGATAAATACTTCAAAAACAAAAACAAAACTACATATTTCCCAAAACCTACTCAAAACTGGGGAAGATAAAGTTTTCAGTTAACATTTATTTCCTCTCCTTCCTACCTCTCCCAAATGATCACAATAAAAATCCTTATAATAAATATACATAATCAAGAAAAATAAATTCTTTCATTGGCCATACCCAAAAATGTGTTTCTGATCCTGTATCTTGGGTCTAGGATTTAGGTAGTATGCTCTTTCCATACCTTCTTCCTTGTGTGTAGAGTGTTCTACTTATATTCCCTGATTATATAAGTTACCCTTCTTCCATAGTGTATTCAATTTTTCTTACACTTTTTTAACGTTCCTTTAAGATCATCAAAACATACTCCCAGGACCTTTATCTTATTTACCTCCCTCTGTGGTCCCTGATGACTTTAGAATTCCAAGTGAACATTCCTTTCATCACCTCAGTTAGAATGTAAACATTTCATCCAAGTATAGTTTCTTCCACTTGCTTTCATACATTTGCATTTTTGTTTCTTTCATTTCCTGCATTTGTATCACCAAGTTTCTAGTCATTTCTGACCTCTTTATCAGGCATTCTTGGAAGTCCCATTTTTAATAAATACTCATTTTTTCCTCATTAGATTATATTAGGCTTTGCTGTATAAGCTATTCTTAGTTGTATACCTTTTTGAATATCATATTCCATGGTCTCTGCTCCTTTATAGGGGTAACTGTAAAACTTTTTATTATCCTGACTGTGACTGTCCAGTACTTGAACTCTTTCTTTCATGCTGCTTGAAGTATTGTTTTTTCTTCAATCTGGAAGCTCTGGATTTTGGCTATGGTTTTTCTGAAAGTTTTCATTTGGGTGTTAATTTAAGAGATGGTCAGTGGATTCTTTCTATTTTCGCTGTGCTCCCTAGTTATAAGAGATCTGGGCAATTGTCAAAAATGATTTCTTGAAATATTATATCTAGGATCTTTCAGTCCTGGCTTTCATATAGTCCAGTGCTTCTTTAAAAAAAAAATAGTTTTTTGTCCTCGACTCATTTTCATGGAATTTTTAACTTCCATTTGATCCTTTCTAATTGCTAGAGAGTCTGTTGCTTGGTAAGATTTTATAACTGTTGTTCAAAGCTTTTGATTCTCAGAGCTCTCATATCTTTTTAATTCTTCCCTCTAAAACTCTCATTTCATTTCTATTTTATCAATCTACATATTTTTGCTTCTTGCTTAATTTCTTCCTAGAATTCTAGATGACCTTTTGGTCAAGCTATATTTTTCCTATGAAACTTTTATTCTCTTATTTTCTTCTTATAGGTTTGTGTCTTGGGTGCCCCTAGTTACAAAATAACTCTTTATCATCAATATCTTTTTAAATTTACTCATCTTTCTAGCTGTATTTCATTAATTAAAACTCTGTGTTATAGCCAGGTGCTATGTACATCAGGAGGGAATGATCATCCTTTTAGGGTCCTAATCTCTATGACCTGTGGTTTAGCCATTTATTTCTCTGAATATTGATTGTTGTGTTTTTCAAGGATATCAGGGGCAACTCAGGGCACAGAGTTGCAAACTTCCAGTGGGCCCTAAGTAATATGACCTAAGGTATGGTATGGTTGTCCTAACCCTTCAACCCCATCCTAGGCGAGATTTGCAAGTTCCCAACTCCAGTTTGGATCTGGGCAACATGATCATCAGCATGCCCCCTGTTGAAGATCCAGTAGATCATTAATGACCCCAACCCATATCAACTAGCTAGAAGGTTCTACCAGTTCAGAAAAACAGAACTTTAGGCTCACCCCTGACCCATCCATATTCCCTGCCTTGATAACTTTAACCAAAGGCTCCAGTCCAGGTTTGCGGACGGAACAAATAAATACACATACATGTGTATGTACATAGCATGTGTACATGTATTCATACATGTGTACATATGTATGCATGTCTATATCTGTAGGCCCCAGCTTTGTTCCCGTTCTGGAAGGGCTGACCTGGACCAGAAAAAATTACTCCCTGTGGTTTCTCCTTGCATTTTCCAGTCACTATTTACTATAGCGCTCTTCCTTAATTTTTGTAGAAGTTGTGGGGGAGAACTGAGCAGTACTACTTCTTCCTGCTCCACTTCCTTTTCCAGTCTCCTTGCAAAATTCTGCTTCAGATAAATCAGTACATATTTTTTAAGTCCACTTACAAGACTGAGATGGAGAGACAATCTAAAGTACTATATCTAACCAGGCCACCTTTATCTCTTCTAAAAGAGCTGTTGGCTTCCTACCATTAGTTATAATTACATTGCCATACAGCCTTAGGACACCTTCACTCCCAATTCTCAATTAGTAGCATAAGGGAAGTGTGGTAGGGGTCCTCTTAACCCCTTCTCTTGCCCTACATTCTATTCTCTCTACTCACAAGACAGAATCAGGGTAAGGGTGAGGGAGGCAATAAGCACTTATATAGTGCCTAGTATGTGCCAGGCACTGGGCTGAACATTTTAAAAATATCATCTCATTGTATTCTCACAATAAACCTCTGTAGATATGGCTATTATTATGATTTTTACAGTTGTAGAAACTGAGGCAGCAGGCTAAATGACTTGTTCTGAGTCACATGGCTAATAAGTGTCTGAGGTACAATTCAAACTCAGTACTTTATCCACTGTGTTACCTAACTCCCTCAAGGAGGCCAGAGGCCAAAGACATTCATTCAACACTTTTTTATTGATTAAATCAAGAATGTGGACTAGGTAGGGGAAGAAAAATGCCCTTGATTCCCTCACTTACCTTTAGTTCTGGCTCAGATTTATTTGCATGGTAACCAGAGAATGTATGGAAATACCTGATCCTGAAGTAGATGATTATCTGGAACAAAAGGCTATGATCTTCACCCAGATACAAAAGCTGGAAAGAAAAGAAAATTCTTGATCTTTAGCCTGGAAGTTATTCAGCCTAGATTTTATTAGCTAGGTGTGGTAGGAATGATTAAACATCTACCTGCCTATTCTTATCAGGGAGACATTCTAAGGACTATATCCCAATAGCCTGGAGTTGAGATAACCGCCCAGTGGCTCTGAAAAAAAATCCAGATTAGAAGCTGGTATCTGGGAACAATACCCAGAAGGAACTATTTGTACAGCAGTCACCATGAGAACATTTAAGGCCAACTAAAAAATTCTCAGATGAAATTACATGCTTAGCAATCACCAGTAATCTCCATGAGATCTGTAGAGATCAGCAATGTACTGAACGGATGTCACATCCAGAAAGGAGTTAGCCCATGGATGGCAGTGTAATGACATCACCAGAAGACACTGGTGGTCTTATAGCATCAGAGGTATGAATTGTTCCTATATATATATATATATATATATATATATATATATATATATATATATACGTATATATATCTATATATATATCTATATCTATATATATATATATATCTATATCTATATATATATCTATATCTATATATATATATATATATATATCCTGGCTACATATGTTCCTTACATATGTGCCTCCTTCACAAGTTTCATATGGATGCCCAGTCCCTCCAGTGGTGTATGTAATTGTGAGGGAATACAGCTAAAGTTAGGGGGAAAGATGAATGCCCTATTATGACTTTTCTTGTCATTCTCTATCATTAAATGTTTTTGTTTTAAACTAATTGTATCCTTCATCTAACTAAAAAAATAAAAACAAACACAAACACCATAAACACATTGGTCTAGAGTCATAAACCTTGGTTTTGAGTGAATGTAAACTAGAAAATACTGTGAGCTTGGGTTAGTTGTTCTGCAGACACAAAGCAGAGAGGGAGATTTCTCTAGGTATTAACACATAGATTGATGGAGAAAGAGGAGTATTGGATTCCAGGAATAGGAATGACATAAGGTGGCTAAGTGCACAGTGGATAGAGTATTGGGCCTAGAGTCAAGAAGACTGTGAGTTCAAGTTCAGCCGCAGAAACTTGCTAGCTGTGTGATCCTGGGCGAGGCCCTTAATTGTGTTTCTCTCAGTTCATCTATAAAAGGAGTTAGAGAAAGAAATGGCAAACCATTCCAGTATATCCCCAATGGGATCACAAAGAGTCAGGAACAACAGAGGCAAAAATTTTGCAATTGGAAGGGGTTTTTTCCTTCTTGCACACTGTTTGGTTTGTCCAACTTCACACAAGTTTCCTTGTCTTTCATCCTGTGGCTGATCAGATAATTAGTGACTTCTTGCCCAGATCTGCCATATAATCAGAAGACCAGTCACATTGCTCACTTCCCTCCTAGCACACTTATTGGTCTGCTCTAAGTCTTTACTAGTTACTCTGCCCACACATGGGTAAGCCCCTACTTCCACTTATCCATAGTGGGATGTCTTCTCCCATTAGAAGGTAAGCTTCTAAGGGTGACCCCTGCAGTTGTTTTTGAATTTCCAGAGCTTAGTATAGTGCCTAGCCTATAGTTAGAGCTTAATAAATTCTTTATCTAATCTAATAGAGATAAACAAGAGGTGATACAACGGGGAAGGAAGTAGGAAGTTTTATGGGCCCTTAAAACGAATCCTGATTCATTCTCCTTAGTTGCCTTCTTGGTGTAACTTAAAGCCATGATTACACTGATTACAAATTTTAATCATTAACTTACCTAATTATGTTTCTAGAAACTCATGAGGGAGAAACACAGGGTCCACTGATTTGACAAATGAATAAATTCTACTCTAAACATGGAATCATTAGTTAAGGATGTTTTTGCAATTATTGAAATCTTTTGGATTTACCTATTAAGTGGTTCAGTCAAATAGTGATTTTTAAATTTTACTCTTTTTTAGGGATATCTTTATTTAGAATTGTCATCCCTTTTTCAAAATCAGACTCCAGATGGTCCACAGAAACTTTCAATTTTATCAACACATGGCCAAACAATGACTATTTGGAAACAACTGAAGAGTGATTAAATTTTCATTTTCACCCACAGATTAGTATCATAGACATAGACAATGTATTACATGATTTCACTTTAAAATATTACAATTGTAGAGACGGAGACAAAATGGTAGAGTAGCAAGAAGCAGTACAACTGAGCTTCCCTCCATAAAACCTCCAATACAACCTTTGAAAATGCACCAGACTGAATTCTGAGGAGGAAATCCAGAAAAAGTCGCTGGAAGTCATTTGTTGATTTCAGGTCTCCATAGGGAAAAAAACCAAGATGTGCCCAGAGAGAAGCTGTGCACCAGGGAAAAGGAAAGCCAAGACTCATACCAGGATGCCCCCAGATCCATACCAGGGCACCACAATGGGGACAGGTGCCAACTGGCAGCTTTGTTACCTTTTAGAAGTGAGCCCATCTAACAAGCCCCCAACAGGGAGAAACATGCTTATCTTAAACAAAGGACAATACCTGTTGTGAACTCAGGAAAGCTTTGTTTATCTTTACTTTCCCCTGAATGGCTGGGTAGCCTCCCCAGTAAGGTTACAGGAAGACTACAACACGGGCAGAAAGATGAGGTTTCTTATACTGTTTTCCTGACTTTGGATCTCCCAGGATTCAGTCCCTTGGTCATGTGACTCCATGTTCTCCTCTCTGATAGGCCCTTCCTCACACAGGTCCTTGAGCCTGCATCTTAGTTTCTGACCTCTAACCTGTGCATGCTAGGTCACAACCCTCATCACCTAGAAATGTGGACAACAGAACTTTCTTACTTCCCACATTACCCACTGTCCAGTTCTGGTTCACAGATCCAAGATAGATTGAGAAAGGAACCTGCACTGGGAAAATTTTTCTGGGAGGTCCTGGGATGTATATTGAGAAAGGATGAAGTTCAGAAGTACTGGGGTAGTTCAGACTACAGGGGCAGATTAGGGTCTCTTCCAACATCTTTCCCAGCCTAGAGAGGAATAACCAGCAACATTCTACTGCTGCAGAGAACCAAATCCAAGTCAGAAACTTACAGGGCTCATACTAGGGAAACAGTAATCAGACTTTGCCTTGGATCAGATCATTTTGGGAATATTGAAAGTTTACAGGTCTCCAGCCTGTCCCTGACATGTTGGAATAATGCAATACTCAACACCCCAAGAAAGTAGGAACAGGACCAGTCCAGACCTACCTTCCAGAAGTATGACAAGAAACCAATCCTAACATCCAGTCCACAGTCAAGAAGAGTCTGAAAGAGTGAGCAAACAAGAATCCCACCCTAAAGAGCCATTATGATGTCAGGGAAGATCAAGACCCAAACCCAGAACAAATGAGTCCAAAACATCTACAAGCAAAGTCTCAAAGAAAAAACACAGCTTGATCACAAATCCAACTAAAATTTTTAGTTTTGCTTTCTTTGGCAATTTTTGAAATTTTACACTTAAATACAAAATGAGAAAAGAAAAAAATTGCCATGGACCCCCCAGGATTCAATATAAAACAATAAATTTCCATTTCAAGAAAACCTATATAATAAATATTACACATTGTTTTCAAAGCTGCCCAGCTTCTCTTTGCTTCTTTGTTGATTTTCTTTTGTCCTCTACTGTGCACTTTTTACTTTATTTTTCCCTTCCCCTCTCCCCACGGTAAAGAAGGTTATAATTAAGAATGGATATATAGACATATACATATACATATATACTCATGTACGTGAGACCATACTAGGCTTATTTCCTTCTATTTCTCTGAAGGTGGATAGGATCTTTCTTCCTAATTCCAAGTCTTTTCATGTTTTTCTAAATCAACCATCTCATCATTTTCTACACCACATCAATATTCTTTTCTGGATTCAAACAGCATTTTTCTTCACAAGATCTGTGAGGTTAATTTGGGTATTTATAATAGAATGACTTGGTTGCTCAAAATTGTTCTTAAACCAATACTGCTGTCACTGTATACAGTGTTCTATTGGCTTATTTTGCCCTTCATTATTTCATGGAGATCTTTCTATGCTTTTCTAAAATTATTGAGTTCATTTCTTATAGCAGAGTAATATTCCATCATGAACATATACAATTATTTGTTTAGTTACTCCCCAATGGACAGGCATTCCCACAATTTCCATTTCTTTGCCACCACAAAGAGTGCTAAAAATATTTTAGACCATGCAATGTCTTTTCTATTTTCCCTTATTATCTGGGGAAACAGACCTAATAGTGGTATTGCTGAGTCAAAGGGTGCAGGCAGTTCTCTGGCATAATTGCAAATCTCTCTCCAAAATGATTGGATCAGCTCAGAGATCCACCAATGATGAATTAAGGTCTCAGTTTTTCCACATCCCCTCCTACATTTGTCACTTTCCTTTTCTATCATTGTAGCCAATCTGATAGATATAAAATGATATATTAAGGTTCTCTTAATTTTCATTTCTCTAATAAATAATGATTTGAGCATTTTTCATATGATTTATAAGTTGTTTGGGTTCTTCAATGGAAAACTGCCTGTTCATATCCTTTGGCCAGTTATCAATTGGAGAATGACTAGCATTCATATAGATCCGACAAAGTTTTTTACATATTTGAGATATGAGACCCTGATCTGAGGAACTGTCTATAAATTTTCCCTAGTTTTCTGCTTTTCTTCTTATATTGGCTACATTTATTTACAAAACCTTTTAAATTTAATGTAATCAAAATTATCCATTTATATCTCACAGTGCTCTCTGTCTCATCTGTTTATAAATTGTTCGCCTATCCATAAGTCTGATAGATAACATGTTCCAAGTCCTTCCAATTTTCTTGTAATATTGCCCTTTATATCTAGGTCATGTATCCATTTTAACCTTTTCTTGGTAAATGGTGTAAGATATTGGTCTGCTCTATGCCCAACTTCTGCCAGACTGCTTTCCAGCTTTTCCAACAATTTTTACCAAATAATGAATTCTTATCCCCAAAACTTAAGTCTATACACTTGTCAAACACTGGGTAACTACATTCATTTACTGCTATAGACTGTATGTCATATTTCCTACTTTGTTCCACTGATCTAACTTTTTATTTCTTAGCCAGTACCAGATAGTTTTGATAATTACCACCCTGTGATATAGTTTAAGATCTTTTACTGCTACACCTCCTTCATTGACATTTTTCCATGAGTTTCTTTGATATTCTTGACCTTTTGTTCCTCCAAATGAATCTTTCGAGCTCTGTAAAATAATTTTTTGTTAATTTCATTAGAATGGCATGGAATATGTAGAGTAATTTTGGTAAAATTGACATTTTTATTATATTGGCCATGCCTACCCATGAGCTTTAATATTTATCCATGTCTTTAAATCTGATTTTGTGCATGTGTATGTGTGTGTGTACAAAGTTTTTTATGGTTTTGCTCAAAAAGATTCTGAGTTTGTTTGGGTAGATGTATTCCTAGGCATCTTTTACCATCTAGAGTAATTTTAAATGGGGTATGTCTAGTTATCTCTTCCTGCGGGAGCCTGGTGGTGATATATAGGGATGCTGATGATTTAGATGGGTTTACTTGATCTCCTGCTACTTCGCTGAAATTATTAATAACTTTTGAATTGAGTCTTTAAGATTTTCCAAGTATATCATCATATTATCTTCAAAAAGAGATAGTTTTATTGTTTCTAATAGAAATGAATATTGTACTTTATCAAATGATTTTTCTACCTCTATTGATACTATCGTATGATTGTGCCTCCATAGTATTTGATTATTTTTCTTGTTGTCTGTGACATTTTCTCCTTAATGCAGGGGTTTTGGAATTTGGTTCTTTTATTCCTGTAGATTTTCATCTTATGATTTCTTTCCAGTGGTGATCAGTGGATTTTTTCTATTTCTACTTTCTCCTCTAACTCTAAAACTTCAGGGCAATATTCTTTATGTATTGTATTATTGTATCACGGTTCTTTTTTTCTTTTTATAGTATCTTTCAGGTAGTGCAATTATTCTAATTTTCTCTTCTTGACCTGTTCTCTGGATCAGTTGTTTTATCTTCTCTTTTTTTAAAGTTATTTTATTTGTTTTCAGTGTTCTACAATCACCTCCATATATCTTGGATTTTTCCCCCTCCCTCCACACTCCCTCCTCAAGGTGGCATGCAATTTTATAATACATTCCTATTAAATACATTTTCACCTTAATCATGTTGAATAGAAGAATTAAAATGAATTGGAGGAACCATAAAACAAAACAAAACATAATACAAAAGAAAATTGTCTGCTCCATTCTGCGATCCAATTCCATAGTTCTTTCTCTGGATGTGGAAGATATTTTGCCTCGAAAGTCCGCTGGGAATTTTTTAGGTCAGTTTTTTTTTCTTTTGAGATGTTTCACATTATCTTCTATTTTTTCATTCTTTTTATTTTGTTTTATTATTTCTTGATATAACATCATTCGCTTCCCCTTGCCCAATTATAGTTTTTAAGGAGTTGTTTTCTTCCTTAAGATTCTGAATCTCTTTTTCCAGTTAGTTGACTTTCTTTTCATAATTTTCTTGATTTTCTTGGATTATTCTTATTTTTTTCCTAATTTTTCCTAATCTCTCTTGCTTGATTTTTAAAATCCTTTCTAAGTTCCTTCAAGATGTCTTTTTGGGCAGGTATCCTCCTCTGAAAATGAACCCTGATCTTCTCTATCACTACAGTAACTGTCTATGATTGGATTCTTTCTCCTTTGCTTACTCATTTTTATTTCCTATTTTTTATTTTTGGCAAGTCATATTTATTATCACTTCTATCCCTGGGGTGTGGGGGAATGATGCCTCAGACCTTAGGTTCTTCTAATAACTTTTTGAGCTTTGTTCAACCTCACACTCCTTTCCCCCTCCAATCCACAACTATGGCTCCCAGGCACACTATGTTGGAAATGCTCCTGCTTGATAAGGGCCCTCCAGTGGCTGTAACTTTCAGTTCTCCCCTCTGCCCTGGAACGAAAGCCAAGAACTCAGCTCTCCTATAAGTGCTCACAGCCAACAGTGTCCAACCCCTTTGCTTTGGTACTCACTAAACTTGTTCTGATTCCTTCTAACCTTCAGCTGCTGCCCAGGACCAAGTCTCAGCAGCAGAGGTGAGTCTGGCATCCCCTAGCAGCAGAGGGTCTTTCAATCTTCCCTTGTTCAGATGTCTGGCTCCTCACACTGTGAGGTGAAAATTCCTGTGACTAAAGCTGAGGCTACCTCCCAACTCAGCTGCCCCTAGGGCTTGTTTGTTGTTTCAGGGGAAATAGCCTGGAGGTTGCACTTCACTCAGGCTGAACCTCCTGAGATCTTTCCTCAGGTCTTCTCAAGTTGTCCTGAAGGAACCTTGCTCTGCATGAATGAATGTTTATTTTTGGACTCTATACGCACCCTGAGGTGCTATTTTGTCTTGTTTGTGGAGGAAATCTGGAGAGCTTGGAATTTTGAGACCCCATTGCACCGTCTTCCCAGAAACCCCTCATTTTTTTAAGAGTTAAAGCATTTTTTATACATGAAATAAGAGTACCAAAGAGAAAAGATGGAGAAGAAATGAAAGCTATGGAAGAAAAAATTGGAAAAGGAATTAACAGTTTGTTATAATAGAAACAAAAGTAGTGAGTAGAAATAGTGAGTTGCCCTTCACGGTAGATCTCTAAGGAAAGGCTGGATGACCATTTGTCAGCTACCTTAGTTATAGTCAGATAGTCAATTAACAAATATTTATTAAATTTTTACTATCTGTCAGGTACTATGTTAATCACTGTGGGTATAAAGATAACCAAAAAGAAAGATAGTAGCTGCCCTCATGATGCTTACATTTCTAGTGATGGAAGACAATGGGCATAAGGAAGCTAAAAAATGGGTGGTTGGGGAAGCAGACAATTTCTTTTTCAGGAACAGAAACCTCCTTCTTTAGAACATAAGCTCTTTGAAGGTAGGGACCATGTTTTTACTTAGCACAATGCCTGGCACAAATTAAGAACTTGATAAATACCTGTTGACTGTCTAAAATTTATCAAACTTGTTTTCACCCCACTCTTTCTTTAGAGAACATTCAAAATTGTGACACCTCTTATTTACACCTTAGGCGGCTGAAACTAGTCATATCATGTATCTAAAGGGGGAGGGGGAGAAAAGGAAATAGTCTGCTACTGCTCCTATTTTTCATCTTCCCCTCACCCTCCAATTAGCTCTCCTGAATTTCCCATTTCTGTAGTTGTCTCCCAATTTTTCTAATCATTGAGGCTCAGAATATCCAAATAATAGACTCGGATAATTGCATCTTGTTAAAGATAAAGAGGACCTTGTTGGTTATTGAGTACTTTTCATTTTACAGATAAGAAAATCAAATCCTTTGTACCTACTCAGTCACCAAGTCAATAGAGTCTTCCTTCACAATAGTTATTGTTAATATTCCTTCTGTTCTTTGCCCTTTCTACCCACTCTAATTCCTGTCTAGTATTCATAAAGGGGAATGAGTACATCTTTAGCTTTTATCTTTCTTTCTAGATGTGAATTATATCAGGATTATTTCAAGACATGCTCTAAAGGGATGAGGGAGCGGGAAGGACAGTTTGTCCTTTTCCCCCATCCTGACTTCCATGAGGCCATGAGCACATGATATCTAAACATGTGTCCTGCCTGGACAATCCTAAACTTGGGTTTGGGCTACCTTTCTTGTATCTGTTCATTCATGATCATAGATGAATGAATTTCCCAAGAAGCACTTGTCAAGTTTGAAGGCAACAGTGTGAGTTAAGAGATTCAGAGGTATCATCGATTCAGAGTTAAACAGAGGCAGGGAAGCACTCATCAGCTGCCTCAGAGAGGATGGCCATATATAATCCAGCTGTCTGGGAGAGGATGGCCACCAGGCAAGATGACTGAACCAAATCTAGTTATTTTACCAGCAGACATGGACTGGGAATAGTTTCGACAGTGCAAAGTCAAGGTAAAATATAAAATGCCTAAAAATTAGCAGCTACATAGACCTAAATAAAATTAGCTGATACTTAATCCTCCTAGCATACTGTAACAGTAGTTTTACATTAAGTTACGGAATCCTGTTTTAAGTCATTCTATTAATGTACACTGTGAGTCTTTTGAATTTTTTATGTTTAGGATTTCTTTTTGTTATCTTACCCATATTTGATTTATACTGTAAATCGTATATCTATTTACTCCTTTGAAGGGAAACCTTAGACATGAAACATAATCTAAAATATAAGGAAAATCATCCCTGAGGTATGTAAGAGTATGAGAATAGGGTCCTCTTCCTCATTAGAAACCAAGTTCCCCAGAACTGAATCCAGTTTGTGCTGAATATGGAGTGGGGGAGTACTCCTGTCCCTTGAAGAAAGAGTTACTCAAAAGTGAGATATATACCATTTAGTCTGTCTTGTGCACACCTAGGGAGCAACTAAGTGGCTCAGTGGATGGAGCATTGAACCTTGCTTCAAAAAGACCTGAGTGTTCTGATGTGGCCCCAGATACTTACTGGCTATTTGACCCTGGGTTAAGTCCCTCAACTTCTGTTTGCCTTAGTTTCCTCATCTGTAAAGTGGGAATAATAAAACCACCCATCTCCCAGGGTAGTTTTGAGGACCAAATGATATAATAATTATTAAGTGCTTAGCACAGTGCTAGGCACAAAGTAAACCCCCTATAAATGCTAGCTATTCTTATTATTATAGCTCCAATCCCATGACCAATTGCCTTTCAAATATTTCAAATAGTATGCTTTTAGGCATATTAAACTCAATATGTCTAAAACAGAACTCAGTACCTTCATCCAATAAACACTGAACGTCAATATACAAAGCACTGTTAGGTGGTCTATATTTTTAGTTAATTATACAAATCCAAGATAATCTATCTCACCCTGCTTTGAAGTCATACTATCCTAGTTATATTATATTCATAGTAGCCTATGAATCAGCTTGAGATGCCTAAATCCTAAACTGACTCTGTTTACCTCATACAAAATAGACACATAATCATGTGCTCAATTTTTTTTACTCAGGTTTTATTTTTCAGCCTCAGACTTTACCATCTGAAATAGAGAAGGTATGCATAGTTTTTTCCTTTAACTGCCTCCCCCTCATTGTTCATGTCCTGTCCAAGAGAAGGGAGGATTTTTATCTTGAAATAGTTATAATGTCCCAGGCCCAAGGTCATAAGCTTGACTATACTCCTCCATTCTATGGAAACTCGCCTTGGGGGAAGGCGAAGTAGGGAAGGCAACCAGCTGTGTTATGAGCTGCTTGACCTTGGGCAAGTGACTTCATTTATCTTGGTCTCCTTTCCTTGTTGAGGGGATGGAACTCTAATTATATTCCCAGCTCTAACTATGTGGTCCTATGATTCTATGGCTTTTTTTAATACTAGGTCTCCTATCTCACCCAGGCTGGAAGTGTGGTGCCATTCATGCTCCCAACTCCATTACTGATTGGCACTGAAGCTTTGACATGCTCCATGTCTACCCTTGGTCAGCTCACCCCTCCTTAGACAGCCTGGTGCCCCCACCTCTATTCCCAAGCACTCACCCTGTTGCTATTGGAGTTAGTCAGAAATTAATTCAGAAAGGAAACACTTCTGATGTAAGGGCTGCTCATCCACCTTTGGTGTTTACCAGTCACCCAGCTCTCACCTGTGGCTCTTAGAAGCTGTAGTATGCACAGTGGCCATACCCCAGTAAAACCATCTCAGCAGTAGGGCTAACCCAGGCTAAAGACAGGACTCAAGCCCATCAGTGAGTTAGGGGGTTGCCTACCCCTAGCATGTGAAGAATTCCCCTAGTGAAATGGACAGAGGAGAATAATTTGTTCCAATGACCAAAAGCAAGTGCTGTGGAAGGCTTAGGGCTTAGTCAGACATCTAAGATGCAAGGTCATCCCCTGCATCCCAGACATCACTGGTTATATTGACTTTTGTCTTGCAACTGGACTTTGATGAGTCTGAAAGGGCTGATGACTTTGCATAACTCCACCTCACTTAAATCCAATTCATGTACAAGACATCACCTATGATATCATCAGTCCTCTTCAAAAACAAAGAATGACCAACAACAAATGAATGTGGACATGTGATCAGATTTAACCCTACTGCAGGACAGAACTGCTGACCTCAAGAGATCTGCCAGATCCTCCCCTGTAGCAGAAACTGAAAGCATGTGCCACCACACCTGGCTTTATGTCTTTTCCCTCTAGCACCTGACAGGTATAAAAGTCTATCCTTTAAGGACAAAGTTTTGCAAAGTTACCTCTGAGGCATTCAGTAATTGGAGTGGTCCTGACTGCCACTGGTATAGTTACGGTTGTCATGAGTAGGGCCTGCTATGTCTCTAGTAATCAGGAGCCTGTGGTCTCAAGTGACAGATAAATGTTTGGGCTTGTTGAATTGGAATCCGATAGTTTGTGCTTCTTTTCCCTATAATTGCCTAAAATAAGGCATACTTTACTCTAATACCATGGGTCTCTCATATAATGACTTCCTTATACCTATTCATTTGAATTTGACCACTGATCAATGTGTTAATCCAGCTAACACACATGATAACATGCAAAGAGCCCTGACCAGAAGACAGGGGACTTGAGTTCTAATCCAACTAGCTTGAGAAGCTTCTATTTCTTTCTGTGTGCAAGACATTTTGGATAGCCCATAGGTTATTCAATATCAATATCCGCATTCTCAGATTGCATCAGTTTTCCCCTTAAATCTATCCTTCCTCCTCATTTTCCTACTTCTGCCAGGTTCATAACCTTGGTCATCCTTAACTCTTCACTGTGAAGTGAAGTCACTTGCTAAATCAGTTGCTAAATCTTATAGATTTAGCCTCCATAACAAAGGGTCAAAAATCCCAGGAACATAGATCCTGGAAGGGATAAAAGAGGTATCTAATCCAACTCCTGCATTTTACACACATGAAAACTGAGGCCCAAGGAGGTTTAGTGAGTTGCCCAAGGTCATATCTCTGATATACATTTGCTTTTTTTCACTTAACATCACAACCATCCTACCTTTCTCCTGGATTATTCCTAATTAACATCTTTCAATCTAACCCCTCTATGTTTAAATATTCCTAACACACAGGTCTGATTATGTCACTGCCAGACTTAAGTGTTTCCTTATTGCCACTGAGATAAAACAAAAGCTCAGTAGCACAGTGTATAGAGTTCTGGGTCTGGAGGCAGGAAGACTTGAATTCAAATCTGGCCTCAGAGACTTCCTAGCTATGTGACCCTTGGCAAGTCACTTAAACCTATTTGCCTCAGTTTCCAGAACAGTAAAAAAGGACCCATAATAACACCTTCCTCACAATGTTGTTGTGAGGATTAAAGGAAATAACATTTGTAAAGTGTCTGGTAGATGCTTAATGAATGCTTATTTTTTTCCCTTTGGTTTGGCAATTAAAGTCTTTCATAAACAAGTTGGCTTCAGACTATCTTTTCAATCTATCCACTGCATTTCTGCTTCCTAGTACACTCTGTGAGCTAGCCACACCAATGTATTTGCTGGTTTTTACACATAGTGTCTTTTCTCCCATCTCTGCATATCTTCACAGGCTCTTGTCCATGCCTGGAATGTCCTTCTTCATTTCTGTTGTATCACCCTCACTTTCTTCAAGGCTTAGCTCAAATGTCATACCCTACGAGAGATTTTTCCTCATTCCCAGGTATAAATGCTCTTTCCTTCCCCTCTGAAATTACTTTGGATTCATTTTCCACATTTCTTGTATTTAGTAATTTGTACATGTTGTTTCTCCCAGGTAGAATCTAAGATCCCTGAAGGCAGGATCTGTTTCACTTTGTTACTTGAATCCTCTATCCCTAAGGTGCCTGACCCAGAGTAGTTATTTCATAGAGGTTTGTTAACTGAATTTAATTAAAAGATGGCAAAATCTATTAGAATCACTTAATTATTCAGGTTAGTTAAAACTAAACTATACTTCAGGATCTGTTGGGGGTCTTAGTTAAACCAATTCATTGGCCATAGTGTTGGCTGATGAAATGTGGTAGGATACACCAGGAAGGTTTTTTTGGAGCATTGATGGGTTTTGAATTCATTGCAACCTTTCAGTCATCATAGTCAGCTTAAGGAAGACATCTGCAGAATAGACAAGGATGGCTGAAAACTTAATAGGACATCAGGCAGCATTCAAAGAGACACAAAAATGTTGATATATAAAAATATTAGCAGTTTTGTAGAAATTAGCTAGCAATTCACTTTCTCCTGGATTATGTCATTTCGTCAACTAGCTCCATCTCTAAAAGGACAGCCTTAGAAATCCAATGGCATAGAGAGAGGAATGAAGCACCATGGAATTCACAAACAAGAGCCTAAATTAGCTATTAAGGAACTTGAGCAATTACAGCTTGGATGAGATTTGTGTCAGGCTACCTTAAAAGTCGGCTCCCAGAAGTCACAAATTATGGCATGTGTTCGTTGTGTTCAGTTTGTTTTGTTTAGTGCCCAGTAGACCGAGTACGCTTGAACAGAAAACCAGAGAGAATAAATTTAGCTGGTTTGACAAGGCAAAGAAGGATTGAATATAATGAATTATAACAGTACATAAAATGAATTAAAGCCTTCTTATGGCTTAGGAACACTTTAATGAAACAGTAAGATCTTCCCTTAAGATTGATTTAAAAAGAAAGATCATCTAGGGGTCTGCAGGTGTGTAACATTGCATATAACATTAGATTTTTTTTAATATGTAGATTGGTTTTCCTGAATTTCTTTTCTTATATTTAAAAAAAATTTTGTTATAAAGAATGGTTCTCTGGAAGGGGAGAGATATGGGAGGAAAACCAGGAAATATAAAAACAAAAGCTATGAATTAAAATTCAATTTTTAAAGACCTATACTCTATAGGATAACCTCACTTCTTGAGTCATTGCCATGAAAGCTATAGTCTAGGGCAGGGCTAAAAGGTTTTTGGCCCAAAGTACTGTATTTAAAGTTCATTAAAAGTATTTGCAGTCCTTCAGTAGCATAGAAACAACAGTTTAGCAACTAGTTAGAAAAAAAAATCAGGTTAAATAGGAATCTGCCTGATCATACACCAAGGATGAGGGCCTTTCCGTTGTGAAACCTTCTGTCTGCAGAGGAATAGTATCCAGGGAACTGCTTCATTCCTAAGGACTGGTGTCCCAGAACAAAAAGTTGATTTGATGGCATGTTTTGTGCAGCTTGTGCCAAAGGCAAAAGTTGTTAGTTCTGGCTAGAGTCATTATTTCATTTCGCTGCTTCCAGAGGTCCCTTAAATGATTAGGAAATGTGCAATTCAAGATTGTTAATAAGTAATCAGAGCCAGGAATCAGTAATAGTAAAGAAATTTGTCAGATGATCCAAAGTCATGAGTCCAGTAAACTAGTGATCTCTTCAAAGATAACAACTGAAGGCACCTACAGTTTATATTAGGGCTTTGGGAGTAAACTGCTAAGTGTGACTCAATCACTGCTGAGCAAGCACAGGATAACTCAGTTCAGAAGAAATAACCAGATTTGGGATCAGAAGGTCCCAAACAACAGTTGGAGGTCAGGCGCCAACCACTTCACTGGGTGTATGAGCAAGTCTTTTCATCCCTTTGGGTCCCCATTTGTCTGTTTGCAAAATGAGGATGATCATAGATCGCTCTATGGCTTCTTCTAGCTTTGTAATTTTGGAATTCTGTAATTGCATATTATCAGGACAAACAATGAGGAAAGATTCAGAAAAATATAGGGACATCTCACATAAATAGTCAACTCTGGAGATGCTGAGACCACAAAGAAGCAAGATGTAGGTAGATGACATTTGAAGTCTGATTGATAAGATGAGAGAAGAAAGAATGGTGGAGAGAGGGAGAGAAGGTGGAGGGGAAAGGTATGGAATGTAGAGTTTCATTGAAATGGGGCCAACAAGATCTTCTAATAACCCTCAATATATTTTTGGAGGTTTTATCCCTGAGGAGCTCCATTAGTAGTTTTGTGACTCTTCATTGTCCTACTGAGTTTCCATAGAATAGAGAAGTTTTTTAGAGACTCAATATCAAGGTGAACTATGTAAACGTCAGCAAATTGAATTTGGTGCCAATGAAATTATTGAACAAAATGAATCATTTTTGAACAAGAAAGTTTATAGAAATGGTGGCTACTAATCCATATACAAGCATCCCTGTGGGTCATATATTGACTTAGTTTTACAACATGATATTATCTATGTTTTACAGTACTCTTATCGATTTTGTCAAATATTTCCCAATTACATTTTAATTTGGTTCAGGCAGTACTTGCAAGTACGGTAGGCTGTGTTAGACATCTCTAATTAACAGTAATTCAAGCACACAATCTCTAGAATCCAGTATTAATTCTTGGTTGCACAATTTCCTAGCATAGTGCTATGAATAAGTAAATGTTTAATAAGAGTTTGTTGAATTGAACTGAACATCCATGACGATATGCATAGTGAAATGAACTCAATTATAGTCTAATTGGCTGCCAGTTAATAGCCTTCAGTTTGCTTTAGAAAATGTTTCTAATGTCAAAGTTAAAAATGTAAAGAATAATAGCCTGTCATCTTTCAACAAGAGAATACAAAACAGAGAAAAATATCACTTGGGCACTATGGTTTTGGAAAGATGTCAGTGGTGGGAATCCCTCTGAAGCCCCTTGTCATTCAAATTCAGCACTACCAAAAAATTTAGGTGCTTGAGGCTACAAGGTTGATGCCAGAAACTGCTATGACACCGAACACTTTTAGAGCACTCAAAATCCTAAGGACTTTGTCAGAGGACACTGTCCATGAGCACCCTAGAGCACCAGACAATACCAGCTCAACAGGGCAGACAGAAGTATGCTGTTACTCATTCTGAGTATCCTTGCATTGCTACAAAATCTGACAGGGATGGTCCATTAGAGGTAGCTACAGTGTAACTTTACGTGGATACTGTAGGTATTCCTGAAGCAGCTAATGGACAGTCCCAAAGAAGCAGAATAGGACTTTGTGGAGGCACTGGCTCAGGGCAACTTTGTTCTATTTGTTAAGATCTATTAATACTCCCTCCAAAAACCCCCCAGATATTTATTAAATACTTACTATAACAGAGGGTATGGTGTATGGAGTGTGCTGGGAGGACTCTGGTGTGAGGGCTGCTGAGCCCTTTTCTACCTTGGGTGTCCAGCTTCACCCAGCTCTCACCAATGGCTCCAAGAAGCTGTAGTGTGTACAGTAGCCACACCTTGATAAAACCATCTTGGCAGATGGGCTAAACCAGGTTGAGGGTAACTGACAGGCCTCAAACCAGTAGGGGAGGTAGAGGAATGTCTACTCCAGACGTCCTCCCAGTGGAAAGGGCAGTTGAGAACAATTTGTTCCAGTGGCCGCTAAGGCAGCGAGGACAGGCACTATGGAGCACCTAGAGCTTGGTCAGACATCCAAGACACCAAGGTGATCCACTGTATCCTGGGCCATCACCAGCTGTCCTGACTTTTGTCTTGGCACTGGACTTTGATGACTGAAAGAGAGAGTGAGTCTGATGACTTTGCTCAACTTTGTCTCACTTAAATCAATTCACAAATAAATCAAGACAGCCCTTGTGATGTCATTGATTGTCTTTGAAAATGAGTGACAAATAAAAGACAAGGCACAATGCTATATCCCTGGGAAACAGAGTCAAAGCTGAAAAACAGTTGTGGGCCTCGTGGAGCTTATACAGAAGTACGAAATAATGTGAACGGAGAAACAAATAGAGAATAACGTGAGGAGGGACAGACCACAAGTAATTAGGGGGTTCAGGAAGAATTTACTGCAGAAGTGTATACATAAATGTGCATGAGTGTATGGGTATGGGTGAACAGGTGTATGTGTACATGTACATGTGTGCTATCCAAATGTACTTGTGTATGTGTATTGTGTTCAACTGTACTATACAAGGGTGCAGTTTGTAGGGAGCATATGGAGTATATGAGTATATACATGTGTATGGGAAGATACATGTAAGTATACTGTATAGTCCTGTGTATGTGCATTGTACAATTGTGTATATGTGTATAGGCAGGCATCTGTGTGTATATATGTGCAGATATCTGTACAATACACATGTATTGTACAGATAATTAGGTACTAGTTAAGGTAAATGTGCATTATAGGCTCATATATATGTGTATGGGTAGACATGTGCATATTCATGAATGGGTATACAGGTACACATGTTACTTTACACATATACAAGCATTGTGTGGCAAAAGTATACATGTACTTTGATGTGTACTTGTATGATGTACAGGTTCTATACATGAATGAACATGCATGTGTACTGTGGATATGTGATGGGGTGTACATGTATACTGTGCATGTGTGTACTATATGTGTGTGTGCTCCTATACAAGAATATAAGAGTAATTATCTGTATGTATATGTATGGGAGTACTGTCTGGACTTGTGAAAGTACCATGTAAGTAAATTGCACTGGTGTTCTAGTATACATGTATGATTTTTAGGTGTACTGTAGGAGTATACTGTATGGGCATACGTGTGCAGGCATGATGGTGTACATGTACGTGTGTACATATGTATGTATATAAATGTATATTTAGTAAGATATTTTAGCAATCACATGGAGGATGGATTGGAGCGGGGAGAAACCAGAAGAGTGAGATCAGTGAGGAGGCTAGCAGTTCTAAGAGTCTGAAGTAAGGTAGTAGCTATATCAGTGAATCAAAGGGGATAGATGCAAGAGATATTGTGAAGACAGAATTGACAAAACTAAGCAACTGACTGGAATGGTTTCAGGTGCTGAGGAAGAAGGAAGAGCTGAGAATGATTCAGAGGTTGCAAATTGGGTGATTGGAAGAATTGTGATGCTCTCAATGGAAATGGGGAATTTTGGAAGTCAGAGAGTTTTTAAAGGGGAATACAAAGAGTTCTTCCATTTGAATATGTTGAGTGTGAGATATCAATAGAATGTCCTAGTGGAAATGGCCAGCAGGCAGTCAGCAATGCAGATCTAGAACTCAGGATGAAAGATGAGATTTGAGAGCCATTTACACAGAGATGATAAATGAATCCACAGGAGCTGCTGAGATCACCAAGAATGTGACAAGGTAAGAGAAGGACCAAGAGAGAGCTTTAAGGGGCATTCCTACATAAAGGGTGAGATATGATGTTCCAGCAATGGAGACTAAAAAGTAAAAGTTAGACAGGCAGGAAAAGAATCAGGAAAGTATGCAGAAGTCAAGGGCAGAGGGCAAATCAGAGAGAAGGGGGCAATCAACAACATTAGAATCTACAGAGAAGTCAAGAAGGAGGCCATCATATTTCATAATTAAGAAATAATAGAGGGCAATTTCAGTTGAATGATGGGGTCAAAAACCAGACTGCAAGGGTTTGAGAAGTGAGAGATAAGGAAGTCGAGGTAATGAGCACAGAAGGCTTTTTCTAGGACTTTGTTGAATTATTAAATTGATTTAGTAGACTGTGTTTCAAGTCCATGGAAACAGAATAATTTTCTTTTCTTTTTATCTTTTTTTTTTTTGTAAAAGAAGTCTCTTTCATGTCAACATTTCTTCATGCAGTCCACTGAGAATAAATCTTGGGTATTCTTTAATATCTTTCTTTTCAGCTTCCATAGATGGATTTGCCTCGTTAGCTATCAGTAGTCTACAAATTATAAGCTAAGCATGAAAATGCTTCACCTGATGCTGAAACCACAAGCCCTGAGAAAGGAATTGTTTTGGTGCATCAGTTTGTTCAGTCTTGGCCTAGTTCTTCCCATTACTCTTGAAACCAGAGCGGAGGAGAATAAGCACCTACTATGGGCCAAGCACTGTTACTAAACTGTAAATATTATCTCATTAGAGCTTCTCAAAACCCTGTGAAGTAGATGGTGTTATTCCCATTTGACAGTTTAGGAAACTGAGGTAAATAGAGGCTAACTGACTTGCCCAGGGTTCCACAGCTGGTATCTGAAGCTGGATTTGAACTTGGATTTTCCTGACTCCAGATTCATCACTCTATTCACCATACCACCAATAGTCTGAGTCTTATACTTGTGAAACAAAAGAAAATTATATAAGGCAGAAATCCTAGCTGTCTGGTTTTTTCTTTTTTTATATTTAATATTTTATTCTTCCCTCAATTACATGTAAAAACAATTTGTCATTTTGGTTTTTTTTATTTTAAGTTCCAAATTCTCTCCTTCCCTCCTGTCTTTCCCTCTCCTTGAGAAGGAAAGCAGTTTTCTATGGGTTATACATGTGCAGTCATGTAAAACATATTTCTATATTAGTTATATTGGAAAAAAACACCCCTCCCCCCCAAAATGAGAAAGAGACAGAGATAAAGTAAGTTGTTTTTTGTAAAGTATGCTTCCATCTATATTCAGACTCTACCAGCTCTTTCTCTGGACATGGACAGCATTTTTCATCATAAATCTTTGTCTTTGATCATTGTGTTGCTGAGATAGCTAAGTCATTCACATCAGCATGTGAATATGTATTGCTGTTACTGTGCTCAATGCTCTCCTGGTTTTTCTCATTTTATTAAGCAGCAGTTCATGTCTTTCCAAACTTTTCCGAGAGCATCCTGCTCATCATTTTTTATAGTACAATAGTATTGCATCACAATCATATACCAGCCACTCCTAATGAAGTTATCCCCTCAATTTCCAATTCTTTGCCACCACAAAAAGAATTGCTATAAATATTTTTGTACAAATAAGTTATTTTCCTATTTGTTTTTATCTCTTTGGGATAGAAACCTAATAGTGGAAATGCTGGGTCAAAGGCTATGCAAGGTTTTATAACCCTTTGGGCATAGTTTCACATTGCTCTCCAGACATCAGTTCACAACTCTACCAACAGTGCTCTCCCTTTCCTTTCACTCTGTCCATCCTCAAAAGTGTATTGTTTCTCACTGCTGCCTTTCCTAATTCACTTTCTTTTCTGCTAGCCTTTCCCTTTCTTTTATTCTCTTCCTTTTCTATTTTCCTGTAGGGTAAGATAGATTTCTATATGGCTCTTTGAATCAATTCCCCTGAGAGTAAGGGTCAAGCATTCCTCCCACCTCTCTCATCGTCCCCTCCACTATAAATGTGCTTCCATACCTCTCTTATATGAGATATTTTATCCCATTCTACCCCTTCCCACAGTCCATTCCTCTTTCGCATCCCATAATTTTACTTCTTTTAAATTTCATCCCATCATATTCAACTCACACCCATACCCTCTGTCTGTGTATACTCCTAACTGTCCTAATAATGAAAAAGTTCTTAGGGGTTAGAAGTATCATCTTCCCATGTAGAAATGTAAACAGTTAATAATGGGGGGCAGGATAGGATGGAGGGAAATATAGTTAGTCTTACACAACACGATTATTATGGAAGTCACTTGCAAAACTACACAGATATGGCCTATATTGAATTGCCTGCCTTCCCAAAGGGAATGGGTGGGGAGGGAGGG
>CM053771.1:166246706-166277563 GCA_028658325.1 Potorous gilbertii | reverse complement strand
TGATTTTCTTGAGTCTTGTATACAAAAGTCAATTTTTCTATTCAGCTCTGGTCTTTTGAATAATTGAAAGTCTTCTATTTTATTGAATATCCAATTTTTTCCCCTTAAGGATTATACTCGGTTTTGTTGGATAGGTGATTCTTGTTTGGAATCCTAGCTCCTTTGCCTTTTGGAATATCATATTCCAAGCCCTCTGATCCTTTAATGGAGAAGCTGCTAAGTCTTGTGTTATCCTTACTGTAGCTCCATGACATTTGAACTGTTTCTTTTTGGCTGCCAAAGTTTCTTAACCTGGGATCTGTGAACTTGCCCATTCAAAAAAAAAATAAGCTGATAGTTATTTCAATATAATTTTCCTTGGCATTTAAAAACATGTTTCTGAGAAGGAGATTCATAAGCTTCAACAGACTGCCAAAGAAGCCCATGACACCAAAAAGGCTCAGAACCCAGCCCTAAGGCATTGACTTCCATTATTGGTGGCTAATGTAGAACTAAATATTCCCCTCCTGCCATGTTGGCCCCAGTCCCTGAAAAAAAACAGGTTGAAGTCAAATGGGACTGGATACAATTAGAAGGGCTTCTGTAGTCCACAAAACAAAGACAGTAAAATTATTAGAAAATGAAGCACTAATACCGATGTAGCCTCAGGGATCCACTAATAAAAACACTGGTGTTCCATCAGTACTATACTGTAGACACTGGTAGCTTGCCACACAGCCCCACCCCCTCCATATGAAATTCATTCTAGGATATTTGAAAATGCAAATGCCGAATATTCAGTAGTTCACTTAAGTGCCTGAACCTTTGAAAGACAACCAAACTCTTGGGTGACAAAATGGTATGGGACATCATCTCATGGTGGTCTTCGAACCCACTTTAACATTTATAGTTTTCTCACAATTGGCACATCAAACCCATCTAAAAAGGCTCAATGGAAAGGGGCTGAAGAATACCTAAGATCTGTTACAAATATATGTTGAAAAGAATCATTGGATTAGGGGAAACTTCTTTTGCCAACTATTGAAAAAAAATCAGTTTCCAACAGACCTTAGTCAGTCAACAAGCATTTATTAAGCATCCTGGCACCCAGCTAAGTGTTAGGGATACAATGTATCCTTAAAAAACAGTTCCACGCCCCCCACAAGGAATATACATTAAAGTTGGAGAAACAACACATAAATAGCTAGACATACATGGAGTAATTGAAGCTAACCTGAAAGGGATGATGGCATGAAAGCTGGCCCCTTGGCAAAAGGTGGGCTTTGAACTGAGTCTGGAAAAAAGACAGAAAAAAGAGAAAGGAGAAGAATAACAAAGATGACCAAAAAATAAGCAGGCAGGACCCCATGGCACCCATTAGTCACTTATCAGGCTGACTTGTTCAAACTAATTTCTGACATTTAAGTAGACAGAATAAAAACTGTGGCTTAGCAGTAGAATTCAAGAGAATCTGCTCTTCATAAATTTCTGTGAAAATCAATTTTATCTTTTCTTAAAAAGAGAAAAAAATTTGATTAATCACCTCCCTACACCCTGTAGTTTTTAACAAAGGATAAAATTATGAACCACTTCTCAGAGAAGAAACCATTTTGCTTCAAAAAGAAATATATAGAAAAAATATTTTAATAAGACTTGGCTGATTTCTAATAGCAAAAGCAATTTTTAATAATTTGTGATGAGAAACACCTTAGATACTCTATGGAGATCAAATATTTTTCATTTTGATATTAGATTAAATAGCTGGGGAACTGTAATTTTATCACTGCTAAAAGATTTCAAACTTTCTGTGTATACAAGATTTTAAATGGGAAAAAGAATGACGTCTGATATGTTTTTGCTCCTTTAAAGTTGTTATCTGTTCTTCTAAAATGTTGAGTTCCTAATCATGCACAGTTCAGTAATATCCAAAATAAAATCAATAAAAATCACAAAGATGGTTTAAAAAAAGAAAGAAAAGGTAAGGAGTGATTGAAAGCTGGATTTCGACATAAGACTTGGTAAACAACTGTTGAGCACAGCCTCTGTTTGCATTAGGGCCATGGCAGGAATCTGGTAATTTTGGTTCAAATGCATCTGTGAAAAAGAACAAGTTGCCTCATATCATGAAAAAGGTCAGAAAAACATCAGAAGAATGGGAGTGGGGAGAGGAAATCCCCTATAGAAAAAGGCTTGCTCAGGAGCCCACTGCAACAGAGCCCAGCATATGGAAACTGCTGTGGCAGTTGGCCACAAGGGAAAACCACAAGAGAGACAGAGGACTGAGGCTCTCAGTTCTGCTAAGGGATGTTCCTGCCACCTGCAGACAATGATCTTTTGTGTTCTTACCAGTGCCAAATAACAGCTACAGGTTTATAAAACGCAGGCTAGTCCCCCTACTAAGGAAAAAAGACAAAAGCCTGGAGAAAGACCCCTTTACCCTTTCTCCTCATCCCCATCCACTCCCCAGGTTATCAAGAAGAACAAAGTATCCCTTGAAAAAAAAATAGACCTAGAGTTTAATAAGAGAAAATCAGCAGAATCCATAGAAGTAGAGAGTGGCATCCTACCTGTGGTCTGTGAGCGGCAGGGTAGAAGAATGGGTCTCACAGAATGACAGGAAGAAGAAGAAACACCAACAGTGAGAAAACAAGAAAGCCAAAATAAGGAAAAGGGCCGCTACGTGGGGTCTTGCTCTACTGGTGCTGTTGATGAAACAATGACTGACAACAAATGACAGAAGGAAGAACGAATATTTCTCACATTTCCTTCTGCATTAGAAACAATCTTTGAACTCAAAAGGATAAAACAGAATATTCCATTTGGAACTAGAACTGAATGTAAGTGAGGAGATAGGAAGAATATGCTGCCTCCAGTGAATTCAAGTTATCCTACCTGGAAACACTATATTATAGGGTACTGAAAGAACTTGTAATTGTTATTGCGGAAGTACTACTACTGCTCTTTGAGAGATTGTAGTGAACAAGAAAAATACCTCAGAACTGGAGTTGGGCAGATGTTAGTCGACATTACAAAACAGGGCGGAGAATGGATTCTTTGAACCCTACACTAATAACCTTAACATTGATTCCTGAAAATTTCTAGAATGTGTTACATGGGAAACAGAAAATGGAGGAAGGGTATGTACACAAGTTAATAACCTCAATACTCGATTCAATCCATGTTAGTTTGTCATGGAGAGGAAAACATTATTTTTATAATCATGAAAAATTGGAAACTATTGATCAGGGAAGAACTAGACAAATTGTGGTATATGGTGGTAATGGAATATTATTGTTCCATAAGAATTGATAAATATGAGAAATTCACATGGAAAGAGTCAAACTAACTGACGCAGAATAAATAAACATAAATTGAAACATTAAAAGACATTCATATTAAATTCAATGACCAGGAGGCATACTTCCTTCCTCTCAGATGAGAAGTGAGAAACTACAAGTAATACATTGTGACTTTACTGATTGGTTTTGCTTAGCATAAGGGAAAGTTCTATGGAAGACGGGAGGTATTAGGAAATGAAAGTTACATTTCAAAAAAGGTCAAAAGCATTTTCGGGCCCCTCCTTTTCAGCTGTCTCTAGGATAGCTTCAGTAGCTCCTAGTCTACGGTAGTTCACTTGATCAGAAGTTGGGGAGCAGAGCCACCATGACCCAACTGGTGAAGGTCCTTAACCCAACCTCAGCTCCTCTCCTTGTTCTGAAACCTGCTAGGAGGTGTGAAAGCATTACTGCTGCCCTATCTGTAATGCACGTACTCGTCAGACCGTAACCTGTGATGTGACAGCCTCAAATCTTGAATTGTTCTTCACAAAAGCTCTTTGGCGTACGACCCTACCAAAGGGAGCTTTAATTCGACATGTTCAGCTAGACAATTAGATGATGCAATGGATAAAGTGCTAGTCTTGGAAACCAGAAGAGCCAAGTTCAAAGGCTGCTGTATGACCCTGGGCAAGTCACTTACACTCCTCTCTGCCTCAGTTTCCATATCTGTAACATGTGTACAATAATAATAGCACCTACTTCCCAGTTGTTGGGAGGATAGTATTTGTACAATGCTTTGCAGACGTTAACGTACTTTACAAATGTTATTGCTGTAAATAACATTATCAATGTTATTATTATATCATCATTATTTGTTTCTCCCAAGAAAGTCATTGTCTCTCCTGAAAACATTCATGTTAACAAGACTTCAGATATCAAACAGAGAGGAGATAAAGGAATCGGTGATACCTAGGCTGAACCTTGAAAGGACAAAAAGACAGAGAACACTACAGATATTAGGTTGTGTCAATGTCCAGAGATGGGAGAGGACCAAAGCCTGCACCTCTGGGAGAAATGCAGTACCATTGACTGTGGCAAGAAAGTTGAGATGGGAAGTGGTCTGGGAGAGAAAAACAAATTTGTTTCCTATTGAGTATGAACTGCTTTAAGGTCTTCAAGAGGAAATGTCATTTCTCCTTCCATTTATCAGGTCTGTATTTTCCATGGAAGAAGCTGCATCTCACTACTAAGGGAATATAAATAACCTATTCATTTCTCTGAGTCTACTCTGCACTTTGTATTTTATAGCTCTCTCAAATAATGTTCTTTGAGCTTTAACAGCTTCCATTTCCAAGTGAGAAGATACTCTGAAGGTGCAATCTTATTTATTGTGCCTTCACTCTTATGCTGTCACATAAGTACAGAATATGACTATGATTTTCTGCAGTAATAAATATTTAATTGTTTTCTTTCTGTTTTATAGCACAGGTATGTTTTGCAGTTCTCCATAGGCACAGACAAGTTTTTCACTCTAAAATTCTCTTTTATGTGTATAAATAAAATGGAAATTAAAAAGTCTCATGTATGTCAATCACATTAAGGCTTAGATCTCAGAAAAAGCAAATTTAAAATTAACATGCATTTATACATGCATTTAATCTATTGTATCTCAGAATTTTTGCTTTTAAAAATCATTCTGTGGAGTATTAAAAAGGGAAAGGGACTTTCCTGAAATGTTAAAATAGTGTAAATTGAGCTCTCTTCTTAAATCAATCTCACCTTCAAGGGATGTTATATTTATTGTGGTTTACCCAAGAACAAAGCTAGCACTGGGCTGGCTGTTCAAACATAAATGCACTAATGGTGTCAGAATATAAGCATGAATCATAGAGGCTTGTGGAACACCATGATCTCAGAAGAATTAGAATTACAAATAACCCTAAAGGCAATGGAGAAACACAAAGTAAACTGCAGTGTGTTACCAATGACAACATGCACATGACAAGTGTCCTCAAAGACACCATCAATATTCCTAGAAAAGGGGATGGACAGAGACAACAGATGGGCATCCCACATAGTATGTTGAAAAGAATAATTACAAGACTTAATAAAAATAAAAGTTGAAATTTTTATAGTACTTTAATGTTTGTGAAATGTTTTGTATATGTTACTTCATTTGGCAAGCAGACAACAAACATTTATTAAGTGTTTACTCTGTGCCAAGTACTGTGTTAAGCTCTGGGGATACAAATGCAAGCAAATTAAAAGACAGTACCAGCCATAAAGAAGTTTACACCCTAATGAGAAAAAAAACAGTAAATAAAAGAGAGCTGAACTTTTTGTGACTATTAAGAATTGGAAACAAAGTAAATGCCTGTCGATTTGAGGAAGGGCTAATTGTAGTACATGAATGTAACAGAATACTACTGCACTGTAAAAAATGGTGCACGTGATGAATACAGAAAAGCATAGAAAGATCGACATGAACTGATGCAGTGAGGTAAGCAGCACCAAAGAAACAATATGCACAGTGAAAGCAACAATGTAAACAGAAAGAATAAAGAATGACACATCAAAAAACCAAAAGTAAATGTAACAAATTTATAAAGATCAAGTTGGACTCAAATGAATATATATGAGAAGATTCCCCCAATCAATCCCTTGGAGGACCTGAGAGGTCCACAGGTGTTACATGGCACCTGTTTTTGCATTTTCTCAATGGATCACTCATTATGTTGCCTTTTTTCCTCTCAAAAAGAACCCCACTATTTATTATATGGGATGGCTCTCGGGGAAGGGAAGGAATCATGGGATATCATGCTGATGTAAGAAACAGGCAGTGGATAGAGTGCCAGGCCTGGAGTTAGGAAGACCTGAGTTCAAATGTGGTCTCAGACACTTATTAGTTACATGACCCTGGGCAAGTCTCTTAACCCCACTTGCCTTGATTCCTCATCTATAAAATGAGCTGGAGAAGGAAATGACAAACCACATCTGTATCTTTGCCAAGAAAATTCCAAATGGGGTCATGAAGAGTCTGACATGACTGAAATAACTGAACAACAACAAGCAACAAAGAACATGAATAAAAAATTATTTTAAAAAATAAAAGGGAGGGGCAGCTAGGTGGTACAGTGGATAGAGCACTGGCCCTGGAGTCAGGAGGACTGGAGTTCAAATCTGGCCTCAGACACTTGACACCTACTAGCTATGTGGCCCTGGGCATGTCACTTAACCCCAACTGCCTTACCAAAAAACAAAAAAATTGGTGAGGGGGGGGTGGAACTGAACCAGGGGTTGGAGGACTAGTTTGGAGAGTCAGAAGCACAGTCAGGAAAAGAATAAAGCATGTTCAGACTAAGCCTACCCCCAAAATAAAGGTCTCCAAAAGGCACTCACTTTTGGAAGAAGTGAACTAGTGTGACCGTGGAATGTTTCAGGGTAAGAAGACCCAGGCTCTAAGGGAAGTTCCAGAATGAAAAGGTGGCTGAGCCTTTGTGGTGGAGTCTAGAATGTTAGAGGAACAGCCTGGTAGGCAATGAATTATTTGATTCTCACAAAAACCTTGCAAGATTGGGGCTATTATTTTCTTTACTTTGTAAATGAGGAAACTTAGACTGATGTTAAATGACTTGCCCAGGGCCACACAGTATTTAAGGAAGGATTTGAACTTGTCTTTTTGATTCCAAATCCAGTGTTCTATTTGTTGTGCTATCTAGCTGCTTCTTATTTTTTTAAATTTAATTTTATTTTTCATTCAGAATTCTCTCCCTCTCTCTTCCACCCATTAAGAATCCAAGAAGAACAAAATCTGTTACAAATATGTATAATCATGCAAAACAAATTTTCTCATTAGTGATGTCCAAGAAAATAGAAAAAAGAAGAAATGAAAATATCCTTCGCTCTGTATTCTATGTCCATCAATGCTCTGTCTAGAGTTGAACAGCATGTTTCATCATGAGTCCTTTGGAATTGTGATTGGTCACTGTGTTGACCACTTCCTAAGTCTTTCAAAATTAATTATCTTTACAATATTGTTGTTGCTGTATAAATTGTTCTCTTGGTTCTGCTCAGTTCACTTTGCATCAATTTATATGTCTTCCTAGGTTTTTCTGAAATCATTCCCTTCATCATTTCTTATAGCACAATAGTATTCCATCACCTTCAAAAACTTGTTCAGCTATTCCCTAATTAAAGGGCACCACTTAAGTTCCATTTTTTTGCCACCACAGAAGCGTTTTAAATGTATGGATCTTTTCCTTTTTCCTTTGATCTCTTCGTGGTATAAACCTAGTATCAATGTGTCTGGGTCAAAGGGTATATACAGCTTTTATACAATATTAGATTGTATACTTATAATAGCTTTTTGGACATAATTCCAAATTATTTTCTGGAATAGTTGTATCAGTCCACAGCTCCATCAAAACTCTAGTAGATTCTTATTTTAAAAAAATAGAGGATATCCTCAGCCATTTGGCTGGATCTTATAGGGAAGATTTATGAAAAGCCATGGATATGAACAGAGAGATGAAAGGGAGCTATGCTCTCCATGGCTATCTACAATGGTAAGAACATGAATATACCAAAGGAAGAGAAAGAGGAGTATTGAATTAGCAATGGGATATGCTTGTTTCTTACTGAGTTCAGAAGTTATACATAAATTTTATGCTTTTAAATATTATGAATGCCTAGTATTATAATTTCAATTTATCACTGTCATTTTCTTCCTCTGCTGGATCCTCCCATTCTTATATGCCCTTTTCAGAGAGCCTTCTGAGACCATTTCTATCCATGGCTCTTGGAGTTTCAATATCTTTCCATTCAATATCTAAGGACCAATTTCACCCATGTCAAAGATCTAGGCCACAGATGACCCAGTCTTTAACCCCTAGTCCTTTTTTCATCTTCAAGTCCCTCCAGTTGCATTGGGAATAATCAGCCTATTGCTTTACATAAATGACAGAAATACTTAACAGAGAATACCCTATACCACCTGCTGTTTATCCTTTATCCATTAGACCATGATTCATAGCCCATCCATCTGTTCCCTGGCTATCTTAGCAGAGTTTTATCACTGATACCAACCTCATTCCTTGGAACAGCTTCTTTGGAACAGAGGTAGAAACCATTCTCCCTCACCCCCCAATCCCTGAAAGGAATAAACTCTCAGGTTTGAAACTCCTGCCTTAGGGTTAGGCCCTTTAGATCTGAAGACATGAATTCACCTAACTCACTTCATCTAATTGGTCCCAGGTTGGAGGTCACATCTTCAGGCCATATGTTATGGTATGCCTATCCAGGCATTTACCTTGGCCATCTCTCCATCCTCCATCCTTTCATCACCACCACCACTTCAATGACCACCTCCCTTCAGACCCTTATGTGATAGTCCAGAACCCTGAGAGCAAGAGTCTTTGAATTGGCAGTGCCCCCTCATCATGCATATAGTCCCAGCCCTTCCATCCTGGGCCCATAGATATTGAAGGAAGTAATCACTGTGAACAAGACCCTTATTTCCTTTCCATCCCCAGGACCAAATGCTGATCGCTGCTATTGATAGGCAAGGCAGGTAAGTCTAAGTCTCAGAATGACAGCACCACCCAGACCATAACTCCTCATCAAAAACTAATCAATACTCTGTCACTTCCAGGGCAGCCAAGCTAGCCTAGCTGAAGCAGCATGACACTTTGATAAAGAGACAAAAACCTTAATGAGGTTATTAAATGCATTGAGAAAAATAGCTTCAGAGAATAGGAAGGTGAAAATCCCACTGTATTCTACCCTTGTCGGACCTCATGGGGAGTATTGCATTCATTTGGAGCACTGCAGCTTAAGAAGGACATGGAGAGTGTCTAGCATAGTAAAGGAGTTTGAGTCCATGCCATATGGAGATCATCAGATGCTGAAGTCACTGAGAATAGCTAAAGAAAAGACTCAGGAAGGAGGTGATATCTGTATTCAACTATTTGAAGGTCTTTCCTATGAAGGAGAGACTTGTTCTATTTGACCTTGGAAGACAGAACAAAGAGAGATGGGTAGAAGTTACAAAGAAACCAATTTGGGCTTGATATTGAGAAAACTTCTTAATGGTTAGAGCAGTCCAAGAGTGAAATAGCATGCCTCAAGTGGGAGTGAGTTCCCCTCCTGCATTGGCCTTCAGGTGGAGGCTGTACAGCTACCTTTGGGGTATATTGTAGTGGGGACTTCTTTTGTGTATGTTCTACACTATATGGCCACTTCCAGTTCTCATACTCAGTGATTCTGTGAAGTTGACTTTAGACTTTTTTATTAACTAGACACAAAATTGACAAATATCTAATGGAAGATTATGCCAAGGTCAATTCTATTTCCATCTAAATGAGTGGTGCACAATACTGTGTATTCTAGCTACCTCTTCAAGGCCATAGCACATAACCATTCCTTTATAAAAACCCAAAATTTGATTCCTTAGAATAAAACACAGAAAAGCTCTGAAGAGCTAAGATGTGGGGTGGGGGAGGAGAGGACGGGTGGGTGGTTTCAGTGCAAGAGGAAGAAGCTCATGAATCTGTCTGAGTATCTTTCATTAATTTCTCTTTTAGATTAAAGATCCATATTTTCTGGATCAAAGCAGAAATAACTTTTCTGCAGGCCAGAAAAGCAACCTAGTTGGCTGGGAGGAAATCTGATTTTAATGTAATGTAGTCTGACCAGTGGTTCAGCAAACTTTAACCATCTGCTACTGAGCCCCTTTATCCTTTTACATGAAGCAAAAGGCACTAAATTTAGATGTTGCAAGTGATCAAACACGCTATGGGGTGAAGAGGAGGTAGGCAGGGCAGAGGAGATAAGAAGAGTTGGAGGACCCTATAAATTTTAAAAAGTCCAAATAGCATGAGAAAGCATATCAGATGTCTTGTGTTTAAGGTTAGGGAGGTTCTGAAGAAAGCTATTGAGAAAATACATATAAACTCAATATTTGTATCTGATGGATGCCATTTTTCTGCAGGAAGGCTGTTCTCACTGCCTGTGGGTCTCACTGTCTCTCTGTCAAATGTAGAGATAATAAAGATGTTGATGATAACATTAATGATAATAGCTAACACATATAGTGCTTCCTGGGTGCCAGGTCTGTGCTAAGTGCTTCATAATCATCATCTCATGTGATCCCACAACAACCCTAGGGTATAAGTGCTCTTATTGTTCTCCTTTTACGGATAAGGAAACTGAGGCAAACAGGGATTCAGTGACTTGCCCAGGTCACAGATCAGATCGGAGGAGATGTTTAAGCACAATTCTACCTGAATCTACACCCTAATCTAATCTCTCACAGATTTTCGAGTCCTACATGGATTGAAGAGGCACACACTAGGACATTCTCCTCCTTGGTGTATAAACTAATAATCTGCACTGTGCAGGGAAGAATCTGAGAGTTGGATTTAAGAGAATCCTTAGGTGACACTGGACAAGTCAGCAGCCTATAAAGTGAGTATCCTAAGTATCCTAAAGTAACAAGGAGCAACTGGGAGTGAACTTACCTGGGTAAACTGAGCTAAGGAAGTACATACCTGCTTAGGTTTTGAAAGAAGTCTCAGCTGGTGGCCCAGTCAAAGGCTTCTTCCTTTGGCCATTGCAGGGTCCAAATCTCTGAGTAAAACAGTAACCAGAGCCCCAGTGCCTGGTCCAAGGCTGAGAGTGATGCTCAGCCTCAATGCCTTCAGTGTCAAAACTCGCAGCTCTCCCCCAAGCAAGGTTTGTTGTAGAAAGACTCAGGTTTACCTCACCTTCTCTAATGGCCTTATGGGTTCTTATTCTAGGGCCCATCTCACAAATACACACAAACACACACACAGATAAATATGTATATGTGTGTATTATATATAAATATATAATTTGAAAATCATTTCAATATAATTGGTTTCCTTTATTATCCTGTGTATTTTATTTCATAAATATAAAAATATTTCTCTGAAAAAAGGGTTCATAGGCTTCACCAGGCTGCCAGAGGGGTTCATGACACAAAAAAAGGCTAAAAACCCCTTATGTTTAAGTTTGTATTCTGTCTCTGTCTCTCTCCAAATTAGGTATTTTATCACTGTCGTAGCAAGACTATTTCTCTACTTTCTCTCTCTCTCTCTGTCTTTCTCTGTCTCTCTCTTTTTCTGTCTCTGTCTCTCTCTCCCTGTCTCTGTCTCTCTCTCTCTCTTTCTTTCTCTCCTCTGTCTGTGGATAAAGATCTGAATTTGGAATCAAGGGAATTTCTATGCTTCCCGACACTCACTAGCTATGCCTCAGTTTCTTCATCTGCAAAATGAGTCTGTCTTCAACAAGTATTTATTAAGCACTTGTGTGCCAAGCACTGTACTAAATGCAAGGGACACAAATAAAAGCAAAAAAAAAAAGTCTGTCCTCAAGCTGCTTACCAGGATGGGAGACAACATAATTCCAAATCTCATTTTAACCAATAGTTTCAACTTCTTCTCTTACTATAGAAAAGTCTCATGATATGATTTCACTTAACTCTCTCAGCAGTAACTGAGACAAAGACTCATCTAGCAGCAATGCTGTATTTGAACATAAACCTAGTGGGTCAATGCTGTGTAACAGCACTGCTCCTACATAGACTTCATTACTCATTGGACTACAATAAGTTGAGCACTGTGTCCTCAGACATAGAGGTGGTAGAACTGAGATTGTGACCCCAAAGTGTTTTGAGCAGAAGAGGTCTGGGGGGAGGGAATGTTTGTACTTGTATTCTAGCTATCACAAAGTAAATATCATTTTGGAAAAGTTAATTGATGTTAATTGGTTAAATGGAACTGGGCCACTAGTCACAGGTGACTAACAGTAGGCAGATCATATCCAAGAAAGGAAGCAAAAGGAATTAAGGAAGAAAGACTTCAGTCCCTCAGGGCTATTCCTAGAACCTTGAAGGGGCCATGAAGTCAGGCTTGCTCTGGGAAAATGAGCCCAGAAACAACTTACTACATAAGGAATAGTTCTCTGGAAGACAGAAAAGTAGGAGAAGGGATTTAGAGGAACATCAACATCACATGAGAACAAAAGATGCTGATAAAAACCTATTTTTTAAAAAGTAGGATAGCCTGAGTTAGGTAAGTCAAAAGGGAAAGGGAAGGGAAGAAGGATTTATTAAGTGCCTACTGTGTACCAGCAATATGTAGTCATTCCTGACTTTTCATGACCCCACTTGGAATTTTCTTGTCAGAGATACTAGAGTGGGTTGCCATTTCCTTCTCCAGTTCATTTTACAGATGAATAACTAAGGCAGACAGGGCTAAGTGACTTGCCCAGTGTCCCACAGCTAATAAGTATCTGAGGCCAGATCTGAAGTCAGGAGGGTGTCTTCCTGCATCAAGGCCCATTGCTCTAACCACTGGACCACCTAACTGCCAGGCATTAGGATAAGCACTTTACAAATATCTCATATGATATTCAAAACAACCCTGTGAAATAAGTACAAAACAAACAAAACCAAACAAAGTGGCAGTTGAGGTAAACAAAGGTTAAATGACTTTCCCAAGTGACGGTTAAGAAATATCTGAGATTGAACTTGAACTCAGGTCTTTCTGACCCAAGGACCATTGCTGTATCCACTGCACCACTTTATTAATGGGCTTCTTAATGATCTAGAGTTGATCAAGCTAATTACAATCCTGGGGAGGGGGGGATATACCACAACCTGCACCAGTATTGATACAGAGAGTACCCATTCAAATACAGAGGCCTGTTCTTCCATAGCTAAATACATCTGGGGATTAGTTTAGTGCGTTTCATTTGTACAGAAATGGAGAAAAGCATTCAACTAGATGCAATGAAGTACAGATGCAAACATATTTTTGGTCATATTTGGTGTTTTTCATCCAACCACTTCAATGGCTGAAGCCAAGTACCTCTTGACAGTCACAAACCCTCAGCTCAAGAGGGAAATGTTTCTTCCAGACATCACAGAGAATATGCAGGAGAGAAAAAGCCTGACTCCAGGGTGGGCTTGTACACATTATGTTCTTTTAAGCCAGCTGAACATGGTGATGAGAGAGTGTTTTACTCTCTCTGTACTCCTTGCAGAGTGAGGCCCAATGTTACCAAATTCACAAATAGATGGAATAAGTGTGTGTATTTAATGACTTTGAAACTAAACTTTCTTTTCTTTCTTAGGCCCAAAATGACAATTACAAAAAAAAAAAAGAATGAAACATGTGACCTTGTCAAGAGAACATTGTCAGGGTAGAATGACAATGTCATGATGTCATAGGTAAGATATTTAGCTGTTATTTTTTTAAAATAACTATATGCTTCTGAGAGTAGGGTTTAAATGGAAATAGAAATTACTTATATTAATGTTATTCTTCATGGAAGTACCACTCCAATCCAATCCAATAAGCATCTATTAAGCACCTACTGTGTACAATGCACTGTGCAGATGCAAAGGATAAAAAGACAGATTTTAAAATATTTCTCTGCTCTCAAAGAATTTATATTTTGCTTGAGGGGAAATGGGAAGGGGGTTATATAAATGGATAACTGTATACATGACTAATTTTCATAAGATCTTTTTAAAAAGAATTGAAATGTTTCTTGGATAGACTATTTTCTACCAGAACTATTGTTGCCTCAGTAAATTTCACAGTAGCATTATGCACTATAGGACAACTGGTAGGCACAGTGGTTAGAGTGCTGGACCTGGAGTCAGAAAGAACTGAGTTCATATCTGACCTTAGACACTTACTAGCTGTAACTCTAAGCAAGTTATCTAATCCTGTTTCCCTCAGTTTCCTCATGTGTAAAATGAGCTGGAGAAGGAAATGGGAAACTACTCTAGTATCTTTGCCAAGAAAGCCCCAAATGGGGTCATGAAGAGTTGGACATGACTAAAAACAAAAGTAATAATAATATTAAATAAATAATATAAATAAATATAAATTATATAAATATAATATTTTTATATATAAACATAAAAATAAATTAATAACAATAATAAATAACAGAAGTGAACAAAAGTAATAGCTACATTTACTGGAAGTGGCCTATATATTCAGTTCTGAGGGTTGTATTTTCAATGCTCAACATCCCCAAAGAAGGATTTTTTTGGTTTGATTAAATTCCATTTCAGGACCAGCCTTTTATTTTATTTATATTGGCAATAAACAATGTTTAACAATTGGTTCTCCAGGACCAAAAAAAGTATGCATGACACACTTTTTAGTTTAAGTATTATGAACATTTTCTTCATTACTTTCTTAAGTCTAGATAATCAACAAAACATAAATCAATGGAAATTGAGGGATGCCCATTGATTGGGGAAGAGCTGAACAAGTTGTGGTATATGATAGTGATGGAATACTAATGTGCTATAAGAAATGATGAGCAGGATGCTTTCAGAAAAACCTGAAAAGACTTATATGAACTGATGCAAAGTGAAATGAACAGAACCAGAAGAAAACTGTACACAGTAACAGCAGTATTGTACAATGATCAAATGTGAGTGACTTAGCTATTCTCAGCAATAAAATAATCAAAGACAATTCTGAAGAACTTAGGATAAAAATGCTATCCATTTCCAGAGAAAGAACTGATGGAGTCTAAATTCAGGTTGAAGCATACTTTTTTTTTTTTTACAAATTTTATTTTTCTTGGAGTTTGGTTTTTCTTGGTCTGTGTTTTCTTTCATAAGATGACTAATATGGAAATATGTTTTGCATGATTATATGTGTATAACATCAAATTACTTGCCTTCTCAATGAGGAAGGTGGATAAGGAGGGAGAGAATTTGGAATTCAAATTTTTAAAAAACAAATGTTAAAAAATGGTTTTACATGTAATTGGGGGGGAAATCAAATACTAAATAAGTATTTTTTTTTTAATTTAAGTTTAAAAAATATATAAATCAAGCCCTAATTTGTAGCATTTTCTGAAAATCAACTGCTTTGTGATTTTATTTTTGTTCTATACCCTCCCCATAGTTAAGCATGGTAACATTGTTGATCAGACTGAACACAGTATCCCAATTCATCTAGTAAAATGGATGAAAAAAAGTGACTAAAAAGTGAAATAAGCAATTTGCCTGTCTAGGTAATGTATATTCAGTCAGCCTCAGTTGTCCTAAAATATCATGAAATTTTTCTTTGCTATGAAAACGAATGAGATTAGACAACATGAATGCTTAAACTAGAGAATAGTTTTTGGCAGACTGAAGTCAAGTTTTATTAAGGACGAGAGTTCAGGTGATGTATTAAGCCTGCACATAAAGATTTATGAGTCCTCTCTGTATAGAGATGATACTTGAGGAATATAGAGACGAAATAGAAAAAGGACCAAGAGAGGACTAGACACCAATGCTTAGAAAGCAAGAGATGGGAGATGGTAAAGGAGATTGAGAAAGAGTTAACAGAATGAAGATTAAAAACTATGAAGGATATAACTCTTAATGATGTTTGTTACTCTTGAAAAGGGTGTGACTCTCGTCACTGTCTCTGACTGCACAAACCAAAGCGGGCCCCCACTCTTGTTTATGTCTTGTCTTCTCCTTTAAAGCTCTTTTAGGGGAAGTACAGTCATGTCTGTGTTTCAATCCCCAATGCTTAACAATTGTTTAGGGTTTGTTTTTAGTCATGTCTGAGTCTTCATGAACCCTTTTGGGGTTTTCTTGGCAAAGATACAAGAGTAGTTTGCCATTTCTTCTCCAGTTAATTTTTTAACAGATGAGGAACTAAGGCAAACAAGGTAAAGTGACTTGTCCAGGGTCACACAACTAATAAGTATCCAAGGCTAGATTTAAACTCAGGAAGACAAGTCTTCCTAATTTCAGATCCAGCTCTCTATCTACTTTGCCACCTAATTGTCCTTACTTATCACCATGTTTGGCACATGAGCTTCTTTTTTTTTTCTTCTTTCTTCATTTCTTGTTCTTCCTTTCTATTTCCTTCTTTTTTTCTTCCTTCTCTCTGTCTCTGTCTCTCTCTCTCCAACCTAAGAAGTGCTTCCAAGGCTAGTCCTTAGGATCATCCCACTAATTCCCATTTGTACTGGCCCTGTCTGTTCTTGGTTGGGCACCATCTAGTCAAAGTCTAAATTTCTCAATTTAATTCAATTCAATAAATGTGCTATGAAATGCCTACTACCCAAGGCACTATTCCAGGATCTGGGAATATAAAGGTAAAAACAAAACACTTTCCACCTCCAAGGACCTTATGTTCAATTGACTATTTCTCATAGTTGCTTTAGCACCTAAAATAAGACTTCTACAGATAACTTTCACAAAGTATTGACAGATAAACTCACATAAGAAATAATCCTCATGTCAAATGCTGGTTGGTGCTTGAAATTCTCTTTAGCATTAAAGTTCTTTTTGACACTTTGGGCCAAGAATCAGATTCAGAGTTTTGTACTTGGTATTTTGAAATGACCTCTAGGTTTATTTGTATTCATTTGATTGTTTTTTTAAAAAAATATGAAATCTCTTTGGGATGGTGTCAATGGGAGGCAGGTACTTCCAAACATTTGCTTCCCTCTCTGCTACTTATCTTAGAGCTGCAGAGGTGATATCAATAAACCAAGAGCAAAAGACAGAATCTGTTTTCAAGTCTGCAACTAACTACCAATATACTTACTTTATTTCTGCATATTTCCCCATTTTTGTAAGATCATTTAAATATAGATGGAGTCCTCTAAAAACTCATCTTATTCATGTTTGATACTTTTAACAGATCTGTGATCTCATCATAGGTCTGCTATTTGTTGCTCCAGCCTCCTCCTCATCTTCCTTTATGACTTCCTCCTCTTTCTCTACAGGAATTGAGAGAGGAAGGTGTGAGGCTTGCCCTACCCCACCCCCTCTCCTAAAGTGTTTCTTTGAACTTAAAAACAAAACAAAACATGGGTATTCCCCCTTCAACTGACTAGTTGTTTTTTATTAACTGATTGGCTCAACTGACTAGTTGTTTTTTATTAACTGATTGGCTCAATTAGTGCTTAGCACAATGCCTGAAACATAGTAGATGCTTAATAAATGTTGATTGATTGATTGATTGATATTTACATGAGCTCATTTGAAATCTTCCTTTTTTGTAGATTTTTGTGGAAGAATGAAATTTTCCATTTCTGGAGAAAAATATGTGCATTCTTCACTCATAAGTATAACAAAGTTCTTTTACTTACTTTGCCAATTATACAAAGAACAAATTATATCAGGGTATAATGTGATAGAATATGAGAATTGGATGCTAAATAGCAATTTAACGTCTTTAAGGTATAACAGGAAGGAAAAACATAATAAGTTATCTCCTCCCCTATTATATCCAGTAACACTCACAAGGAACCCTGCTCTACAGAAAAACAGCTACAATTCTCCTTTAAGAATGAGGAAACACATGCAGTAAAGTCTAATAAGAGAGAAGTCACTAAGTTGAGGGCAGCTTGCCTTCATGGCTTTGTTTGTGGGCAAGCCAACTCACACCCAGCACATCCCAGTGTCATCTGAGGTCATAGTATGTTGTTAATATCCATGCATCAGGAAGACAGTTGAGCAGTATGATTTCCAAAATTCCTTAAGAGACTATTTACAGCTACCAATAATGGCACAGATACTGCCCTTCCATCTCCTACCCCATCCCCCTTCTCAATTTGATAATGAGAAAATATAAGTGAGGTAGAATTCTGATTTCTATACAGATATGATGGTTAATAAAAATTCATTATGCCAGTGGCCCTTGCAAATTCTTTAAAACGTGCTCCATATGCTTATCAGACTTTTTTGTTTACTATTTCATATTTGATATTTTATAATTTGGGAGGTTAAATTAGATTGCTTGAAAACTTGCCACAGATCCTAAGAATTTTCATTTGTCTTTTGAGAAATATGCAGTTTCAGAGAGCTCTCCTCCAACTCTTTCATTCAAAAATCATTTTTTGAGAGCCTATTATAAGAGGAGTCCTGTGCTAGGGAAGAGAGAGAATTATAGCATGTTCCCTTCCTTCAGAGAGATCACAATGTAACAAAAGAATATTACACACACACACACATACACACACACAATAACTCTATGTGTACGTGTGACCCTGGAAAGGTTTCTCTTAACTTCTCATTGCCCCAGATGATTCTCTAAGACTTAGAGCTAGTCCTGATTTGGATTGGTAGAGAGAAATTTCCTAAGTGTTCCCAATACCAGACATCACAGATCCAGACCTCTCCACCAAAATCTATAAATGACTCATATCAGAGCAAACTATGATAAGAAGAGTAACATCATTTTAGAGGGATGGGAAAACTTGACCAAGTTGTGCTCTCTTTAGTTATGGCTATAATCTCTGAAAATAGAGTCCTTTGTTTAGGGACAGCTTGTCCTGTTTCCTTTTTTGGTATGTGTTAGACTCAGGCAGTTAGTGGTACAATGGATAGAGCCCTGGGCCTGGGGTCAGAAGAGCTGATTTTAAATACAGTCTTGGACACTTACTAGCTGTCACCCTGGGTAAGTCACTTGACCTCTGTCTGCCTCAGTTTCTTCACCTGTAAAATGGAGATGATAATATCACCTACCCACCCAGAGTTGTTGTGAGGAACAAATGAGATAATGTTTGCAAAAGCACTTAGCATGCTGCATGAACTATAGTAGGTACTACATAAACGCTCATTCCTTGCCTCCCTTTTGTTCTTACTTCCCCTAATCTTCAGGCTCAGTTGGGCTACTTCCGTGGCAAATTGTCAATTTCCCATAATAGTGGATAACTGAGCAGAGTATCTGGAGATAATATCCCCATGTTGCTGCCCACTACCGATCAGGCCAGTGAGAAATGACCTAAACGTCCTCTGGGGGTAGCTCAAACTTGCCTTTTGAGGATTCTGCATAGGAGTTGGGACAGAAAATGAAAATAAGGGGATTGAGTAAGGAGCCTTGAGCATGTTTTCAGAATAGGGACTAGAAGAAATTGTCTAAGGAAATCCTGGAGGCTGAGTAAGTGTAACAATACAGATAAAAATGAGTAACAGTCTTGCACATCAAGGTCAGAGAGAACTCTTGGGGGAGGAATTGGTCTTTGTGTTGAATGCCAAGCAGCAGACAAAGAGAAGGTTGACAAGAATAGATCTGTGACTTGGGTCATTTCAGAGGGATAATTTTTTAACAAGTAGAAAGCAGAGAGAAGGGGGATCATATTAAGGAGGAAATATGCGCTTTGCCAGACTTTTTAAACGCTTTATATAAATATAAACAATTATCATTATATCCTCCTCTTTCAAGTTCCTGAATCGTTCATATTTTTCCTTGTTACTCCTACTTTTCCTCTACTAGTGCACACAGTTTTACTTTATTGATTTCATTGTTTTTAATTATACATTTCAAGACTAAACACTAATGTGTAAGATCTTTAGAAAAAATGAAGTAGCCCCATATTTTAATCATTCCAGGTATAAAAAAAAATCTTGACTTGTTTTTTGCCTCCCTCTGTATATCTTTAGCATTTATCACAGTGCCTGGAATATAGTTGACACTTGACAAATGCTTGTCAGTCTATTAATTTTCAGGTTCCTTTATATCACTGCCACATTTAATACCACTGACTAAATGTCCTTTCATGAAACTCTCTCTTCCCTTGACTTCCAAGATGTAAACTATCTTGATTCTTCTCTTACCTGATTTTATTTATTTGTTTTCTTTTGTCTCCTTCATTGGCACCCCTTCTTACTCCTACTCTTTGAATGAGAATGTTTGCTGAGATTCAGTTCTCAACCTTCTCTTCTCACCTTGAACTTGGCTTTCTTTTGCTATCAGCAATATGTGAATGTCTCCCCTCTCTAATCTTGACCATCTCACTTGAGCTACAGTATTCCATCTCCCTGTTGGCCATTTCCACTTGAATACTCTGCTCTCATTTACAATTCAACTTGTCCAATTCTAAAATTATCATCTTCCTCCCCAAACAACTTCCATGAATGATCTATTTCTGTTAATGGTGTCATCATCCTCCCACCCAACCAAGCTTTAATTTATATCCATCTCTCATTCTTCCCTCTCTCTAATTCCTTATATCTAGTCAACTACCAAACTTTTTAGTTCTTTTCTTTTAATGTCTATTGTCTCTTTTTCTTCCTTTCTATTCACACTACCATCACTTTAGTATAAGCTTTCATCACCTTGCACCTGTACTGTCAGAACCAACTCCTGAATGATTTCCTTGTCTCCATTTTCACTGCTCTGTGATCTCTTGCACAGCATTCATGCATTATTCAATAAATGTTTATCAAGGATCTACCTGTGCCAGGCACTGGGAAATAGAGACAAAAATGAAATTGTCCCTGCTCTCAAAGAACTTATATCTTATTGGGAGAGATATAGAGATAAAAATATGTGTGGGAATAGATTTATGTGTCTATGCTTATAAACATAATTGTACATTGTTTTAAGAATAGTAGAGGTGCACTATGTTTTGGTAACATCGGTTATATATGTCCACCTAAGTCTGGTTGTGACTCATAGGGAAGCATGTCTATTTAATTAATTATTAATTAGACTTTAATTAATTAATTAGAATTTAATACCAAAAGGGGAGGCAGAATATTGAGGCCAGAGATTGGCCATTTTGCTGTCACCAGAGAAAGGGTATTGACTAGAATTATATCTACCTGTTCTCCTAAATATTGTTAGTCTAGAGAAAGTAGTTTTTAGGTTCAAGCTGAGTTCCTAATCACCATCCTTTAATGGGGGAATGGAGTGTACCAAAGAATATGTTCAAGGCTTGATTCTCTTCCCACCAATTGCCAATTTAACAACAAAATACATGTAACAAATGGCAAATAAACCCATTTGTACAAGTCAACAGCAAAACAGAAATCAGGGAAGATACACATATAAAAATATGCCATATAATACAGAGTGAATGAATTCTCCTACTGGGAGTGACATCTTAGTGCAGCCAAGAGGGTGTCCTTGATCTCATCTAAGGGGAAATTCTATGAAGTTTCTAGTATAGCAAGCTGGGGATAGGGATATAATAGAGGTGCAGCTTCTTCTACATCTCAGTTTCTTCCCAAAGACTTTCTCTCCCTTAAGAGAATCTGGAACTGATAAGAGTTGGAAGAGAGGGGATGAGATCCTGGAGTACCAGGGGCAGGTAGACTGAAATGAATTCAGGGACTCAAGCATTCTTGAGATCAAGGTAAAGATTTACTATGCTTTTCAGTGGGCAAGAGTTCTTAGGGAACCTGTAACCTTAGAGGGGTACAAGTAGAGTTTATAAAGGATATTCTATAGTATAATATGTGCCAAGTGTGATGATTAGGTGATTCAGGGCAGGATTAGGGAGTGGTTACTTCTTAAAGGAACATGCATTTTTAGAATCTACTGAGCAGGTATTTTACCCAGAGTTCATTGGGAAACAACCCAAGGTGGGGCTACATGGAGGTGTGGTTTTAGGCCTGAAAAGTCACTAAGTCAACTAATGATCAGGACTGACTAAGGAATACCAGGCTGTTCTCATCAATGTCTTGTTAGACAAGATAAATGTAAGGGAATGTATGTATGTCTAAATCTAGGATACATATGATTGATCAGTGAGTAGTGAATGTCATTATGACCCAGTACATAGCCAGTTCAGCCAGTGCACAGCTAGTTCAAACTAATAAATTCTATAGGTATAGCTGGCTGTTATATTAGAAAGAGAGATTTTTGTTTGTTTGTTTCTTCTGCTGGGGCAGGCTATTCTTAGGCTGAAGAGAAACTGCCTGGAATAGTGTTTTGAGGATAGGGAGAAAGTGATTTTTATAGAGAAAGGTGATTTTAGGATTAAGATCCAATCCTAAAGGTGCACCTAAACACCCCATCAGACCCATGAGTCTTCTCTCTTTCAAAGTTGGAAGCCGAAAACCAGGATCTCTCTTCTCTCCTGATCTTGCCAAATCCATCCTTCATTCGGACTGGAATATTGAATATCAGTCTCCACCAATAAGGAGACACCTATGTAAATGGACTTTGAGGTATGGGTTCCATAAGTATATATAATTATAAATCACAGACATACAAAATATACAGAATGTCCCAAAAGTCTTGGTTTCATTTTAAGCTATTTAAGCAATTAAAGTTTAATTCTACATGAAGACTTTTGGAACACCCTGTTTGCAAAATAAATATAAGGTGATTAGTGAGAGAAGGACTCTAGCAGCTGGAGGATCAAGAAAGATTTGAAGGTACTTGAGCTGAGTTTTAAATGAGTGTAAGAGGTAAAGAGAGAGTAGATTCCTGAAGTATGCCAGGATAGACAGTGCAAAGACAAGGAGACAAGAGATAGAGTATCATGTGTGAGGAAGAGTAAGTAAGCCAGTCTGGCTGGACGAGAGTGAAGATAGGTATAGAGGGAGGTAAGGCATAGCAAAATGGAAAAGGTAGGTTGGAGCCATGTGGTAAAAGGATTTAAAAACCCAAAAGAGGACTATATATTCAATCCTAAAGCTATGGGACATTTGTTGAAATTTCTTAATAGGGGAATTACATGGTCAGATCTGTACTTTAGGAAAGTCATGTTAGCAGTTGTGTGGAGGTTGATTGGGTAGGGAGGGAGGTGAGGCAAAAAAAAACCAAACAAACAATTAGGAAGTCAGATGAGAGCAAAGATGAGAGTCATGTGTAAAGAGAAGGGGATGGATGTGTGATTTTGTGGAGAAGAAACTACAAGATTTGCCAACTGAATGGATAGGTGAGATAGGGGATAATGAGAAGCCAAGGTTAATGCTGAGATGATAAATCTAAATGGCAGGAAGGATATTTCTTGACAGAAAGAGGCACATTTGTAGTGTGTATTTTGGGGCAAAGATGATGAGTTGTCTTCCCTATTGAATTTTAAATGCCTGCAAAATATCCAGTTTGAAATAGCCCGTAGGAAGTTGAATTTAAGCAATTAGGACTCGAGAGAATAGAACTGGATATATAGACCCAAGAATCATCTGCATAGAGGTAATCGTTAAATTCAAGGGAGTTGATGAGTGCATATAAAGATAGCATAGAGAAAGTAGAGGACAGATCTTTAGGGTATACTCACAGATAGGGCTGTGACATGGATGAAGAGCCAGCAAAAGAGACTGAGAAGGAGCGGTCAGAGAGAAAGAGGAAGAAGAGGGGAGAAGAGGAGGAAAGAAATAGAGAGAGACAGACAGACAGAAAGAGACAAAGAGACAGAGACAGACAGAGACGGAGAGAGCACAAAAACCCAGAGAAGAAAGAATATCCAAGAAGGCAGGGTGGTCAAGAATGTTATGTATTTCAGAAACACTAAAAAGGATAAGTATTGAGAACAGCCCATCATATCTGAAAATGAACAGATTGTTGGAAGCAGTGGCCTCCCACTTATTGTTCTACATGTTTGGGCGTGTCTACTGCTCATAATCTCAGTTAGCAAATTCTCCTTTTTCAGGGACTGATGAAAGTAAGGAACATTATCTTCAACTGATGTAGACTCATAGCCAGCTCGCTAAACTTCCGTCCACCACCTTTCTGCACACTCATTCACCACTAAGCCCTCTCAGGGTCTCAAGTATGATCACACACACATACGCACACACACACACACACACACACATCTCCCCATAACTACCTATCACCATCACTTATCTGTAACACCAACATGATAGTCACAGCACTTATATCAGCTATGAATATCCAGGCACAATTCTGAATTGTGAAATATGACACTCTCCACATGGAAGACAGAACCAAAACAATATTTATTCAGTCACCAGAAAACTAAATCCATTGTAGTAACAAAGAAGTCTATACATAGTAACAATGCAGAGGACAACACCAGCCCTAAGCCTTCCCTCTGTTAGGCTTCCCACAAATCAACTCCATTAAACAAATCACAAACAAGCTCTCTCATTCATGCTAATCAGCTTCCTTTCCCAATTCTGACTGCTCTTTGACTAACTTCCTCTCAGCTCTGCTCTAGCTCCACCTCTTCCTGTTCCATATAACTTAGATTCATGTGACTTAGGCTTCCATATAAATTAAGCAGGTCACACAGATCTATTAATGAATGGGAAAGATCTTCCCATTTAAATTACCCATTACACTATCCTTCAAGGTGTGACAATAATGAAAGCCATCCTGGTCAACAAGAGGAGCAAATCAAAGCCTTTTAGGCCCTGGTGAAGGTCTGTCTCCTTTGCCTCTGAAAACACTGCACCAGGCTTTAGGGAAACTACTGGAAAGACATTATTTCACATGGTTCAGTGGAAGTCAGAAGCAACTGAACCTTGTTTCTCCAAAGGAAGGAGGATGTGTTTTCCAGGACAAATGAACTACAGAGCATGAGGTTCAGAGTGAAGTGATATGATAAGGCCCCCATCTGTGGTTTCCCAGCCAGGTTAGCCCCCACTGATTTACTCTGACTCATTTCAGCATTCTTTCTATCCAAAAGCAAGGTTGCCCCTTTTCACCAGAACTACTTTTGCCTTCACCAGAAATCAATACCAGTCTCTCTCATCAATGAGACTTTCCTAGAATCACTTTCAATTGTACCTGTAATACATCCCTCTAAGAAGAGAATAGACTATGCCCTTCTACCAAGAGCTTTGGTTTGACTTTCAAGAAAAGACACAAACACACACAAGTTACCGGTGAGGCATGTGATTTATCCAGAGGAAAATATTTAGAACAGGGGCCAAATATCTAAGCAAGAAAGAGACATTACGGAAAGAGCTATGAGACAGTGAATGTCAGTCAGTCACTTAGGTAGGGAGGTAATTGCATTTTAAACCTAATGTGAGATGCCTAATAGGACATCAAGTTTTGATACATTTATGAGTGGGATTGATGATCGTAAATTGCACACTTCTATTTAGAATGTCACGTTCTTCCTTAACATTTGACAGTGTTTGGTATCTTCATTTTTTTTTTCCAGATTTTGAGATCTCAGCTGCTTATCCTTTCTTTAAAGGAGTCACTGATGAGTACAGCCACACACACACACACACACACACACACACACACACACACACACACACCTGTTACACTAGCCCTCCTCTCATTTCAAAACTGGCTTTTCCCTGTGGATTTGCAGGTGCTGTAGGAAGGATAACTGACCACACAGAAGCCTCCCCGTTTTTCTCTTCCTCCAATCCCTTTATCTTCTAAAGAGAATGTCCTAAGAGACAGGGAGGGTAATCAGGTGCTGCTTTGTGCCTTTAATCTCACTGAAGTCAGTTCCTGACTATCCCCTGGGAGTCTTGAGGGCTATGGGGCATCAGCAATTCTACCTCTCTGTACCCTACCTAAATCTAGCTTTAGTCAGCATCCTGCCTTTAAGCTTTTCTAGTTTAAAACTGCACTGAGTTTTGGAACACCCTGTATAGTACCTAAAAAAACAAAAAACAAAACCCTAAAACCCATTACTTTAAATAATACTTAAGAAGTCACACAGGCTCTTGACCTTGCAAGTCAGCTGAATGAATAACTGGAATATGATTTCTTTAATCATGTAATGCTCTGTATTACTCAGCTTGAGATATTTTAGGGCTAGAAAGGACCTTGAGACTATTCAGTCCTTTCCCTTGTCTTTAGGTAAGATCTCAGATAAGTACAGTGTTCCACTTAAAGAAGGCAACACCATTGACCTTGTAATATGTTTACTCCCTCTAGTGAGGAAGATTTTTTCCTAATATCTAGACTAAATCCCTCATGCTATAGTATTAACCTATTTCATCTTGTTCTTTCTTATATAATAACAGTTCATAAACTTGGAGAAGAGACAATATGGGATAGTAGAAAGTCCACTGGACTTGGAGTTAGGGAGGCCCTTATTAGTTGTATGACCCTGAGTGAGTTCCTTAAGTTCTCAGAGCTAGGTTTCCTCATCCGTAAAATGGGGCTACAGTACCTACTTTATAGGTTTGTTGCTAGGCTCAAATGGTGGAATGTATTCAAAGTACCATATGAATGCCAGCTATCATTAATACTGAAGGTTTGCTCATTTGCCCCTTCAGCATTCTGTGGGTAAATAATTTCAGATCTTCTGGTTTCTCCTCAACAAGATGCAGATATGATTTTTAAGACCTGGAAAAACTTACTTGAGTTAAAAATTAATTCCAGAAGAGCAATTGAGAATTCCAGAACTTACTGAAGCTTAACAGGCTGGCTGCGTACATAGACTGAGGGATCTGTTTATTCAGAGTCCTGTTCCAGTCAACTGACCAACACGCACTGGGAGCCTTCCCCAGACATAACTTCAGGGCAACGTTTGCTAGACTCCTTGTACATTTTTCTTCATTTCATTAGCATGATGGTGTAATGGAAAGAACTGATTCCCAGCTCTACCACTTAGGGATCTAAGATCCTAGGAAAATAATTTAATTGATTAGAGACTCACTTTTCTCATCTGCAAAACATAGATAATAATGTTGATTCCCCAGGAGGGTAATGAGATCAATACTTTGCCAGCCATAAAGTGTTAGAAAAATATCAGCTATTATTACTGAACGATGGACACGAGTTTGTACCTTTGGACAAATGTTTCCCCTCCCTTCCAAGTCATAGAAGATTAGAGTTTGGCCCACCCCACTCCAATGAACTTCTCTATTTTCCTACTCCCTTCTTCAGGAAGTGGCCCTAGCACAATCGGTTTATATAAGCCCAAATGCCCAAGAGGAAAAAGAGGGGCAGATAGGAAAATGGAAAGAGAGAAGGCATGCCTCTTTTGACCCCCTAGAAAGGGATGTCAATTTAGGTCACAGAGATTCAACTCAGAACTGGGGAAGGGGAAAAAAATAAACAGGATGGACTCACTACAAACTAATTCCCCACCATGGAGACAGTAAATGGAGTATAGTGTGTGACAAACAGCAAGGAGACCTATATGTCTGGATTACAGAGTATGTGGTAGAGAATAAAGCATAAAAGTGGAAAGGCAGGGAGGGGCCAGGTTATAAAGTACTTGAAAAAAAGGTTTCAGTTGGTTTTTTCATATTGGAATCCCCAGAACCTAGCACAGTGCATAATAGGCATATCAATAAAAGCTAGTTGATTGATTCACTGGTTAAATAAGTGTCAGAGGTAGGATTTGAACCCAGGCTGAGCTGACTCCAACACACTTCCTACTAGGCCACCATGGCAAGGAATATATGTTAAATTCAACCTCAGAGAGAAAACTAGGCTATCTTTCTTCATGGATCTGTATTATCTCAGCATTTCAAATCCCTCTCTACTTTGCAAGTTACTTCCTCTTTCTGGGCCTCCGTGTCTAATGGACTAGATCATTTCTAATACGCTTTCTAACTCTTGCCTTCTATGATTCTCTAGATTCTATTAAAGTTTCTCTTCTTTGATTTCACGTGCTTTTCTAAGATTATACAGTGTAGAACAGAGGCTAGTCTGCATGAATTTGCTCATTGGGAATTCCATGCACCAGTAAAATCCTAATTCACATTTAAATAGTATCTCAGCTACTTGAAAGCACACTTGAGTCATTTTTTTTTCTATTCCCCTTTAACGCCATGTATGCAGTGGGTATTATTAGCTCTAGGCAACTTATTGATTATAATTCCAATACCTGGCTTTTCCATTTCATCCTAACCTCAGGTTCATTTTCTGGATTTGGTTCTCTCCCACTCAGGAGCCTCTCAAGATTTAGATGATATTTCCTAATGATAAATAGCTTAGATGATAATTGGATATCTATGAAACTAAATAGATGTCTGGTCTCCATTTCATTTCATTTCAAGATTTAGATGATATTTCCTAATGATAAATAGCTTAGATGATAATTGGATATCTATGAAACTAAATAGATGTCTGGTCTCCATTTCAATTTTCCTGTTCCATCAAGTAGCAGGGGAAAAAATGGAGCCATGAAGACATCAAGACCAAAAAAAAGCATTATCTTTATCTGTCATTCATATAAAAAGCACTTTTTAAAAATTAATCATACAAGCTGGTGTTAGAAACACAATGCAATCTACATTATATGAAAATATTTATAGTAGCTCTTTTTGTGATGGGAAAGAATTAGAAATTTAAGGGATATCCATCAATTGGAGAATGACTGAACAAATTGTGGTATGATGGAAAACTATTGTTCTATAAGAAATGAAGAACAGGATGCTCTCAAAAAGCCTGAAAAGACTTACATCAACTGATGCAAAGTGAAGTGAGCAGAACCAGGAGATCATTGAACACAGTAATAACAGTGTTGTAAAGATGATTCACTGTGAAAGACTTAGCTACTCTGATCATGACAGTGATCCAAAACAATTCCAAAGAACCCATGGTAAAAAAAATGCTATCTACCTTCAGAGAGAACTAACAAACTCTGAATGCAGATTGAAGCATACTATTTTTACTTAATTTTTTCCCCTTTTGGGGAGGTAGGGAAGTTTGTGTTTTCTTTCATAACATGACTAATATGGAAATATGTTTTGCGTGACTACACACATATAACCATAGCAAATTGCTTCCCTAAATTCTTGGGGGGTGGGGGTGGAGAGAGAGAATTTGGAGCTCAAATGGTTTTTTAAAAGAATATTTTACATATAATTGGAAAACATATAGGAAGAAAGGAAGGGGGGAAGGAAGGAAGGAAGGAACATTTGTTTATCTTGGTGTTAGGTTTCTCTGAAAAGAAGGGCTGGTGATTTTTAGAATTTGGTCACAAGAATGATGTCATTTTCTGGTGATTAATGATAACGACAATGAAAGGACAGAGTGCTAGCCTGGGAGTCAAGAAGACCTAAGTTCATGTCCAGTCTCTCAAACACATTGGCTATATGACCCTGGGTAAGTTACCTAACTTCTCAGTGCCCCAGGCAGGCTTCCAAAATTATAAATGCAGAATAGATGGTGATTTCCACTGTTGAAGTGAGTTTGCTCACTGAAAGTGAAATCACAAGGCCATTTAAAAACAAACAAAAACAATCATAGCAATTCACATTTAAATATCACCTCATAACAATTCTGCCTGCAACAATACCCTGAGAATTAAATATAGGGCATGATAACATCCTGGGTAAAAATGAAGGAAATTGTTATCCAGCGTTAGGGTATGGGATTGTAAATGCAGCCTGCATTGTGTGAATAGAATCCAAGCTCTTGGAGGTCAGGGATTTTTTGGTTTCTATCTTTTATCTCCAATGCCCCATATGGAGTAGGACTTAATAGACTTTATGTGTGTGTGAACTGAATTGCCTTGGTCAGTCTGATGTCATATAGTACATGATGTAAACTCCATATATAGCCCCACACTGTGTGTACCCCTCGGTTCATGGTCAGAAAATGGGTAAGAAAGGATGCACTGAGATAGACACCATCCTTGTTCTATACCCTGAAGAGTGAATTCAGTTAACAAGTCTCAGACTGATACTGTCTACTACTGTCTACAAGATCAACTTTAGCTACAAACAACCATTACTGGTTTTACTTCCTCCTGCTACACATCTCTACCCAACTTTAACTAGGTGGAAGTGTTGTATGGGCAACTAGGTGGCACAATGGACAGAGTGCTGGGCCTGAAGTCAGGAAGACTCATCTTTCTGAGTTCAAATATGGCCTTTGACACTTATCAGCTATGTGACTCTGGGCAAGTCACTTAATCCTGTTTGTCTCAGTTTCCTCATCTGTAAAATGAGCTGGAGAAGGACATGGCAAACCACTCCAGGATCTTTGTCAAGAAAACCCCAAATGCGGTGATGAAGAGTCAGGCATGACTGAAAAATGACTGAACAACAAGGCGTTATATTACTGGGGATGGGTACCTGGGACATGGCATGGATTCATGTATCTATTTGATTTCCCATTTCCACTCATTATGTAGTTGAGAGAAGAAACCTAAGAACAAGAGACAGAATATCACTTTTCAAGTGGCAAATATTTATTAAGAGCCTGGCACATTGATCTGCCATGTACAAGGCACTGTGTTCAGTGCTGAGGACACAAAAATAAATGATGCCCTGAACTAACAATTTGATAGGAGAGATAGGGTGTATACTAAAATAGCCATGATGTAAATACATAGAAGAGGTCTGAAGATAGTGCTTTGAGAGATTATTTCCAGTTTGAGAGAATCATAGAAAGATTCAACTGATCCAATCCAATACACCTCTGTGGTTGTTGTTACTTGGTCATGTTCAGCTCTTGGTGACCCCATGGACTCTATCATGCCAGTGCTATCCATGGGGTTTTCTTGGCAAAGACACTGAAGTGGTTTGGCTTTTCCTTTCAGTGGATTAAGGCAAGTAGAGGTTAAGAATCACACAGCTAGTGTCAGAGATCAGATTTAAACTCAGTTTTTCCTGACTGCAGGCCCACTGAGCCAACTAACTGCCTCAAATATTTATTAAATGTCTCCTATGTGTGAGGCACTGTGCTAAGGTCTGGGGATACAAAAGAGAGACAATCCTTTCCCTCCAGGGGCTTATACTCTTAATGGGGAGAGGCAACAAGGGTAGACTTTCTTTTCTTTTTTTTTTTTTTTGAACTTTTACTTTTTTTTAATATAATATAAATTTATTTATTTAACTTTTTACATTCATTTTCACAAGATTTTGGGTTCCAAAATTTTCTCCCCTTTTGTCCCTTCCCACCACCCCAGTACACTGAGCATTCTAATTTCCCCTATCACCAATCTGCCCTCTCT
>CM053771.1:166213152-166246206 GCA_028658325.1 Potorous gilbertii | reverse complement strand
GGTGTTATTTTCTTCAGCATTTTTTTGGGTCTCCATTATTAAGGTATTGACCCATTTTTCATGCTTTTCTTGCATCTCTCTCATTTCTCTTCCCAGTTTTTCCTCCACCTGTCTCAAATCCTTCTTGAGCTCTTCCATGGCCTGGGCCCATTGGATATCTATTTCAGATGTTTGGTATACAGAGGCCTTGACTATTATGTCTTTACCTGATGGTAAGCAGTTTTCTTCCTCATCAGAGAGGAAGGTTGGAATCATTTGTTCACCAAGAAAATAACCTTCTATGGTCTTATTTTTTTCCCTTTTCTGGGCATTTTCCCAGCCAGTTATTTGACTTCTGAGAGTCCTCTGCACCCCTGGCCCAGGTCCACCCAGCTAGTGCTTGGGGGTCTGAGATTCAAATGCTGCTCCCCAGCCTCAGGGCTTTTGGCAGCAGGCCTGGCTGCTATTCAGGGTAAGATTAAATCAGGTTGTCAAGTGGAGGCAGGGCTGCCTCCCAGGCTCAGTTCTCTTAGGGGGTTTATGCAGAGACCTTCTGTAATGGAGCTCCTACTGAGCTCCTGCATGCTCTGGGAGCCTCTGGCTGCCTGCTGCCTCTGTTGCTGCCTCCCAAGGTGGCCCGAGTCATGGAGACACCCCGCTCCCCTCTCAGCCCATCAGCCCATCCAGACATCTCTCTCACTGACCTGTGTGTCTGTGGGTGGAGGGACCTTCGCAGCTGCTGGAGATTCTGTCCCTGAAGCCTGCTCGGATCTGCTTGCTCCTCTCAGTGCTGCGTGGCCGAGGCAGGGCAGGGGAGGGCTCCTCTCCCATCCAGTGCGCAATGGACCTTTGGGATTGTTTTTTCAGGGCTCTCTGGAACAGAAATCTCCTTCACTGTGTTGCTGTGTGGCTTCCACTGTTCCAGAATTTGTTGGGAGTTCTTTTTAGAGGAAATCCATGGGCTGTGGGTTCGGAGCTAGCATATGTGAGTCTTTCTACTCCGCCATCTTGGCTCCATTCCAAGGGTAGACTTTCAACAGGTGGCAATAGGTGGAAGGGAAGGTTTGTGTAAATTTGAGGTATAAGTTCAGTGTGAGTAAATTTATGGAGATAGGAAAGGGTAAAGTCTGAGGAGCATCCAATGGGGTGGAAAGACCAGGGGACTGGGAGGTAAAAGAACCGGGTTTGAATCTTGGCTCTATCCTTACTATCTGTGTGACTTTGGGGAAATTACCTAATCTCTCTGAGTCTCAATTTACTATCTTTACACTGACTATAAGTATATGCTATAAGTATAAACATTTTGGCTATAAGTATAACACAGGGTTGTTATAAGGATTAAGTGAGAAAATACTGTTTTCTCCTTCAGTGGTGGGGAACCTGTGGTCTTAAGGTCATATATGGCCCTCTAGGTCCTCAAGTGCAGTCCTTTGATGGAAACTGGATATAGTCAAAGGGCCACACTTGAGGACCTAGAAGGTCATATGTGACCTCGAGGTCACAGTTTCCCCACTCCTACCAAGCTTCTGGTCTTCTCTTGAATCTCACTTTGCCAGAGTAATAAAATCACAAGACTCTAGAGAAGAAACGGATCTTATACATTATCTACCACTGCAGGTTTCCTGTTACCCTGTACTTCTCTCTCATTTATTTAGAAAAAAACTCTCCTTTTTTCTTTTTTTCTCTTAAAAAACCTTTGTTATATTGAATACTTCCCTGAAGGGAAAAGGGAAAGAGAAGAGGAAGTGAATGAGAATTTATTAAGCACCTACTATGTGCCAGGCACTGTTCTAAGTGCTTTACAAATGTTACCTCATTTGATCCTCGTAACACCCCTAGGAGGTAAGTGCTATTATTGCCTCCATTTTACATTTGAAGAAACTGAGGAAAACAGGAGACGTTAAGTAACTTGCCAAGGCTCCCACAACTGGTAAATGTCTGAGGACAAATTTGAACTCGAGTCTTTCTCACTCCAGACCCAGGACCCCTATCCACTGCAACAAAATTTAAGCAATGTAAAAGCAAAATCATGTTTGGCAAAATAAATTAATTTTTAAAAAAAATCTTCCCAAAGCCTTACTCTTTAAAAAAAAACAACTTCCTATTAAAATCCAGAGGCCATCCCTCTCAATAGTCCATCTCTGTTTCCATTCTGGAAAGTAATTTCCTATTCCTAGAACACAAGATGAACAAATACTAGCATTGATCTTACCTGCTAACAGCTGCTTATTTTTAATTGGTGCCTTGACTGTCTCTGAGATCTGTTAAGTTGCAAAGTGTTTGTTTTGGTAAATGTGTTCTGCAACAGATTTACCTTCCTGAATTTTTTTTAATTAGCTTAGACTCTAAGCAAAATTAGATAACATTCCCCAGGCAGCAATGTAAAATGAAAAAATTGGAGCCCTGTTTCTGACACTTAGTAGCTGTAATGACCTTGGGCCTATGACCTTCAAACCTCCATGTCTTCCTCTATAAAATGAGGTTAATAATACTTGCACTGCCATCTCTTGGGTCATTGTGAAGAAAGTGCTTTGCAAACCTTTAAGCATGTTATCAGTGCAAGTTATTCTGAATTATACAGGGCATCCCAAGAGTGTTAGTGTAGCTTTAAGCTACTGGGATAGTGTGGCATAACAGATTGAAGGAGCAGCCTTGGAGTCAGGACTTTCTGGGTTCAAGACCTGCCTCTGACATATACTGGTTGTGTAATCATGGGCAAGCCACTCAGGCAACTCTCTGTGACTAAAAATTAGCAGCAATTTTTTTCCCCATGAGGAGAGTCCCCTATATTAATGTAATCAAAGGAAGAGCAGAATGGAAAGGGGATAGAGGAGGGAAAGGAGGGGAGGAGGAGGAAGAGGAAGAGAAGGAAGAAAAGGAAGAGGAGAAAGAGAAAGGAGGAAGATGAAGAGAAGGAGAAGAAGGAGGAGAAGGAGAAAGGAGAAGAAGAAAGAAGGAGATAAAGAAAGAGGAGGAAGAGGCAGAGGAGAAGGAGGAGGAGAAGAAGAAAAAAGAAGAGCACCCAGTTGCTAGGTATTGTAGTGGGGTTCTTCTTCAGGTAAAATTGAACCTAGATGTTCACTGAAAATCCCTTCCAGTATGAAATTTTGTGGTGTTTTACCACTCTGATTTAAGACTGTTTCTAAAAGGGTGGTCTCAGGTTAGTTTCCTTAATTTCCAGGAAGATAAACATTTGCTCTCCAAAAGAATTCCAGGTGCTTAATTGTTATTCATTACTTCTCCAGTCACATTTAGAAATAAGACTTAGAAGTAAGTTAGCTCCAGTAATGGTAGCTCAGCAGAAAACCAGGATGAATATGCAGAAGATAAAGTCTACTCAAATATAGAGGCAATGCTATAATTCATTCCTACCTCTACTGTAGTTAGGCTGTCATTGTGGCTTTGGCACATCAGGCAGTCAGTTTCAGGTAGCATGCCTGACTCCTCTATCACCAAATAGACACCAAGACTCCACTGACTTTGGCCTTGACCATTAGAGCTAGGGAGTTGTTATACGATATACCACTCCTCTTCCACACCTACCACAGGTCAAAAATGCCAAATTATCCTGAATTTCTACTCCTAAAAAAGGTGTAAAATAGATCTGGAAACAGGAAAAGGCTATATGCTTTCTGCAAACTAGACCAGAGCAAGGGTATCTCTCTAGCACCTATGTGGATGATATGAGTAGAAATACAAAGAACTTTAAAAATAGTAATTTGGGCGGAATCACTCATGTCTGCAGGGAGAAGACTCACATTGCTGCCTGCTCAGACACAACTCACTTTCTATAAGGGAAATACTTAATGTCACAGTTAATTTCCTTAGACAGCAAAACTTATTTAATAGCTTTCAGAACCCAGATCTAATGACAGTGTCCTGTACTTTTATTAGGTTGATAAACACTATGTGCTGTTCCAAATAACAGTTCGCCAGTCATCATCACCTGTCTCCACCATTATCATTTTTATCTGACCTTTATCAAGCACAAATCACATTCAAGCTAAGTTGATCTAGCAGCATAGTAAGACAACATGGCGTATGGTGTTTGACATCTTTGACATGAAATCCTCCTTCTTATTGCTTTCTAGCAACTCATCTTTAGGAGATATTTATTGTCATCTGCCAGTGCTGATTTCATTCTGTCACTTCTCACCACTCAAATGCTCTTCTGTTGTTTTCCTACCTTTGCAGGGATTCATAATTGCTTTCTATTTAATATCTATCATGAATTTAATTAAAGTTATATTAGTGTCTACTTTCCTCCTCCAGATCATTAATGAGGCAGTTAAACAAAATGCAATATAAATCCCTTCAGCGACCCAGTAAGTGTCGGCATCAATCAAGTCGACTGGTTTACAGACTTTATGGCCTAATCCAAATCTTTTCAGATTAACTTTTCAAGGTTGATTTTCAGGGAAACTATGGCAGATACTGTAGAAAGGTGGATAGAAACACACATACACATATTTGCATATACATATGCATATATAGAGAAATATACATATATACAGATGCATATATACACAAACATGTACATGTATATATACATACACATGTACATATGTATATATACACATATACGTATATTGTGTGTGTGTGTATTCTGTCAATTATGAGATACCTTAGCCAAATACTGCGACTAAAGTTAGTCTTATCTGCAGAAAAAATAGCCTACTCCATTGGTATGTTACATTTCCATCCCAATACTCCACAGTGCCTCTCGCCCATTAATAAGCCAAAATTTGACCATGATCATTCCTCTTTTTTTCCTACTAAGCAATCCCTCTCCCACTTCTCTCCTTTCAAGTGTAAATACCCTGAGAACTTGTTAAGGCCCTAATACCTTAGTGTGAGTGAATTTCTCAAATGCTCCAATATACAAGTGCTCTCATTGCTCTCTAATGAACAATGCAACCCATCTATGCCTGCCCATCCTGGGTGACTCTTGTCCATGTTTTCTAATAAATTCACCAGAGAGAATCTATCCAACATGCTAAAAGCCTTCTTCCCTTTCTCCTGACATTGGAAAAGTAAGAGTTGTTGGTGTTTTTATTCAGTCATTTTCCAGTTGTATCTGACTCTTCATGACCACATTTGGGGTTTTCTTGGCAAAGATTCTGGAGTGGTTTGCCATTTTCTTCTCCAGCTCATTTTACAGATGAGGAAACTGAGGCAAACAGGGTTAAATTAAACTGAGACAAACGTAACAGAGTTAAGTTTGCCAAGGGTCACACAGCTAGTAATTATCCAAGACCTGATTTGAAGTCAAGAAAATGAGTTTCCAGATTTCAGGCCTGGTACCTTTTCCACTGAGCCACTTGGGAAAGCCCTCAATCTACTTATCATCCCTCGTTTTTGTCACATAACCATTCCATCTTTTCTTCCTATCATTCCAGTTCTTTTGTGACATCTTTTATTGCTATCCTTCTTAGAGCTCTTCATTGGTAATATGTTCCATCTACTCAATGCTCTCCATTGTCCTCTATTTGATACTAATTTTTAATTCTTCTGAGAGTATTTGTTCATGTCTTGCAGTCATTTAGCATCACTGGTAGAATGTTGGGATTTAAAAGGGGGGCATTCATTTTCATGGAAGCTTAAGGTCAGAAAAGAAACTTTGCAATTTCTCAACAACAAACCAGGCCAGGACCTCTACTGGGACCTATTCAACTCTGAGCCCAACTCTTTGTCCATCTATACTCTCTACACTAGATACATATATACATATATACACACATGTACACGTATGTATATATATGGACAAGCTCTATAAGTTGTTCATACAAACAAATGTTGAAATTTCAGCAAGAAAAATTCATCCACTTGGTTTTCCCTGTGTACATGGATAGGTCAAGTCCTTTAAGTGATCACAGATCTCTTCCAGGAGGGTCTGCAACATTCTGGGTGTATAATACCATTGACATAGGAAGCATTTAGAGAACTGTATCATTCACAGACATCATAGGATTATAGGGAATCCTTCTTTGACTTGGACTCTGTGCTGGATCTTCACCATTACTGTGGCAAGTCATACTTTTAGTGAGTAGAAATCTGCCTGTCTTATACTTTGCCTAATATTTGTTTTCAGAGAGAAGTTCATTGAACAGGGTTATTTCTATTGTTATATCTTAATGTATGAATGCTATTGTTCAAAAGTCTGTTAAAAGTAGCATTTTGTTCTACCACACCAGATACTTTTCCATGATCAAAAAACAATAAGCATGATGGGATTTTATTTTCTTTACATCTTTAAGTTAACAGTGAAATAATAAGTGTGTGGACATTGTTAAATATTGCTCATAAAAAGTCTGTTTTTTCCTGTTGATATAGCCTTGTTAGAGATTTCTCTGGTTCAAGTCTAGATGATTCATAAATATTATGTTTAGGTATGAGGTGGACAGTGATTGATATATTCTGATCACCTTTTTTTGATGTTAATAAGGCCTGAAATTTTTTCCATATCTTTGGTACCTTCCCCTTCAGATACTTTGTATAGTGGTCCCTCGATCACCTGACAATTGTGCTGTCTCTAACACAACACTCCTCTATATATACTTAGTACAATTCAGCTGCCTTTCTTGTTTTGGGTTTCTTCAATGCCATTTCTGCTTTCACTATAAGCACATCTAGAACTATGATGTTAGAGTCCAAATATTGTAGTTCCATTGAATTGATGGAGAAATCAGTTTCTTAAAATGGAGTTTTCAAATCTTTTCCACTTTAGATTTGCAGTCCTACTTCTGTTTTCATTCTTACATGCCCTTAGGATGACTTTGATTATCTTGCCAAGCTTTCTTTCAACTGTTCTTACCCTCCAGTGCTCCTCTCAGTATTATAGGATGATACAGCTCATAATCATTCATCCTCCTTCTTTGTAAAATTTCACAAAGAATATTTTCTAAGCTAGTGTTGCCTTTGGCAGCCATTTCTTTTTGTTTGGCACACGAGGCAGATGTTTACTGACTAAATTGCTTACTGGGCTTTTTTGATCTGATTTTGGCAATTAATTTGGTTAAACTTCTGCACATGAGTATTATAGTCAATGCTGATGTAATTTATTATTCATTTTCCATTTTTGTTTTTCAATTATTTGATTAAATAAACACTTCACAGTTAACTTGATTCATTTGTACAGTATATTTTTCTCATTATTCTTTCAACTTCCTCTCTACTCATTTTGTTCTCAGTTCTGCTCTTTTGAAGGTCTGACTGGATACAGACAGCTGACTAAGGGATGACTTAGTCAATGACGTCAATAATAAGTTTTTCTCTGAATATTAAAGTATAATCTAGTCTTTCTTTATAGTATTATTGCTGTTTACTATGTGGAGTACTGACTGTTTATCTTCTGGAAGAAAGTAGTATTCATGATAGAAAAGCATGAGTTTCCTATGTTATCTCCAAGACCCATTCCTTCTTCCTGAACAATGATTCCTCACATGTGCATTACTATCACAAAATATCAGTCTATACAGTCTTAATTGGGAGGATTTTATAAGGTTCTTCTTAGAATTTCTCTATCACTTCATCCTCAGCAATTGATGCTAGTATACAAGTTACAATTATTTAAATGTGGGTCTTTTGTAAATACTTATCATTAGTACTGCAGTTTCTAATGACTGTATCTCATGAATATTGATTCTTGGTGCCTTTGTGCATAAGATAAAGCCCACTCCAAGAACTTCTTTCTTTGTCTTGCCAAAGAATATCTGTGATCTATCCTTCCAGTGAGTGGCAACTTCTTTCTTTTCCTTTCTTCCTTCCTTCCTCCTTCCCTTCTTTCTTTCTGCCTTTCTTCTGATTTTGTTTATGGTAAGAATGCCAAGCTTGATATGTATGATTCAGCTCCTCCAACATTAAATCCAGTGACTCTTGAGTCATTGGACAAGACCTCACTCTTAGAATACCAGGTGTCAAATTAAAATTTATTGGTCATCTTAATTAAACTGTGTAATTTTTAGCAACTTTCCCCTCCATTCTACTATTATTATGTATTATAAGGGGGGGGTATATGTGTGTGAAGGAGGACTACATAAGACTGTGGGTAATTTTTAATTTTTCTTTTTTTTTCTAATTTTCCATGACCCAAAAGTATTTATTAGCAGCCTTCTACTGGTGATATTTCTCTCTGTAGTTAACTAGGTTAGTCCTCAGAAAAAGGACTCAGTCTGTTCATAGGATCATAGATCTAGGGACATAATGGACCTTAGAGGCTTTCTAGTTAACTCCTTCATTTTTTTACAGACAAGAAGCTGAGACCAAGAGAGATCACTTCCAGATTACATCCATAATCTCATTATAAGGTTGACTGTCTCTTTAAGGCCCTTTTCATAAGAAGGAAATAATAATTAAAAGGTCCTCCAAAAAGTGGTTTTGTGTTAATTAAGAAATTTACATTCATTGTCAATGAATATAGGATATTGCTACTATTGTGGATGAACATTTGGATATCAAACACAATGGAAGAAAAAGAACACCTTTTTTAATAAACACTGTTAAAATATGTACATTGAAGATGGAAGAGCAGCAGGATCACCTCCTCTCCCAAAAACCTTCCTCCAAATAGATCCAGAAAACACTCCAGAACAAATCCTGATGGAAAAATCCAACAAAAAGTCACAATAAGGCATTTGTCCATCCCAGTTCAGCATAGGAAAATAGAGAAGCCTGTAGATACTGGGAAAGGAGTCTAGCTAGGATCACACCCAGTATCCAGAAAGAATCTGCTCACCAAAGTAAGAAGGAATCTTAGCCACCTGGTGCTGACTCATCTTTGCAGCGTTATCACGTTACTCTCCTCTCCACCTAAACTGCATGACATGCTCTGTCCCCTGAGTATTCTGTGAGCCAGCAGTCTCTTTGCTCATTCTGTTCCTTATACCATGGGCATCACTATTCTCTCTCTCTACCTCTTCAATTATTAAATTTGAATTTAAATTCCAATATGTAGGCTGCTTCCTCCAGGAAGACTTCTATGTTGCTCCAGTTCAGTAAAGATTTTCCCTTTCAGATTTTTCCTTTAATGGATTCCTAGTACACATGTAGCCTTTTGTTCAACACATATTTTCTGTCTTTCATTGTTCTCTATTTCATGTCTATTAGAGAACAAATTCCTTGAGGGCTAAGATTATTTTGTTTTTGCTTTTCTGTAACATTCTCCCTGACACATTGAAGGAATTCTGCAAATTCTTGCTGAGTGATCACTAGGGTCCCCTCCAAGTATCTTAAATGCAGGGACTTAGAGACTTTCTCTATTACCCACCCCAGCTGCCCTCTTATCCACACACACACTGAACACAGTCCTGGGAATAGAGCAGGTGCTCCACAGTTAGTTTACTTCAATTTAACAAGTAGTTTTTAAATGTCTACAATGTATGCAGCTCTCCCAGTTGGGAAGACAACCACAAAAGCACCTATAAAATCGCTAAGGAGTTTCTATTCTATTATAGGAAAATAAGATGAATAAATACAAAAGATGTACAAAAACAAATTAGTTTGGGGGCACGGAAGCACTAACGTGGAGAAATCAGGAAAACTTCTTGTAGAAGGTAACACATGGGCTGGAAATTTAATAGAGTTTGGGATTCAAAGAGGCAGAGGCAAGGAATCAATCAATCGATAAACATTTGTTAACCATTTGCTATGTGCCAGGTACTGGGGGTGGGACTGGGACAGAGATTTCATTGATATAAAGATTTTCTGAATAAGGAAACTCTTTATCAAGGTAGGTTAGCACCTTTTCTACAATTTGCAGTCTTCGGAGTTTACCAGAGAACTAAGCAATTGTTATTTGTCCTAGGACATACAGCTGGTATATGTCAGAGGCAGGGCTTGAACCCAGAACTCCCTGGTTCCAGGGCCATCTCTCTGTTCACTACTCCAGACAAAAAGATAACAAAATGGTTTCTAATCTCAACTAGTTTACACTGGATCAATAGACATGATAGGTATGGAAGATGGAAGGGGTCGGGGTATAACAAAATCAAATGCATTCTAGGGAGAGGGGACGGCCTTTGCAGAGGCATGCAGGCAAGAGATGAAATGTCATATCTGGAGAACAGCCAATACATCAACAGAGATTCAGTAACTGCTCACAGACTAAAAGTTAACTCACTCTCTCTCTCTCTCTCTCTCTCTCTCTCACCACATCCTTGCCCTTACTCTCTCTGGAAATAAAGAGGTAAAAAGAAGTCTTCCCTAACGCTGTAGGGCAATTTTATTATGGACTCTGAATTACCAAAGCAAAGATGGCTCCAGCTTCAGACTTCTCCATCAGGCATCAGTTAATCATTCTGTATGAATCCAACTCTTTGATTGTCAAGAAGAATCCCTGGAAGTGATTGTAGAGATCTGGACTCTAATAAAGAACAGGAATGCCTAATGTAATCAAAATGACTGTGATTTCACTTTCACTCAGGGGGTCCATCATGTTTCTTAAAATGGACGATAACATCACCTGAGACTCAGGCACCCTCTTGTATGAGAAGGACATTTGAGCAGCAGAAAGACAGGTGCACTAGCCACAGACAGTGAAGTCAATGAAATCTGCAGATATACTGGATGCTTTTGGAATACCTATCAGTTACCTAAGAACCAGGAGAAAACATCCAGGGGACAGAGCTGACAGATTGCATCTTGTTGCCTAGTTCTAACTTGATGTAACCTAACACATTGCTAGGCAACACGTCATCATCAGTCTGGTAATCCAGCAAACACCAGACAGATGTTGTGTCTTCTTTTCCCTGCCATGCCTCACAATTTTATCTTCTGCAAGATTCGCATCTGATTAATGCTTCCATTTTCAGGTCTTTGGCTGTTTGGTCAGGGCACGTAGACGTGCCAGATTAACCATTCGCATGTGACAGAGGAGGCAACCCAGAAAAATACCTTGCTGCATAAACAGTCCTTTAAGGAGAAGAATACTATTGAACCAAGTATGAAATGCTAGAAAATCTTAGAAAATAGAACCTCTGTCAGGCAAATTATTGGTAAAAAGGAAGTCACGGGGAGGGTGCTGTGATAATTTGGACCTATCCCCAGCAAAATTGTGTGAAGTTACAGAAAACAATATTTAGCTAGGACATGGTCCCCTATGGAGTTTACAGCCAAATAGGAAAGAAGATGAGACACTTACACTTTAATTTAATTTAATAGGTTTAGTGATTTCCAAGTGAAGATGTTGCCCTTACCAATCCAGATGGGCAACTATTCTGCTGTCTATAGTCTTATTTAGCTGGGGGCCAGAAAAATTGAATGATTTGTTCAGGGTTAGCCAGCCTGACTGAGGTTGGCTTATTGATCTCCTACGCTGGAGCATAGTTTTTGAACTGGAAAGGAACTAGGAAGCCACCTAATCCAACTCCCTTGTTTTACAAGCAAGGAAACGAAGACCCAGGAAGTCAAATGATTTGCCTAAGTCTGACTGTGTAATTAAGTATCAGAGGGGCACTAGAACCCAGGTGCTCTGCCAGAAGAATAAGGGGTCTATAGCACACAACCTCTTATACAAAGAACAATAATACAAAATAATATAATATATCAACTAGAGAAGTGGAACTCAAAGTGCTTGTTTTTCAGTCATTTCTGACTCTTCCTGACCCCATTTGGAGTTTTCTTGGCAAAGATGCTGGAGTGGTTTACCATTCCTCCTCCAGCTCATTTTGCAGATGAGGAAACTGAGACAAACAGGATCACATAACTATTAAGTATCTGAGGCCAGATTTAAATTCAGGTCTTTCTGACTCACAGGCCTGGTGCTCTATCCACTGTAATACCTGCTACATGTGACCCAAGTAGGAGTAAAAATCAGGGAAGACACCATGGAGGAGATAACATTTGAATTAGGATGAGAAGGAATTCACTAGGTAAAGGAAATAGCATTCCACACCCAGGGATGGTGTGAGCATGTTATTACATGGGAAATATATGGGGATAAAATAAAAGCTTATTCTAAGAAATTGGGATGGAAAGGTAGGGGAAGGCAGTATTTAGAGGACCTCGAATGACAGGCTGAGAAATTGGAATTATACTCAGTAGGCAACAGGATTCCATTGGAGATTTTGGAGCAGAGAATTAAAATGATCAGATGAAAGAAACCTGATAAGTCAGATAAATTATTTGGAAAGGAGAAAGAATAGAGGTAGCAACAGCTTTAAAGAAGCTATTATCACAATCCAGGCTCAATGAGAGCCAGATTGGAGAGAAGGTATCAATAGGTCTTTATACATAATTAGATATGAGAGGTGAGGAACAGAGAGAAATTAGAGATAACATAGGAGATTAGGTGATGCGTGATGCCACGGGCATCATGATAGGGACAATGATGCTCCACAGACGTCACCATGAAGTCAAGGATGGCAGGTGCTAAATTCAATTTGGAATATTGTAAAGTGGTCCAGAGCTCATGAGTCAGCAGTAATAATAGCACTAATATTATTAACTAGTACTAATGAGGCGCTGGATCACGAGGGTTCCTGCCCTCCAGCTCTGAAAAGTGTATATATACTTTGAGGTGAAGCTTTGCTTTGGGGCTTATTTTTTGAAAGAAGGTTCATGTCAGATGAGACTCTGGGTAGTCACTAAGGAGCCCCCCAGCTTTGAAAACTTAGATGTTGGTGCTTCTGGTAAAGGTGTATGTGTTATCTAGGGTCAGACAGTTGGAAGCCCTGTCTCTTGGTCTTTATTTCTCTGTATTTTCTCTGACTTTCAGAGGGCTGACATTTTCCCCTGAACTAAGTGAATGATATATGTGCTTGGTTAAAGTTATTGTTGACCCCTCAAAAGTTGCTTTCCTTTTAGAAAAGTAGATCAAAGAACCTGTACAGCAGGCCCTCTTGTGTATGCCGGGGTCCTTGCTGTTACGGTGACTTGCCCAGGATTACTATGAGAGGACATATTTGAACTCACATTTTTTTGACTCCTGGTCAAGTGCTCCATCTACGGCACCACCTCTTGCTTCTAGTGAACCTAAAGCACAGAAAAATCCAATGATAGAGGCTTCTCCCTCCTTGGAGGTCTGTTCAAGCAAAAAATGATCATTTGTCTTGTATGTTGCCTGGGGTTGCTGGTTTAGGTGCAAAATGGACTTCATGGTCTCCAGTTCCATAATTCTAAGGTTTTGTGATTCTGGACCACATCTATAGTCAGTTCTTCTATCCCATTATCCTTGCTAATAAAAGTCCCAGGAACTGAGCCAAAGAGGGCCCAAAAGTCTCCTGATATCAGCCTATGCAGTTGGCCATTGCTAAACCTCTCTTTCAGCAGAGACATAACTTGGCCTCTTGGCAAGCAGGATAGAGCCCTTGTGATGGCAAGCAGCAGGAAGCAGGCCCAGAAATCAACTTTATAATTTCTGATGTGAAAATAATGTCAATAAAACCAATTTAGCTGATTAGGACAAAGAATTAATTAAAGTAGTATAGTGAATTCTAGCAGCAGCAAGACTGCATGTTAAATTTTTGCATCCTCTAAATTTCAGTGCCCTGAGGCAGAGCTCTAATCATCAGGACTGGTTATCATTGGGTTCTGTAGACATCTGGAACACTCATTTATAAGTGTGCTCAAACCAATTTTACATACATTCATATTTCCTCTAGTTTCCTGCCCCCTCCTATGCAAGATTCCCAAGGGCCACCACAGGAGTAGACTGTTTCGCTGAGTCCTAGGCCTCCGTGAATTAGCAATCAGCAAAGACTAGAGGGGAAAACTTATGAGGCTGGAGATCTCTCTCAAGCAGCTAGGAAGTGGAGTGGAGGTGTTGGGAGGCTGACTGGCAATGCAGGTGACTAAGCCAGCTGCCTCTTTCTCCCCAGCACTCGGAAACATGTGACGTCAGGGAGTGGGACCCAAATTCCAAACCTATCACTAGTTCCCATGACTAAAAAGCAATTTGCAAACATCAAATATTAAAAAAGCAGCTCAGATCCTTCAGTATCAGTGCAGATCACTCCCTATTGAGCCAGTAAACCAGATGGCCCAGATGATTTCTGATCTGTCTAGGTTTGAATTGGAGACAGCAAAGAAGATAGTTGCATTGTCAAAGCTCTGCTCATGACCCGATTCTGAATATCCCTAAGGTATTTGGATGACCCTGAGTACTTACTTCTCTGAACTCCCCTCTGAAACTAGGAAACCAAATGAAGGATTAAAGCATTCCTCCTTGCACATAACCTTACCCACTAAAGTTGGGTCCTGGCCAGAGCCTTCTAATTCCCATTCACATCTGGGATTTCATGCTCAGTTCTGGGTACCACCTTCTCAATCCAACTCGACTCAATTCAACAACCATTTATTAAACACCTAGTCTGTGCAAGGCTCTGTGTGTCAAGTGCTGATAGGGTGAAGGGGAAAGTGCTGGGTGAAGAGGGGTGTTGACAACATGAAACATGCCCAGAGGAAAGCAACCAATATCAAGAGGAGGGCTGGATGGAACTGAGAGGCAGCATGGTACACTGCGAAGAACAGTGGATCTGGCTGAGTCAAAAAGCCTAGATTCAAACTGGAGTCCTGCCAGTTTCTAATTATAAGACTTGGAGTAAATCACATCACTTCTCTAGGACTCAGTTTCCCTCTCAGTAGAACAAAGGGATTGCATTAGATGTTCATATGGTCCCTTCCAGCTCTAGCTCTATGCTCACAACATAACCCCTGCATACTGCAGTCTGGCACAGGCCCTCCACTCTGCCCCTCTTGGCTGGTTTGTTCACCCCAACCCTAGAATCACATTAGGGAGCTGGTTCAGACCACAGAAGTGCCACTATAATGTAGCTACATTCAAACCCTCTCAAAGTCCTAGGGAAAACACTATTATGGAGGAATACAGTCTCTCTATTTACCACTGTAACTACTTTTTAAAAAATTTATGGAATACAACAAGCATTTCCATAACAAAGTATAATAAAAAAAAGATTGCACATAAAACCGCAAACCTATTATATACAATTTTCTATTCTTTTTAAATATATAATAAAGTTATCATGTAAATTTCTTTTTTTTTCTTCCACTATAACTCAAATATTCTACTCCTTTACATAAATGATTTCCATTTACACAAAACCAACCACTAAAATGATGGCACCATTCAATCATAAAACATAAAACAGCAATAAGGCAAAAGCAAAAATAATACTTCACAATTACTCAATATAAAGAAATGCAGGCATGATCAATATGTCATAGCTCACATAGAAACTTAAGTCACAACCTCTCACCAGTGCATTCAGTATAATATCTAGGTGAGGATGGGAATAGAGAGGGAGTATACAATCATAGAAACCTGACAGAGAAGTACGGATGGAAGGAAAACCAACATACTTGGGGTAACACAATTTGACTAGAGGACTTGTTACCATTTGTTCATTAAGAAACATTGGCGCCATACAAAGCCATGACACATTCAGTAACTAGGCCTATCTCTCAAGACTCTGTCCTAGGCCCTCTTCTCTTTCCACTCTATGTTATGCTGCTTTGTGATCAGCTCCCATGGAGTAAGTATTGATCTGAGAATATACATATATCTATCTACATATATATATACACACTATATATACACACACATTTATACACGTTCAATATATATTGCATATATATACATACATACAAATACATATACATATATGTATATACATATATATGTATGTGTGTGTGCTTACATATATATATATATATATATATATATATATATATATGTATGCACACACATACACACACACATCCCATTTTAGTCTGTCTCCTAAGATAGGATCCTACATTAACAATTATTTTTTGGTCTCTTTGAACTACATATCTGTAAGTATCTCAATCTCAACAAATACAAAACAGAATTCACTATCTTTTCCCCAAAACCTTCCCTTCTTCCTAACTTCCCTGTTGTAGTCAAGGGCACCATTATTTTGCCCAGTCACCCAGGCTTACAATCTATGTGACTCCTCCCACACATCCACTCTATTGTTTCTACCTTAACAACATCTCTCTAATGTACCACCTTAACTCCACTCCATGTCTACCAGTCTAGCTCAAGTACTAATCACCTCTCACCTGGACTTCTAATTGATCTCCTTGCCTCAACTTTCTCCCCACTTCAAACAAGCCTTGCCTTGAACTACATTATTCTATCCCCACAGGCAATCTGAAAAATCTCTCTGACTATATTGTGTATATATGTGTTTGTGCATATATGTATGTGTTTTGACCCCTATATGAATATGCCATATCCAGTTCATGTATTACCTAACAGTGACAAGGTAAAAGTATAGGCTTACTTCACTGACTAAATAAACTTGACTATAAAGATATAATTGGAAAATACAATGTTTTCATTTTTAGAGAAAGGGAAAGGCAATCTTCCACTCAGGTCCCAAAACAATTTTTCTGAAGTATAAGCCTAACATTGTCAGCCTTCTTCTCAGTAAACATCAATGGCTTACTATTACTTCTGGGATAAAATATAAAGTATTTTCTTTGGCATTTAAAGCACTTCATAACCAAACTTTTCCTATCTTTACTTTCTTCTCGACATTTTATTAACTCTGTGTACTCTACAATCTAACTATGAAGACCTACCCAGAATGCCTTGCACATGACATTCCATCTTCTATCTCCCTTCCATTCAGACTACATATATAATGTGTGCATACACATATATAAATAAAATACACATAAAGATATATACGTAAATATACACATATGCACACATACTCACACATGCGTACACATACATACCCAAAAACATTCATGTGTGATATTAGCAAAGCAGTTCCTGAACACAAAGAGCTCACGTTTAAATGTAATAGTCAACATGTAAATAACCAGATATATACAAAAGAGGTGGAGAGATATGCATATATACAAACATACTATATACTACCATAAATATACAGCATATATATATATATATATATATATTATATATATTGATATAGCCATATTTCTATGTACCTAATCATTTACATATTGTCTCCCACATTTAAATGTGAGCTCTTTGTGTTCAGGAACTGTCTTTGCAAATCTCTGTATCCCCAACACTTAACAGAGTCCTTTGGAATCTCAAAAGAATTTAATAAATACTTATTGACAGACTGGTCTCTTTGCTGACTGTTCTTCTGGTCATCACTTCTCAGCTGCTAAGCAAATACTTTTCTTCTTTTGAACTGAAGCTCTTTTAAGTCACAGTCACTCTTACAAGAGCACTGAGAAAGTGTTCTGCTATTCTGTTAGCTAGCAGCACCTCTCAGCAAGAGATAAAAGCTCACTACACTGGCTCTCTGCATCGTCCAATCAGCAATCAGCTAGTCAATTTCATAGCCATTCAGCTACCAAACCTTTATTTCCCCTTTCTGTTTTTCCCCCTCAAGCCACAGAGGGCAGCAGAGAGCAACAAACATCTTTTAGAGGCATCATCTCTTTGAGACTATCTGTATAAAGTGCTAGAAGGTAATTATCTTCCAATGAACTTTGACTTTTAACCAACCAATCAGAAATTAACAGCAGAAGGTTCATCATCAGGACTCCCTTCTTGTTGATCTTTTCATAAAATTTCATCCACATTGGGTTTTTTTCATTTCCTGTCATGGTCTCAGTTGACTCAGTTTTTTACCCCACCCCCTCACCTGCCTGGTTCTTCACCACTATCAGTATCCCAAATCAGAGATTTCTGCCACTCAGATTCACTTTTCCCTTATAAAGTAATTTTATTTCCAGCAAGTATGCCCTCTTCAATAGGTTATAAAATGAAGTCCTTATTTAATCATCTCATAGTCTACAAACAGCTATTTAATTTGTCATTTTGCAATTTTTAACTTAATCCTAAAAAAAAGTTACATTACAAAAACGAGCTGAGGCTCCACAGTTTCCTGCAGCCTCAACCATTGTGCAGCCTTCAAATGGGTCCTCTAACTTTCTGTGTCTCTAACAATTGTTTCTTCACTCTTGTGTTTTCTAAGTTTTTAGTATTTAAAAGTTCTCTTCCTGCTTTTTTCAGCCCCCAAACTGATGATTCACATAAGAAAGAGATGTCATTTTATGCCCTTTACAAGATGAGTTAATCTTTTTTATTTGTGTAAAAGTTAATTTCCTGCTCCTCTTGGCAACCAAACTGCTCACATCTTATCAGAAAATTTTCCTGATATGGATTTTAGTAGTTTTTAATGAAACAAAAGCATTTTTTCTGCCATCAAACTGTTCACCTATGGAAGGGGCATTGCTTTACATTCTTTACAATTTGTTTCTTCTTCTTTACCCAAAAAGTACTTTTATCAGCCAACAGACTCATATCTTAAAGGAGCCTGGCACTATATTTAAATGTAACTTTACATTATGATTTGGGGATACATATTTCAACATAAGTTAGAAAGCCTGAGATAATGTAACTAATTTTTTTAAAAAGACTTACATCATACAAATTGTCTTAAAATAGCTAAAGGACTGTCTCTCACTTGAAAAAGGTTAGATTCTCTCTACATGCAGTTCCTGGGCTTGGGGGAGAAGCTGGGATGGAGGACAGGAGAGAAGGAAATAAGTTATGGAGATCTATGTGCCAGGCACTTTACAAATATCATATGTAAGCCATGTAAGCCTCACAACAAGCCTGAAAGGTAATGCTACTATTATCTCCATTTTGTATTTAAGGAAACTGAGGGAGACAGAGGTTAAGTGATTTCCCCAGGGTCAGACAGTCAACAAGTATCTGAGATCAGATTTGAACTCAGCTCTTCCTGACTCCAGGCCCAGTTCTCTATCCTTTGTGCTTCCTGGCTACCTCTAGTGCTTGGCCAGGAGTAGTGTGAACAAAGCAACAGTGAGGTTGATTTCAAATCAACGTGAAGAAGAGTCTCCTAACAGTTAGAAAATAACAGAAATTAAATTCACTCCATCATGAGACTAATTATAATAGCTAGTGTGGGAAAAACATTTTAAGGTTTATAAAGCACTCTCATTCATGAGGTAGGGAACTCTCATCCCTAGAACAGATAGAACAGAGGCTGAATGACCACCTTGTCAGGGATGCCATAGAAGGATTTCCTACATTGGATTAAAGACTGAAATTAATGAGTTCCAAGATCCCTTCTTAAGTTTTTCAGTCAAAACAACTTCCTTGTAGCCTTCTGCTCTCACACCTCATTCTCAGACATCTCCTGTTTGGCTCATCCTATCCATCTGGTTTCCCTCTCTTAACAGATAAAAATATTTTAAATCACAGGTTTTGGACCACATCTAGAGTCTCTCCCCAAAAGTGGAGAAAGAAATGTAATCTATAAAATATGAATCAAGTAGGGGACTGGTTTTTATTCTTACAAACAAAAGAAATTATTTTTGACAGTAAAGATATTTATTAGTGTTTACACAAATAAGTTACAACCCATAATTAGAAAACAAAATTTTATTTCCAGCAAGTATGCATTTTTCAAATGCCTTTTACTTAGTTAAAAACTCCATACAAATTAGTAGATCGTACCTTGACAACAGAAAAGCAAAGAGTATACTCATGCAATACAAGAATAAACATTCAGTTGTTCAAGCAAGAAAATGTATTTCTGGAACAAAAATATTTATATTTGGTATCATGAGTATTTCACTTTTGGTGGTATGTGGCTCTTTCAACTACTTTAGAAGGAATGTCTGATGTAACTTTCATTGTGAGAAGCAGAAAAAGGTGAACTACTGCCTCCTCTTTAATGACTTCTACCAACCCTTCCATTGCCTTCTCAAGGCCAGTGACTTTAGTTGCTGATGCTTTGAAAACTTGCCATTCGTGGTCCCTCAAGGCAGGTGACTGCCATCTCTATAAGAGTCACAAGTTCCAAGTCCTGCTTATTTGCAACCAATAAAATAATAGCTTTTCTTAGTTCTTCCTCCATCATGCAAATAACTCTGACCTTTGTTGTTGCTGTTCAGTCGTTTTCAGTCATGTCCAATTCTTCATGATTCCTTTTGGGGTTTTCTTGGCAAAGATATTGGAATGGTTTGCTATTTCCTTCTCCAGCTCATTTTACAGATGAGGAAACTCTGGCACAATGGATAGAGCACAGTGCCTGAAGTCAGGAAGATCTAAGTTCAAATCCAGTCTAAAATACTTGCTAGCTGTGTGACCCTGTGCAAGTCACTTAACCCTCTTTGCCTCAGTTTCCTCATCTGTAAAATGAGCTGGAAAGGGTAAATCATTCCAGTATCTTCGCTGAGAAAACCCCAAATGGGGTCTTGAAGAGTTGGGCAAAACTGAAAACAACGCAAACTAAAGCACACAACTAGAGGTGTCTGAGGCTAGATTTGAACTCATGTCTTCTTGACTTTATACCTGGCACTCTATCCACTGTGCCACCTAGCTTGGGAACTCTAATTCAGTCTACTTTATAGATGTCTTCTGCCTAAATGACTACCTCTGTGTTTGAGTAATAACACTACTAGAATTTGTCTGACCTCCTAAATTCCAGTCCTGAAACAAGGATTTTGTATATTACTGACTCAGTGTTGAAACCAATGGTAGGAATAGCAATGAACAACTTGTCTAATTTATAATCTGTATGAAATCATTGTTTTTCCTGTTGTATCTAATCCTAAAGTAAAAAGTCTCATTTCCCAAGTTCCAGATGACTGGAAAAAATAGTTGAGAAAAAGCTGCTTATGGCTACACCAGGTCCTCAATGCTCCCTACGTGGTCTTGAATCTCCACTGCCTTTTTGGACTTCAGTATCTCCATGGTTGCTCAGTGTCCTTGGTCAGATAAAATCTCTTCTACAGTAGAGACTTCCATGTCAGACATCAATGTGCTTATTGATCATGCATCTGTTTCTCCTGCTTTTTATTCTATCTTAGAACCTGTGACCTTCTGGACTGTTTTTCAACCCTGGCAAATCATATTTTTATATGATCTTACAGTTTAAAAAATGGCTTGATAAAATCACTAATACAAGTATTATTTCCATTTCACTGATAAGGAAACTGAGGCTAGGATGCAGACCTAAGACTAGAATCCATATTTTCTTCCATCTTCAAGTTCAGTTCATTGTCTGGTAAACAATGCTTCCTGACCAGACAGGACCACAAATTTAGAGCTGAAGGGACCTTCAAGTTCATCTGGTCCAACTACTTTATTTTACAGGTGGGGAAACAGAGTTCTAAAGTAGTTAAGTGATTTGTCTAAGGTCATATAGGCAGCATGTGAGAGAGCCTCTTGAACCCAGAACCTATCTCTCTCTAAATCTAGCGTTCTTTCCACTGTACCATTCTGCATTGTTCCTGTCTGTCTCTCCCATCTTCAGCTTAGCTTTTGGGGGTTTGACCATCTTCCTTTCCCTCCAGTGCACCTGACCAAACTCCTGCCTAATCCTCTCTTCTAATTAGTCAGCCTCGGTGCCCACTTCATGACCCATCTTCCTGTCTCTATTCCAGAAATTCATTCATTGATCCCAGTCTGTTTGGCTGCCTGCTTCCATGTACTGCGCACAGAATATGTCCCTAGGTTAATCCAGCCACCCCATGCCTGACCTAGGATAGAATGAGTTCTAAATGATGAAATGATGAAATGACAGGCACAGGGATTGATGTTTTTTTGACAGAGGGTCCTCCCTAGCAACCTATCAAATCATATCCTATAGGTAGCCCCTTGTTCTTAAAATTGACTCTGACCCCATGAAGACTGGAATTAAAACTTAAAAGGATGCCAGGCTGTGCCCACCTACACGGTACAATGCCTACTTGGGAATCAGCTGTAGCTAATCCAACTACTATGTAAAACAAGGATCCCTTCTGTTCAGGAAGGGAAGGAAATTATAAATTATAGGTGCTTATCTTTCTTAGTTGGGGGAATACAGAAAAAAAGAGATTCCTGTGCTTCATAAAGAAGAAAAAGGTCTCTTTTACATTATAAAATGTTAAGAAATTATATGACAGTGTCCTAGTCCAGGGTTCTATATCTCACCTAAGCAGTCTCTCTTGATTAGAAGACTTAATCAGTTCCCAGAAAGATCCTAATTTCCTTGCCTTACTAATGGTGAGCAAACCATGAATGGGAATGTCTTTTTGTTTCATCTGATTAGGAGAGGTGCCTCTTTGCCTGCTAGAGCAATCAATTCTCTTGGTGTTGCTCAGTTGTTTCAGTTGTGTCCAACTCTTTGTGACCCCATTGGTGGTTTTCTTGGTAGGGATCCTGGAGTGATTTGCTAGTTCCTTCTCCAGATCCTTTTACAGATGAGGAAACTGAGGTAAACAGGGTTAAGTGACTTGTCCATGATCACACAGCCAGTAAGTGTCTGAGGCCACATTTGAACTCGTCTTCCTGAATTCCAGGCCTGGCACTATATCTGCCACCTAGCTACAATCAAATCCAGGACCTGACTGAAAGCAGTTTTACAGAGTTTAGTAATGGACTTCAGGAGATACTTTCTCCCAGGGTGCACTGACATTAACATTACTATTTTTCTGTTTAACAAATTTTTTAAAAAATACTAAACTTAAACTATGCATCTCTTCATTGCAGAATTTCATTTTTTGTTCCACAATTATTCTAAAGTGTAAGTTGGAAGCTTGGAAAAGAGAAGTCATTCTGATCAGCTGAATCTGTCTCCAAGCAGAAAGGCTTGTATATTAGTAAGTCTCCTGTTAGATTTGGGCTAAAATTTGAAGTATAGATTGTTTTCTCCCATATGGGCCATTAGGAAAGGAACTTCATGGGAGGACAGGATAAAAGTTAGGGGCAACTAGGTGGCATAGTGGATAGAACTGGCCTGGGATTCAGGAGGACCTGAATTCAAATATCACCTCAGACACTTACTAGTTGTTGACTCTGGGTGAGTTTCTTAACCCCAATGGCCTCTAATCAATACATAATTAAGATAGGATAAAGACTACAAGGGCAACAGGAGTGGAGTTGGATGAAAGTTCTTGGCAGATGCTATTAGAAGTATGCTACTACCCTGTGGAGATGTGTTACATGTAGCATGCATATACACTCAATATACTCTAAGTTTATGAAAGGACCCTTTCTTCTGGGCCAACTTGGGGCAATATCAAGGCATATAGATTTCAATGAATGAGTGAGAGATGCAAGAAGCATCATAAAGAGACTCTTACAGCCACCTCCCAGTCTTAGAATTGATCCTTTTCAATCTCACCTACTTAGGGTTCAGCATTTTCAACACGGGCTTAAGAGACAAAGGAACTATAGGCTGATCCATATAGGTCCATGTCCAGTGAAGGAAGAAAATCACTGACTCACACACACACACACACACACACACACACACAAAAAATCTTTTTAAAATTTCACCTTCCTTTAGTTTCAGGAAGAAAAATCCCTTTGAGTGGACAGAGCTTCCCAAAACTATTAACAGTCTGTTGTCTTACAGTAAACCTCTCTGGGACTGATTCCTTGACTCTGTCCCCATGGGATTGACTATGGAAGATATATGGAAGACAAGGAAGAGGTTTCTGTGATGAGATGGGATAAATGACTCTGCCTCATCCATTTTTTGAACTTATACTTCATTCTCCCTACCTCCATACCAGAGGGTAAAAGTCAAGGACATTTCTCCATCTCCATCTCTAGGTGATCAGTCAACATTTAGTAAGTGCTTACTCTCTCCGTCTCTGTCTCTCTCTCTCTCTCTTTCCCCATACATACATTACATTACACACACACACACAAACACATATACATACTCCATACACACACACACACACACATACACACACATATACATACATACATTATAATATATATGGGAGAGAGAGAATGCCAGGGCACTGAGTTAAGCACTGAGGATACAAAGAAAGGCAAAAACGCAGTTTCTGCCCTCAATGAGCTCAACTTCTAAAGAGGGAAACAGCATGCAAATAACTTTGTATATACAAGATACAACATTATTAATGGAAAGTAACCTCAGAGCACAGGAACCCAAAGGGTAACAGATTTTATTCTACTCTCTCTATTCTTTGCTAGCTATAGAAGAGACCTTAAGAGATAATCTTATCCAATTCCCTCATTTTATAGATAAGAAAACTGAGACCTTGAGAGGTTAGGTCAAGACCCAATAACCTCTGACATCGAGGACACGAAGATCTGACACAGGCACATTTGGGAGAATAAGAAAGTCTTTGGCAAGTGTCATTAGAGGCAGTTAGGTGTCACAGTGGATAGGCTGGGCTTGGAGTCAGGAAGACCTGAGATAAAATCCAGCCTCAGACACTTCCTAGCTGTGTGATCCTGGGCAAGTGCAACAGTAAGCATCCCTCCATACATAGGGGGTCCTGCTATCACAGATTCTTAGATCTGCATTCATAAAAGGAAAGGCAACTTTTGAGGGGTTAATATCACTTTAATTAAGCACATGTATCATTCCTTTAACCAAGCACATATAACATTCACCTGGTTCAGGGGAGTCAGCACCCTGGACTTCAAAGAAAATGCAGGGAAATCAAAAGTCAACAGACATGGCTTCTTCTGCCTGACCATCAACAGACAGGTCCAACTATCTGACTATAGTTACCAAAGAGGGAAGCAGTGAAATCTGGGTTTTCCAAGCTGGGGGGTTCCTTAGAGGCTTCCCAAAGTCATCCTCTGGCCAAACAAACACTTCCAGTCAGCAAGTCCCAAAGTAAAACCTCACCCTTGGAGTATTTATACACTTTCAGAGCCAGAGGGCATAACCCTCTGACCAGTGTCTCAATAGAAAAAACAAAAGTTACTTGGGACCCTCCTACAAAACAACTCCCCTAATCAAGCTTCCTTTAATGGTCAGGCCCATCAATGGGTGGGGAAGATCTTTTTTAATCACATTATTCAATCATAGCCACTTTTAGTAAAAACAAAAACAGCAAGAAATCCTAATTTGATTGCCATCACATTCCACCCTTCCAGGGTCTTTGGTCTTACAATCTAAATGACCATGGATCCAGGAACAAGTAGGCATTAACATTTTTTAAGTAAATATGACATAATTCACATTCTGTCTGCCTCTGTTTCTTCACTTGTCCAATAGGGATAATAGCAGCACTTACCTCACAGGGTATTGTGAGGAGCAAATGAGATCTTTGTAATTCATTCAGTACAATACCTGGCACATAGTAGGTACTTAATACTTGCTTATTTCCTCCCCACCCTCATCAAGAATTCAATTGTTGTTGACAATTTATTATAGATTGTCACTGACCAGGTCTTCAATTGTTTCTGTGCCCAAGACTTATTTGAATTTTATCTAATATCACACTGTTTATGTAAAGCAAAATTAGGTCTTCTAATGCCCTTTCAAAAGTATCACTGTGCTCTTGTTTTTCAGACTACTCCTTTTCTTTGGGAAGATCCTGTCTTCTTTCCCATAAACTTTCCATTGACAGTAGATAAGTAATAGATAAGGAGAGGTTCTGGAGCTCATACTTCCATAGCTCTAGTTGAAGAAGTCAAGTCAAGTATTTATTAAACAGATAGTCCCTGCCCTCAAGGAGCTTATATTTTAGTGAAGAATGATAACACATAAAAGGAATTTGGTGGGAGAGAAAGTAGAGAAACTTCAGAGAGGAATGAAGACATGACTGGCTCAGACACTTTTCTTAAAATAGAGTTTTTGAGAGGAACCAATCAACTAGGAACAGTAGATAGAATGCCAGGCCTGGAGTCAGGAAGACTTGAGTTCAAATCTTGCCTCAGAAACTTTCTAGCTATGTGACATTGGGTCTCCCTCAGTTTCCTCATCTGTAAAATGAACTGAAGAAGTAAATAGCAAAGCATTCCAGTACCTATCAAGAAAACCCCAAATGGGGTCATGAAGAGTCAGACATGACTGAAAACAATTGAAAAACAACCAATCAGAGGAAGGGGTCTCAGGAGCTGCTCTGGCATGGCAGAAAAAGTCCTGAGAGTCAAGACTGGAGCCTAGAGAGGAATGAAGATGTGGGAGGTGTTGCAGAGAATTGTAAGACATCAAGTCCAAAGCAACCCATTTTGCAGAGGAGAGAAAGGACTTGCAAGGATATTGGATTGAAGTTGGAAGGAATCCTACACATTTTGGGAGAAAAATTCTTTGGTGTACAAGGCCATGTATAAACATCTAAGTTGTTAATCACACTGAGTTCTGCGCCAACTTTTCTCAATAGCCTGGAAAAAAAGCGGGGGCAGGGTATGATCAGATCATCAGCACTGAATGACTTCCATAATAGAGTAGATAAAACCCCAGGCTAATTACTTCTGGTAGACCTGGCAGCTGATGAGAAATATGATTCCTGCTGAGTAATTTCTTACAGTGACTTCACACTGCCCCACTCCTCCCAAACCTTAATCCCTGGGTCATTTAAGCTGTGCTATTCCAGCTCTGTTGACTATAGCAAATTGTTGGAAGTAACTGTTCAGAGCACTGATCTGATACTGAATCTGCTTCTGGCAGCTGGGGACATATTCCCCTTGGCAGTGACAAGAGAGTTATGTCACTAATATTCCTATAATGGTCACAAAGTCCATTCAAGTAGATGACTGAGCTTTGGTGAATGTGGGCATGAGAAGTGGAAGGATGTCCCATATACAGTTTCACCTTACTCAATGATCTTTACCCAGCTTTCAAACACTAGCCAGGCCTTTCCAGATACTCTCTGTCATCACCCCCACTGGGCCATTTCCAGTTGTCCTGATCTATATCTGGCCATTGGCTCCAGAGGAGAAAATGAGGCTGGTGACCTTGTGTAGCCCTTCCTCACTTAAATCCAATTCACTTGCAAGTCATGGCATCACCTTTGTGATGTTATGGTTTTCTTCTAGAATAAGGAACAAACCACAACCATGGTTGTCACTTCTAATTTTTTCCTGGACTCTTTATCAGAGCCCTCATTCACTCAGAATTCCAGTTCTTCTGAATAGTTCTACCTAGGCCCCCTATGCAATAAACTCCAGAATGGTGAAGTGAAGAAGCCCCTCAAAACTCAATGAGATCCAGAGACTTCCTATTAACCCCAAGATTAAATATAAAGTCCTCTGATTGGCATTTAAAATACTTCACAACCTGATCCCTTTCCACTTTTCCAGTCTTCTTACATTTTCTTCCCATATATATATGTAGCTTGTGTCCCAAAGTCCATTGGTATGGGACGCTCTCCTCTGTGGTGGAAATGAATGCCCTATCCTGCTTAAGGGGTGGCGATGAGAGAGCTTCAGCCAGTTTCCCCCTCCAGGACTCTTCAGAGTCAGTTTCCATTGGGGACTCATCAAGCATTGAGTTTTCTTGAGGACTCTTCAAGTGTCAAGTCACTTCAGGTACTTCTGGCCTCAAGCTTTGAGTGAGAAGATGGATAAGGCCAACCTCACTCCAGGTTACTGAGGGAAAAGACTCTGGGAAGACATGAGAGGAGCTAGTAGTCTCCATTATATCCCTATATTCAACTCACTACTCTAGAGACTTCAGGGAATCTCCTTTTGAAATCCCGGACAGTCTTTTGACTGACCTTGTTTCCAAAGGGAGAGTTCCTTTATTCTATATTGTCTGGTATATGTCCTCCCATATATACCTATATATATATATGCTATCATTTGGATAAATTAGTTTCTTTGCTATTAGCTATTTGTGTTCATTGTGCAACTGGTGGGAAAGGGGTCAAGGCTTGGATATACAGCTTGGGGGTCCTCTTTCCTTCCCCACAAAATGACCAAGTGAATATAAGTTAGCTTGAACTCATTCATATCCCTTAGGTGAACAATGTTTAAAAGAGCAAATAGATAAAATTCTAGCCCAGTAGCCCTCTCTCTGAGGAGAGCAGAATGGTAGCCTATAATCCCAACTTCCTGCTTCCCTTCATGGCAGGAATCAAATTTTTCCTTGGAGAAGGGTGGGAAGAGAAGAGGAAGAGAGAGATGTCAATTCTGTCTCCCTGAGGGTTTCACCAAGTCCCTACCATACATGTGGGCCCTTCACTACTCATGGGGCCTCTCACTTACGTGCTCTGTTTTATCTAATCCAGGTACACTAGTCTTCTTGTGGTTCTTGATTCTGTCTCCCCATACCTGAAATGCTCTCCTTTGGTCTCTGAGTTTCTCTGATTTCCTTTAAGATTCAACTTAGCTCCCACCTTGTGCAGGAAGGAGGCCTTTTCTAGTCTTGCTGACTGTTAATATCTTCCTGCCTGAGATTGCCACTCACTTGCTCTATGGAGCTCTTACAGGAATGTCATTGTTTACGTGTTGTCTCTAAAATTAGAATATGATTTCCTTGAGGGGGAGGGTCACATTTTTGCCTTTCTTTGTTTTCCCAGCACTTAGCACAGAGCTTGAAACTGACCAAATTGACCCATTGGCCCTGCTCTTGTCTTTTTTAACACTAAAACTGACTTTGGTGATTTGAGCAGAGAAATGACTCTTTGAAATAGTCTCTCTAAAGCCCATCAATTGGGGAATGACTGAACAGGTTGTGGCATAATGTATTAGTATTGTACTATAAGAAATGATAAACAAGATTTCAGAAAAACCTAGAAAGATTTACATGAAATGATGATGAGTGACGTGAACAAAATCAAGAAAACATTGTACACAGCAACAGCAATGTTGTGTGATGATCAAGTATGATTGATTTAGCTCTTCTCAATAATAAAATGATCCAGAACAACCCCAAAAAACTAATAATGGAAAATATTGTCCCCATCTGGAGAAAGAAGTGGTGGAGTCGGAATGCAGATTGAAGCATATTGTTTTTACTTTATTTATTCATAGTTTTTTCCTTTTGTTGTGTTTCTTCTTCTTTTGCAATATGACTATTATGGAAATACAAAATCCAGTAGACCTGAAAGATGTACTGCTCTTGTTGCAAGAGAACTCAACAGGTATTACATCCAAATAGCAACCCTGAGTGAAACAAGGTTCGCAAATGAAGGCCACTTTACTGAAGTTGGATCTAGATACACATTTTTTTGCAGTGGGCATAGTGAAGGGGAGCGCTGTGAAGCTGGCATGGGTTTTGCAATCAAAACTAGTCTAGTCAGCAAGCTGGTATGCCTGCCAAAAGGAGTGAATGACAGGCTCGTGACAATACGATTGCCATGCACAGGAAAATGCTATGCCACCATCATCATTGCCTATGCTCCCACCATGATGAACCCTGATGGGGTTAAAAAAGAAATTTTTATGAAGACCGAGAGACCCTTATCATCAATGTACCAAAAAAGGACAAGCTTATAATTCTGGGTGACTTTAATGCTAGAGCAGGCTCAGACTACCAGACTTGGCAAGGAGTCCTAGGGAGGAATGGAATTGGAAACAGCAACAGCAATGGTTATTTACTGCTGAAGATTTGGGCATTGTATGACCTTCTTATCACCAACAGTGTTTTCCATTTATCTAAATGCAATAAAACTTCATGCAGCAAACATTGGCATCTAAAAGACTATGTGATTGCAAGGAGAAGAGATAGATGAGATGTGAGAATGACAAAGGCAATGTGTGGTGCAAAGTGCCAGACTGATTATAGACATCCTTTCCAAACTAAATATTTATATTCAACAAAAACAGTGTCCCCAAGGCAAAATGACTACCAGAAGAATTAATATCAGTAAATTAGAGCTCTTCTCTGAGTGAAAACAGTTTGTTGCTAACTTGGAGGGAAAGTTGAACCAACACATAGTTGGCAACAATGGAGCAGATAAGGAGTGGGCAACTTTCAGAGATTTGGTGTATAGCACTGCATTTCCTCATCTGGGTCAGAATACTCGCAAACACCAAGACTAGTTTGATTAAAATGATGGGGAAATTCAGAAGCTGCTAAACAAAAAACAACAACTCCCTAGGGTATACCAACAGGACAGTTCATGCACCTCTAAGGAGACAAAATTTAATTCTATCAAAAGCAAAATATAAGCAAAGCTTAGAGAGATGCAGGATTCTTGGCTTAGTAAGAAGGCAGAAGAAATTCAGTTTTATGCTGATAGCAACAATCCAAAGTGCTTTTATGATTCTCTGAAAGCTATTTATAGACCAAAAACCTACGGTGCATCACAACTACTCAGTGCTGATGGAGCCACATTGATTAGTGATGAGGACATGATTCTAAAGAGATGGGCTGAACACTTCCATACAAGACCATCATCAATCAATGCTGAGGCCATTGACCATTTACCTCAGGTTGAAGTCAATCCCTCCTTACCCAAACTTCCAACTGAAGAAGAGGTTTTGAGGGCCATTAGGCTCCTTTCATGTGGCAAAGCACGTGGTGCTGATTCTATTCCAGTTGAAATTTACAAGGTAAGGGGACCAGTGCTCATACAAAAGCTGACTGAAATTTTCCAGGTTATATAGCAAGAGGAAATTATCCCCCAGGAGTTCAAGGATGCCTCCATTGTCCATCTCTATAAAGGTAAAGGGAATTATCCTGCACCAATAAAGGAGGGGATGGGGTCTCTCTCTTAATCATTGCTGACAAAATTTCTGCTAAAGTCCTCCTTAATAGAGTGATCCTCCACCTGGAAGATGGTCATATACTTGAAAGCCAGTGTGGCTTCAGAAAGAACCAAGGAAGAGTCGATATGGTGTTTGTTGCCCGACGACTCCTGGAGAAATTCCAGGAGCAGAACAGAGGTCTGTGCACAACATTTGTAGATCTGACCAAGGCCCTTGACACTGTTAGCTGTGAGGCTTATGAAAGTTATGTCAAAATTTGGTTGCTTGGATAAGTTCATCAGTATTTTATGTCAATATCATGACTTCTGGATGGTGGACAATGCTCTTGTGCCTTCCCAGTCACTAATGGAGTGAAACAGGACTGTGTGTTTGCTCCCATGCTTTTTAGCATGATGTTTTCAGCCATGCTGTTAAATGCTTTCAATGAGGATGAATACAGCATCAAGATCAACTAAGGTAAGTTCTTCAATTTGAAAAGGCTACAAGCCAATACCAAAGTGGAGCGAGTGTTGGTGTATGATTTTCTGTTTGCAAATGATTGTGCACTAAGTGAAGCCTCTGAAGCTGAGATGCCACAAAGTATGGATCAATTCTCTGCTGCCTGTGCAAATTTTGACCTAATAATGAACACCAAGAAAACATAGGTGCTCCATCAGCTATCACCACACCATCCATACATGGAACCATTGATTACAACAAATGGAAAAGTTTTGAATACTGTGGATAAGTTCACTTTCCTTGGTAGTGTACTTTCCGGGGATGTACACATTGACAGTGAGATTGATGCACCCATTGCCAGAGCTAGTGAAATATTTGGGAGGCTCCAAAGAAAAGTTTGAGAGAGAAGATGGATTAGACTGACTACCAAACTGAAGGTCTACAGAACCATTGTGCTGATCTCATTGTTGTATGCCTGTGAAACATGGACAATCTACCAGCACCATGACATAAAACTGAATTGTTTCCATTTGAACTGTCTTAGGAAGATTCCAAGGATCACCTGTCAGGATAAGGTACCAGACACTGAAGTCCTTGCTCAAGCTGAACTACCAACCATTCAAACTATGCTTCAGAGAGTACAACTCTGATGGGCTGGCCACATTGTTCGAATGCAAAGTATAAGCTTGCAAAAAGACTGTTTTATGGACAACTCACATGGGGCAGGTGATCACATGGTGGTCAGAAGAAACGATGCAAGGACACTCTCAAGGTCTCTCTCAAGAACTTTGGATTTGACTGTGTAACATGAGAGACACTGGCACAGGACTGCTCAGAATAGCGTGCCCACATCAGAAAGGGTGCTCTATGAGCAAAGCAGAATTGAGACAGCACAAAGTAAACACAGGTTGCATTGGAGTATCTACCCCAAATATTCACATGGACTATCTGTGCCCAACTTGTGGTAGAGAATTCTGAGCTCCTATTGGTCTGATCAGCCACTGAAATTTCACTTTATCATGGTGATGTCATTTTGGTCCTCTCTGAAAATGAAGGACAACCACCACCAACAACAACAACCATTATGGAAATATATTTTACATGATGGCACATATATGGCCTATACCAAATTGCTTACTGTCTTAGGGAAGACAGAGGGCAAAAAGTAAGGGAGAAAAATGTGAAACTCAAAATCTTATTAAAAATTGAATCTTAGAGGGAGGAGCCAAAATGGCAGAGTAGAAAGATTTACATATGCTAGCTCCTAACCCACAGCCCATAAAATACCTGTAAAGAAGAACTCCCAACAAATTCTGGAGCAGCAGAAGCCACACAGCAGCAGAGTAGAGGAGATTTCTGTTCCAGAGAGACCTGAAAATCCAACACCAAAGGTCTGTTATGCACCGGACCCACAGCAGAACCCAGCCCTGCCTTGGCCGCAGGGCACCAAGAGGAGCAGATCCAAGCAGGCTTCAGGGACAGAATCTCCAGTGGCCGCCCAGGTCCCTCCACCCACAGGGGCTAAAGACCAGTGAGAGAGCCTTTTTGGTTGGCCGAGAGGGGAGCAGGGTGTCTCCATAACTCAGGCCCCCTCAGGAGGCAGCAGTGGACAGGGGCTCCCAAAGCAGGCAGGAGCTCGGATCCATTGTTGAAGGTCTCCACATAAACCCCCTGAGGGAACTGAGCCCCTGGTGGCAGCCCTGCCCCCACCCGAGCAGCTGAACTTAATGTCACACTGAATAGCAGCCCTACCCCCACCTGAGCACCTGAATTTAATCTCGCACTGAATAGCAGCCCTGCCCCCACTGAAAACCCTGAAGCTGGGAAGCAGCATTTGAATCTCAGACCCCAAGCACTAGCTGGGTGGATCTGGAAGCAAGGTGGGTGTGGAAAGGAACCTCAGAAGTCAAGTAACTGCCTGGGGAAATGCCCAGAAAAGGGAAAAAAAATAACACCATAGAAGGTTACTTTTTTGGTGACCAGATATCTCCTCCCATCCTTTCAGATGAGGAAGAACAATGCTTACCATCAGGGAAAGACATAGAAGTCAAGGCTTCAGTATCCCAAACATCCAAAATAAATATTCAATGGACTCAGGCCATGGAAGAGCTCAAAAAGGATTTTGAAAATCAAGTCAGACAGGTGGAGGAAAAACTGGGAAGAGAAATGAGAGAGATGCAAGAAAAGCATGAAAAACAGGTCAACACCTTGCTAAAGGAGACCCAAAAAAATGAAGAAGAAAATAACACCTTGAAAAATAGGCTAACTCAATTGGCAAA
>CM053771.1:166130775-166212652 GCA_028658325.1 Potorous gilbertii | reverse complement strand
ACAAATGGGGAGAAAATTTTGGAATCCAAAATCTTGTGAAAATGAATGTAAAAAGTTAAATAAATTTATTTTAAAAAAAAATTAAAAAACTAAAAATATAAAATAAAATTTAAAAAATTGAATCTTAAAAGTTGTCTTTATACATCATTGGAATAAATAAAATACTATTTAAAGTTTTAAAACTGAAAAAAGAAAAGAAATAGCCCCTCTACAAGTTAATTATCCAAACGCTCTATAATATATGAGTAGGTACCAACAACTTCTCTCCATATATACAAATGATTTGAGATTCTTTGAAAGATCCAACACCAAAAAAAAAAAAAAACCAAACAAACCCCAAAACAATCCAGTTCAACAACCCTCTGATCCTAATCATCATATGAGACATAAAATAGGAAGCTGTATGCTCGCCATAGGTGTTCCGCAGTGTGATAGAGGAGGTTGGCTCAGAGACCAAGTTGAAGAGGGGTTGGTGTGGAAATGGTGGGAGTCCTTCAGATCTCTTTGTCGATAGCATTATGCTGGCTGCATCAAGCCCCAAAATCTCACACAGGTTTTGGAAGAGATCTGTATTCACTCAGAAGAGTTTGACCTGACCATAGGACCACGGGACTCAAGATTGTCGGTCTACTGCCCTAGCTATGACATGCATTTAAATGGATGACCTATGGGGGAGGAAGGAAGGAAAGTGAAGGAAGTAAGCATTTGTTAAGTGCCTATTGTGTGCCAAGCACTACACTAAGTGCTTTACAAACATCTCTTTTGATTCTCACAACACCCTGCATCATAGGTGCTATTATTTTCCGTATTATGCATTTGAGGAAACCAAGGCATATAAGGTTTGGTTACCCAGCATCACACAGTCAGTAGGTGTCAACGCCTACATTCAAACTCAGGTGTCCCTGGCTCCAGGCCCCGCCCTCTATCCATTTCACCACCTAACTTCAGCTTTTCCATCAGTATGTATTTCTGGGAAGGAGAATCCAAATGGAAAATTGGTTGGACCTAGAGTTGAACAGAGCTCATAGAAAATTGCCATGCTCCTTTAATCCCCCCCAACTTCATTCTGCTGGAGTTATTATATGGCAGTGACACAGAATAGACCAATCTCTGAAGAACTGAAAATGAGCATCACTCTCAGGGCCATAAAAGTGATTTCCATGATAGGGCTGTGAGCAGGAGGCAATGTCTAGCCAGTAAGGAACTTTAAAGAACAGGAGTCAAGATACCATTAGGAAAATGTGGAATAGGAAGAGAAGAGGGACTGGTGATGTTGTGAGGGAGATTGATGACAGACAGCCAGAGGGTTTATTGGTAAACTCATGATTATGATAACAGCATATATATAGCGCCTACTATGTGGCACTTACTCAGAGCTTTACAATTGCTGTCTCACTTGATCCTCACAACTACCCTGGGAGGGAAGTGCTATTTTTATCCACATTTTGCCATTGAGGAAACTGAGGAAAACAGAAGTTAAGTGACCTACCTGGGGTCACACAACTGGTAAGTGTCTGAGGCTGGATAGGAACTCACAAAGGTAAGTCTTGGTGACACTTAGTATGGGGTTTTAGCAGCCACGCCACAAGCCCTACCTTTGTAGCATACCCCCATAACACAATAACTCCATGTAGGGAAGGCCGTGGTATAGCACGTTCCATAATACCCAGGGCTGCCAGCCTTCCCATTCTCTTGCCCCTAGCTCTCTGCTGTGGTTCTGTATTCACCTATCCTCATTCTCTGGTACCACAATGTTAAAGATTCCTGTGATATTGCAGAAATAATGGTTTATTAGGAACCATCCCACCATTAAATGATCATTGATTCTGTGGAATTTAAGAATTGAAATTCCACTTTGCAAAAAGATAGTTATACCCATCCAAACTTTATTTAAAAAAAAGAAGAGAATTCCTAACTTTGCACAGAAATGATTGACAGTAATATGCTCTATAATCTTAACTGACTCATGTATTCATCTAAGAGCTTTCTTGAATAAGAAATGTATTTGGGCAGGAAAGAATAAATATCACAAAGTTACTTTTAAACCATCTAAAGGACTCCAAGATGTTTTCTGAAATATCTGCTTAATTCCATTTCAGGGAAAGCACTTGTAATGGATAGATCCCATGAAGACTCTGCATTTTCACACAGTCCTTCGATCTCAATGGTAGATAGCATTTGCCTAAAATTTCAGTTAGCCTCCAGATAGGAGGTGAAAGTTTTAAAAGGCTTTTGTGTTAAAATAGCTTCCCTTGTGATATGATATTTAATAGTATACATTTCTAGTAAGGATGGTGCAATATTTAAGGCTTGAGATACTGTTGATTAAAAGGATCTTTCTGCTTAAGTCCCCTTAGAGGAATACATAATGCTCTGCTTTGAAAATGTACCATGCAATCAGTGAAAATAGTCTGGGAAGGACTGTTGGGTACACTATATTGCCTTAGATGTGAAAGAGTAGTTGTCAAATTTAATTCAGGACAAAATATTCCAAGATAAAACTTGGAATTTGAGTAGGAAATTCTGCTACAAGGATAATTTTCTTGTTGCTTTAAACCCTGCTCACCAGGCTTCATAATCATTCCTTTGTTTCTCAGAATTGTGAGAATTAGAACCCAAAGAAACTTGGAGATTATGTATTCCAACTACTTCATTTTATAGTTGAAGAAAGTGGGATCCTGAAAGGGGAAAGATCACAGAGGGAGAAGCAGCAGAGCCAGGTCATCTACCCCCAAATCCAGGTGTTTTCCATTGAAAACCACCCTATCTTATTTTTTTTTATAAATTTATTTATTTAACTTTTTACATTCATTTTCACAAGATTTTGGGTTCCAAAATTTTCACCCCATTTGTCCCCTCCCCCCACTCCAATGCACCGAGCATTCTAATTTCCCCTATCACCCATCTGCCCTCTCTTCTTTCATCTCTCCCTTCCCTTGCCCCATCTTCTCTTTTGTCCTGTAGGGCCAGAGAGCTTTCTATTCCCCATTACCTGTATTTCTTATTTCCTAGTAGCAAGAACAATACTCAACAGTTGTTCCTAAAACTTTGAGTTCCAACTTCTCCCCATCCCTCCCTCCCCACCCATCACCCTATCTTATTTAAAAGGTATAGATAAGGATTACTGCTTAGAATCCCAGAAACTATTGACTATTCCAAGAACCAACTCAGAGTTCCACCCCTGCTAAGGAGCATTCCTGGTTAACTTTACTCCATCCCTCATAAGTCACTCTCATATACAGCTTGGACTCCATTATCACACCCTTGTGTTTACTCTATGGTTAGTAAATGCCTGTATGCCCTGGCTTCCCTGCTATAAGTCATTTGAGAGTAAAGACTATGTCTTTTCCATGTTTTCTGATCCCACATGGCAACTAATTTAGTCTTAGACACATTGTGAGAGAATAATATTATCACTGATAATAAAGTCCCATATGTCTACAATATTTCATATTTTCCAAGGCACTTTGACCCACAATATTTCATTTCATTCTTTTAACAACTTTTTGAGGAAGGTGAAAGAGGTATTTCTGCATGCCTCATTTTATAGAGGAAGAAATTGAGATAAAAGAAGTGAAAGTAACTCGCCCAAGTACTCTGAACAGAGTAGTTCATTAGTAAATGAAAACATGATCCTTCCATCATTACTAGGGAGTTCAAACATGATGTAGAGAAACTATATCCTATTCATTGGCCTTTAAGCCTGGTCATTGCCACTCGGTGATTTAACGACTCCTGTAGAAATGATGAGCAGAAGGATTTCAGAAAAACCTGGAAAAATTTACATGAAGTGATGCTGAGTGAAGTGAGACGAAACAGGAGAAAATTGTACACAGTAACAGTAGCATTATGCAATGATCAGCTACGATTCATGTAGCTCTTCTCAGCAGTACAGTGATCAAAGACAACTCCATAAGACTCATGATAGAAAATGTTATCCACATCTAGAGAAACAACTGATGAAGTCAGAATGCTGATGGAAGTATGTTATTTTCACTTTTGGGGTTTTTTTTTTCATGGTTTTTTTCTTTTTGTTCTGTTTCTTCTTTCATAATATGACTGATGTGGAAATCTGTTTTACATGGTTGCACATGCATAACCTATATCAGATTGTTTGCCATCTTGATAAGGGGGAGAGAAGGGAGTAAAGGAGAAAAATTTGGAACTCAAAATCTTTCAAAAGATGAATGGTGAAAATTGTCTTTACATATAATCAGGAAAAATAAAATACCATTAAATAAGAAAAAAAACTAATAACTCATGTAAGGTAGCATGGTAGACACTGATATCTACACTTTCCCATAAAATTCTATTTTGTCTTTTAGAGTGGAAACAGATGAGGCTGTCAGTCTAGTTTCTTACTAGGCTTTCTCTGGGGAAATGATGCAGAAGGATGCAGACAATCTTACTTTTTAAGAGATAGACTATTTGTCTATAGCAGTTTGATTGTTCTCTGATCAATTGAATGAGCTTACAACTCAATGAACTTGAACTTTTGATTGAGACTTTGATTGCACCTCCCTCTGAGGTTATCCAGTTGATCCACTGACATCCTAGTTCAAAGACCTAAGAAATCTCCAAGACACAATAGATAAGATTGGTTCAGGTTTTTTTGGGTAGGCATCACCTGCTTTGTGCTGATCCTATAAAAGAAGTCTTCACTGCAAAGACATTTTTTGCCTTTTCCTCTTCCAGAGAAATCCAAAGAGACAGAAGCACATTTAGCCAATAAATATTTATTAGCCTTTATTACGAGAGAGACATTGTGCTACACCCTGGAGATCAAAGAAAGTCCAAAAAGAGTTCCTCCAGAAACTCACATCCTAATGAGAGAGACAACGTGCAAAACACCAGGTAAGTTAATGACCTGAAAGGTAATATTGATCCCTCTGAGTACCCACTTCTCCTCCCCAGAGGTCAAGGGCATTAGGAGAATGGGAAGACTCCTAGACCCAGTCTTGAATGAATGAATGAATGAAAAAGCATTCATGAAGTGCTTTTAAGTATTTACTACATGCAAGATTCTTGAGATACAAATATAAAACTTAGCAATGATCTCCACCAATGAGTAGAGTCCCACTGTGAGAAATAATTCATTTGGACCTCTACTCTATTCCAAACAGCATTAAGCAGATTGATACTTTGCATAAATAACATAGGGATAAATAGGTTCTTATAGTAGGCCTCAAACTTTAATGTAATGTTCACTATTTGTTTACCAGTCACAAAGCTCATTTGTGTTACCACAAGAATGCAAAGATATCTCCAACCTGTTTTACTCAGATTTCATGTTCAAACCCAGCATGGGTGGGATGCTTTGATGCTTTGGAAAGTCCCCCAGCTTATTTTTGTATCTCCAGACCATTCTCTCTTCATAAGCAGGTTTCCATCTCATGGTCATCTTATGACCACTTAGTCAGTGGAGCTGCCCCATGCTTCAACCAACCTGTGACCCACTCCCTGCTGATATGTCATTGTTGGCCCTTAAAAGCAAGGTCTATTAACCAATGAGATTCTATATTTTACCATGTCTCTTTTGCATACCTGGGTATCAAACCCTATAAAAGCAAGGTCGTGAAAGAAAGAGGCATTTCAGATTGTGAGGAAGCTCAGTGTGAGGTTCACTTCATTGGAGGGGATCATGAACTCTTGAATACAGTGCCATTGGCTTGGAGCTCTGCCTCAGTCTCTTTTATTGTAGGTTGGACAATTTTAATCCTCATACCCTTTCAATAGACTTTTGGGACTGAGTTAGAAAAGCAACAAGGTCACATTCTAATGGGGAGAAACAACACATATAGAGGTGTTCAGCTACAAGTCAGAGAGAAAGACCCGATGATCCTATATTTCCCTCAGAGTAGTCTTTTAACGCAGCAAGAGGCAGCTGGTGGCAGAATGGATAGAGCACTCAGTAAGACCTAAACTCTGGTCTCAGATACTTCCTAGTTGCATAATCCTAAAAAGTGACACTTAACCTCACTTGCCTCAGTTTCCTCAAATATAAAACGGGAATAACAACACCTACTTCACAAGGTTGTTGTGAGTCTCAAATGAGATAATGTTTTTAAATAATGTTCAGCACAGAATCTGGCACGTAGAGGTTCTATATAAATGCTTATCTTCTCCCCTTCCCTGTCTCCCCAGCCAGGCTGACTTAACCAACTTGGCTGCTGAAGTTGTTGGGGAGGGAGGGGTGCTGGGCCCTTTCTCCATAAAAGTGGCTCCCTTGGGAGATGGTTTTGGGAGTCAAGTTGGAAGAATGGTCTGGAGGTGGGACCACTTCAATAACTGGAGCTATTGGGTACGTAGACTTTTACTGGTCAGCATAGTAGTGGTCAACATAGTGATGATGGTTTGAGCAGCCTGGTACATGTTGGCCCCCTTGTCTCTCCCTTAGGACAACTTGCTGTTTCAGCCAGGCTCATTTGTCTCCCTGTTGGTAGTAACTGGTGTCAGTGGTATTGGATATAATAGTCCCTTCTTCACAAGATTTTCTCCCTCAATGATGGCTTCAAGGGCCAGGATGGAAGTATGATTAATTACATCAGTCACTATAATCAATTCCTGGAGTTCTTGGGCTTACCTGCCTGCTGTCATGTTGTAGTTGCCCAAGACAATTTTACATGATGCCAAGAAATGAGAACTATGTAGTCAAGGGGGAGGGAGATGCTGAACCACAGCCCCTTGGATAGAGGAAGATTTCCCAGTCTGTGTTAAAAGTTCTAGAATCCAACTTTCTTGGGAGGAAAAAGATATTTCTGGATAGTATTAGCTTCAGGGTTGCTGCTTTCATAACCCTGGGTTCAAGAGTTTTGGGACTTTTGCCTTATAGAAAAAGAAGGGAGAGTACCTGGATAGTATCATCCTCTTTAAAAAAAGAGAATCTCAGAATCTAACTTTCTTTTGATGGAGGACAGCATTCTGGATAGTTCAGCCTTTTAAGAAAAAGAGTGTTGCCCAAGTGGAGCAGAAAAAGACTAATCTGTGACTTATTTAGACATATTTGGATGCATATTTGGACAATACAGGTCTTATGGGAATTAGGTTACTTCTAGAAAACCCAGGTTCAGGGGAGCAAGCAAGATGGCAAAGTTAAAGGTGACAACAAAATCTTCCATAACTGCCAGAGAAAATGTGTCAAACCAAATTCAGACTGAGAAGGCCAAGAAAATGTCACAATGAATCATTTTTCCAGACCAGGGCAGCTTACAAAGATAGTGAGGTCCGAGGACACTGCAAAGAGTAGTAGTAGAAATGGCACTTTGTGATGGTGGTGGCAATAGCAGTAGGGAACAGCTTAGAGACCAGGGACAGTAACACAGGCAGAAAGAGATCCCAGGGAATCCCTGTACTAGTGCTGGGAGTAAGAATGAATGCCATATGGCAACACAGTTTTGACAGAGGCAGTACCCATTTTGTGATTAAGGCTAGGTAAGAAATAAGATAGAGAATGGCCTCCTAATCAAAAAAAAAAAAAAAAAGATCAATCTGGGAGGGTAAGACTCTCGGGGTTTCTGACCAAAACAAAAACAATTGCTATTTCAACAACCACAGTAGCAGCAACAACAGCAACCACCTCCAGGGCAGAGGGAAGGGGTCTAGTCTCAAGAGAGCAGGGGTCAGACCTGTGTAAGTAGCTAAGGGCAAACCAGGAGGGTAGTGAACAAACCTCTTCTAGGATCACACTATATTAGAAACACTGAAAATTTACAGACCCCCAAATTGAGCTGTGAAAGCAGCAAAAAGACAAAAAATACAAAAACCCAATTATCCCTTTAGATGTAAGTAGAACAGACTCTGACATAAATCCCAAGTCAAGAAGCAGGCTGGAAAAATAAGCAAACATGAAGACCCACATTCATTTTCACTTCCATATTCAGGGTGGTTCTATGTGTCTGGGAGACTGCACTACCCTAGGAATAAGATGGTAAGTTTCTGAGAAGGATGAGACTTGTACTGATGACTTACTGACTATGATGTGTCCTTTGGGTTTGATGCATATTCTGGGGAATGAAATAAAAACTATTGTACACCTGATTACTTTGAGCACTTAAATGGAAGATGAGAACACTTTTGCCCTTATCTGTAGAGACCTAGATATAAGATATGATCAAGCAATATTCTAGGTTTCCCAGAGGAAATTCTAGGTGGGGGTATCAATATGACTTGGGGTGCCACCTCTAAGACTGAATCCAATCCATGTCAACCCATTGATTAAGGTTGCATGTGTATACAGCAGTAAAAGCTTATTCCTGCCTGGTATAAAAAAACTATCAGGAGCATACTACTCCATAATCACTACTGGTTTATATAAACATATATTGCAATGACAAAACAAATTCCTTTAATAACTTTTAAATACAGAAACCATGCACAGCATATAAAAGAGGACATATCTCAAAATACAATGGCTTACTGTGTCCTTAACTTAATTGTGATAAAGTTTCAGTCCTAAACATTTGGTTTATTCTATCTACTCTTCCTTTAGACCTGTTTACTGCTTTTATTTTCTCTGTCTCAAACTTATTTTTACAGCATTTAAGTAGTGAAAACCCCATTTTTTCAGTACCACATTAACACTTCTTTCCTGCTGACTAGGAACAACAATGTCTCAGTTGGCTTTCAAGTGCAGCTATTTGTTTGCTTTGCTTTTTTTCCTTGTCTTAATACAGAAATCAGTTTTTACACACTAAGCACTCAGTTAGGGTTTGTCTTCTGGAGCAATGTCCCCTCTCAAATTCTCCTAGGGCTCAAACCTCCTCAAGTTCTCCTCTGTCTTTTATAATATGATATGGCTGTCTCTCCCCATTTCCAATTAAGATACCTCTGGATAAATGACTTAGAAAGACTCTATAACTATTACTTCTCAGAGGAGTCAGTTTTTTTGTCTCTTCAGCTAACGTGTTAAACAAATTTATGTCAATTAGCTCAATAGGGTACAATAATTATACTGCTGTGTCTAGATCTGAGCAACTAGGTGGGACAATAGATAGAGAGCCAGGCCTGGAGTCAGGAAGGTTCATCTTTCTGAGTTCAAATCTGACCTCAGATACGTACTGGCTATGTGACCTTGGGCATGTCACTGAACCCTGTTTGCCTGTACGTTTGCCAAGAGAACTCAAATGGAATCATGAAGAGTTGAACAAGACTGAACAACAACATCAACAACACATCTACATCAAAGAAATTAATAGTTCCACTGTTTTCTTTAGTAATCAGACCACTTTTGGAGTATGGTTTTCAGTTCTTGACACTATGTTTGAAAGTTGACAAACTAGAGTGGGTCCACAAGAGAGCAAGTGGGATTGATGCAGTTTAAAGGGTTCGGGGACCCCTCAAGAATTGAAGTACAAGAGAGGGTTGTCTGGAATGAATTCACGGACTCAAACATTTTTCCAGTCAAAGCGGCAAAGGTTGATTGTAACTGTAACACCAATATAGGGGGTAGAGCTCCTTCAGGAACTTGCATTCCTTGAGGAATTTGCAACTTAACAAGAGTGATACTAAAACTTATACAGGAAAAGTAGTGAATTTTCTGGCAGATAGGCTAATTAGGTGATAACTTACAACCTTGGTCACAGACATCATTTACTGCTGGAAACCAGGGAAGGGGGTCTCTCAGGGCTGTATTTTTGGTCTGTTATGTCTATAGTAACATAGCTTTGAGAGTTGAAATGTATAGCTTGACCTTCGGATTGAGTATAATAACTTTGGAAATCAGTATATGATAATTCTATGGTTACAAGATAGTCCTGCTTTTTCAAGGGAATTTCTTCAGAGGTCAGCTTGTTCTTGTGACGAGGAAAGAGAGTTCGTCTTACTGGGGCCACTCATGAGTTACTCCTAGGTAGTGCCCTTGGGCTGGGGAGAAAACTGTCAGGGATAGTGTTTTGAAGCTAGGGAGAAATGTGATTTTTAAAACTGGGGTCCAAGCACAACCATCCAAACACCTCAACAGGATTATCAAGGCTTTGGAAATCACAAGAAGAAGAGTTAGAAAAGAAGGGGAATGTTTAGTCTGAAGAAAAGGCTCAGAGAGGAGGAGAGGTCAAGATAGCTGTCTTCAGCATATGCAGAACCCTTTGTTGTTCCAAATGGCAGGCAGAGGACAACAAATGGGATGTTTCTGGGAGACAGATTTCAGCTCAGTATGAGGAAGAACAATGAAAGCTTTTCCACCAATAGAACAGTGATGAATTCTTCATCACCACAAGTGTTAAAGCAGATGCTAGATGATCATATGTCAAAAGAGATTTTTACCTTGGGGAAGGGATTAGACTAAAATCCCTTATAACCCTCAGATACTTTTGTTTAATCCAAAATCCTTTCCTCCATGCCCAGTCATCTTACTGAATAAGGAAAGGGCATTAGAAACTACAACCTTACTGTTAACTGACCCAGAAGAAAAAATGCAGAGGAGGCAAAGTATTTTTCAGGGGTTTTCCACCTCACCATTCTTTGCCCTTTGTCCCATTCTGTACTGTTCTTTTCCACCACAACCACCACCACCTCTCGAAGGCATTTAACCATCCCAAGGAGTTTCCATGTTACAGAGAAAATCAAACCAATAATTAGTCACCTACTTCCCAGGATGGTTGTGAGGATGAAAGAAGATGTCTGTGAAGCACTTAGCCTGGCACATAGAAAGTGGTGTAGAAATGCTTATTTTCTTTCCTTCCCCTTCCTTAGTCAAAATAAAGGATTAATGAAGGAGTAGTGACAGCTCAGTTACACTTCTGGTGGAGGCATTTACATTGAAAAAGAAAATATTTGGGGATGGTAATGTCTTAACCCTTTAGGAAGGAGCTCTTTGCTCTGCCTTCCAGCCTTCCAATCAGAGTGACAGAAAGGGAAAGAAAGAGATTAAATGCGTAATTTCCTCATTTTTTGGGGACCACAGAGTCAATCCTTCTTCCTGGATGAGTTTTTAACCTTCCTTGGAACAAATCTATCCCATCATCATGCTGGCATGGTGCAAGCTGGCATAGGGCCGGAGCCCTCCCCACAAAGCCTAAATTGTCACATTTAGCTGTATGAGAGACACTCCAATTTAACCCCTTCCTTCCCTCTACTCCTCCACATGCACTCCAACTATCTTTCCAAATGAACTTTGGTGCACTCCAACACTAGGAGCCAACCCCAACCTCTCATATTCTATTAGCCCTAGTGTTTCTTGCAGGCCTCCTCTGGTTAGGAGGTCAAAAAAAGCAGGTTGCCATCTCTGGTACTTTCTCTTTCCCTTTGGTCCTGAAGCTATTGCAGTCATGATGTTCTCTGCTTCTGCCATTCAGGGTCAGTGATGGTGACAGCCCAAACCAGTGTACAGTACACAGGACATGCCCCTCATGACCTACCCTGCAGGCAGTCTGTAGCTGAAAGGTCTGCATCTGCTAAGCCAGCTCTTTTAAAACATGCTGCCCTGACTTGCTGAAGATAGATGGGGTATCTGTTTTCATCTCAGCAGTGAAAAAGGAATATATGCTTAGTGCCTCATCAACTTGCTGTCTAAATTCTGCAGACTGTGTATCATCTATCCTGGAAGGAGCTGACAAGAGGGGAATTATAATGCCAGCATCATTAAAATGTCACTAAATTCCTTCTGGGAGATAATTTTTCTGTATAGAGCTGGGGATTGGGGAAGTTGGGGGAGGAGTGCAGGGCCCACAGATGCCCTGCTTGGCTTCAGGAGTTCAATGAGAACACCACCTTAAAATAAAATATATCTTCAGTGGTCCCTAAGCTTGCTATTCCCATTGGCATGGAGTGCTCCCTCCAAACCTGGAAGGAGTTTGAAACTGAAATTAGAGAATGTAAAATGATCAAAGGATTATGGACCTAAAGCTGAAAAAGTCCTCCCAAGACATCCAGTCTGACCCATTCTTTCTTAAGATAAGGACACTGAAGCCCATGAAGCTTAGCTGATGCACCCAAGGTTACATAGATAGCCTCAGAAACAGGATTTGAACACAGGTCCTCTGACTGCCTCTTTCTATTGTGTCACATCAAATTTGGAGTTAAAATTTAAAAATCTAAAATGAATTTGAATGCAAGGAATTCTGAAATTTTGGAAACCTTGTAGTGGGCTTATTTTCCTTGTGGCTAGTGGAATAATAATAGCAGTTTTGCAAAGCTCTTTACACAGATTATCTCATTTGGTCCCTGCCAACAAACAAGGAAGGAGAATGTTGTTATTCAATCATTTTCAGTCTTATCTGACTCTTCATGATCCCCTTTGGGGTTTTCTAGGCAAAGATCTTGGAGTGGTTTGCCATTTTCTTCTTTAGCTCATTTTACAGATGAGGAAACTGAGATAAACAGGGGTGACTTGCCCAGAGTCATACAGCTAATAAGTGTCTGAGGCCAGATTTGACCAAGGCCTGTCACTCTATCCATTGTATCACCCAGCTGCCCAGATGGGTGGGTTCTCCCATCTAATTTCAGAAAGGTGAAATTCATACTAAGAGAGATTATACAGCTAGTAAGGTCCTGAAGTAGGATCTGCACCCAGGTCTTCCAGACACCAAGTCCAATATTCTTTCCATTACACCATGCTGCCCCTGGGAGGCACAGGGAGATGAGGAGAAAGAAGCAAGAGAGAGAGAAATTTTCCCTACACAGTTTGTGCAACACATAATTGAATTAGAGTGGGAATACATTGATGGAGATTAGTTCAATTACTGAACTCCCAAGACAGAACTGCAGCATTTCCCTGGCATAGGATGCTACATAATTGGCACCATTGGTGTTTTGTCTCTTACATCCTGGGAATTTCCCTTATCTACTTTGTGGAGGGTACAACTCCATGAGGAAAGCCAAATCTTAGCAAAATCAGAAGGTCAGTCAAGTTTGTCCTCAGCTCTATACCTCCCCTTTTTTCTGACACTCTCTGTAATAAGTCTGTGAGTGCTTCTCCCCAGTTTGTGTCCTATTTTTGCTATGTAATCCAAAGAATCATAGCACCTTAGTGTTGGAAGGCATCCCAAAAGCCACCTAATCAAACCCCTGGTGGTCGGTCATGTTGGACTCTTCATAACATCATTAGGGGTTTTCTTGGCAAGGATACTAGAGTGGTTTGCCATTTCCTTCTCCAGCTCATTTCACAGATGTGGGATCGCTAAGGCAAACAGTGTTAAGTGATTTGCCCAGGGCCACACAGCTGGTAAGTGTCTAAGGTCAGATTTGAACTCGGGAAGATGAAGTCTTCCTGACTCTGGGACTGGCAATCTATTCACTAAACCATCTAGCAGCCCAGTTCTAGAGATAGAAGTATTATTAATGTATCCTACTGAGCTAAATGGCATAATGGATACTAAATAGACACTGAAGCAAATAGAGTTAAGTGACTTGCCCAGGGTCACACAACTATTTAATGAGGCTGGATTTGAACAGAGGTGTTCCTGATCCCTTCCCATTGAGCTCCATCCATCACTGCTCAAGCTAACTGCCTCTACCAATCCAACCTCTACCCAAATCTTGACTCCCATTTATGACATCTATGGGACAAAAGGAAGAATAAAGAGTTTGGTGCTAGAAGACTAAGGTTCAAACGCTAATTCTTCTACTACTTACTGGGTGACTTTGAACAAGTCATTTAAACTCTCAGTCTTTACGGGCCTCCGATGCCCCTTTTAAAACATGAGCAGGACCAAGCGTGACCCCAGAGGAGAGCTGAAAAAATGCCTCTCCATTTTGCATTTCATAATATTCTCTATCTCTTGTTTGGCCATAAATTATTATGAAATATTATTATGAAAAATTATTGTTATGAAATGAAAAATGGATCATTTTGATCACAATAATTTAAAAGGGTTTTGCACAAAACCAATGCAACCAAGATTAGAGGGAAGCAGAAAGCTGAGAAAAGAATTTTGTCCCTGATGAAGGTCTCTTTTCAAGAAAGAAACTCCTCAACTGATAAATGGTCAAAGGATATCAAGTCAGTTTTCAGATGAAGAAATTAAAGCTATCTATTGTCATATGAAAAAATACTTTATATCAAGACTGACTAGAGAAAAGTAAATTAAAACAGTTCTGAGCTAACACCTCACACATATTAGACTGGCTAATGTGAGAAAAAAGAAAAATGATAAATGTTGAAGAAGATGTGGGAAAATTGGAGTGTTAATGCATTGTTGATGGAGTTGTGAAGTCATCCAGCCATTTTGGAGAACAATTTGGAACTATGCCCAAAGGGTTATAAAACTGTGAATACCTTTTGATTCAGCAATACCAGGTCTGTATCAAAAAATACCTTAAAAAGGGGGAAAGGACCCACATGTACAAAAATATTTATAACAGCTTTTTTCATGGTAACCAAGAATTGGTAATTCAGGGAATGTCCATCAATTGAGGAATGGCTGAACAAGTTGTGGTATATGAATGTATTGGAATACTATTGTTCTATAAGAAATGATGAGCAAGCAGATTTCAGAAAAATCTGAAAAGGCTTACATGAACTGATGCTGAATGAAGCGAGCAGAACCAGAACAGTATACACAGTACTAAAAACATTGTGAAATGATCAACTTTGATAGACTTAGATCTTCTCAGCAATTCAATAATCCAAGACAACTTCAAAAGACTTGTGATGAAAAATACTATCCATATCCAGAGAAAGAACTATGGAATTCGAATGCAGATCAATGCCTACTATTTTCTCTCTTATTTTTTTCTTTCTCATGGTTTTTCCCTTTTGTTCTGACTTTTCTTTCACAATATGTCTAATGTGGAAATATATTTAATATGCTTGTACATGTATAGGCTTTATCAGATTGCAAGATGTCTTAGAAAGGGGAAAGGGAAAAGAGAGTGGAAAAAATTTGGAACTCAAAATCTTTTAAAAGCGAATTTTACATATAATTGGAAAAAATAAAATACCCTTAAGTGGGGAAAAAAAGAAAAGAAAAATGTCTCTTCCCTCCCTTGTTTGCTACAGTGGACGATTATAGGTATGAAATGCTACATATATTTCCCCATAAGGCTGATGTGTTGATTGGTTTTGCTGAGCTGTTTTCTTCCCCCCTTTATTCTAAAATCTTTGTTACAAAGGCTGTCACACTAGATCAGGGAGTGGAAGGAATATATTAGGAAATGAAGGAGATGGAAAGACAAAACATATCAATGAAAATAAGGTTAAAAATGAAAAGGATGTTGTAATTTTTTAGAAATGACATAAGGGGGTTGAATGAACTTTAAGGCCCCTTTGGCCCCTTTATCATGGGGTAATCATAGAGTTCAATTCTTGATAAGAGTGAATAAGTGAATTAATCAATGAACCAAAAAGTCTTTTTAAGTTCTGTACTGTACTAAATGCGAGGAATACAAATTTAAGGAAGCCAAACAATATCTGCCCCCAAAGAATTTACATTTTAATGGGAGGATGCTGCAAATTAAGGATAGGCTATGAAATAATTATAATAGCTGCATTTTTGTAATTCATTAAGGTTTACTTTACAAATATAATCTCAGTTGATCTTCACAACAACCCTGGAAGACAGATGCTATTATCATTCCCATTTTACAGTTGAAAAAACTGAGGCACATAGTGATGAAATAATTTGTCCAGGGTTGAAGAACTAGTCAATGTCTGATGTTACAGTTGAACTCAGGTCCAGTACTCTGTCCACTGCAACACTCCACCATCTCTATAACACTTTGTTCTAGGAAGTCACAGGAATGGTGAGTAGAAGCGTAAGGCAGTTGATTGGTATGACCTTTCCAGAAGTAATAGCAGAAAATTTGATTATAGTCCCCAGAGCAAGGGGAGGTGGGAAGGGAAGATGAGGTCTACAGAGCCTTCCTTCCTTTTTCTGTGGTAGGTGCCCGTTTACTCATTCTTGTCCTGCTGGGGATCAGTTCATTGGTTATGTTGGTTTGAAACAGAAGGATAAATGTTCCTGATCCTTAATGGAGAGTCTGAGCAAAACTGGAGACGTGACAACAGTTCTGTGTATCTATTCAAACAGACCTGAAACTTCAGTGCAATATCAAGATATCAGTGAATGACACCAGATTATTGCTGCTTTGCACCCTGAGTCAATAAGGGAGACCACATCCAAATAGACTCAAAGCAGTTGTTAGATTATACAAGTAAATATTCCTGAAACATTTATAACCACCCTTCCTGTGAGTTGAAACTGCCTTCAGGCACTAATAATTAATGCAGTGGTTTCTTTGCAAATATGTATTTAAATGCTTCAATTGTAGGACTTTAAACAAGATCTGCCCTGCTCCCCACCACCACCACCACCCCCATCCCTCTGCCCAGTTCTGGAGGTATTTGCTTCTTTATTTATGATTCCAAACAAGAAATTACTCCCAGAAAAGGAGTGTTTTAGAACATTTAGAGAAAGTGGTTAATCATCAAGGGGAGAACTGAGCAGTTTTGACTCATTAGCCCACTGGGTTGACTCACCTCCATGTTCAGCACTTACATAGTTCTTGATATTATAAAATCACTCATTATCATTAGTTTACCAAACAGCAGCTTACAGAAGCTGTATAGCCTTTGTGCCATTTTAGAAAGGTGGGAGCCTTTCATGGACAAGAAGCAATTAGTTTGAGGTGTCAGGATGAGTCAGAAACAGAGTCAGACCGGAAATTAAAACTCTCAGATTTCCCAGTCAGCCTGGTAGCAGCAGAAGCCTCAGGAAGGTTAAATATTGGACTTTCTCCTTGTTCTGCCTCCTACACGAGGTCTGTCAGAATCCCTGCTCCCCCACAGCTCCGTCACCTACTTATTGCTGCCTTCCCCACCCCTAGAAACTTAGCATTTATTTTCTTTTTTGCATTTGCTTCTCTGAATACTGTGGAAGCTCAGACTTTTTTTTTTTCTTGGAAGGAGGAGCTGGTCTTCCCTCACTTATTTTCTGGAATATGTTTTTTTTCATCTGTTTTCAGTCGTGTCTGACTCTCTGTGACCATATTTGGAATTTTATTGGCAGAAATATTGGAGTGGTTTGGCCATTTCATTCTCCAGCTCATTTTATAGATGAGGAAACCAAGGCAAACAGGGTTAAGTGACTTTTCCAGGGTCACACAGCTAGTAAGTGTCTTAAGTCAGGTTTGAACTCAGGAAGAATCTCCCTGACTTCAAGTCTGACATTCTACCGTCATCTAACTGCCCCTACTGTATATAATGGGCGCCAAAGAATTTTGTTAAGATGAAAAGAATTGAATTGCTATGATTGTTGCAGTAAAGCAGGATTGTGGAGGAATAGCAAATGTCAGAGACTTTGGGTCCCCTCCATGCCGCTCATTATTTATGTAACCTTGAATGATTAATGCTTCTGGGCCTCATTTTCCTCATCTGTAAAATGAAAGGATTCAACTATCTAGTTGAACCTTCAAGTTACCTTCTGGCCCTGTCTCTGCTCCTATGAATGAATATTTTTAAATTTTTATTATTTATTTTTAGCAAAATTTTAACATTTTGAGTTCCAGATTCTCTCCTTCGCTCCCACTTATTGAGAAGGAAGCAACATGATATGAATTATATATGTGAAATTACATAAAACATAATTCCATATTAGCCATATCACCAAAAAAAAGCAAAAAAAAATGAGAAAATTCTATTTCAATTTACCCTCAGAATTTATTAGTTCTTTCTCTAGAGATAGGAGCACTTTTTTCATTGTGAGTCCTTCAGAACTGTCTATGATCCAATTGTATTGATAAGAGTAGCCAAGTCTTTCCTAACTGATAGTCATTACAGTATTGTTGCTATGGCTCACAATTATTTCCTGGTTCTGACTTCCACTTTGCATCAGTTCATGTAACTCTTGCCATTTTTTTCATTTCCATAAGACCAATACACCATCATAATCATATGCCACAACTTGCTCAGCTATGCCTCAGTTGATGGGCATCCTCTTGATTTCCAGCAGGCTCTCACAATACTGTAGGCAAATTTGTGCCAGTGGTAGCAATCTCAGAGGAGAAAAGGGAGCATGCATGAAAAGTAAAATGGGCATGATTTGTTAATAGATTGTATATAGGAATGAGAGAATGAGTTAAGGATGACACATAGGTTATGAACCTGGGTGACTGGGAGGATGGTGGTGCCCTCTACAGCCCTCCATAGGGAAATAAGGAAGGGAGAAAGGCTTGAGAAGAAATAGTACTAGATAACATTTTTATAGCCCCTACTATGTGCCAGGTACTGTGCTAAGCATGTTACAAATTTTATCTCATTTGATCCCCACAACAACTCTGGGTGGTAAGTGCTATTATAATCCCATTTTATAGTCAAGGAAACTGAGGCAGATAGAAGTTAAGTGATTTGCCCAAGGTCACACAGCTAATAGGTATCTGTGGCCAAGTTTGAACTCAGATCTTCCCGACTCTGGGCCCAGCACTCTATCCACTGTGCTGGGTGTCATAGAGACCACATAGCTGTCTCTATGAGTTCAGTTAAGGACCTGAGTTTAAGATGTCTGTGGGGCATCCAATCTGAGGTATCTAATAGGCTGTTGGAAATTTGAGTCTGAAGGTTATAAGAGAAGTTAGATTTGAGTAAACAGATCTGGGAATCATCATCAGAGGGATGAAAAGTGAAACCATGGAAACTGATTGATGAGATCATCAAGTGAAATGGTACAAGAGGAGAGGAGAGGGGCCAGGACAGAGCCTTGGGGAGCCCCCACCTCAAACACAGAGTGGAGAAAAATCCAGCCAAGAAGACTGAGGAGAGATCAGATAGGTAAGAAGAGAACCAGGATAGTTCCATGGAAACCTAGAGAGAAGAGGGGCATCAAGAAGAGGGTGATGGACAGCGTAAAAGGCTATTGAGAGGTCAAGAGGGACAAGGACAGAAAAAAGGCCATCTAATTTGACTATTAACAGATAACCTTGGTCAAATGATGAGCTAAGAAGCCAGGCTGTAGAGAGTTTAAGAGGGAGTAAGAAGAAAGGAAGTGGAGGCTTCGATTATAAATGACCTTCACTGAGGAGTTTAACCACTCAAGGAACAAGACTTAAGAGCTAAAGTTGGTGAAGATGGGCAGAGCAAGTGAAGGCTTTTGGAGACATGGCCTTGTATGTAGGCAGCAGGGAAGCAGCTAGCAGACAAGTTAAAGTGGACAAGAAAAGAGGGGACAATCTATTGGAGGAGACAAGATGGAATGGGATCCCTTTAGCATGGAGAAGTGTTGACCTTGGCAAGGACAAGGGCCTCCTCTGCATGAGAGTCATAGGTGAAGGAAAGATAGTGACAAAAAGTGTCTCGGAAATGTGAATTGAGGAGGAGGGGAGAAAAGAGAGGAAGTTTTCAGAGAGTGACCTCCACTTTTTTTCAGTGAAATATGGGGCAAGGTTTTCAACTGAGAGGGTAGGGAGTCACAAATAGGGCAAGACGATCTAGAGGACAGTCAACCAACATGTTCTCTCCAAAAGCTTTTATCCTGAACAAGAGCTGGAAATGTTTGTGTTGGGGGGCTGGAAGGGGAGAGAACCTGAATAATGGCTCATATTTATAAAGCACTTTATGTAACCAGAAATGGCAAACTGAAGATGCTCCTTCTTTTCTCTTTGATTTCCTGCTCTGCCTAGGGGCCACAGAGAAAGAGAAAGGCCTTGAGAGTTGAATTACCCAATATTTCTAAGGCCAAGGAAATTGTCAAAAAGTTTATACAGTGTCTGCTGTTATCAGCACCTAGCCCACCACTATACCCCTCTGGACTTCTTCATCATCCCTTCCACTTCTTCTCATATGTTGTTTCCTCCACTAGAACAAGGGTTGTCTTTTTTCCCTTCTATATACAGGGCTTAACACAATGTATGGACTATAGTAGGCACTTAATACATGTTTATGGGCTGATATTTAAAAACAAAGAGTTGTTTACTTTATGAATATAGTACCACCCTACCCAAAAAGTTGGAGTATAGCTGATATGGATTTCTGCACAAAAATCTTCAGGGTATTCAGATTCAAGGACTATATAAGCCAGACTTGCATAACTTGGCAGTACACAGGGGCCAAAATTAAAATAGGCTAAACTTTTTTGGTCCACAGATAGGTTAGAGTAGAGACAGACGGTTGCCACAGGTCACGTGTCAAACAGGAGAGTAAGCACTGGCAACCCTATATTTTTTTGAGGGCAGCCCAAAATACTTTGGCAGGTGTACAGGTCTAATATAGGCTATGACTGTGTCTGAAAAGATTATTTCTTCCTCCTCTCATCTAAGAGAGAGCAGAAAGCTCAGCAGGAAATAGAGATAAACAGGTTCACTATAGAAAGGATGTGAGCATCTTCGGAAACTGAACTGAATGAAAAAAGGAGAGGACAGGAGATTGGCTATTCCGGAAGGGTACTCAGCAGACAGCACTTACTACCTGCAGGCACTGCGCTAAGCACTGTGCATACAAATATAAACCAAAATAAAGTCCTTGCCCTCAAGAAGTTTATATTCTAATAGGCGAAAATAACACCAAAAGGATAAGTGAAAGTTGGGAGGAAGGGGGAGGTGAGGAGGATACTCTCCTAGGAGCCTGATAGCAAAATCCAGAGAGTCACTGGCACAGCCAGGAAGGGAAATGAAGTTTGCTGAGAACCATTAAGAACTAATGAAGGAACTCAGCTATAGATGAAGGAAACTGGGAGGGCGGGGCTGTTCCAGCATCCCCACGGCTGTTACTTCTGCGGTCCTGATGAGGTGCGAGTCTGGGAAAGTCTGTAGCTGAACTATGCAGAAGTCACAAAAGGTCAGTTGTCACAGTCTCTGGCTGAGAGCAAAACTGATGACCTCCATACTTCCTCATTCATTTTATGTCTCTGGTTCTTGCACTGCTCCGTTGGCAATCTTCATTTCTTTTAAGAGTTGATTTGCTTTCTGTATCTGGCATGATCTTTCAAAGGAAACCAGTTTTTCTGATATTCATTTTATGTGCTTGCATGAGCCCATTGCTGGGAGATTAAACACAGATAGGAAGAGATTCTCTGTCTAATCCCTGGGGCTGCCACACAGAGATTTGAACTGAGTGGGAGATTTTTGCTGCTTTTGTTTGGTCATTCAGTTGTGTCCAACACTTCAAGACCCTGTATGGGATTTTTTTAGCAAAAATAATGGAGTAGTTTGCCATTTCCTTTTCCAGCTCATTTTACAGATGAGGAAACAGAGGCAAAAAGGCATAGGTGACTAGCTCAGGGTCTCTGGACTCTCTCCAGTTTATCAATGTTCTTAAAAATAGATAGTATTTATATAGCTAATAAGTATCTGAGGTTGAATTTTTTGAACTCGGACCTTTCTGATTCTAGGTTGTGTTCTATCTATTGTGCCATCTAGCTGTCCTTAACAAGTAATACTAAGAACTGAACACAATACTTCAAACATGGGTTTCCTTCTTCCTTCCTTCCTTCCTCTCTCTCTCTCTCTCTCTCTCTCTCCCTCCCTCCCTCCCCACCTCTGTCCACATAGTGTATCAGGGTATCACACCCCTACCTGCCTTTGTTCTGCCCAAAGGGAATGTACATTTTTAATCTCTGAAACTTTTTTTCCCTTTTCTCTTAAAGACCAACCTTAACCCCAAATCACTCTGGCTCTCGTTGGCCAACAACAGGTCCTAGGCCATGCCTTACTTGGTCATTGTTTGGGCCCTGATTGGCTCAGAATGAATGTAAATAGCAATCATTTCTGTTTTGGCCAGAAACCCTCAGGGTCTTCCCCTCCCACATCTTGTTTCTTTTAAAGAGGCCATTCTTTACCCCATTTTTATTAAGCCTTAACCATTGAATTAGCTTTGCCTCAGTCAAACTGAGACCCCTGTTACGGACCTTAGCTTGAAAAGGCCAAGATCCCCATTGCATTCGAGGCCATCTTCAGTTATCCTGATCTATGTCTGACCAGTGGACCCAGAAGGCTCCAGAGGAGAAAGTGAGGCTGGTGACTTTGCACAGCCTCCCTCACTTAAATCCAATTTACTTGCATGTCATGGCATCACCTTCCTGATGTCATGGTCCTCTTCGAGAACAAAGGACAAAATAGCGACTGAGGCAGAGTACAGTTGGGTTAACACCACCACCTTCCATTCTGGACATTGTCTCTTCTGATGTGGCCTGAATTATATTAGTTCTTTTGGTTTCTTTATCGTCATCATCATTGGATGCTAGCATTTATACTTGATCCACACAAATGTGTATTATAATCAAACAATCTGTCCAAAAGGATGAATCTCTAATGGAAAAATTCCAGGTTTTAGCCATGAGGATGATCATTTAGACAAATTTGCCCTCAAATAACACTGTACAAGAGAAGCAAATGCTAGTTTTCCAAAACATAACTGACTAATCAAAGTTATGTACATTTGTATTGAGTTTTGGGTGTTTCCTAAACTAGGAGAGGCCTAGACAAAGCTGCCATTTCTGTACCTCTCAAGCTGTTCCTTGATTGTTGGGGATGCTACACACATATACACTGGGGCCATATCTTCCCTTTACTCTGCACATTTAAACAGTTTAATTGACCAAAGTTTCCCTACCAACTGACTTGCCAGTATCTGAGAAAATAATTCTTGCTAAGATATTAATGACTGATAAGGGTTTGATAATATCTCTCCCAGACCTGTTGGCATTTTAAAAGAAACTTCTAGAGGACACAAAGCCTTAACAAAGGGAATTAATCACTACATGGGGGTTGGAGGAGGGAGCAGTTAAGGCAAGGGACTTTGCAATAGCATTTTGTGAGTTGTCTGGTACAACTCCAAGAGACCATAGAAGAAAGCACAATACCTGAGTCTGTATCTTGAGTCTGCCATTTACTTGAAGGAAATGTGTTACCTTGGGTGAGTCACTTAACCTAAGACTCAGTTTCCTCAGCTGTAAAATATATATTTGCATTCCCTACTTCCTGGGGTCATCTTAAAGTGCTTTGTAAACTTTAAAGTGTTAGAGAAATGATAATCATAGAACTTACATAGTGTTTTTAAGTTTTTAAAGCCTTTACAAATGTTATATCATTTCATTCTCTCAATAACCCTAGGAGGTGGATGCAGTTTCATTTTGTTGTGGTTGCAGTCATTTCCGTCATGTCTGACTCCTTGTGGCCCCATTTGGGATTTTCTGAGCAAAGATACTAAAATGATTTGCCATTTCCTTCTCTAGCTCATTTTCTTTGTGAGGGAAATGAGGCTAACATAAGTGACTTGCCCAGGATCACACAGCTAGTTAGTATCTGAGACCAGATTTGAACTCAGAAAGATCAGTCTCCTGACTCGAGGTCTGGCACTCTAGCGGTCCCACAGCTGCCATTTTACAGATGAGGAAATTGAGGTAGATGAAAGTTAATTGACTTGCCTAGTAACACATCTAGGGTCAGATGCCAGATTTGAACTCAGGTCTAGCACTCTAATAAATGTGAGTTATTTATTAGGTAGATTCTAATTCATTAACAAGTCCATCCCACTAGATAATTTGCCATCCTCCCTTGCAGTTGCATCTCACCACCTATCCTAGAAAGATATCTTCAAACCAGACTTCCAAAGAACATGCCCTCCTCCTTCATCTGGGAGAAGTTCATCCATTCATATTTAGAATTTCAGCCTGAAGCAGAATTCTCCTGATTGGTGGATAAGGGAGGCAAACACACTCAACCCACTGTGTCTCCTAAGCCTCAGACTTTGCTTTTCATATTCATTCACCTTGAAAGTCTTGTAATCTATCCCACAAATGTGTGATCTCCAGAAAGAGAAGAGCATGCATTGGTTAAGCAGTTATTGAAAACTACAAGGAAAATCGAATAGAGCCAGTTACCACTTACTAAATTGTTAAATCTCTATAGCTTCTTATTAAAACTAATATTAAGGAAGTGTAGAAGATGTCTTTTACCAGACATAACTCAGATGGCAGTTTTTTTTTAATGAATAATAATCACTTACATTTATATGTTGCTTTTAGACTTGACTATATATCTCAGTCTTTAAGACAATCTTGAGAAGAAGCGACTAAGTCTCCCATAGTACCTTGGGCCATCTCCAGTCATTCTGATGACTATCTGCTCACTGGACGCAGATGGCTCAGGAGGAGAAAGGGAGGCTGGTGACCTTGCTCAGCCCTCCCTCATTCAAATCAAACTCAACTGCTAGTCATGTCATCATCTTGATGTCATGGTCCTCTTTGAAAACAAAGGACAAACACAACAAGGTGGCTTATTGGAAGAGCCCAGGACCTAGAGTCAGGAAGACCTCAGTTCAAATCTCATCTCAGATGCTTATTAGCTATGTGACCCTGGGCAAGTCAGTTAATTTCTGTTTGCCTTAGTCCATTGGAGAAGGAAATGACAAACCACTCTAGTACCAAAAAAACCCCATAATGGAGTCACAAAGACTTGGACCTAACTGAACAACAGTGCAGAATACACTCCCAAATCAAATACTCATATTACATAAGGATAACCTTTAATTCTATAAAATAAACATTTATTAAGTGTTTACTATATGCAAGGAGTTAAATTAAGTGTTGAAAAAACAAAGACAAAATCAAACAGTCCCCTTCCCTAAAGGAGATTAGATATTGTGTCTAGTAAAATCAGAGTTTAAGATCATTAGAATGAACGCCTTCTAAAAAAACAGAAATCTTTAAGTTTTACTTTTTAATTAAAAGTTTAGCCACCTCAAATGTTGAGGTTAGGCATGCTGAGGACTCCAAAACACTGGGTCCTGCTGAATGAATTCAACTCAATTCTTCTTTCAACCAAAGTAAAACAAAGTTTATTAAAGATTCACTATATTGGGTTGACTCTTAAGGAGCCTAAGCATTTGTAATGCTTGTATTAACAAGAGGGCCAGAAGGAGTCTGAGCTAGATTGAATCTGAGTGCCTTCATGAAGACAAAAAGGATCTTATATACAGAAAGACTGTGGGAGGGATCTGGGGGTGGTCTAGCAGTCTGAGGGTTCCAGGGATGATCTTAATGGGAATGATTAGTAGCCTGGGGTAAATAAAGATGAAATCTAGGGATGATCTGGATGGAAGTGGCCAGCAGCCTGGAGAATGGAATTTTGATAGGATCAAGGGTGGGAAGTATACCAGAGATTTGGGCATAGTGATAATGAAAAGCCTATGGATCTCCAGAGACTGCCAGATCAAGTGGGAAGATTCAAAGAGAGTTCAAGGGGGTTCCCAGAATCTGTACCCCATCATCAACTGGGATGAGACAAGGGAAATGTGATATCAGTCATAAAATCATGGATTCCAAACGTAAAAACACTCCATGTGATCTTAGCCATGAAATTTAACCTTCCCAAATTTGTTTCATCCCCTGTTGAATGATGAGGTTAGATGATATTATCTCTGAAATCCCTTTCAGCTCTAGAACTATGATCTTATGTAATAGTTGTCAGTAACAATGAATAGTTCATATTAATGTTTTCATGGTTTACAGGGAGTTTTGTATACCGTCTGAGCCTCATCACAACCCTGTTAATTAACTAGGGAAAGGATTCCCCATTTTGAAGAAAGGGAGAAAAATGGAGAAAACATACCCATTTTTCAGATGAGGAAATTGAGAATCTAGGGAGCAAACTGACTTGGCTAAAGTCGTCCAGATCGTGAACTGTAGACTCAGGGTATCAACCCATGTTCTCTAACCTCATAGCCAGTGTCCCACTGTACCACATTGCCTCATTTCTATTACTTTGTTCTGTTCTTTGAAAAGAATGCCTTAAAAATGATTCATAGGATCATAAATCACAGATTTGCACCTGGATGATAGGTTAGAGATTATCTTCATTTCACTGAGACTCAGAGAGGAGAAATGATTTGCCTCAAGTAAGGTATCTGTGTGAATTGACCTGTTTTCCTGGAGAAATTATTCTGTTTTCCTTTTTTCCTCTAGAACCAAAATCACTTTTCTAACTCAATTCAATCCACAAACATTTATTAAGCAAGAGGTGGAAACAAAGAATGAGGCAGGTTTAGATTATATACTTTAAAAGTTTTTCTAATTTCTTACTCTACCATCCTGCCCCCAATCCCAGCTTTGATTTTGACCAATTTTCTCTCTCTAGACTAAATGAAGAGTTTATGGCATAGATGGGCAGATAGGCTTTTCCAATTGAGAAAATGAGGGACCTGAGACTCTGGAAGCTCTGGAAATTTGTTAAGAGACAGCTTGTAGAGGGGTAAAGGCTATATGTTCCTCTTTTGCCTCTTTTTGTATCTTCATCTCTTAGCACAGTGCCTGGCACAGAATAGATGCTTAATAAATGTTTGACGTTTCTTAAGAAACAAACTAGGAGGCATAGGTATGCCTATCCTAACCTAAAGTGAGGTTTCTAAAAGATAAACCTAAATTCCAGTGATTGAGAAGTTGAGTTTAAAAGATAGAACAGATCCTGAAAGCTCTAACTGTTATAGCTAAGAGTGACTTGCCCTCTGTTATATCCTCAGGAACCTGGAGCAAAGAATCCACCAGAAAGACAAGGTGTTCCCCACTCTCACTTGGTTGATGACCCATGGCTGAGTATAAAAACTAATGCTTTTCTGAAAGAGCACCCTAAACTAGTAACACAATTGATAATATAACAATAACAAAAGTATCAAAAAAATCACATGATTATATCAACAGACACAGAAAACACTTTTGACAAAATATAAAATTCATTCCTGTTCAAAACACTTGAAAGCAGACTTATAAGTGGATTTTTCCTTAAAATGGTAGGAAGCATCTACCTAAAAGCATTAGCAAGCATTATTTGTAATAGGGATAAGCTAGAAGCCTTTACAATAAGGGAGTGAAACAAGGATACCCATCATTGTCACCAACATTATTCAATATTGTATACAAGAAATGCTAGCTCTAGTAATAAGAGACGAAAAAGAAACTGAAAGAATCAGAATGGGCAATGAATGAGGTAATAAAACTATCTTTTTTTGCAGATGATATGTCAGTATACCTGGAAAATTCTAAAGAGTCAACTAAAAAGCTTATTGAAACAATAATTTTGGCAAATTAGTATAAACCTACATAAATCATCAGCATTTCCATTTATCACCAACAAAACCTTGTAAAAAGAGCTAGTAAGAGATAGCTCATTTAAAATAACTGTGGACAACATAAATACCTGGAGTATATCTGCCAATACAAACCCTGGAACTATATGTACATTATTATAAAACACTTTTTATACAAATAAAGTCAGATTAAACAACTGAAGAAATATTCATTGCTCATGGGTGGATACACTCAAAAAATGACAATTCTACCTAAATTAATTTTATTCAGTGCCTTCTCAATTAAATTATTAAAAAAAAATATAAAAAAAACTCAAAATATTGAGTTATAAAAGATAATAACAAAAATTCACTTGGAAGAACAAGCGTTCAAGAATTTCAAGGGAACTAATGGAAAAAAATGTAAAGGAAGGAAATTTAGTAGTACCAGATCTTAAACTGTATTAAATAAGGTGATAATTATGGAAACTATCTGATATTGGTTAAGAAACAGAGTAGTGGATCAGTGGAATAGAGTAGATATGTAATACACAATAGTAAGTGATTACATTAACTTTGTGTTTGACAAACGTAAAGATTTAAGCTTTTGGGATAAGAATACACTGTTTGGTAAAAATTATTGGAAAAACTGGAAAGTGGTCTGGCAGCAAATGGGCACAAACCAATATCTCACACCATTCATCATGACAACATCAAAATGGATGCATGACCTAGACATAAAGGGAGAGAGCATAAGAAAATTAGAAGATGGAGCATATTACCTATCAGATTTATGAATAGAAGAATTTATGAATAAATGAGAATAGAGAACATTGTGAGATGTAAAATGGATAATTTTCATTACAGTAAATTAAAAAGATTTTTTACAAATTTAATGTAGTCAAGATTAGAAGGCAAGCAGAAAATTGGAGGAGAGGGGAATTTTATAAAGGCCTCACATCTCAAATATAATGAAAAATTCTCTAAATCATAATTGATTAGAGAATAGCAAATTAAAAGAACTTTGAAATACCATCTCACACTTACCAGATTGGTAAAAATGATAGAAGGGGAAAATAACAAATGTTGGAAGGGATGGGGAAGAATTGGGACATTAATATACTGTTGGTGAAACTATAAACTGATCCAACTAGAGTGCAATCTGGAACTATTCCCAAAAAGTTATAGAGCAATGTGCCTCTCAAGATGATTAGAGGGGAAAAAAAGAACCTATAGGCTCTAAAATATTTATTACAGCTCTCTTTTTTGGCAGCAAAGAACAGGAAATTGAGGGAATGCCCATCAATTGGGGAACAGCTGAATCAGTTGTACGATATGATTGTGGAAGTATATGGAATACTACTGCATTATATGAAATGACGAGCAGGTTGGTTTTAGGAAAACATGGAAAGACCTGCATGAAATAATAAAGAATGAAAGAGGCAGAACCAAGAGAACATTGTATACAGTAACATCAATTCTGCTCACAAAGTAAATGTGAGTGACTAAGTTATTCTGAGTTATATGAATATTCAAATCAACTGCAAAGGACCTATGAAGAAAGATACTATCCACTTCTAGAGAAAGAACTCATATGTGGAAGTCTGTATTTCACATGTATGTCTACGTCAAATGTTGGTCTTTTCTAATGCAAGGTTGGGAGGGAAAAAAGGAGGGAGGAAAACAGTATGGAACTCAAATGTAAAAAAAAAAAAAGAATATTTTTTTTTCTAAAAAGACATGTTGTATTTCCCCAGTAAAACTTAAACTTTTTCAGGGAAAAAATATAGCACCCTAAAGTATGAGCAGAATCCATCTTCTCATGAATGTAGAGTGTATTAGCAAAGCTGGAAACAGAGAAACCTCATAACCAAGTGCCTGTGGCAAAAAGTCAGTAGTGACCATGGGTCAAGCCAGGTAGTGTTCAACAAAGGCTGCACATCCAATAGAAACTTGTTGTTGTGTTTGTCCTTCATTCTCAAAGAGGACCATGACATCAAGATGATGACTTGACTTGCAGCTGACTTTGATTCGAGTGAAGGAGGGTTAAACAAGGTCATCAGCCTCACTGTCTTCTCCTGAGCCATGTGGATCCAGTGGCCTAATATTCATCAGGATGTCTGGAGATGGCCCAGGATGCAATGAGAGACCCTGACCCTTTCAGGCTTAAGGTCTTATAGCATTCTCACTTTGAGTGCGATACATCCATTCAACGAAATAGACTTCTTTAAGTAAACCTACGCATTCAGCAGACACAAAAGCTCAGCAGACCTGTTGTTCTATCCACTGCAGCACCTCGCTACCCTGATAGAGTGTCTCTTACTCTAAGATAGAACTACCTGGCCAGAAGTGCTGTGAACCATGGAGCAAGTCACCAAGAGAAGTTACAAAGTCCATTTGAATAAAGGTCTTTCTGGACTTACTGAAGAATAAAAAGTGGAAAAATTGAAAAATTACTCAACTAAACAAGACAAAACAAACAATCCTTCATATCCACAAAAGTTATTAAGTAAACAGCTGAAATGCAGGTCTCCAAGAGGTGGTACAGCCTGAAATTATAAATCGGCTAAAGGAAGGTTTGAATTAATTCATCAATGATAGATCAAGATAACTTCCTGAAGGAGACTCTGGGATGTGTTGGACACCCTGGGTATAAACCTAGACTCTGAGAGTAGGTCTTACCTTGTGGGCTTCAAGAACTAATTAGGTATGTAAGCCTGGACTTTAGCAGAATGTCTGCTGTGCATAAGACACATCAGTAGCCTGCAAAGCCTGCCACATTGATCTTGTGTCCTGGAGGCTGAAACTGTAGATCTTGCACATTGTAAAGACCTCCCTCAAACCCTCCCTTTCAGAAAAATCAGTGAATGGGTTAATTTTTACTTCGGACTTTGGACTACCATTCTGAGATTCAAGTAAGGCTCAGCACCAGAGATATCTGATCAGAGAGCTACAAAGGAAAAATGATCTTTTTTGCTGTTTAAAAGAAAGATTTCTTTAATACTCACTTCCTAAGTGCTAAGTACTCATTCATTCATTCCAAAACTTTATAGAGGAGTACGAATAAAATATCTACTATGTTAGGCCCAGGAAAGTTCTTTACACCTTATCTAGGCATTGTCTTTGCCCCACAAATGGCAAGCACTCAAATTCTGGCTTTGCTACCCTGCTCTGTATAAATTTGGGAAAGTCACATCATCTCTCTAGAATTGATTTCCTCTTCTGTAAAATGAAGGGGATAGACTAGATAATCTCTGCAACCTAACTTTCATTATCCTATAAGCTAGCATCAGTTCCTAGCAGTCCTGACCATTGATATTTGTTAGATTTTATCAAGAAATTGGAGATATCTGTGGACTACAAAATAACTAAATAAATTATTCTTTATTTGAAGAAAGGAAGTAAATGGGTCTAAATCTCATACAGAACCTCACCTAAATTTCATTCATGATGTTTTCCCTTGTGTAATGATCTTTGAAGTATATTAATAAAAATATATTAAGTTGCACTTACATTTTCCTCAAGATATAGTACAACACATGGTGTATATAGCTGACATTTCGAAGTTTGCAAAGTATTGTGTGTGTATATATATATATATATATATATATATATATATATATATATATGTATGTATGTATGTATGTATGTATAAAATTTCATTTGATCGTTGAAATAACCTTGAGAGGTGAATGTTATTGTCTCCATTTTATAGATGAAGAAACTGAGGTTGAAAGAGTTTGTGAAGGCAGCGTGAAATGACACAGTTGAAAGAGCCCTCTCTCTCTCTAGTCAGAGGAACTGAGTTTAATACCTACTTCAGATGTTTGCTACTTGTGTGACCTTGGGTAAGTCAGTCAGTCAATAAGCATTTATTAAGTGCCTACCATGTTTGGAGAACAATGCTAAATAGTGTAAATGCAAAGCAAAGCAAAAGTTGATGATCCCTGCTTTCAAGAAACTAATGGGGAAACAAAACGCAAATAACTGTACAAACAAGACACAGGAGAATAAATTGGAAATAAGAGAGAGAAGGCACTTATTTAACTTCCCTAGGACTCAGTTTCCTCATCTGTAAAATAAGAGGGCTGGACTAGACTCAGGGATTTAGACCTTGAGGTCTAGATCTAGGCTGCTATAAGTGCCTTTTCCATGGTTTTGAAGCTAGTGAACATCTGAGGCAGCAGAATTCAAAACCAGGTTTTCCTCACTCCAAATCCAAAGGTCTTCCTTTTCACCATGCCATGATGCTTCTCATTGTAAAGAAAGGAAAGCAACAGATAGACAATATGAACCTGGTATATAGTAGGCTCTTAATAAACGTTAATTGATTTGACCGGTAGGTAGTATATTTGAATCTCAGTTCCAGGAAAAAGTCAAATAACGTGGAGAAAGAAAGGAGTTTTTCCTCCAAAAAAATGTTTTAGGGCAGAGTAAAATGGCAAAGCAACAATCATTCTGTGATTGGGAGTAAAGGGGAAATTATTCAAGAGGGGCTTTTACAAGCCCAATGGCATGAAGCCTCTGAGTAGCAGCTATCCTCAATTTCCTTCCACACAGAGAGATAGGAAACAGGGGGGTTCTGAGTACTGGAAAAGTAAATAAGGTTGTTCCTGTAGCTGAGATAGAGAAAAGATAGCCAGCTGCCATCTAGAGAAGCAGAGTGGGGCACTTTAACATGGAAGAAGGAAAGATAATTTTCCCTTACAGCAGAGTGTGATAAGGACAAGTTGTATATTAATGAGAAACATACTGGATTGGACCTTGGATATTTATTTCTTTTGATGGTTACTTTAAAAAAAATTTTTAAATAAGGGAGAATCAATTTTGTTAAGTTCAGGGGTCTTAAAAAGGTACATTTTGGAATAAGGTATAGAAAATTTATAATTATAAATCTGTGAAGGTTTCAATTCAACAACAAAAAAAGTGTTGAATGTATATTGAGTGTCATGTGAGGTACTAGTAAAGACTCAAAGTTTAAATAACGCAATCCCTGTCCACGTAGACTTTATAGTCTAGAAGAGAAATAGATCAAAAACAGGATATTTATACTTAGTAAGATGCTTATATGGATCAATAATTTCATTGGTGTTGATACTCTCTCTACGGTTGAAAATTCTAACTCCTTTATATAGTTTTTCATATTGCATAATTTTTGCCCTTGTCTTTCTGTTAAATCTTTCATCTGTCACACCAAGGCATCCATTTCCTGGCTCCATGCCTTTGCACCAGTCATCTTCCATGTCTGGAACTCCCTACTGGCCTCTGCTTCACGGAATCTTCTTCTTCTAAGACACAAATAAAACATAAGAAGCCTTTCCTGTTCACCACGACTGCTTCTTCCTTCCTTCCCTAACTACTTTATATTTAACTGCCTTATATTTTGTTGTTGTTCAGTCATTTCAGTGATATCTAGCCCTTTGTGACCCCATTTACAAAAAGTACTGGAGTAGTTTGCCATTTCTTCCTCTAGCTTATTTTACAGATGAGGAAACTGAGACAAACAAGATTCAGTGACTTGCCCAGGGTCACACAGCTAGTGTCTGAGACCAGATTTGAACTCAAGAAGATGAGTCTTCCTGACACCAGTTCTGGCACTCTCTCCACTGTACCACCTTGCCACCCACGACCTATATTTACTTTGTACTTGTTCCATATATATTTATTCATGCAGCAGGATCCACCGGGATAGTCCATCAACCACACTTACCTGTAGGCAATTGCTCAGTCTGATACTTGACATTTGACTTATTGCTATATTTAAGATTATCATCCCAGGTTTTGAAGCATTCTGAGTATATTTGATATCATATTTCTTATTGATAAAAATCACAATCTCTTTTTCATTAATTAACTAATGAACTAGAGAACATTTATTTCCCAATAGTGATTAATCTTTTTTTCTATATGGCAAATATATAATGTAAATACTAAATATTTAAATTATCAAATGAAATCAATACAGTCTTCCATCTATTTTATATGTATATATACGTGTATTGTGCATATTTAAGTATGTACATGTAACAGAGTACCAGCCTACTACTTGATTTATTACTATGTTTAAGTTTATCATCCCAGTTTCTAAAGCCATATAATAATGTGTTGGATTTTCTTTCTCCCTAGTAAAATTGTAATCTCTGCCTCATTCATTAATTAGTGAATTGGAGAAAATTTCCCAATGCTAATTATTCATATTTTCTGTATAAATATTATAATCAAAAAATATTTAATTTTTTTAGCAAATGAAGTACATAATGGAGACATAGGTACCATTTATGACATTTTGACTATGAGGATGATCATAGTCTGTCACCTCAAACCCTTAATATAACAGTAGATATTTATTTTTCTTATAAAAACTCAATATTACTCCATTCAGTTCGTGCTAGTTGTTGATTAATGTCTTTGAAGAATCTTCTTTATATTTCTACTCAAGATAAAAGATAAATTCAGTCTCTAATGTCATAGGATAACTTAGTCCTATTTTTTCATTTTCCTCTCCTCAGTCATCACAGAAAATGATCTTTCTCTAATATACTACCAATTCTTCATGTACTCTTCACAGACTTCTTTCTATAATATTTCTTCTTCTATAATATATCTGACAAAGAAGAAATGAATCCTCATTTTCCTCCTGTCTTTTCTACAGATTCTGCATAGAGTCTCATGAATATGCCATATTTAACTCCATAGAAAGAACTTCATAGCAAGCCATTTTTTACTTGCTTCTGACGACCAGCACAAACTGCTTTTCTCAACATTCCATTTGGTCCTTAAAAATACAGTAATAGTATCTCTAGTCAACGAAGGAGGCCAATTAAAACAAGTGTGTTGCATGCATGGCTGTCTCCCCTAACAGCCTGAAAGCAGAGATTATTTCATTTTTTTGTACCCCTAGAGCCCAGCAAAATGACTGGCACACAGTGAATATTTAACATAAGATTATTGATTAATTGGATCATTGAAATGTAGGAATTGCCAGATTGTGACACTCCTAGAATACCAAGAATTCCCCTGTCTTTTCAGTTTTTTCTCATATTACTCCCCTGCATGTGCTCTGTTTTACTCCAGTCAAATTGTAGATTACATCATTGGTGATGTTTGAGAGAACTATTTTAGTAAAGTGATAGAGACAAAAGAAGTAAGAAATTAAAAGAAATAGTAAATGATTGAGGAAGTAGAAGTATCAAGTATAGGCTAATTTTTTTTTTTTTGAGAATTTGACCGTGAAGAATAGGAAGATTAAACAGATGCTGGAGTAAAAGGGTTAAGGAAATGTTATTTTTAGGATTGGAGAGACCTTGATTTGTTTGCAAACAGAAGGAAAGGTGCTAGTGAGAGATGGAAGAGGAATGAAAAAGCAGAGCAATCCCTCCACAAGGTCCCGGAAGAAGTAGAAAAAGAAAGGATTAAAGACCCAATGAGAAAGATTAACTTTAACAAGGATTAAAGATACAGATAGAGGGATTAGACTCTTCCTCTAAAATAGAAATTAATGAGGTAATGATACTGAGATGGATGTTTTGATGAGCGAAGGAGGGGAATTGAGTGAGTTTCCCTTCGTCAACTTCAATCTCAGAAAAATAGATTAAATTAATAACTAGAAGTGTAAGGCTGGGGGTGGGAGAGTAGAGAAGGGGGCTGAGTGCTTGAGGAAAGAAGACAAGGCTCAGAACCAGAGCAGTGGGATTGTCACTATAAATTTGTGTGTGTGTGTGTGTGTGTGTGTGTGTGTGTGTGTGTGTGTGTGTTTTACTTGTCTGAACCTATGGTTTCATCAGATCAGGGAGCCCTGGGTACGTACTGCCTCTACCAATGTAGGTCAACACCCTCTCTGCAATTTATAATCTTCATTGCCCAGGGCACTGAGAGGTTACTCACCATGTATCAAGTATAGGACTTGAACCCAGGTCTCCCTGACTCCAAGGTTGGCTCTTTATCCAGTACCTATCTAATCTAATAAATTCCCAGGGGCAGGAATAGGGGAACTGGGTAATGAAAGTTGCTGCTAGTTGAGTGTTAGTAGATCAAGAGTGATGGGAGATCTACCACAGAGAAAATTTTAAGATAATTTTCATATAGCAGGTCATTTAAGTTAGAGACCATGAGTTCAATGTGACAGATTCCATCCCGGCAATATACTCCTTCCTCATCTCTCTCTTTCTCCCTTAATGGCTCTGCTGTGTTTAGACCCTACCTCTTCAGACTGGTCTTACTGATCTCTCTAGCTACTGACCGTGTTCGGTCCTTCCTCAGCACTTTTGCAAAGTGTTTTACTGACATAATTTTTATTATTCCCACCGCACAAAGGAGAAAACCAAGGCAGTGGTTGTAGTGACTTGCCCAGAGTCATACAGCTAGCTAATAAGTATCTAAGGCCACATTTGAACTCAGATCCTCCTGACTATAGGTACAGCTCTCTATCCGCTGTGCCACCTAGCCACCTTGTTCTGATTTCTTTGGAATCCCCGTCACTCTCTGTACTCTTTATCTGTGTACCTAATATTGTACTGACTACCCCTATTAGAATATAAGTTCCCCGAGAGTATAGTTGTTTCATATGTATATATGTACCTGTATGTACACACACACACACACACACACACACACACACCTATATATATTTGGACCATGACCTCTTAATAGCCTTTCAAGTGCTAAATCTATGATCCTATTTGGAGGATTAGAGGAGGTACCTGAAGTATGGAGATGGAGATCATTAGAGCTAAAGAAATGGAAAAATTACATGGTTAGGTTATTAGAGGGATTATTAACATGAGTATTAAAATCCCTAAGGATGATGGCAGAAGAGAGGGAGGAGAGGTACCCTTGTGAATGAGGAAATCGTTAATGACCTGGAGATTGGTAGTGGACAGCCACAGGGTCACCGATGGGAGTAGACATTAATTATGTGGATGTCAAAGGAAAAATAAAATTTGAGGGATAGTGGTAGAAGAAACCCCTATCTAAATCTTAGGAAAAGCATACATCTTTTTCCTTAGTACTGTGCAAATACAAATCTTCTTTCAGTTCAAATACTGAATTTATTGTAACATCAATAGAAGCAGGCCAGGCTCCAGAGTCTCCGGTATTTGTTAAGCCAATATAAGTGGGCCAGAATTTAAGAATCTGTGCATTTGCTGATATTTTATACAGAAGGACAGTAGAACATCTGAATAGGATTAAGGAGTGGCAAGGGGGGTGGGCCAAGTGCAGACAATTGAGGGAGTTAAATGGCTGAGAGCTACAGTGAAAGGGCAGTTAAAAGGATTATTGACTGGGATGGGATGGGTGCCTCTTGAGAATGCCAGGGGCCTGGGTTCAGGGCCTGGAAATTTGTGGGAAAGTTCAGGGCCTTTTAGGAGTCCATCATTAGTGTCCCATCAGTACCATGGGACAGAAACTTTACATTTACAGATAACTTCTCTCATACCCACAGCTTAAGTTATTAAAACTCAATAAGAACTTAAAAGTGCTTTTAAGCTCTTAATGCTCTGCAAGCATTAAAAATATTTTTGTGTGATTTTAAACTGTATTTATGTGTTTATACATCCAACTACATACATACACACACACTATTTACATAATGTTGTTTTTCATCCTTCATACTTGAAGAGGACCGATGACATCATGACGCTGTGGTCTAGGTACAGTGTGTTCGGCTGTGACTGATCAATCCAATACAAGCACAGATTGGGCACAAATAGTCCCTTTGAACATTTAGAATGGAAATGTCTCTAAATTGGTGCATCTCATGTTTCCTTTGTGCTATTGCAATTCTTTCTGCTTTGCTCACAAAGCACATCACCTTCTTTAATGTGAGCACCCCATGCTAGGCAATTCTGCAAAAGTCCCATGTCTCCCAGTTGATACTAAAGTTTTTCAAACAGACTTTGAGTGGACTTTTATTGCTTCTTCTGACCTCCAGGTGAGCACTTATCTTCTGTGTTCTCCATAAAATAGTCTTTTAGGTAAATTTATGTTTGACATTCAGGCTATATACATATACAATTGAACATAGTAAATTCTACCAAATGAATTACTTATAATTTCATCATGAAATCCAAATTCCTACAAAAAGAAATTTTGAAAGTACATTCGATAAGCTGAGGATAATGTAACCCTCCCTTCTTTGACACTCTTACTCCAATCTCTTGTTATTTGTCTTTTATACAGTTCATTCACTAAATATGACAACCTTCGTGAAATTGCTAACATTTATCATTCTTTCTACATAAATATATCTCCTCTAGTCTGCATCCCCAGTGATAAATAACTGGAGACAAATTCCACTCTGTGCTGACACAATAAAAAGTTATTACAGAGTTCAAGAATGAAGCCTTAAGCTTTTTCAAAAGGAACATTAAATATCCATGGTGTTAGTCTTGACCTTGAGCCACAATGACATCCACCCACCCAGCTCTCTGCCCATCTTCCCATTATTGTTCAACCTACTCCTATTTCAACCTGACTGGAGTACTCCTTGCCTCTCAGCTTTCTCCTTCCAAGAGTTCATGACCCTTGTTCACCATGGCCCAAGTCAAAGTAATGCCCATCTTTCCTTATATTGAACACCATGTCCACCCTTCAGAACTTCATTCTGATCCTGTAAGAAATTGTTTCTTTCCCAGAGAAATTATCTCTATCACAAAATTCCCTTAAATTGAAGTGAGGGGATGCTAATTAGCCTAATAATTGCCTAATTAGGCTCATTTGCCTAATAATTATTCTATACACTTTTTCCTGGAAAAGTCTACTCATTTCTCTCCATAATCATTGGTTCTTGCACATGGTCACCACTTTAGGTTGTTTCTGAGACTGTTCTTTAAACAATTCCTCCTCATGTGTTTCTTTGCCTAGTACATGAGCCTTTGTCTAAAGGCAAGAGTCATATCTTCCAACATAATTTGTATAGTGTCCAGAACAGAACTGTAAATACATGAGAAATGAATCAGCATTGTTTAGTGGGGAAAAAGGAAAGAAAGAAGGCTAGTTTCTACTTCTGGCTCTGCTGCTAATTGGCTGAATGACGATTGTGAAATCATTCTTTCTCTCCCATCTTTAGTTTCATCATCTCTAAAATGAAGCATTCTGGACTAAATGATCTCTAAATTCCCTTCCCTTCTGACATTCTATGACTCTTTAGGAGTAAACAAAATGTAGTAAACAAACAACGTGGGCTAATAATGAACTTCAAATTCTGGGGACCTAGATTCCCAAAGTTTGAGGTGATAGAATATAGGATCTTATTGGATTTCAAGACTATAACAATAAACATATCCAATAAATTAATCCCAGCAATCCTAATCCCTGGATTAGGCATTTATTCTAGGGAACTAGGATCTTCCCCTCCCCTGGTCCAGGCCTCACTGTCCAGTTTTCACGAGTACTGGATGCCTTCTCATGTTGATTCCCCTATCCTCACCCCTGTAGGATGTTACCCAAAGCCCCTTCTCTACTCTGGGTCCCTTTTCCAGTAATCATGAATCATACTGATAAGGTCAGGAAGCCATAATGTTGAGCTTTGGGGTGCTCAGGATGGGGTCCTGTTGAAAGAATTCGACTCAAACCTTCTTGCAGCCAAAGTAAAGCAAAGTTTAGTAAAGACTGGCCATACTGGATTGACTCTTAAGAAGCCTCACCATTTGTGATGCTTGTATTGACAAGCAGGCCAGATAGAATCTTAACTAGACTGAATCAGAACACCTTCATAGAGGCGGAGATGGAACAGAAAGAATGTGGGGAGGGATCTGGTGGTGGTCTAGTAGTCTGAGAAGAGAGGGTCTAAGGAGGATCTTGATGAGACTGGGATAGCTAGGGATGTAATCAAGGGTGGGAAACAACTGGAGACAACTGGGAGGTATCAGACAATGGTGGGCTTGGTGGGACGTAATCAAGGACGGGAATCAGGTAGGGACCATTTGGAGGCAACAGACATTGAAGGGCCAGGCTAGGTTAAGGGTAACAGATTTGGGTATGAAAAGCCAGAGTTAGTGGAAAGATTCAGGGAGGTTCCCCATCAATACCATCCTAATGAGCAGAGCTACCAACTGCAATCCTTCCCATAAGATTGTGAACCACTAGACTTAATATCTGCCCTACCTTATGAACTCCCTAAGGTATACTGGGCCACCACTTGGGTATTCCCATCTGATACTCTCATATCTGAAGACTACAGGGCCTCACCATCCACCCTGTAGTGGCACCTGATAACCACTGGGGCTTTCTTATCTGTCTAGTAGTTGAATCCTTCTATATGTATTTCTTCCCCTAAATGGAAAATAAACTTTTTAAGAACACAAACTATCTCATTCTTCTATTTGCAGCCTCAGACTTGACAAAGTTTGGGTCATTTAGGAAGCACTTAAATGCTTTCTTTTCATTCATTTATAATTGAAATCCCATCCAAATTAATACAATCAAAAGACCATCCATCCTCACCAAATCAAGCAATAAATCAAAAGTAAACTAGGCATGAATAAGTCCTTATTCAATTTGAAAGGAGAATGGGCTTTAGGTCTTTGGATGAAATCAGCAAATATCTTGTAATTAGCTAAAAAAAATCAGACATACCTCTGGGCCCAGGTCTAACAGAGAAGTGGTATTGCACATTAGAACAATGGATCATCCTAGTCACTAACACAGAATCATGTAGGTGCAAGAGCTTTTATCTGTCCTTCTGTCCCTCAAGGGGGAATAGAAGAGGGGAGGTGTGTAGCACTAGCTACCAGAGCAGCAGTGGCTAAAGATATAGGAAGTACCCACAGATAGATGTGGAAAGATACTCAAGGATATTAATGGGAATGTTGAAGAGAGAAATGGGAGAGCTGGTTCAAAATGCAAATAAATTCACTTAGACCTTCTCTGTTGCTATTGAGAATTTTATTGAGGCAAAAGCAGTGAGCCTGAGATTTAGCAAGGAGCTAAACAACAGAAATGATGTAGAAAAAGGGTCAAACTTATATAGGATGATGTTAGGGTTTCATTGTGCGGGTTGGAGATCTAGGGTAAGTCTTGCAAGATAAAGGCACCAGGTGAGGACTATGAACTACACAAGATAAGGAAATCTCATTCCCTGGGATGAGTGGTGGGGACAGGGAATTTTATAGTCCTCCCAGAATGAGGGGTGGGGGCAAGGAATCATATGGTCCAGGATAAGGGGAAGATTTGTGGTAAGGGGAGACATTAGGACACCAAGGGCTTCACAAAGTCAATTAATATTATTTTTAACTCTTAGGGCACTGTTCCTACCCACATCAGAAACAGCTTTGGGGAGTGAGATTCCTTGTGGCAGAAGAGTTCTGGCTATGAACTCCACAAAGCAATGATCTGCAGTATCTACTGGAGAATGAACCCCTCAGAGGAATTTCATGAGGATTCTTTAAAAGAGGAAAGAACTAGTCATTGGAAGCTATGAATTATGCCTTTGCCTTACTACCATTTTTAACATGTCTGAGCCCACTCTCCCCAGGGACGCTGGAGAGAGTTCCCTTGATTTGGGGGTGAGGAAGTGTTGTTTCTTTAAGAAGTTTTCCTACTATACTTGTTTGGTAAATAGCCCTTCTAAAAGCTAATTAAATCTGGCAGATAATTAATAGAAAGAACACAGGCAGGGGACTTAAAAGGGACGGTAATAGAAAGTCCAGTACCTTAGAGTTACTCTGTAAACTCTAATAGCCAGCCATCTTTGGCGACTTAGCCCACAAGCGGGAGTTGAGGATTTGGCCCCAGAAAGGGTCCTACTTATTCAAGTTTTCAATAAATTCACTTTCCAATATGTTCATAATTTGCTGTAAGGTGAGGGAAAAACAATATAATGGTAAATTTGGGCAGAAGAAAAATGCCTGAGGCTTCTGACTGTGAGGAACGAGTTCAAGGCTCCAGGGACACTGAGAACTCAGTCAGCAGGACTAAAGAAGCACTTCTTGAAACAGCTCAGTTCACAGATCCCTAAGGTGCAGAATGCAAGGCTGTGGAACAAATGTAATGTTAGCTCCATGAGGATTCCTCTGAATAAGAGAAGTCAAATCACACAGACCAAAACCCAGCATCAATTAGCTTTGCCCAATTTGAGAGAGAATGCTAAAGCATAATTAAAATTAATTGGCAGGATAGTATTGCTTTTTTTTAATTCATTGTTTCTTCTCAGTGCACAAAACATTGAATAACAAGCATCAGAGACCATTGCACTCAAGTCTGGGAGCAGAGAGCCAGATCTGGGCCAAAGTTATTGTCGGTGCTAGTTCTGTCTGGTTCAAGTTAAAAATTACCTACTGGTCAGCCCTGTTTGTGGCTGGCATATTTACCAGGATGACCCTGCCTGTGAGGTGCTTTTCTGAATTGTTCTTAAGGCTCAGAATTTGTTGTGTCCTCTACACACTTTGCTGTTCGGACCAACTTAGTTTCTGAATTCTAACCTACTAAGCTCTTTGAGGACTGGAGACTTTGCCCTGTAGGTCTTTGTCTCCACTCAGGCCTAGCTAGCTCTCTGCTTGGACACTGGGGCCCTCAAGAAGTGTTGAATGAAAGAATGAATGCTTACATTCTATCTCCTTTCATCATCACTTATTCAGTGATTAGTAATCAGTGACTGCTATACCAATTTACATGCTTACCTGGCATATATTTAGGATAATACTTTGCCTCCTAATCAAAAAGAGATTTGTTTTTGCCTACATAGAGTAAATCAGGAGAGTCTATTCAGTTTGATAAGCTTAAAGGATAAGGTATTTTATTTGGGACTTTGATTATGTCTCCCTAATAAGAAGGAACATGCCCATTGGTTTGGGTATTTGGTGACCCATTCACACATTACTGAGGATGATTTGTTGAGTGAGAGAATTATAATTGATCTAATTGAGTGGTACAATGGAAAAATCATTGGTTGTGGAGTCAGAGCATCTGGGTGGATTCTCACCTCCGACACTGACTACTTGTGTGACCTTGGGCAAAGTCACTAAACCTCCCTCATCTTCCTCAGTCTGTAAAATGATAAAATGAGGTCTCTTCCAGCTTCAGACCAACACTCTAAGATTCAGACATTAAAAAGAGAGTGGCTAGATTTTTAAGGGAAATACCAGAGCTGAAAACAGAGAAGATGTGAATGTACTACAGATTCCAGAACATCAGTAGAGTACCTCAGGCAACCCCTCTAGGACCTGCAGATGGCAGTTACAGCATCTTAAATAAAGAACTTCTTGGCCCTTAGAGAGAGCAATGACAGAACCTCTCAAGAGTTCCTGGATTGTGAGCTATATGCCTCCAGGAGCAGAAGGAACTACATGGCCCAAGAAATGATGACAGCTGGAAGCAGAGCGGTAAAGGACATTTCCTTGACATGGAAAAGTGAAGTAGGATTTTGTCTTTTGTCTATGCAGGCCTGATTGTAAAAAAATATTTCTCTCTCTAAACATCTCAAATGCAAAATTTTCCTTGAGTGAGTCCCAAAGCTACAGACTAAGTAGTCTGTAACATCTCCTAGAGGAGAAAAGGGAATTCAAAGTGCTTCCAGGATAGTCTCAACCCTAGGGTGGCATATGAGTCAGGGAAGATTTTATGAGGAGATTGGGGCAGGTGAAGCTTACTGAAGAGAAGAGGAGCTCTAGTGGAAAGAGCAAGGGATTTAGAGTCAGAGGGTCCAGATTCAGATCCTTGCTCTGCAATTTTGTACCAATTTAAACTCAACAACTCATTTAAACTCTTTAGGTCGCAGTTTTCTAATCTACAAAATTTGGGAATTAGACTTGACCTCTCATTTCTCTTCTAGTTCTAAATCAATGATGCTGTGAGTTCTTTGTGTTTTGCATTGCAAATACATAAAAGCTGTCCTACTTTTAGGACATTACTGTTAGCTTGAGTGCTTTCGTGGGAATTGAAGTCTCTTACTTTTATCTCTAAAGACCTAGACACAAGCTATATATTCAGAGATTCTCAGGGATGGATTTGAGTGAGGACCTGAACCAAAGAGTGATTTTTGGGACATATCCAAGGTTAAACTCAATCCAAGTAAACTCAGAGCATGGGAGTCTAGGTAGCAACTTAGGGATTATGGTGAGGGTCTTTACTTTTCAGTTTTGTTGCACTGTTACATGTTTTAGGATCATTTTCACAGACAAAGAAACTGAAGTGGAGAGGAGTGAAATAGTTTACCTCGGGTCATATAGATAGATAAGATGGAACTGGAATTCAAGCCAAGGTTTTTTAACTACCAATGCAATGCTATTTTCACTATCCCAGACAACGGTCCTAGAGGATAGGAGAACTAGCTCACTGAAACTCTCACCACTCAGTAAATAAACATTTGATAAGCTGTTTGAGGTTGATGAAAGGAGATAGAGATTTTAGGCATCATGACTGTGTGAATGACACACTCAGCTCTGGTCTCTCAGAGTGAGATCCACAGGACTGCCAGCGACCCAAGAAAGGAAGAAGAGAAATATGGTTCAACAGTACAAGGAATATAGGGGTCTTCAAAACAGGAAGACGCCAAAGCAGGAGGAGGAGGAAGACTGAGCAGAAGAAATAATAAGAACAGAGAAAGAAGGAGGGAGGCAAAATGATGTCAGTGTGGCTGGGTGAATGGCAAGAAGAGATAAAAGACAAAGCAATCTGGAGGAAAATAATAGAAAATGAGGAAGCCTGACCCCCTTAGGGGGATGTTTAATCAGAAAGCCTATATTTGAGATGAGTGATACAGGAGCAGCTGGGACACTCTGAAAAGCCAAGTGCCTTACGTTCCAAGAGTCTGTGCAAGAAAATGTTGTTGGCAAGAACAGGAAATCATGTGAGATTGCATGTACATGTGTGTATACGCACATGCATGTGTATATACACATATATAACATACATATATGTACCTATACATGTGCGTGCATATACATATGTATATGTGTGTATATATGCACCCATATATACAATATATACTACAATATATTATATCAATATAACAATTTATATATTTTGTATTATGTATTCACTTGCTGATGCTGCTTCAGGGCCTCTCAAAGCTACTTTCTGCAGGACATGCAAGTCAACAAATAGAATGATTTATCAACTGGCTCCATGTCCTCTTGATTCTCTCTGCAGAAAGGCATCCATCTTGTTCTATGTATCAGACTGGAAGCTCCTCCAGGGCAAGGATTGTCTTTTGTCTCTTTTTGCATCCCCAGTGCCTAGCAGTGCTTGGCACACAGTAGGTCTTAATAGATATTTATATATCTGAAATTTGAGAATCCGGAGAATGGTAGGATTAGGCAACAATGTTTGCCCAAACCTTCCAAATAAGAAGCTATTTGGTTATTGCACAGAAGTTGTTTTGAAAAGAAGCCATGTATTGGAAGAGTATTGCAAATGACCTCTCTCCCCTCAAGTGAAGCAGAGACAGTGCTACTTTGCCAACCTACAACTGAAGTTTTCAACTTAAAAGTCAAGTGGATATTATAAAACAGCTATGTCCAAATTTGTTCTCTGTTGGAAGTGTGGAGGGCAGTTAACATTTCTCAGAAATCCCCTATTTAAAAATACCTCTCCATCTGTAATACACATAACACTTCCCTTGAACCTCCCTCACTACTCCTTATCAATACTCTCCATTAAACCTCTACTGTTGTTTAGCCATTTTCAGTCATGTCCAACTCTTTATGATCCTATTTGGGGTTTTCTTGGCAAAGATACTGGAGTGGTTTGCCATTTCCTTCACCTCAATTCACAGATGAAGAAACTGAGGCAAAGAGAGTTAAGTGATTTGCTCACTAATAAGTGTTTGAGAAAAGATTCAAATTCAAGAAGAGGGGTCTTCCTGACTCCAGGCCCCACATTCTACACACTCTAACCTCTCTCTGCTCCCTCACTAACCTACCATTTCCTTACTTTACTCTGAGGCTCACCTGGGTCTTCCATCCCTTTACATAAACTTCTCCAGTATTCTTTCACCTAAACCCCTACTTGTTTCCTATCTGGAGAAGGAAATGGCAAACCACTTCTGTGTTTTTTTCATTTATCAGACTTTTATTCTTATTGTGGGTTTTTTGTCCTTTTTGTGTGTGTGTGCCACATCCTCCACGCCCTTATATGCTTGTCTCATTTCTTCACATACTCATCCCCATCCAAATCCAATTGGGCTCCCAGAGTTTTAGGTCAAGAAAGGAATTTAAGAGATCATCTGAATTCATTGGAAGGCAGCATGTTGGACTAGGTTCAAATCCTAACTCTGACCGATATTTATTTGCTATGACAAAATGCAATTCATTTAACCTTTCTGTGCCTTGGTTTCCCCATCTGTAAAGTGGCAATAATAAAATCTGTAGTGCCCACCTCACATGAAGGCTTGAATGATGTAACCCATGTAAGGGTCTTTGCTTTGCAGACTTCAAAATGATATATAATATGAGTGACTATACTTTAATTGACTGCCTCAATCTTACAGATGAAGAAACTGAAAGCTCCGCTGGATTCTTCCCCTTCCAATAAAAAACAACAACATTAATAGCTTGTATTTATATACCACTTTAAAGTTTGAAATGGACTTTCTGTCTAACAATCCTATGAGTTAGATAGTACAAATAGTATTATACACAGTTTACAGCTAGGAAAACAAGTCACTGCAATCAGCAGTCATCCCTTCACTCCCCACTCCACTCAATGGACAACCATTTTTTCTCCAGATTTTTGTTACCCAAAGAGTGCTGGCATGAATATTTTGGTACAGATTGGAGACTTTCTTTTCTTGGCCTCATTGGAGTTTTGCCCAGTAGTGGAACTGCTAAAACCAAGGGTATGGTCAACTTAATGATGATCTTACTGTAAAAGAACATTTCTTCATTATAAACAATGCTACTCCAAGTTCTAAATAGATATTTCTGAATATATCCAATAAATGCTCTTTTATTGTAATTTTTTCCTCTAACTATTGATATTCATGATTTTATTATTAGTAAAATTAGTATGATGAGTTATATTTATGGTTTTCATAATGTAGTCATACTTTGGTTAACGGTATAAATCTAACCTGATCATAGTGACTAATTTTTTAATATATATTACCTCTTTGTGATTGCATCAGCTCCCATGGGTTTACTTATAAGCTTTAAGGAGTTAACTCTCAGATTTATATAACCAGCCCTAGTCTCCATCTTGAATTGTGGTCCCACATCAATAACCACATAACTAACATGCTTATTAGACATTTTAAACTGGATGACTGGTAGACATATCAAATTCATGTTCAAAATAAAACTCATTCTCTTTCTTCTAAAACCTACCCTTTACCCAAGCTTTCTTATTTCTGTCCAAGGTACACCATCCTTCTAGGTACTCAGGATCATAACTTTGGAATCATTTTGACTTCACTCTTTCTCACTTTACATACACAATCAGTTGCCAAATCTTGTTGCCTCTACTTCCTCAACATCTTTCAAATCTCTAGCACATGAAGACCACCCCAGTTCAAGCTCTCATGACTTCATCAATACCATCCCAGCCTAGATTGTAGAGCTACCCTCCTAATTGACCTCCCAGCCTGAAGTCTCTCTTCACTCCAATCTATCCTCCACATAGCTGCCAAAATGATTTTCCTAAAGCATGGGTCTGGTCATGCTCTCCACCGAGTCTATAAATTCCAATGGCTTCCTATTTCTTCTAGGATCAAATACCAACTCTTCTGTTTGGCATTTGAAACCCTTCAAAACCTGTTCAGGCTTATCACACATTACTCCTCCAGCCAATTTCGTTCCAGCCAATTTGGCCTTCTCGTTCCCTATTTAGGCAGTTAATTGGTGCAGTGGATAGAGTGCTGGGCTTGGAATCAGGAAGACCTGAGTTTAAATTCAATCTCAGACACTTAACTAGGTATGTGATTCTAGGCAAATCACTTAACCTCTACCCTAGTTTCCTTATATGCAAAATGGGGCTAATAGTAATACTTGGCCACATAGTAGGCACTATGTAAATTCTTATTCCCTTCCCCTTCATTCATTATATATCTCCAGTCTCTGTGCTGGTGTAAAGGCTGTCCATCATGCCTAAAATGTACACCCTCCTGCATGATGCCCTCAGCTACTGTTGTCTCTTCCCAACCTCAAATTATCTTGTCTTTGCTTGTATGTATGTATGTATATATATATATATATATACATACATATATATGTATATATATATATATATATTATATATGTGTATGTATGTATATATTATATATATATATAGTGTGTGTGTATAAGTATATATGTGTGTGTACATATATACACACATATATGGATGTATGTATAAACACACAATATTTTGCATAGGCATTTAAAAGTGTAGATATTATCTCCCCTGATAAAATGTAAGCTCTTTGAATACAGGATAGGGACAGTTTCTTTTTTGTCTTTGTATTCTTGGAACTTAACACAGTGTCTAGCACATGTTAGGTGTTTAATAAATGATAATGGATTGCCTGGGATTCAAATGTGGGTATCCCCATATCAGTGCCAGCAATTTTTTCACTATTGTCTCTCAATAGTAACTCAAATTTATTTGACACTCTTTACGATCTAAGAAGCATTTTCATAATAATAGTACACTAGATTCTTTACTATAATGGTGGTAATATTGTAAAAAACTGCATGAAAGTAAAACACTCAAATGTTAATACATTGAAGCTATGGGAAATAGGGGGTTAGGTTACCTTGATCACCAATAACTGCAAATTTTTGCAAGAGATTACTGAGGAAAAAAATTTTTCTGCATACAATTCTTTATGACAAAACATTAATTCTAATAGTATGCACATTTACTAACACAGTAACCATGAAATAACTCATAAAATACATTATATAAAATAAAATTGGTAACATGCAAAATATTTTTCTCACTAGTAATTACCTAGAATTCTTTGACCTTTTCCTCTAACATCTCAATAACAATACCATAAATATTGTACAGCAAATAAAAATTCTTAAAACAAAAACATTTTTAACCTGAATCTTACCTTCCACTATCTCAGATGGTCATGTGAGGGTATTGTACTATATATAATATTGCTACAAATCTCTCTATTTTGGCTTCCCTCTGAAAACCAAGGGAGATGTTGCTGGGCCTTTAGTCACACTGTCAGAAGATAGCAAAATTTCAACATCAGCTATGACACCCTGTCCTTCACAGTTGGGGAATGACTTTGGAGATGAGAAGGATGCATAAGCTTGAAATAATCTATCAGCAAAATCTGCTTCCTGCACTGTTAGAGATCTTTAAGGGTGTCCTAGCTAATGGACCATGACTGCAGACATTTCCTAAGAAGTTTATCTAACACCTTTGTTTCTCACTAAGCTGCATTACTGACTTTGCACACTTGGGTTTAGAACCCAAAGGACTTGTACTACTCTTTGGGGGCATAACTGCAACACAAAACTTCAGTTTCAAAGGCAAAGAAACAAAATATAAACAAATACACAGGGAGTTTCTTACAATAGTAGGGTGTGCAAAACCACTGAAGCCCTGGTAGAATACCAGCTGCTCCAAATATTTGTATGCATGGGACCTCTCAAAGACAAAAAAGAAATAGTCCCTATCCGGTATTCGAAGAGCTTACATTTTATCAGGGAAGATAATATCTACACTTTTAAATGCCTATGTAAAATATTGTGTGTATATACATACTACATATATATGTGTACACACATGTATGTCTACACACACACACATATATACATACATACATACAAGCAAAGACAAGCTAATTCGAGGTTGGGAAGAGACAGCAGTAGCCGAGGGCATCATTTTTGATCTACTGAACATATCTGAGGATGTAAGTGATTGCCAAAGGGGAAGGTGAAAATTAGATTACTAAAAAAATCACAGGAATGCTTGAAATGGTAAAAGTTAGATATATGAATGTTGAGAATTTACTGTAATAATTTTGATATTTTTATATAACTTTGTGTGGATCATCTAATTTGATCCTTCATAAGGATCATGGGCAGTAATAATAAAACATTCATGTATGTAGCACTTTAAGGTTTGCAAATCAATATACATACATGTGCAGGTATGTGTAAATAATTGCTGGGTATTTGCTTATACTGTATTCATTTTATAAACGAGGGAACTCGGGTTGTGCAAGGTTAAGGAAAACCGACCAGGTACACAGCTAGTATGTGAAGCTGAAGCAGTATTTGAGCTTCTGTATCTTCCCGACTCCCAGGTCCACCATTCTACTGTGCCATATTGTTGTAATTTGTTGTTGTTTGTCCTTCATTCTCAAAGAGGACCATGACATCAGGGAGGTGATGCCATGACATGCAAGTGAACTGGATTTAAGTGAGGCAGGGCTGTGCAGTCACCAACCTCACTTTCTCCTCCTGAGTCATCTGGTTTGTAATGTTAATGCAAAGTTACTGGTGAATGAGCAGAAGAGTTAAAGATCTTCCCCACCCATTAAAAGGCCTCAATACCTTTGTTAATTTCTGTTGAGGGACTGGGTCACAGAATTGTGCCTTCCAGCTCTGAAAAGTGTATAAATACTCTGAAGTGAGGTTTTGTTTTGGGACTTACTCTTTGGAAGTATTTGTTTGGCCAGATGAGAGGAGACTCTGGGTAGCACTGAGCTTTGAAAACCTAGCTCTTAGTGCTTCTCTCTCTGGTAACTATGTATAGACGTAAGGGGCAGACAATTAGATCTGCCTATTGATTTGTGATGTATGTATTGCTTATAGTCAGATAGCTGGAAGCCCTATCTGTTGGTCTTTATTTCCTCTGCTTGCATTTTCTCTGAAGATCAGGGTGCTAACTTTTTCTCCTGAACTAAGTGAATGATATGTGTGCTTGATTAAAGTAGATTGCTGACCCCTAAAAAGCTGCTTTCCTTTTAGAGAAGGAGATCTAAGAAACTGTATAACAGTTTCCTGTGTACGCTGGGGTCCTTGCCCTTACAGGTTCAGTGGTGAGATATAGATCAGCACAACTGGAGGTGACCCCAGGTGCAGCAGGAGACCTTGGCCCTTTTAAGATAAGGTTTTTAATAGGTCTCACTTTGAGGATACACCCATTCAGTGATTAAAGTCAGGTAAGAAATGAGGCAGAGACTGACCTCTTTTACATAGTCAAAAAAAAATCAATCTGAGAGGGAAAGACCCTCAAAGTTTCTGGCCAAAATAGAAACAACTGCTATTTGCATTCACTCTGAGGCAATCAGGGCCCAAAATGAAGGTTTCCATATTTATTTGACCTACTGTCCCCTTCTTTTAAAAAAAATTACTCAGTGCCACCCTGGAAATCTACTTTCTTTAACAGATTTTTTTTTAAGTTTGTGTCTTCAAAAAAATACAATATTTTAAATGATGCATCTTAAATTTAGTAATTTATTGTAAATTTCTGGGTATTTTCCTGCATTGAAATTTTGATGATGCAATATTACATCATGTAAACATATAGTATCATATTGAAAACTAGTCATTACATGCACATATTCCTGCCAATGCATTGCTAGACTTCCTGACAATATATGACTTGCTTGCCAGCCAGCATTTGCTTATTTGACCTTTCGGTGGACTTGACCATTGATTGGTTATATTATAACCAATTATAACTTTTTATGACTGTTATAACTTGCATTTTGCATGTTTAATTGGAAAATAATGTAACCACTATAACTTCAAACTATGTTACATAGCAGATGAAATGTACAGAGTGGTTTTTCAAAATTCTCTTCTCTTCTTTCCTTATACTTCCTTCACTCCATAATTTTTATTCAACAACCCTCAATTGCAAATTGCACCTGAGGCTACTACCATACCCCGGAGTTGTTCATTTCCGCCCTGCTCCCCAGGGAGGTATTGCTCCCTTTGAGCATCTCTGGCCTACACAATGACCAAGTAAGGTGTGGCCTGGAACCTCCCCAGGGAGGTATTGCTCCCTTTGAGCATCTCTGGCCTACACAATGACCAAGTAAGGTGTGGCCTGGAACCTATTGTTGCCAATAGCTGACAGCAAGAATGATTTGACTTTAAGACCCAGTCTTTAGAAAAAAAAAAGGTTTCAGGGATCAAAATTTAGTATATTATCACTGTTTTATAGTGAGGAACCTCAAAGAGGGTAAACAACTTGCTACAAAGCTAGTAAAGCAGCGGAGTCAGAACTCTAACCCCAAAATTTTAACAACTATTCCAGAGTTCATTCTCTGGAAAGAGCTACTCTATTCCTACCCTGGCTTATTTGGGAACCTCAAGGCAGTCAGGTGGTACAGGAGTCAGGAGGACCTGAGTTCAAATCTCACCTCGGACACTTGACACCCACTAGCTGTGTGACCTTGGGCAAGTCACTTAACCCCCATGGCCTCATCCTCGGTCATCTCCAGTCACCCTGATGCATATCTGGTCTGGTGACCTGCACGACCTTCTCTCACTCAAAACAAATCCAAGTGCAAGTCATGTCATTATTTCTCTGATGGTATGATCTTCTTTGGCAACGAAGGATGAACACACGCAACCTAATTTGGGAACCTACCTTTCCCTCAAAGATTATTCTCTCCTCTCTCAATTAAAGCTCATTTAGAAACCATTGGATTCAGAATCAGGAATTTCCAAGGGAGTGTTTGATTGAATGTGAACACAGGAAGCTTTTGGAAGCAGACCTTTGTTTATCTTGGACCATCTTGCTACCCTGGTTCCAGATCTGAAAGAAATTACTGCAACTTTGCATTAAATTCGCACTGTGTTCCCCTTTCAAATTGGGAAGAATCATCCTGAGGAAGGCTCCTTAAATTGTAATTTGTACATTGTGTTGCCAAAAAGAAATTGCATGAAGACAGCTTGCCTCCTACGCCTTTAGCTTACTTGCAAATAAAAGTTTATGCTCTGTGAGCAAATCGGTTTTTCTGCAGCCATGGTGAATGTGCTGAGGTAAATCTTACAAGTGAGAGGGCATCATGCTTCACTTGGCATCTCAAGTCAAACCTACTGAATTTTTTATGAGCACCACACATCAACAGAATGAGCAAACCTTCCTTTCAAGTCAATCCTTTTCTCTCCTCATTATGTTCGGTTTATCTCATCTTACACTAATATTAAAGCAACATGGTCCTTTATGCCTTTTTTACATCTCTGAATTTAGAACTGCCATCACCTAGCAACCCAAGAGAAACATTCACCAGAGAAATACTACCCTGGTGAATACAGCATGAGCTTTCTGCCCAGGACTCAGCTTCTGGCCAGTGACTAGGGATCTCCTTTGACATCAATCTGTCTTTGACTTAATCCCCAGTTACTATGTAATTTTTACTGTTACCCAGTTAATGACATCCTATCCAAAAACAAGTCTATTCCTCTGGCTTAGAATACTTTCCCTTTTCACTTCCACCTCTTAAAATATGTATCTTCCTTCAAGACACAGTGCAAATGCTACCTTCTGCAGGAAGCCTCACTCAACCCAGTTCCTAACCTCAAAGGTTATCTTGCATGTACTCTGCATGGTCAAAGGAAATGATACTTATAAAATGCTTATCATAGTACCCGGCACATAGTAGGCTCTTAATAAATGATTATTCTCAGAGGAGGAGTCAAGATGACAGAATAAAGATAGGGACTCACCTGAGCTCTCCAAATACCTTTAAAAAATTAAACAAATTCTAGAGCAGTAGAACCCCCAAAAAGAGGGAGTGAAACAAATTTCCAACACAAGACAACTTGAAAAATCATCAGGAAAGGTCTATTGCACCAGGGGGAGAGAAAAGTATAGTCGACCAGGCCCCAGAAAAGCCAGAGCAGGACGGGGACAACTGAATCTCTGGCAGCAGTGGCAGTTTCCAGACCTCTCAGCCCACAGACACCAAAGGCAACTTAGAAGGTCAGCAGGAAAAGTCTGTTGCCCCGGGTGAGAATGGAACACAGCTCACTGCAGGTTGTACCAGCACAGCAAACTAGGAGCTGGCCTTGGCAGTGACTGAATCAGGAGCAACAGTAACAGTGACTGCTTTCAGAGCTCTGCACCCACAGATGGTAAGGGGATCTAACAAATGGTCGGAAGAAGATTACAGGTGTCTTTTTGTTGGCACTGAGGCATGATTCTGCTGCACAATCCCCCTGAAACTTGAGACAGTGGGCCCTCCACACTGGAAGCAGAGTTCTACTTTAACAAAGAGTTAAAAATCAACTAATAAGCTAGGAAAATGAGGAGACAACAGAAAAAGCTCTGACTGTTAAAAGTTACTATGGAGACAAGAAAGATCAAAATATACGCTCAGAAGAAGAAAACGAAAGTCAAAGTTCCTACAACGAAAGTCTCCAAGAAAAATATGAATTGGTCTCCCGTCATGGAAGAGCTCAAAAAGGATTTTGGAAATCAAGTAAGAGAGATAGAGGAAAAATTGGAAGAGAAATGAGTGATACAAGAAACTCATGAAAAATGAGTCAACAGTTTGATAAAGGAGACACACAAAAAATACTGAAGAAAATAACACTTAAAAAAAGACTAATATCAATAATAAGGAGAAAACTGTCTTAAAAGGAGAATTGGCCAAATGGAAAAGGAGGTCCAAAAATTCATTGAAGAAAATAATTCCTTAAAAATTAAAATGGAGCAAATGGAAGTTAATGACTTTATTAGAAATCAAGAAATTATAAAACAAAACCAAAAGAATGAAAAAATAGAAGACAATGTGACATATCTCATTGAAAAAACAACTGACCTGGAAAATAGATCCAGGCAGAATTCAGAAAAACCTGGAAAGACTTATATGAACTGATGCTGAGAGAAGTGAGCAGAACCAGAAGAACATTATATATAGTAATAGCCACAGCGTGCAACGACTCACCTTGATGGACTTAGTTAGCTCTTCTCAGCAATGCAAGACATTGCAAAACAACTCCAAAAGACTCAAGAAGGAAAATGCCATCCACATCCAAAGAAAGAACAATGGAGTCGAATGAAGACTGAAGCATACTATTTTCATTTTTTTGTTTTTTCTTTCTTGTGGCTTTTCCCTTTTGTTCTGATCCTTCCTTTACAGTATTACTAATGTGGAAATATGTTTAACACAATTATACATGTATAAAATATCAGATTGCTTATTGTCTTGTAGGGGAGGAGAGTAGAGAGAGAAAGAGAAAAATTTGGAACTAAAATTTTACCTAAATGAGTGTTGAAAACTATCTTTACATATAATTGGAAAAAAATTAAATACTATTAAGCACAAAAAAAAATAAGAAAAGAAAAAAAGGGACTCAATGCAGATCTAAGCATATTTTTTCATTTCTTTTTTTGCAGTTTTTTCCTTTGATCTATTCTTTCACAACTATGACTAATATGGAAATATGTTTACATTATAGGACATGTATAACCTATGTCAAATTGCCTACCATTTTCAGAAGAAGGAAGAGGAGGGAAAAAAATGTATAACTCAAAATCTTGTAAAAATGAATGTTAAAAATTGTCTTGACATAATTGAAGGAAAAAACACAATAAAAATTATTATTCTCCCTTCCTTCTCAATCTTGAATATACATATGTTCATATCTGTGATCTCATCTGTTAGATTATAAACTCCTTGAAAGCAGAAACAGTTTTTGTTTTTTCTTTATGTCCTCAATACATAATACAATGCTTCCAAACAGTAAGTGCTTAACACATTTTTGTTGACAGATTGATTATTTAGTACCTACTGTGCAATAGATTTTGAGGCTTGGGGGAAGGCCTGTGAAAAAATATAGAGACAGGAGACAGAATGTCAGAAAGTCACAGAAAGTACCATGGCAAGCTTAGAACTCCTGTCCTTGACTCAGAGGACTCAGGTCCAATTTTTTTTCCACCTACCCAACAAATGATCATCCAGACTTTGTCTGAATACTTCTAGAACCAACTTCTTCCTGGTGACATTTTTTTCCTGGTAACATTCCACATTTGAATAGCTCTGGTAGAAGATTTTTCCTTCTATCACCCCCTAAGCTTTCTCTTCTCCAATATTCATGACAACAAATTGCTGTTCTCCAGAGTCTCCCTTCCCATATGACAAAAGAAACATTAAACAATGAAAGCATACCTGGATTTTTCTAAGTATTTTAATGGGTCTACATAGGTTACTACATGAGTAGTCCAAAGCTCTAGTGTCTTCTGGACACAAGGCATCTTTAACCAAGCCATATGCTTTCCTCAGTGTTAAACAGTATCAGCTATCCTCTGTACCCCTCTAAATGTCACTTAATGATCACTGAAGGTGCCCTGCCTTTGTGGTTACTGTAGTTGTTGTTGGTACAGACTGGTACTGTGATTTCATTGGTACAGAGAACTACTGATAAGGAAACTTCCTTTACAAATGCAGACATGCACTTCTCTGCAGCATGGAAGGAAGGAAAGAAGGATTATTAACCCCATTTTACATTTGAAGAAAATGAGGCAGACAGAGGCTAAGCAGTTTAACAGTAAGTGTCTGAAGCCAGATTTCAACTGCTCTTCCTGACTTCAGGCCCACTGTGGCCCCTAGCTGTCTCTAACTTGGAATCTTAGAAAGTTGCCTGGATAAGGTAAATGTCTTGTCCAAGGTCACACAAGTAAGATGTGTCAGAGGCAGAAATTTAATCCAAGTCTTCTGAATTTCCAGGTTAACTTTCTTTCTTCTTTTAAAATATATATAATATATAATTTATTTATTTTTCAGTTCTCAACATTCACTTCCACAAGAATTTGAATTCAAAATTTTCTCCCCATCTTTTCACACCCCTCACCTCAGGACAGCATGCACCCCATCTATCCCTTCCTCCAGTCTATCGTCCCTTCCATTTACATCCTTCTTCCATCTCCCCCACTATTTTCCTGTAGGGAAAAAATAGATTTCTATACTGCATTGCCTTAATTTCCTACTACATAGCTTAATCTCAAGTTGCATGCGAAAACAATTTTTAACATTCATTCTTAAAACTTTGAGTTCCATATTCTCTCCCTCCCTTCCCATCCACCTTCATTGAGGAAACAAGCAATTCAATTTAGGTCATACATGTGTAACAATGCAAACCACTTCCATAATAGTTCTGTTGTAAAAGACTAACCACATTTCCCTCTGTCCTAGCCTGCCCTTCATTTATTCCATTGACCTGTCCTTGACCTGTCCTCCCACAATAGTGTTTGTTTCTGATTATAACTTTCCCCAGTTTGTTGTCCCTTCCATTATATTCCCTTTCCTATCCCTTTCCCCCTTGCCTTCTTACAGGGTAAAATAGATTTCCATATCCAATGGAGTGTGTTATTCCCTCCTTATGCCAAATCCCATGAGAGTAAGGCTCAATTATTTCCTTTCATCTCCTTCCTCTTCCTCTTCATTGTAAAAGTTCTTTCTTCCCTCTTTCATGTGAGATGATTTGCTGCATTCTACCTTTTCCTTTCTCTTACTCCTAGTACATTTCAATCAACAGTAAATTTTATATTTTTTTAGGTATTCTCTCTTCAAACTCAGCTCACCCTATGCCCTCTATCTATAGATATCTAGATATCTATACATACATACACACATATACACATGTACATATACATACCTACACATATATAATATATACATACACACCTACATATATATTCCCTCTAAATATCGTAATACTGGAAAAGATTTTATGAGTTAAAAATACCCTCTTTCCATGTAAGAATGTAAACAGTTCAACTTTAATGAATTCCTTGAGGCTTCTCTTTCCTGTTTACCTTATCGTGTTTCTCTTGATTCTTATATTTGAAAGTCAAATTTTCTACTCAGGTCTGGTCTTTTCAACAACAGTCCTTGGAAGTCCTCTAATTCATTGAAATTCCATTTTTTCCCTTGAAGCATTATACTCAGTTTTGCTAAGTAGGTGACTCTCAATTGTAATTCTAGCTCCTTTGACCTCTCGAAAATTATATTCCAAGCCCTTTAATACCTTAGTGTAGAAGCTGCTAAATTCCGTGTTATCCTGATTGTATTTCCACAATACTTGAATTGTTTATTTTTGTCTGCTTGTAATATTTTGTCTTTGACCTGGGAATTCTGGAATTTTGCTACAACATTCCTAGGAGTTTTCCATTTGATATCTCTTTCAGGAGATGATCAGTGAATTCTTTCTTCTTCTATTTTACCCTCTGAGTCTAAAATAACAGAGCAGTTTTCCTTGATAATTTCGTGGAAGATGATGTCTATGCTTTTTTTTATTACCATGGTTATCAGATAGTCCCATAATTTTTAAATTATCTCTTCTGGATCTATTTTCCAGGTCAGTTGTTTTTCCGGTGAGATATTTCACATTGTCTTCTATTTTTTCATTCTTTTGATTTTGTTTTAAAATTTCTTGGTTTCTCATAGAGTTGTTATCTTCCATCTCCTCCATTCTAATCTTTAAAGAACTATTATTCTTCAGTGAGCTTTTGAATCTTCTTTTTTATTTGGCCAACTCTGAATTTTAAAGCATTCTTTTCATTGGCTTTTTGGACCTCTTTTGTCATTTAGGATAATCTATTTTTAAAGGTGTTATTTTCTTCAACATTTTTTTGGGTCTCCTTTAGCAAGCTATTGACTCACTTTTCATGATTTTCTTGCATTGCTCTCATTTCTCTTCCCAATTTTTCCTCCACCTTCCTTACTTGATTTTAAAAATTCCTTTTGAGCTCTTCCATGCCCTGAGATCACAGCATTTTTTTTTGGAGGTTTTAGATGCAGAAGCCTTGACTTTTATGTCTTCCTGTATGCTGTGTTCTTCTTCAATTGAAAGGATGGAAGAAAATACTTTTACACTATGAAAATAACCCTCAATAGTTCTTACTTTCTTCCCTTTTTTGGGCATTTTACCAGCCAGTTACTTGACTTTTGAGTCCTTTGTCAAGTGGAGGGTGTACTCTAGGGACCTGTAAGTTCTCAGGTTCATAATCAAGGGACAGGGGTTTACTCCTCTCCTGGCTTGCACTCTGATCTGTGAGCAACCACAAGTACTCTTTTCTGCCCAGGATCTGTGAGTAGGATTCCTTCCCCACAGTCACCACCAGCTCCACCACACCAGTGATCTTCCTCACCGCAGGACTGCCACTCAGGACTGAGACCAAGCTTAGCTGCTAGATTCTCCCAGAGTCTTTTGTCTGAGGGCTCCAAAACTGGATGCTGCTGCAGCAGTGGCTGTTGCTGCACTGAAGCCATGTCTGGGGCCCATTATGCTCCCTTCTCACCCAGATGGAAGAGTTTTCTTATTGACTTTTGAAGTTGTCTTTGGCATTTGTGGGTTGAGGAATCTGGGAACTGCAGCTACTACCCATGATTCCATACCCTGAAGCCTGTTCCAGTCCTGTCCCTGCCATGGTGCTTGGCCCACGCTGGGTTGTACTCCATTCTGAGCCCAGTGCAATAGACCTTTCCTGTCAGCCTTCTAAGCTGTCTTGGGCTGGAAATCTCTTTCACTGTTATTTTGTGACTCCTGCTGCTCTAGAATTTATTTAGAGTCATTTTTCACTGGTATTTTATGGGCTATGGGAGGAGAGCTAGAGCATGTTGTCCTTCTACTCCACCATTGTGGCTCCATCCCCAAGGTTTTAGATGTAGAAACATTGACTGGGTGACAGGTAGACCCCAAAGATGAATGAGGAGCACTGCAAGCCTTCACACCAGAGGTGTTCATCCTCCTTGAACAACCCATATACCCAGTAAGATTATTACAAATATCATTGAGGAATTTTCAATGAATATCTTTGGATTTGAGGCAATCTCATCCTACTCATCCACAAACCTTAGCCAGTTTGACCACTCAGTCAGTCACCATGTCATACGTAGCATATATGTTAGCCATGTGTTATTTAGTGATACTGGTAACATATTCATAGCATGTTAAGGTTTTCAAAGCCCTTTACACATATTATCTCAAGATTTCACAATCCAGGCAAGTAGTTTATATCATCATCTCCATTTTGTAGATGAGAAAACAAAGACTTACCCATAATCACACAGCTAGTGTCTGAGACTCCAAGTCAGATGATAAAGCATTCCCTATTTTGCCAAATCATATGAAAAATATTAATCCAGTTCTACAGTTAGAGGAATTATAAGAACAGCTGAACTTAAATGGGCCATTGACTGTCCTATTTTAGCTATCAATTTTACTGGATGTTCTACCTCACACGGGTAGGACCCATGAGAACATTTTTTGAAAGAGAGAATTTCCATTTAAATCTTCTGAGGGTCTAAAAAGTCAATTTTACTTATTTTCTTTGTTCCACATAATTGTCTTGACTGCAGGAAAAGGCAAATTTCCCTGATGTAAAAGTCAGAGCTGGTAGGGAAGGGGGTATTTTCTGACATTTTTTTTGCTGAGGGACAAAACTCTGCAGATTTTTAAAAATTTCTTTTGGTTTTCAAAAGCAGTGGCTATAGTGGATGGCATCTGAATGTTGGGATGTGCACCCTGGGAATCATAATGGAAAGAGAGTATAAGAACTTTTTTCATCATTTTATTCAGTAAAAGGAGAATAACAATCTTTTCAAAAATAATAAAATAAAGAGCCGAGGAAAGAAATACTCCAGAAGTCTCCATGCACCCTAGGGTGAACTCAGCAATGTGAATCAGGCTGTGATTAAGAGGGCAACAAGTGTGGGTGGTGGAGAAACATTGGAATGCACACAAAGGCAGCAATAACTGGTTTCTAATATCACCATTCATCAAAAGCTAAACAGCATGTCAAGGAGGAGAAAGAAAAAGTGGAACAATATGCAACAAAATGTATGTCCAAAGTGAAATGAGCCCACTGAGGGTTGAGAGGGCAGTGAGGAAAGAGAAAAGCCCTGAGCAAAATGGAAATCAAAACTCCTAGGGGGAATGGTGACTAATCATGGGTCATTCTGTCTAGACCCAGTTAATTCAATATGGAATTATGGTGGTGAAAGAGATATTTAAGCCTGTTTCTCAAGACCACAAGGGTTGTTCAAAAAAACAAGTTATAAGGGAAGTTATCAACACATTATATAGAACACAGTATTTGTGACTCAGTCTACCCTTGGTTAAAAATCGCTTGTTTTCTCCACATGTCTCCAGATAAAAAGCATGACTCAATCTTTCAACATGAAAAAAATTTTGCAGCACAAATTCACCATCAACTTGATGACATTTGGGAAGGGATTGTTTTCAGTCAACAAAGCATATCATTGCAGTCCTGATTCTGTTTTGAAGTAGATCCTATGCTTTACTTGACTAGCAAGATTTTTAATCTGTTAGAACATGAAATCCAAACTTCTCAACCTGACATTTCAGACGCTTCACAAGGTGGCCCCAATTTATATTTCCATCAATCTGGCTAGCTATCACCTAATAACTATCATATAGTCCCCATGTTTCACAGATATTCCCCCATTTTTTATTGGTTCTGTGTCATTGCTCATGCAGTTATCTGTGTCCCCTCACATTCTATTTGTTGAAGTCCTACTCAAAGTAGTACTTCAAAGTGCATCTCCTCAAGTCAGAAGCAGAGAACTGGAGGCAATCTCAGTGACAATCTGGTCCAACTCATTCTTGAACAGAGTATTCTTTTGCAACAGTCCCCAAAATTAGTCATCCAACCTTTGTATAAAATGAGGGGGAAATCCTCTACTCATTACCCCCAGTTAGGACATTCCACTTTTGGGTGGTTCTAAAGGTTAGGAAGCTTTATTTATGTAATGGAAGAATTGGCCAATGAGGGCTTGGTCTTTATGGCATATTCATATTCATCCTTTCTGGTAGGTCATACAGAGCCTGCATAATATTCTCTAACTGCTTCTGATCCAGCATGTAGAGGTTTGTTGAGACTTCTTCCAACCATGAATGATTGAGGGGATAATGTTGTAGGCTGAAAGAGTTTTCTGGTTGACTGAGGAACCAAAAGGACTGACATAGAAGAGGCTGAGCTAGGACTGTGTGCCTACAAAAAAAAGATTGGAGTAGAAGGTCTCTCCTCTTTTCTGGAGGTTTTTGGGTGAGAGAGATTGTAGTGAGTCACCAAGTGGGTAAAAGACAGCAAATTCTGTCTCCTATCCAGCTTCTAAGAGTCCAAGAATGCTTAGTGTCTCTGCTTCTTTTGAAACTTTTGTGTTTATTCTTCTCTAATCATTGGGGCTGTTGTTTGTCCTTCATTCTCCAAGAGGACCACAACACCAGGAAGGTGATGTCATGACTTGCAAGTGAATTGGATTTAGGTGAGGTTGGGCTGTGCAAAGCCTCCAGTCTCACTCTCTCTTCCACAGCCATCTGAGTCTCGTGGCAAGATATAGATCAGCACAATTGGAGATGACGCTGGATGCAGTGGGAGACCCTGGCCTTTTTAAACTAGGTCTTTCCCAGATCTCAGTTTGTGTGAGGGAACTCTCCATTCAATGATATTGCTAGAACAGTCAGGAAGACTCATCTTTCCAAGTTCAAATCTTTCCTCAGACAATTACCAATTACTAACTGTGTGACCTTGAGCAATTCAGTTAATCCTGTTGCCTCAGTTTCCTCATCTATAAAATGAGCTGGAGAAGGAAATGGAAAACTCCAGTATCTTTGCCAAGAATAGCCCAAATGGAGGAGTCACAAAGAGTTGGACAGGACTAAAAAGATTCAACAAATTACAAAATCATTTGTGGCTAATGTGGCAGAAAAGAATAAGGGCTGTGGGAGAAGGGTATTTAACATCTGTTAATAGAAGACTTTCCAAACCTTCTATAACCTGATCATTAGTGAATCTGCTAGTGAATTAGAATATCTGAAGATATAATTGACCAGATTATGACCTTCTGAGCTTCTAAAGGTAGAAAGAGACAGCAAACATCCCCTCAGTACCAGGGGCAGAAATGGTGAGAAAGTAGGAGTTAGAAGTAGCAGGATTACTAAGGAGTAATCAATTTCACCCAAACCAGCCATGAACTGACCCATCAGCTAAGACATTAAGTCCTACAAGGAGACTGGTCATCGAAGCAAGAGAGAAACTTGCCTATAAATAATTCCACACCCAGAGACAAACTTTTGGGGAGCTCCAAGAAGGGAGAAAAGACTCCTAGGATTAGGAACTGTGAAGTAGCCCTTGGGTCCATGTGTTTGCTACTTATGAGCCTCAATACCTTTATTTTAAGTTTTAACCCATTGCTCCTCCCCATCCCTCACCAGGGACCATTTGAATAAAAGGAAGAATGTATCCCAGCTTGGAGGATTTTTTGTTATACTTACTCAACATATTTTGTTTTGCAAAAACTAATTGAAGTCAACAGTTTGATTGGTATTAGGGGAGCACACCGGATGGATTCATGAGCATTAGTAAAAAAGTCAAGCTTTTCAGAGTTACCCCTAAAATCCTAAGGGGAGGATTATTTAGTCACTCTCTGGGAATGCAACCTGGCATTGTCAGAGGAATTGACGCTACATTTATATTGAACCTGTATCTTTTCCTACCTTGCAATTTCAAATATGTGGCTTCTATTCCTGCCCTGGCAAAATAACTGTAATCCCTTGATAACACTTGAAGTATTTGAAGATTGCTATCTTTAAAGATAAGCAAAGAATGCAGCTCTTTCTCTTCTCCCAGCTAAACATTCCTAGTTTCTTCAGTTGATCCACATACAGCACAGTCTTAGGTCTCCTCACCATTGTGATCTCACTTCTCTAGGTAAATTTCAGACTGTCAACATTTTTCCTAAAATAAGGTATTCAGAACAAAACATAGTTCTACATCTATGGCCCAATAGGGGTAAAGAATATGACTATCACATTGCTTCCTCTAAAACTATATATGTATTAATGGTGCCTGAGATCTTGTTAACTTGGTGAGTTTCCATGTTATACTCAACTCATATTGATTTTATGGACCACAAAAACCTCTAAAGCTTTTATTTTTAAAGAAATATGATAACTTTGGGGCATACGATTTTTTCTTTTTTCTTTTATTTTTATTTTCAGTTCCAAATTCTCTCCCTTTCTCTATAAGCTTCCTCATCCATAGAGAAGGCAAGAAATACAATACCTGTTATACATATGAAGTTAGGCAAAACATATTTCCATATTAGTCATATTCCAGCAGAAAAAAAGCTAGTAAAATAAAGGAAGAGAAAAAATATATGCTTCAATCTACCGACTCCATCAATTCTCCATCTAGAAATGGATAATATTTTTCATCATGAAAGTACTTTGGAATCATGGTAGATCCTTATATTGATCAGAGTTACAAGGTCTCTTTCACAATTGATTATCGTTAAAATATTGTTATTACTGTATACATTGTTCTGGTTCTCACTTCACTTTGCATCAGTTCATTTAAGTCTTTCCAGGTTTTTCTGAAATTATCCCTTTTGTCATTTCTTATAGCACAATAGCATTCTATCACATTCATATATGATAATTAGTTTGGTCCTTCCCCAATTGATAGGCATCCCCTTCATTTTCATTTCTTTGCCACCACAGCCCCCCCAAAAAGCTGTTAAATTTTTGTAATGGTCCTTTTCCTCTTTCTTTGATCTCTTTGGTGTATAGACCTATTAGTGTTCTTGTCAGGTCAAAGGTAAGAATATTTTATAACTTTGTTTTTTCAATAAGAATTATTGTCAGACTTTTCCCATTCTCTACTTTTTCCATTTTTTAGAATAACTAAACCTTCATATTTGTCCCAATTTCAAGTGAAATCTCCTCCATGCAGCTTCTCTTATTCTCTTAGGTCAAATGTAGCTTTTTTCCAATCCTCTGGTGAACTCTTATGACATTTCTCACTTATATGCTAGATATTCTATTTTTTTCTTATTTCTCTCCACATTCCCTATAGACTATCAATTCCTAAAGGACAAAAGGAGAAAAATCGCTCTCACTTAACTCTTTGTTTCTCCTAGTACAATTTCTTGTAAGGGTCGATTCATTGAATCAAATAATGTAAAGACAGGAAAATGTAATCATTGTCATGTAATAATAAAAATTTCCTAAAAACAATTTGTAAATTTAACTTTTCAACAACCCTCCCAGTTGAAGGTCAGAGTTAATGAGAGTAGTTCTGACTAATGTCCAGAAAATGGATTGCCATAAATATGATAACGTCATTTGATCAGATGCTTGCCATGAATCTTCATGTCTAAGAGGGACCAGACACTGAAGGTTTATCCACACACGGTAAAATACTGACTTGGGAAATCAAGGGAAGGGACTCATGTCTTTTTCTAGGAATTTCCCCTGTTGCCCACAGTTCTTGCTACAAAAGTTTTCAGCTAGTTAGCTAGATAGCCTTTGTACAGTAGTGTCAGGCTTGCAAAGCACTCTACATGGAGTGGAGGGCTGGGGAGATGTATTAGGAATGGTGGTAACGGTTCTTCTGAGCAGCCTCAGTGGTGGAGGCTTTGATTATCAGGAAGAATCAGAAGATTTAAAATGGGAGGTGACCTTAAAGACTGTCTTTTCCACTGTCCTAGCTGACAGATAAACACCAGGAGCACCAGAGACTTTCAAAACACTGGTTGAATTGGAGCAGGGAAATCTACAAAATTAGGGGATTTGGACCAAATGATCTCTAAGAATCCTTCCAGCTCTGAATCTACGATCCTGACTTTTCTGAAGGTGGATCTGTTGTTGAAGTCACTGAGATTATAATGCCGGTGTTCTCCTAGAGCTGCAGAGCCAGCCTTGGGTAGCTAATAAAACAAAACATTAGCTCCAGAAATCAGATTAGCTGCCTTTCATGTCACTAGTTTGACATGCAAAAAACCTCTGAATTTCTTTTCTAGCAGTGATGAGAGGTCTGGGCTTAGCAATCCATACTCTTGTTGACTCACTGAGCCCCTCTCCTTCATTTAAAAAAGAGCCCAAACTTGTATTTTTTGTGTTTTACATTTTCTAAAGTGTTTTTAGGGGCAACTAAGTGGCCCAGTGAAAAGATTACTGAGTTTAGAGTCAGGAGAACCTGAGTTCAAATCCAGATTCAGACATTTTCTAGCTTATGGGACCCTAGGCAAGTCACTGAACCCTGTGTGCCTCAGTGTCTTATCCATAAAGGGAGTTGAAGGAAATGGCAAATTCTTCAGTGTCTGTGCCAAGAAAGTCCCAGAAAGGGTATTGAAGAGTCAGACAAAACTGACCAACAACAAAGAGTTTTCATATCCATAATCTTAATTGATTCTCCCAAAATTCTTGGGAGGTAAGGGATACAAATGTGATGATCCCCATTTTACAGAGGAGAAAATTAAGCCTCCCAGAGGTAAAGCACTTTGTCCCATATCACAGAGCTAGTCACGTAGTGAAGCAGGGCTCAAACTCAGACCCACTTACTCCAAGTCCTGAGTAGAAGATCTCGCCTGCCAGGCCACTACATGTGGTAAGTTACAACACTCCAGAGTGGGACCAAACCAGATTAAAATGCAACTGGGTAATATTTGACGAAATAAAAAACACTACATTGGTTATTGTTGTTTGATAGTTTCTGTTATATCTGACTCTTCATGACCCCATTTGGGGTTTTCTTGGCAAAGGTACTGGAATGGTTTGGCATTTTCTTCTGCAGCTCATTTTACAGATGAAGAAACTGAGGCAAACAGGGTTAAGTGACTTGCTTAGGTTCACACAGCTAGTAAGTGTCTGAGACCAGATTTGAATTCAGGACGATTTTTCCTGACTCCAGGCTTGGCACTCTATTCACTGGGCCACCTAGCTACCCATAATACAATATAGATCATGCTAATTTGTGGTTTTCTAAGCATGTGTCCAACAGGAATTCATTTCTATTTGAGTTAGACCCAGCAGCTCTGGACACTACACAATTGATGGTTTAGACCAGGAGTACGGGTATGAAAGACATCAAACTTAACTGGACAATAAAGGGATCAGTGTTTTCCCGGTCTGTGCTGTCCTGACTCTAGCAGACACGTCTAGTTTGCCCAGTGGGTAAAGAGCAAGAGCTGGAATCAGGAAGACCTGAGTTAGATATGTGATCTTGGGCAAGGCACTTAGCCTTTCTCAGCCTCAAGGGATAAATATAGCACTCCACTGGGTCGTGGAAATCAAAATCAGATAATATATGAGAAGCATTTTGCCAACTTTCAAGCACTGAATGCCATCCTCACCACATTCTATCTAAGAGACTATGTGGCCCTGGGCAATCTCAGCCCTCCTCGGGTCAGTTTCCTTATCTGTAAAGTGAAGGGCCTGAACTAATTTATCCTCTGAAGTCCCTTCCAGCTCTAAATCTCTAATTCTATGCCCCTTGATCACGCCATGAACAAATCAACATATAGCTGAACCATTCATTGGGCAACTTGTTTGGACATGGATATTGGAGAAGACTTTATTTTTATAGTGCAGGTGGTCACCTTAGAAATACCAGATGAAATCATTCTTCTTGAAAAGGCCACCTAGCCCACTGGGTCCTTTAGTTCTTTATAAAGTTCTCAACATCAAAGATTCTGACCAACTTCTAGAAAGAACACATAGTGTAATAGGTGAATGTCTGCTCTGCATTCCTGCCGTCGTGTTCCTCTTTTTGTGAATCTGCTGTCATGGAGGAAATATTTCCTTGTGTTTTCTCCAAATAGCTCCCAAATTAGCCATTTCTCCAGATTTTGTATGATATGTTATTAAAGTAATCTCCTGAGTGATTACAGAAATTATTCAGATAAAACTGATAATACTTAATGGGTATGTTACTTAGCAACTAGCGAACGTCAAAGCTCTTAAAAAATAAAAGAGATAAAAGTAAAGGAAACTCACTTTAAAAAAAATCAGTTTAAAAACGTTCCTTTAGGGAATCACAAAATGTTTATGATCGATAGGTTAATAGTAGTAACAAGCATTTTAATTATTTTGATATTATTCTATAATCTGTAGATGATAACGATAAATCACTATTTAAAATCCAAAATATCACCCAAAGCAAATAAACATATACCTGGTATTTTATATTTCAGGTAGCGAGGTAGCACAGAATACGTTCTGGACTTGAAATCAGAAAGACCTGAGTTCAGATCTAGCTTCAGACACTTACGGCTTATGAGGATCTTAGCAAGTCATTTAACCCTTGTCTACCTCAGTTTCCCCATCTGTAAAACAAGAACAATAATAGCAGTGAGGATCAAATTGGCAAAGTGATTTCCAAACCTTAATCTGTCACAAAAATATCGGCTCTCTTTATTACGTGGCAGCCCCTGTCCGTAGAACCCTGCAACCATTGATTGCTAGCTCTATTGCTGAACCCCAGTCATGCAACCTCCTACCCATCCAGCCAACATCTGTGCTTCTTCATCTTCACCTCTTCCTGTTTCCCCTTTAAATTCTATCTATTGTGTGCTCTGCTGGTGGTATTTAACTGTACTGTATTTTGGCTTTCAATATGTTTTTAAAGCGATTTATTCAGAAGACAATTGGCTATGAGAGCTCCCACTTAGAATGGCAGAGAATTAAAACTCTTAATGGAAAGAGAAATTTTTCACTGACATAAAGAGAATGTGATATCTGTGTTTTGCCAGTGCCATGGATATATGTGTGAATGTGATCACAGGCTCAAAGTCCATTTGCATAAGATTCTCCTCATTAGCGGAGACTGATTACTCCAGACTTGCATAAGGCACAAAGCAGTCAAGAGCTGAGGAGAAGAGAGAGCGTGATCTTCTGACTTCTACATTTGAGAGAAGACACATGGTTCCAGATTCTCTTCAAGTAATGGTCTTTGAAAAGAGAAAGACTCTGGGAAGCAGTTAACATCTCTAACCCCAACTTATCACATGAAAGACTTTTGAAAATTCCTCATTGGATAAGATCTAAGACTCTTTTTCTTTTTCTCTTTTCTGCTTCTTCTCCTCCTACTTCTCCTTCTTTTCTTCTTTTTCTTCTTCTCCCTGATATATCCTTCTCCTAGTAAAAGAGTTCAATCACTTTGTATAGTCTGTTATTTTCTCATTTGTATACTGTATCTGATTTATATTTGCTATACAACATAATACAAAACAATAAACATTTATTTAATGTCTACTATGAATGCCAAACACTATACTAAGTGCTGGAAATATAAATGTAAAAAAGAAGCACAGTCTGTCCTCAAGGAGCTTATAATCTAATCACAGCACACAAAAAGAAACTTGAAAAACCAAGAGTATTACTAGCATGGGACATGCTGATGGTGGAGTCAAATCCAAGGAGTAAATCTAGTGAAGAGTTTGTTCGGCTTCTGAGTCCTCTTTAAATGAAAACTTTCTGGAGGTTTTTACTTCACTACCCAGCCCTCCAAACAGAGGGATAGAGGCTACCAAGGGCACTGATGAAGTAAAACGCCAAAGCTGACAGAACTTCATTAATGACAAGTTTAGGGTAGAGGGGAATGACAATGGTAGAGCTGAGTCCAAGGAATTGGTGGGAAATGAAGCTATCACATTGTACCAATGAATTCATTTGTCACTGGCTAGGAGAGACCTTTGTGCAACTAGCATTTGGTGGCAAGGGAACCAAGCTTTAGATATATATTTTTGGGGGTACTCCTTCCTCACTAAGGGGGAGTAATCAGGAACTAAGCTTGAATCTAAAAATTATTTCCCATACATTAGCAATATTTGGGGGGAGGCGGGGGGCAGGCAAATAAAATTCTAGCCTGGTAGTGTTCCTCTAAGGAAAGCAGAGAGGCCAACCTCTGGTACCAATCTCTTCCCTTCTTGACAGGAATCAGTCTCTCTTAATGAAGGGTAGGTGGAAAAGATCCTAGAGATTCTATCCATGTCTCTGAGCCACATCTAGACAAACCCACATGGATACACATAACCTACATGAGTGACACACACACACCACACCTTACATAAATAGTACCGATTGGCCCCCTTCTCATAAAAGAAGTAAAAAAAAAAAAAAAAACTGGAAGAAAACTTCTCTGGTCTCCAGATTATCAGGAAAGTTGAAATGTTTCCCGGGGAGAATAGAAGTGATTCCATGCAAAAAAAAAAAAGGTACCTGAGGAGAAAAGTCTTTATCTAATACAGAAATGTAGAGGATGGGAAGAACCACTGAACAGTTGGTGCTGAGTAAAAGGTATAAAGAGCAGTTAGGCAGAGCAGTGGGTAGGGTACCAAGTGTGGATTCAGAAAGATTCATCTTCCCAAATTCAAATCTGGCCTCAGTAACTTGATATCCATCTGACCCTGGGCCACACTTAATGCTATTTCCCTCAGTTTTCTCATCTGTAAAATGAGCTTGAAAAGGAAATGGCAAACCACTCCAGGATCTTTGCCAGGAAAATCCCAAAAGGGGTCATTAAGAGTTGGACATGACTGAAACGACTAAACAACAACAAAAGAGGTTTATTAAGTTTATTAAGGTTTATTAAGTTCTTCCCATGGTGGGAAAGGAAGGAAGAGAACATAACCAACCAGGGAAGAAGCAATTTCTGACATTCCAAAGAATGATGATGTGAGGGTCAGAGGAAGAGGAGGGTATAGTGGTCAGTATCTCCCCTGCTGGGCACCTACTGGGAACCTGATGTTAAAAATAGAGAGAGGTCTTCTGCGTCTATAGAATACATCTCTGAGACAAAAGAGAAAAATCCCTGAGGCTAGTCAAATTTGGCAACTTCTACCAACTTCTGATGAGTCACATGACAACAAATGATATTGCCAGGAGGAACCTAAAAAGCATTGCAGCAAGGGATTATGAAATTCTTTGGGGGAAAAAAAAAATAACAATCCCTTAAGGGCCAGATGGCGTTTTCATCACTGCTTCAGATCAAAGGTGGGAGTCTCAGAAGAAAAAGGTGGATTCAGGAAGTGAATAGCTGGCTGAGAAAATGTTCTTGGAGAACAGCGTTGGGATTTCTGCACCATGCCTGAAAATGACCTACGACCTAACAAGAACTGGTAGAAAATAGATTCATCAAGAGCCTTATATAGCTGATTAAAAGTAATTTAAAATGAAAACAGAGGAGAAAGAAGGAAATTTTTTATGTACATGGGTCAGCTAGATCCCAAGGAATGGAGCTGATGAATAAGAGCTATAATTTATTTAGTGCTTAAGGTTTGCAAAGTTCTTTAGACTATGATACAGAAAGAACACTAGCAGAGAATCCTACTTTGAAGTTTGAGATTTGTTAGCAGTTTTTGTGTTTGCCCTGGATTTCATAATCTGTAGCTTTCTAGGTTCCTTTGGCCGTCATTTGTTCCTACATGAATCATCAGACAGAAATTACTCAAACTTTTTTTCTCACAGGAGACAATATACAAGAAGAGAAAACGCAATCATTTTTCTACTCCAAAGTATATGGTGTTGATAACAAAGAAACCAAGGGATTCTAATGCAAAGGGACAAATTCAACTTCCTAAATATCACTGAGATTTGTACTCATGACTAGAAAATCTAAAGAAGTAAATAATTTATCCAAAAGGAACAAGATAAGATGGTGGGGCAGGGAGGGGAGGAAGGAGTATGGTGTAGTAGGAAGGAAATAAATATTTATTCAGAGCCTACTATGTGCCATATACTATGCTAAGTGCTTTACAAATACTGTCTCATTTGATCAATAATCCTTTGAGGTAGGTGTTAGTATTATCCTCATTTTACAGTTGAGGAAACTGAGGCAAACAGAGGTTAAATGATTTCTCAAGGGTCACATGGCTAGTAAGTGTCTGAGCCTGGATTTGAATTTAAATCTTCCTGACTTCTGGTCTAGCACCCTATCCACTGCCATATTATACATACATACAAATACAAATCATATATATCTGTGTATACGCTTGTGTATGTGTATGTATGTGTACATACATTTTTCTGTATGTATATGTGTATTTTATATCATATCATATCATTAGCTAGGTAATGCAGTGAAGAGAGTGCCTGACCTAGTCCTGACGCAGATTGATAGGAGGGTCTTACACAAAGGTAGGGACATGGCAGTTTGGTGACTCAGTGGACAGTGGTGGGTCTGTAGTCAGAAGGACTCATCTTTCTGAGTTTAAAACTAGCCTTAGACATTTACTAACTGTGTGACCCTGGACAAGAAAAAAACTCCATTTTCCTTGTCTCCTCATCTATAAAATGAATTGGAGAAGGAAATGGTAAACCACTCTAGTATCTTAGCCAAGAAAACCCCAAATAGGATCACCATGAGTCAGACATAACTGAAAACTCAACAATAACTTATTACCATTATTATGTTATATCATTTCATATCTTGACAAGATATATTTATTGTATTTTAAAGATATGCTCATGTGATGAAATACAAGGAGCTAAAAAGTGAAGGCATGGGAGAGAACATTTTGGGAAAGAACAGCTCAAGATGAAACCAAAGCAGACAAGAGAGTGTCATAGAAGGGGAGGATGCCTCAGCACACCTAAACAGAAGCAAAAAATAGACAAAGATCATGCATGCCGCATGACAGCACGATCCATGATGGAGAATTTGAAATACCTAGATGTTTGCTGGAGGCTTCTCACTGTAACAATAGTAATATTTATTGTGTTATATGTATTTCATATATAATATATGTATTATATAATGTACAGTATATAATGCATACTGTATTATATGTATATACATTATATGCATATTACATTATAACATTTATTGATTAACAATAACATTTATTAAGTGTTTACCATGTGCCAGGCACTGTGCTAAGTGCTAGAGTTACAAAGAAAGACAAAAACACAATTCCTGCCTTCAAGGAAAACAGCATGTAAAAAACCCAAGACTTACAAGATGTACCAAAGGTCTTAAAGGAGCAGTTTTAAACTTTAATCTTAAGCTTAATATGCTAAGACTTTGGGGACACTTTGTAGACAGAGTGGATGGAAAGTAATCTGAGATAAGGGACAGCTAGGTGGCACAGGAAGACTCCTCCTCATGAGTTCAAATTCGACCTCAGACTCTTACTAACTTGTGACCCTGGGCTAGTCACTTAATTCTGTTAGCCTCAGTTTTCTCATCTGTAAAATGAGCTGGAGGAAGAAATAGCAAACCATTCCAATATCTTTGCCAAAACAAGACCAAATAAGGTCACAATGAGTTGGACATGACTGAAATGACTCAACCACAACAAACAACAATTTGAGAGAAGAAGGCATCAACAGCAGAAAGGACCAGAAAAGGCCTGATGTAGAAGGTGGGATTTGAACTAAAGGAAGATTTTTAACTAAAGGTAGAGATGAAGTGGGAGAGTGTTCCAGGCATCAAAATGGCAGGGGGGACAAAGGGAAAGAACCAATGCAAATGGCACAAAGACAGGAGATGGGGTGTTGTGTGTAAGGAAAAGCAAGCATGCTGCTATAGTTGGATCATAGAAGTCCCAGAAAGGCAGATTAAGAAGGTAAAAATTAGGAATGGGTCAATTTATGGTCATTTTTGGTTGTCAGACAAAGGACTTCATATTTGATCCAGAGGTAATAGGAACCCACTGAAGTTTACTGACTAGGGGTGTTTGTGGGCAGACTTACACTTCAGGAAAATAATGTTGGCAGCTGAATGGAGCATGGATTAGAGAGGAATGGGATTTCCAGCCAGAAGACCAATTAGAAAGCTATTGCAATGGTCCAGGTAAAAAGTCATGAGAGCCAAACCATAGTGGTAGGCAGCTATGTGAGTGAAGAGGAGACATATGAAAGGTACCATGAAGGCGGAAACAACAAAATGGGGCAACAAATTGGCTGCACTGACTGAATAAGAGTGAAGAATCAATGATGAAGGGGAGTTTGTAAGCCTAGGGAGCTGGGAGGATGGGAGTAGGATTAATAATAAAAGAGAAATTGGAAAAAGAAGAGATTTTGTGGAGAAAGATGAGTGTGGTTTTGGACATGTTGAATATGAGATGCCTCCCAGATGCCAAAGTTCAAGATGTCCAGGAAGCATTTTGTGATGTGGGACTAGAATTCAGTAGACAGACTAAGGCTGTATACATAAATCTGAGAATCATCTATGTAGGGATGATAACTGAATCCATTAGAGATCGTGAGATCACCAAGGGAGACAGGATAGAGGGTGTAAGGTCTAGAATGGGTATTTTTTTATATCAAAGGAAGATGGGGAGCCCTATTCCTAGAACAGGCAGGAAGCCAGTGCCACCGGGTTGAGGAGTACATCTTGGGAACTAAGACACAAAAAGACTGGAAAGGCAGAAGGGGGTTAGGTTATAATGAGTTTAACTGTCACCAACAAATGATACTGAGGGGATAATGCTGGGAGAAAGAGATCAGATAGGAGCTCAAGCTAGTAGAATAAGAAAGAATCCCCCAATTCCTCAGGGGGGTACCCATAGAATCTGAAAGGAAATATAGTGGAGCTCTAGAGACCCTACAAAGTAGTGTGAATGGGGAGGAGAGAATAGTGAATAGAGCACTGAGCCTGGAGTCAGAAAGACCCAAGTTCAAATCCAGCCTCAGATATTTACTAGTTGTATGACCCTGAGCAAGTCACTTAACCCTGTTTGCCTCAGTTTCCTCATCTGTAAAATGATATGAAGAAGGAAATAGCAGATCACTCCAGTATCTTTGCCAAGAAAACTTCCAATGGGGTCAGATATGACTCAGACATGACAAAGAATGAGACATGATTGACAATGACTGAACAATAACAAAATATTTTAGCAGCAACCCTCTGTTGTTAATAATAAAACCCAGCATTCACATAGCACTTTTAAGATTTGCAGAGCACTTCATATATGTTATTTCATGAGATCTTCCACAACAACCCTGGGAGGTAAAACTATTATCTTCATTTTACAGACAAGAAAACTGAGAATAACTTTCCCCAAGGAGCTTACAACCTAGTACACTGAGCATGCTCAAAGGATTGGACCCCTATTGGCTAGTACTGTGTTACAGAAATAATAGGAACCTTAGTTCCTCTGTGTTTGAATTCAGAGGGAGAGGAAATTCTGGCATGGTCTCTAACATTAAGCAGTAAGAAAAGCAGATATTAAAGAGTTTAGAGGAAGATCAGGCAGGTGACCGTGCTAAAGCATTCTATAAGGGAAGTCAGCCAGAGGCAGAAGGGAAACTCTCAAGGATAAATTCTCAAGAAGCAAATAAAAAACAATTCTAATATGAAGAAATGGCCAGTTCTTTAAAGGTATTGATGTGAATGACAAGAAACTTATTGGCCAGTTTAGACACTTAAAAAACCTGTATAGAAGTAAGGGCAGGTAACGAAATTATGAAACTCTAAGGATGCTGTAAGAGTCGCTAAAGCTCAGAATGATCTGAGGTCAGTGAAGAATACTAAGGACAAGTAAAGGGATTTTTAAAACAATGCACAGGTCGCAGGGGAATAAAAGAAAGGGATAGAATTTCAGCCCACAATGGACTGGACAGGGAAAAAAAACCAGGAAAGAAGATAGGATTATCCAACTCAATGTGCTTTAGATTAGGAGAGAGAACAAAAGTTGTTAGAACGCAAGATAATATGAGGTGATAGTAAGCAACTACTATTTAGTTGTTTTCAGTTGTGGTCTGGCTTTTCATGACCCATTCAATGTTTTCTTGGCAAAGACACTGGAGTGTTTTGCCATTTCCTTCTCCATTTCACTTTACAGATGAGGAAACTGATGTGAACAGAGTTAAGTGACTTGCCCAGGGTCATGCAACTAGTAAGTATCTGAGGCTGGATTTGAACGCATAAAGTTGAGGTCTTCCTACTTCTAAGCTCATTGCTCTATCAACTGCACCACATAGCTGCCTGCGGAAAAATATAGCTGCCCTCAATGAGTTTAAGTTACTATCCCCAGCTTAAAAATATTCTGAGGATAAGGAAACTAAGGCTCAGTGAGAATAAAGGACCTACTCAAGATCACACAGTTAGTGTTAAAGTCAGCATAAGACATTGCTTCTGCAAAACCACTAAAAAGCCATCCAGGCTCTGCTTGAATACTTCCAGGGACAGGAAACTTACTACTTCTTATGGCAGCCCATTGAGTTGTTAGATAAAGTCCTGCCTCATAGTTGGCCTTAGTCTGCCTGTCTGCAAACTCATCCTAATTCTGCTTTTGGAGCAACACAAAACAAACCTAAAATGTCAACTCCTTCTTTTGTCTTAACCTTTTAAAGATCTGAAGATAGTTATTATATTCCCCTCCCCAGCTGTCCTCAGTTTCCTCTCTTGTTTCTTATATGACATGGTTCCCATATACCTCAACCATTCTGTTTATCTTCCACTTAAATAACTCAATACAATAGAGAGATTCACCCTCACCTATGTAAAATAGAATGAAACTATTGTCTCCCTTGACAGCATACTAATTTAAGATTATCTTGGACAAACACAGCATGTGGACAAGGACCTGGATCCAGAACTAAACAAAAGGAGGGGGGAAGGTTAGATGGCATAGAAGAACATGCTTTCAAGTGCCCCAAAAGCCCAGCTCTTTGAAATCAGCATTCTTTTTAATGATGGTCTATAATTGCAAATCAGGAGATCAAACAATAAAATTGTAGGTGCCCCAAAGAACAATGAAAAGAAGACAGAAGTAGGGCATACCAAGAAATGATGTACTAGATATGATAAAGATAACATCATCAAAGAAATCTATGACCAACAAATGATATGGGCTGGTCATGCAAGAGCAGAGGATTACAAACAGACCACCTGAGTTCTATACCATTACCATAAAATATTAAAAGATGAAATATATCCAACCCATCAGGCAGATTCTCTATGGAGGGTTTATGGACACACGTGAAGAAGAATGACAGAAGTGGGATCTTTGCTGGTGGAAAAGGTATCAATGAGATCATGGGTCCATTGAATCGTTAAAGCAAGATTCCATTGGCTGTCTCATTTTAGCTCATAATGAGTTTCTTCTAAAGCAAAATCCTTAGGTCAATACCATACCAAGTACCACAAATTTTCACAATAAAGTCAGGTCTCCCCCATCCTGTTCTTGTACACCCTGTTCTTAATGTCTTTAACTTAAATTCACAATCTCTCATGTGCTTACTTCAGTACTCTAAGGATTCACAATTTCAATATTGTAGGTATTCCCTTCACAAACACAGATTGCATTATCTTTAATGTCTTTGTTAAAATTCTCCACAAGTTGCTGATGGGGGAGAAAAATTGTCACCCAGTTGCCTTCTGGCCTTGGGCCTTCTGGCAGTCAGCCTCTCTGGGCTTAGCGAGGCATAGTCCGATGACAGACATGTATTCCATTATCAGGCCCATTTTTGCAACCTTTTCAGCTTAATAAGACCTGCCCATACTTGTACTGTGAGAAATGAGTCACTGCTACACCATGATTAAGCATCAGAGTACATCTTAAGTGTAAGACTTTCCCTTTATCTCTATTAAGTTTGATCTTGTTTTCTATTATGCTGAAATATTTGAATATAATCTATCACATTAGCTAACCCTTCCAAGTTTAAGCCATTTTCAAATTTGATGAGAATGTCTTCTACATCTTCATCTAAGCCCCTGAACAAAGACAAAATCCTTTTCAATGTAAGTAGCTCTCTTCAGTTTGACATTATACAATCTACCTTAACTGAGCACAGTTGTTTGGTCAAATGAGAATTTAACTGTCTTAACATCGAGACAACATGTCTCCATCTCCAAAGGATATTATTACAAATTTCGTCAAACATGTTACTTGAATCAAAGTATCCTTCTCGGGTACTAGGTCCAATAAGTATCAAAGTAAGTGACGTGAGGTTAGCAACACTCAGCCTTAGTGAACTCATCTCAGCCCCTACTGCCTATCATTTCTTTCTCTAAGTGCTCACACATCATCTCTTTAATAATCTATTATCATTTTCCCCCCAGCAATAGGACCAAAGTCACTGGTTTTCAACTTAAATTTTATTACCCTTTTTGTAAATTAGAACATTATTTGTTCACTTTAAGTTTCAAACACTCTCTCAATTTTCATGACTTCCAAATTATTATAAACAATGCAATTACATATGCTTTGACCTGGGAAAATAAATTTATTTAAAGCGTTTAGATGATCTCTTACTATTGCCTTGCTTATTTAGGGTTTCAATTACTTCTTTTTAGTATATTTTTTCTTATCCTTTCCAATATGAAGTTTATTCTTATTGCTGCAGATGAAGAATTGAATGTTTCCCTCTTTACTCACATTATACCATCGATCCCCAAGCAGCAAGTTTCATCCCATCCATACTTTTCTTCTTACTCTGCTTATAACAACAAAATCCAAATTCATTTATTGTTAAAAAAAATAACAAAATAAAAATAAAAAACCCAAACATTTTCTGCAGATTATTATAGTATAAAGCAAAAAATCCAGAACATGAACAACTGGAAAAGGAGATAGATTGGTCATGTAATAAATAGGCCTGAAAACAGAGTGCTGAACTGGCAACCACTAAATGTTAAAAGAACCCAAAGATGATTTCTAAGTTACTAGATAGATGCTCAGTGGAGAGTGAACGGGAACACAGACAAGAATCATACAGGACAAGAAGTGGATCTACACTCAGGGAACAGGTAGGTAGTGCAGCAGATAGTCAGGAAGTCCTGAGTTCAAAATTCAACCCTCAGGCACTTACTCTCATCTCAGCTTCCTCATCTGTAAAACAGAAGGCAACTAAGTGGTAAGATGGAGTGTTGGGTCTGAAGTCAGGAAGACATCTTCCTGAGTTCAAATCTGGCCTCAGACACTTACTAGCTATGTGACCCTGTGCAAGGCACTCAAGGCACTTCATACTATTTGCCTCAGTTTCCTCCTCTGTAAATGAGCTGGAGAAGGAATTAGCAAACTACTCCAGTATTTCTGCCCAAAAAAGTCCCAAATAGGGTCACTAAAAAAAACAAAATGGAAATAGTAATAGCACCTACTTCTCAGGATTTCTGTGAGGATAAAATGAGAGAAGATTTATAAAAACCCTTTGTAAAACATAAAGTGTTATAGAAATACTGCATAGAGTGATTACTACTACCCACATCCAGGTGTATACAGAGCTACTGAAGTACATTTTTCATATTCCACGGTTCCTAATGGGCTTCAGCCTTTCTTACACTATTCTTACTGGTTTGTGCACCTCCATGTGTCTCTCCTTCCATCTTTTATTACGCACCTTCTCTAATTCTGAGCTCAGCAGAGAGCATCCTCAGAATCGTCTAGTGCCACCCACCTTGGAAGAATGAACTCCTCTAAAATATTAACTCCCTCCCACTGCTCCTAGTTGTACTTTACTCAACAATATTCTTTAGCTCCCTCCCCTTTTCATCCTCATTGGGATTAATCATGATTACATAATTAGAGTTTAATTTTTTTAAATCCTTTCATCCCCCCTGAAGCTATCTTCTTTTTCAAAATCTCTGGCAATGAAAGCAAGCCTAATTCTTTTCTGATTTTGTTTAAATAGGCTTTCTGAAAGCTAAAGTACATGTTTATTCTCCTCCTCCTCATTATTCCTGATTAAGGCAAACCACTCTACCTTTCTAGTTCTCAATGTCTACAAACGGCAGAGGGAAAGGATAGAGGGGCAGGTTAAACCAGATAATTTCTAAACCTTTAACTTTTTCTGATTCTAAATCTGTGAATGCCAAAGAAGACATGAAGAGTGGCTTTGTTCTAAGGTTGCCCAAATTCACATCGCTCTAGAGCTGGGATCTTTATCACTGCTTCCTCCACCTGTCTGCTGTCTCCACCTGGAGAAGTGGAGAATTGATCAGCTGTTTTGCATTTGGCCCGATGACATGTTCAGAACTGGTTTAAGTACCCCATTAGAGAGTCATAAAACCATAGAAACCTAGAGCTGAAGAAGACATCCCTGGCAAGAGGGTCCTAAAAGCAGGATTGTAGATTCATTGCCTTCTAGCCATTTGGAAAGGAAGGCATAATAGGCACATGCACACATCACCATAAACCCTTCATTAGACTTGCTCCCACCCTGGTCCAGGTTCTCATCAACTCACTCTTGAATTATTAAAATAACCTGCTGGTTGGTCTCCCATTGACAAGTCTTCTCCCTAGTCTAACCCTAACCCTAAATCCAATCTATCATTCACTCAGCTGTCAAACTGACCTTCCTTAAGTACAGTCCTGGGCAGTTAGATGACACAGCGGATAGAGGGATGCTTACTAACTGTGTGAACCTGGGCAAGTCACTTACCCCTGTTTGCCTCAGTTTCCTCATCTGTAAAATGAGTTGGTAAAGAAAATGGTAAGTCACTCCAGTATCTTTGCCAAGAAAACCCCAAATGGGGTCGAAAAAAGTTGAACACAGCTGAAACAACAAGCATGATTCTGATCATGTCACTCCTCGTTCAATAAACTCCAGTGACTCCCTGTCACCTCCAGGATCAAATATGAAAGCCTTTGTTTGGGTTTTACATACCCTAATAACCTAGCCCTTTCCTCTGTTTCCAGGTTTCTTACACCTTACTCTTTCACCACATTCTCTTTTGATCCAGTGACAATGGCCCCCTTACTGTTCCTAGCACAAAACACTCCACTACATTGGCCATTTTCTCTGGCTGTCCCCCATGCCTGGAATGCTCTCCTTCCTCATTTCTATCTCTTGGCTCCCTTGGTTTCCTTCTATAGGAAACTTTTCCTGATCCTCCTTAAAACTAATACTTTCCCTCTGTTGATTATCTCTAGTTTATTCTGTATATGTCTTGTTTATACATAATTGTTAGCATATTGACTCCCTGATAGATTGTGAGCTCCTTGGGAGCTGGGACTGTTTTTGGCCTTTCTTTGTACATCCTGGCATTTAGCATACTGCTGGGTATGCAGTAGATGCTTAATAACTGCTTTCTTACTGATTGATTACTCATATCTGGTAAAGAAAGATCACTAGATTTAGAATCCAAAGAGTCAATTTCAAGTCTTGGATCTCCTAACCAGGTTGCATGACCTTATGCAAATAATTTGACCTCTCTGGTTTTTGCTTCCTTCCTTATGGAAAAGTGATAGTGTTTACAATGGCCCACATAAAACATTGGTGTGAGGGTCAAGTGAGATAACAAGTGGAAAGGGCTGTGTAAATATTGGGTATTATTACTGTCTAGATTACAGGTTAAAAATAAATCACAAGGATTTCCAAGGGATTGACTGACTGACTGGATACTTTGACCTTACTAAAACGTAGCAGCACTGAATATTGACTAAAATAAGTTAGCCATCACATGATGCTAAGAAATCTTTAGCTATATAGAAAGATTCTCATTGTAATGCAATGTTGAGGTTTTTCGACAGGTAAAGTGAAAGAAATAACAAACATAATATAATTGATTATTTATCATCATCTGAACCAATTAACATTTAGCCAGGACTACTTGAGTTACTGATACTGTATTAAGTTCTGGAAATACCATCAGGAGCAAACACCTTTCCCTCCCTTTTCACTGGTTCTCCCTGATTATTGGAACTCTTTCCCTCCTCTTCATCTCCTGAGCCTCCTTGTTTTTCTTAAACTCTTGGCAAAAGTCTGTTCTTCTGCAAGAAGCCTTCCCAGTCCTCTTTAATCTCAGTGCTTTCCCTCTGAGATTGTCTCTAAATCTTACAATATGCATCTTTTTTATACATAGTTTTTGGTTTGTTGTCTCCCCTAGTATATTGTAAACACCTTGAGGGCAGGATGATTTTTACCTTTCTTTGATTTTCCAGAGCTTAGCATAGTGTCTAGTGTCTAGCATGTTTTCATTGTTGTTCAGTTCTGCCTGATTCTTTGTGAACCCATTTGGGGCTTTCTTGGCAAAAATACTGGAGCAGTTTACCATTTCCTTCTGCAATGGATTATGGCAAACAAAAGCTAAGTGACTTAGCCAAGGTCACACAGTTTAGGAAGTGTCTGAAGCTGGATGTGAACTCAGGTCTTCCTGACTCCAAGCCCAGAACTGCCCGGCACATAGTAGGTGTTTACTAAATGCTTGTTGACTGACTGAGAACAATATCTGGGGAAAAAAAGAAGACATCAACCATAAAAATGGATAGAGGAAGAAATAATCCTTCTGTTTGTCCCTGTTCCTGGACTTGAAGCTAGTAGTATATGACAATCCCATCTCCATAGAATTCTAGGAAAGCCATTGATTTATAACTTAATTTCATATTATTGCTATGAATTTTTTGTGTTTCTATCATTAAGATGATGGTTTAAGAATTATATTTTCGGGGAAGAGCCAAGATGGCGGAGTAGAAAGACACACTTATGCTAGCTCCAAAACCACAGTCTATAAAATATCTATAAAGAAGAACTACTAACAAATTCTGGAGTGGTGGAAGCCACAGAACAATGGAGTGGAGGAGATTTCTGTTCCAGAAAGACCTGAAAAACCCTCACCAAAGGTCTGTCGCGCACGGGACCAGAGCAGAACCTAGTCCTACCTTGGTCGCGCAGCCCTGGGAGGAGCAGATCTGAGCAGGCTTCAGGGATGGAATCTTCGGTGGCCACGGGGGTCCCTCCACCCACAGGCACTGCAGGTCAGTGAGAGAGACTTCTGGGCTGGCCGAGAGGGGAGCGGGGTGTCTCCATAACTCAGGCCCCCTCGGGAGGCAGCAGGCAGCCAGAGGCTCCCAGAGCAGGCAGGAGCTCCTCAGGAGCTCCATTACAGAAGGTCTCTGCATAAACCTCCTGAGGGAACTGAGCCTGGGAGGCAGCCCTGCCCCCACCTGAGAACCTGATTTAATCTTACCCTGAATAGCAGCCACATACCCTCCCCACCCTGGCTGAAAGCCCTGAGGCTGGGGAACAGCATTTGAATCTCAGACCCCAAGCATTAGCTGAGCAGATCTGGGCAGGGGTGGAGAGGAATCGCAAAAGTCAAGTAACTGCCTGGGAAAATGCACAGAAAAGGGAAAAAAAATAAGACTATAGAAGGTTACTTTCTTGGTGACCAGATGTTTCTACCTTTCCTTTCTGATGAGGAAGAACAATGCTTACCATCAGGGAAAGACATAGGAGTCAAGGCCTCTGTATCCCAGACATCTGAAATAGATATTCAATGGGCTCAGGCCATGGAAGAGCTCAAAAAGGATTTTGAAAATCAAGTTAGACAGGTGGAGGAAAAACTGGGAAGAGAAATGAGAGAGAGGCAAGGAAAGCATGAAAAACAGGTCAACACCTTGCTAAAGGAGACCCAAAAAAA
>CM053771.1:165853027-166130275 GCA_028658325.1 Potorous gilbertii | reverse complement strand
GTCTTGGGGAGAGTGGAGGGGACAAATGGGGAGAAAATTTGGAACCCAAAATTTTGTGAAAATGAATGTAAAAATTTAAATAAATAAATTTATTTAATAAACAAACAAAAAACAAAAAAAAAGAATTATATTTTCAATTTATAAAAGACATTTTTGTTAAATTTTCATGTTCAAATTTAGTTAGAAATTTCCCCTAAAAGTCTATAACATTATAAATTCTCATTAAATATTCATTTCTGTAATAGTTTGGGGGAAAGTTCTTTCTACTTTATTGAGTGATATACTGTCAGTCAAAAACTGTAATGGACATTCCATTGAGTTCATATAATCTAAGATAACACATACACCATAGATAGTACATATTTGTATTACTTTGCCTAAACTAAAAATTACTATTTTTACCAATATCATTGCCTTTAAACAGTATTGTTGCCAGATTTTACATACTCTACATTAACCACTTTATACATAGGAAATATATGGGGAATTTCTCATCCTAAGGTACAGGATCTCCTATATCTTCCCCATAACCATCTTTCAAGAAACCAATAACCCACTCAGGTAGGATTTATTCTTGGTTTTTGCTGTTGTTATTTAGGCATTTTTCAGTTATGTCTGACTCTCTGGGACCCCATTTGGGGTTTTCTTGGGAAATATACCAGAGTGGTTTGCTATTTCTTTTCCAGCTCATTTCACAGATGAGGAAACGAGGCGAGTAGAGGTAAGTGACTTCCCCAGGGACACACAGCTAATAAGTATCTGAGCCCAAATTTGAACTGAGGAAGATAATTTCTAATAGGAATCACTAACTTCCTCCAGGCCTTAGAAGGCCCCTTCTTGATCTACCCAATTGCCATTGCCTTCCCCTCCAAGGCTACTGTGTATGTATTTGTATGCCAGGCTAGCTTAACCTCATAGGATCATAGATTTAGAGCTGGTAGGGATCTTAGAGTTTAGCTAGCCCAATTCCTACATTTTCAAGATGAGGACGTTGAATGTCAGAGATGTGAAAGGGATTGCCCAGGTTCACACAAGTAGTGAGTAGGAAGGCCAAGATTTCAACCCTAGTCCCCTGACTCCAAATTTAGTGATTTTTCCATGTTGCTACAATGCCTTCTACCTTCTTTGATTGGATTAGAGGACTGTAACATCAGAGGACAACCATAAAACAGAATCTGAATTTCATCAAGGTATTCAATAAAGTCTCTCATGGAATCCTTATGGACAAGATCAAGTAAGTGGAAGTGCAGTTAATTGGATGTAAAATTACATCCAGAGCATTGATTGACGTCAGTCTATAGTCTCTGGTTGATCATCTTAGGTTCTACTTTTGATCTTGTTCTGTTCAATATTGAAATCAAAGACTTGGGTGAAGATATAGATATAATGCAAAAAACATTTGTACAGTATTGTGAAGTATCACAAAAAGAAGCCATCCAGTACAACTTGTATATGAACTAGAATTCCCTCTGTAACACACCTGACTAGTGTTCATTGAGCCTTTACTTGAAGACTTCCCCTACTTCCCAAGACAGTCCATGGCACTATGGCACTCACTATAGCTCTAAATTATAAAAAACTTTTTCCTGCCTCAAACTGCCTTTCTGCAGCTTCCACTCATTACTGTCAAATGTCAATAACTATTGACCCACATGCTTATTTTATCATCTCTACAAATTCTTTATGAAAATAATCTACACACATATTGACACAACTTGATGAATGTATGAAAAGGCAGGCTTTTACAGGAGACCACATCTTTCACATTAAGCTAGAATAAGAAATCTCACCGTGCTTATTTTTTGTTGACTATAAAAAAGAGTTTGATATTAGTACCATACTATCAAAATTAAAGAAAGCATTCTTCAATTAAAATTTGATACACTAATCATTTTGTAAGCAGTGTGCTCTCTGGGGAGTTTGTTTAACTATTTGTGAGAAAATGTCTCATCAAATAGCAATATATTTATTAAAAAGCATTAGATTCAGTAAAGTCAAATGTGCCCAGAAAGGCTCTTCTCCAACAAAGTGTCTCCATGCATATGTTACAATCATTTAAGATTATTTGAAAACTGTAGCAATAGAGAGAACTTTCTTCAGTGACTATCAATGTCCAGCTTGAAGTGAGGCATAAAATAGAGAGAGGAATGGTCACCATGAGGATTTACCACTTTCATGGAGGATGTCCAGGGCAGATTCCAAATGAAAAAATGATTCCTTATAGAGAGAGAAATCCTCCAGATGTTCCTGTTACCCAATGACATTGTGTTTATTACATCAAGCCCCAAACATGATAAAACTTTCTAAATGAAATCCATAATCATTCAAAAGAATTCAGTCTAATAATTATCCAGGAAAAATAAAACAAAACACAAATGGATAAAGAACATCTGTCATCTAGACTACGGATGGAAAATCCACAGAACTGGTACATAAGTACATCTGTTTGTCCATAAGTTGTTGTTGTTTGTCCTTCATTTTTGAATTCAACTGATAACATCATGGGGTAGTATCTTGACTTGAGCATGAACTGAATTTAAATGAGGCAGAGTTGCACAAAGTCATCAGCCTCACTCTTGTCATCCAGAGTCATTGAATTCCAATGATGAGACAAAAGTCAAGACAACTGGCAATGGTCTGGGATTGCAATGGATGACCTTGGCATCTTCAATGTTTGACTAAGCACTAAGTGCTTAGTCTACTTTGGCCATCATCATGGCTGCTGGAATAAATTGTTTTGATCTAGCCATTCTGCCAAGGGAAGTCTTCACATGCTTGGAGCAGACAACCCCCTAACTTACCGAAGGGTCAGAGGTCTATTGGTTACTCTCAGCTTGGTTGAGCCCATCTGCTGAGATGGTTTTACCAGCGTGTGGCCTCTGAGCATGCTACAGCTTCTTAGAGCTACAGGGGAGAGCTGAGTGATAGGTGGATGAGTAACACTGAAAAGGGCATGACATGTGTAAAAAAGCATAGAATCCTGACCACGTCTTCCATTTATTCTCCAAAAAAGTTATTAGTAACTATTCTTGTTACCTCTAACCATTGGCACCCCTATTGCCTGCTACAGCACACAGTGGGACAGAATGCTAGATTTGGAGTTAGGATGACCCAATTTCAAATCCTACCAAAGGCATCTATTAACTGTCTGATTATGCACAAGTAAATTACCCTCTACTAGCTTCAGTTTCATCATCTGTAAAATAGGTACCTACCTTATAGAGTTTTATTATATGGACCAAATAATATTAAGTCATGTATAAAGTGCTTTGCAAACCTTAAAGCACTATATAAATGCCAGTTGTTACTATTATGGCTCAGATCTGCCCCCCCCACCACCACCAAGGGCTCTGGGATTACATGAATCTTGTTCTGATCCTGGAGGTGATTCCCAAAGGTGTCAGTTTCTCTCTCTGGCTTATTTTTCCCACCCTGGTGTAAAACTCTGGGGAAATTAGAATAAAACTTTGGTGTAATTCATGTCTAGATTTTCCTAAATGTAGCTAAGTGACTCCCCTACTCCTAGAGAAACACTCAATGTACAATATGGATACTTGATATAAAACAGCCTTTATTTCATCCATCACAAAAAACAGCAGGTGGGCATAGGATGCAAATGACTCACAGCCACCCAATGAACAGAAAAGAACCTAAAATATTCAAATAGTCTAATAGATTCAGGATTCAAATAGTCCATTAAGATTCCCCTCAGAAGGTGAAAATGTTTTGTGGGATAATTAACCAGATACTCTCTATTTGCCTCAGACCTGCATATTCCAAGCAATTCCAAAGCAAAATCACGAAGGGTTGGCAAAGTCTAGATCTCCTAGCTCTTTATGTTTTCATCTTTCGTCTTTAGCAGCTTCAGGGATTGCCTCTATGGAAGATCTTCTCCCAGTTTGAGATGTATGCTGTTAAGAAAATCTTTTCCTCGATGAGGAGAGTGCCCAACTCTCAAACTCAGCCTGTTTCCTTTAGGTCAGTCTCAAGGCTGTAAGCATCCTATCCTTAGAATTGTTGGTCTCTGACCTATGTGCAGAAAAGGAAACCAAGGCAGAAGAAAACAGCCAAGAACAGAGGTTCAGGAACTCCTCTCCTGGTATCACATGAACAAGCCCAGGTTACACTCTCCACTGCCTACCAGGTGGTAGTGCAACCATGGGTTCAGTTCTCATTCCCTCCTCTCAGTCAGAAATGCTCGGGAAAGCAGGGGGAGTTCCTCTTTCTCCATCACATTCTGGTTACTTTCAGCTAGCTTCAGCTAAATCAGCAGGCCCAATTACTCTACTAGTGTCTGTGGCACAGGCCCTAGATAAACTTCCTTATATCAAACCCTAAACTGAGCCATCATCTCTACAGAGGGAAGAAGGGTTTTGAGAGAAATGATTATTAATAACCAACTAATATTGGAGAAATCCAGGGTCTTTTCCCATTCAAAGCCCAATCCTTGTGAAGGACGTTGCTAATAGATGAGATTCCCCAAATCCTCTGGGTACAAGTTTCTCACCCCACCCAAAGACATTACAAGGACAATCTAATCAAGGTGGAATTCTTACCCCATCATTGTTCATTCTTTTTTGACTGGGCGGAGGATAGACGGTTTGTATAGATTGGAGAGGGTTGGGAGTGGTCTGGCCCGAGAAGAGTCTCTTTTTGTCCCTGAGTGACTGATCAGCCAAAAGGACCTCATTAGAACAGGTCCACCTCTCTTAATAATATTCATTCTCTCATTGACTGTTAACCAGTCAGTGTTGATTTCTCCCTATTAGGAATATTCCACTCTTCCAAAGGCATATAAGCATTGAACAGCCTCTGTGATTTGTCTTTGGTTTACAAGAGAAAGTCAAATGACCATCATTTTATTAATTATCTGCTAACTATAATTAATAAAATTATTGATTATCCAGAAATTATGTCTCATGTCTCTGTCATACATCACAGTTTGAACAGGATTATTAATTCATTGTAGGCAAGTTAGGTGGCACAGTAGATAGAGCACTGGGCCTGAAACAAAGATAGACCTGAGTTCAAATCCAGCCTCAGACTCTTATTAGCTGTGTGGCCCTAGGCAAAGTACTTAACCTTTATTTTTCTCAGTTTACTCATTTGTAAAATGGAGATAACAATAACAATGCCCTCCCAGGGTTGTTATGAGGATCAGGTAGTTGTAAAGCATTTAGCACAGTGCCTGGCACGTAGTAAACACGCTACAGATGTTAGTTATTGTTTTTACTATCCTTGCCTATGAAAAAGATTCCCATCCTTTGGAAATAGGAGGGCTTATCTAATATATATCTTACTAACCCATTGCCACCCTACTCTGTTCTTCAGCAACACCCCCACATTCATTCATTCATTCATTCATTCATTCTTCCAGGGGAGGAGAAGTGAGGCTGGTGACCTGCACAGCCCTCCCTCACTCAAAACAAAGTCAAGGGCAAGTCTTGTCATCATCTCTCTGATGGCATGGTCTTCTTCAGCAATGAAGGATAAATACAACATTCTTTCACTGAAAAAATGTTGTTTGAGTGCACACTGTGTAATTAACACTAGATTACTCCCATGAAGTTTAAAATCTAATTAGAAAAACAAGATATGGATACACAAAAAAAGTTAAGTAGCACCATTAGAATTAAATAAACAACAAAGAAATAAGAGAAGTCAACAAGCAGTCTAGGATTAAGAAGGGTCAGAATTTAAGAATATATTGAAGGACCAAGCAAATTTTTGTATCATTTGATTTGTCTGATCCTTCTAGTGTTAAGCAGCATGCTACAGCAGAAAGAGTAAATTTGGAATCCAAAGAGCTGAGTTCAAATCCTGACTCTGGTTCTTACTATGACCTTGGAAATATCATATCACCTCTCTAGGCCTCGGTATCCTCATCTACAAAATTAAAGTATTGGACTGGAATCATAGCTTCTTAAACTGTGGGTCACCACCCTATATGAGGTCATGAAAAATTTGGCAACAATAAAAGGTTTCTGAACAAACAATGACTAAAAATTAAAAATCAAATGTGAAGTGTTTCTGACAGCATTTGCCCATGTTGCACGGAGCAACTTCACTTCAGCCTTGACTCTGAACACAAAGCATGTGCACTTTGCTCTGCTCATGCCCTTAGGCCATACAAGTTCAAGAAACAGAAATAGCGGGGTGGGGAAGGTCACTAGTGGAAAAAGTTTAAGAAGTCCTGGACTACATGACTTTTAAAGTCCCTTACATCTCTGAATCTATGCTTCCTCACCAGCAATCTAGAGCTCTGATAAGCACTAACCACAACACAGAGAAACACTGCTTTGAGTTCAGGGTAAAGGGACAGTCCTGAGGTCCAGAGTTAGTGAGTAAAAGTTTCTGGAGGAGAGGCCTAAACTGAGTTTTAAAGTAGGATGAGTCTTGAGGCAAGATATTGAAAGGCATTAGTCATTTCAAGTGTCATTTCATCATTTTCTCCAACTATTCCAAGACGGGAGATCCTTTGACATTTGAAAACAAAACTGATGATGATTTTTTTAGCATGGGGAGGAGGGCATAAATCCATTTGGGAAAGAAGCTCACACACACACAAACACACACACACACACACACACACACACACCTTAGTGTCACAGCCCACACATGTTCAGAATTCAGGAGCAGGGGTCCTTTATAGCCCTCTTTTCAACTTGGATTTTTACCACTTTCTATGGACCAGGACCTAACTCTCTCCATGACTCACTGTCTCACCCCACACCAGCTCTCTCAGCTACCTTCAGGGGAAAGTGGAAACCTGCCTTGAATTCATATTTCCTAAACAGCCAACTTTTCTTTAATAACTCTTAATGCCAACTTATCTGGTACAGCCTGTACAGCAATATGTTGCATGAGTAGGAGGCAGAGAAAAGTCAATCTTTACAGGATGAGTTAGCTTTCTCAAGGCCCTATCCATTAGCTGAACCTCTGTGGAATGGTAGGAGCTAAGAGATGTGGATTCCAGGGTAGTTTTTAAGCTGTCAAAATGAATGGTTTCACCTAAGCCTGTATCCTTCTTTCACTCAACCCTTTCATAAGGATGAGTAGGATAGGTCAGTTCCAGAAAGAGCTTACGAGGAGGGGATCATTCAAACTGGATTTTCTGGAAAAGACTGCCCAGTATTGAACTTTATATGCAATACTGATGGTCAGTCCTGGCAACCATTACCAACTGTTACAAAACTGGGCCTAGAGACAACATTCATGTGAAAAGGTTTCGTTTTCATGGGTTGAGTATTCTGTGCCCTGAGTCAAAAACCAAGTTGTAGGCTTGTGAGAGTGAATCAAGGATAGATATCAGGGTACATTGGAAATTTGCTGGATTTGGAATCAGGGGACTTGGCTTTGGTTCCTGGCTCCTCCACTTCCCAGTTGTATGACCTAGGACAAGTCACTCAAACTCTATGGGACTTAGTGGGAGTGGAGGGTAGATCAGATGACCTCTATGGTCTTTTCCAGCTCTTAAAGCTATGGTTTTATTGTTAATAAAATAAAGGTTAAGAGCAGGCAAGAATTTGAATAACAGTAAGTATCACGAGCTATCATTGTTTCTTCACATAACTGGTGTTCATGGTGGTTCAGTCAGAAGGCTAGACAAGCTGGGAGAGATGGTGCAATCTATTTATTGCCCCAATTCCTGTGTTATCATAAGCTTACTATATCACTCCAAGAAAACCAAGTTCTGTAATACTGTGTTTCATCACTTATAGTCATCTAGTCAATAAGCATTTGTTAAAAGGTCTCCTATGTATCAGACGCTGTGCTAAGCACTAGTAACTTAAGGTCCCAGTAGCCTAATGGATTGCTTTTTCTTGGTATGAGCAGAGTCAGAAGTAGCCAGCCATCTCTAGGAATTATAGGAATTATGTGTATGAGTCTAAGGAATTCTGGTATGGAAATACCCTGCCTCCCTCCCCCACCCCCATCTAGAGCAATAATTTATCTCTAATTTCTAATCTTTGAGAGTTGCCTGAGTGACTTACTTGTCCAGGGTCAAACAGCTAGTATGGGTCAAGGGCAAGACTTAAACCCTGGTCTTCCTGACTCCAAAGGTCTATCAGCTTATGGATTGTACTGTAGGAATGGTAAGTATAAGCGGTCAATTTAAATACACATACATATATACGCAAACATACACACCACTCTAAAATACTATTAACCAAGACTCTGAAATCAGTTCAAGTGAATGAAGAAATGCTGAGGTAGCAAAGAGTTTTAAAATGCCAAGCAAGCAAGCATAGACTTTTTTGCATTGCAGAGAGAGTTGTGAAAAGAGAAGTCCTCAAAGCCCCGGTGAACCATTTGTTTTACACCTGCCTAAAGAAAGAAATTACCTCCTGAAACTTCATCTTAAGGCCACAGAACTCTCATTGCCAAGTTATCACTTTTTAGAGTAATCTTTCATTCCTGACTTTGGGCTAGGTAGTCTTTTAGTGGACAGCTATAATTCTTTCTCCTCCCACTCATTGTCAACTTAATTCCAAGGTTAGCACTCCCTTCTATTTGCTCACCTCCCACTCAATCCTCTGGAACCTGACTTCTGTTCATCTTACTCTGCTGGAAATGCTCTCTCCAAGGTCACCGATGGCCTCTTCTCCATCCTCACCTTCCCTTACTTCTAGGAAGCACTTGTCACACTAACTTTTCCTCCTGCATATCTTCTCCTCCATTCACTTCAACACTCTGCCGAATCTCCCATCACTCCAATGACTTCCTCTCCTCATTCGCTAAATCTTCTTCCTCCTCCTGTCCCCTAAATGTGGGAATTCTCCAACACTGTCCTTTGCCATCCTTTCTCTCTTCTGTGGCTTCAATTATTACCTCTGTGGAGAAGATTTCAAAACAGGGATCTCTAGTCTTGCTCTTTCCCTTCTAGGGTCTGGATTTGCCCTTTCAAGAGCCAATTCAACTTTCACAAAATTGAACTCATCATGTTAAACTCCTAAACTTGTCCCTCCCAATTTCCTTTTGTATCAGGGATTACAAATCTTTCCCTTTCCAGAACAGTGTAGTTGCTGGGGTATAAGGTCCTCTTCTAGATATTTTGAAAAGCAGCATTTCTTACGGTGGTAGTTGGGTGGCGCCATCAATAGAGCATTGTACCTGGAGTCAGGAAGATTCTTTGTGAGTTCAAATTGGACCTCAGATACTTCCTAGCTGTGTGACCCTGGGCAAGTCACTTAACCCTGTTTGCCTCACTTTCCTCATCTGTAAAATGAGCTGGAAAAGGAAATGGCAAACCACTTCAGTATCTTTGCCAAGAAAACCCCAAATGGGGTCACAGACAGTCAGACATGACTGAAAAATAGCTCAACAACAGCTTTCTTACAGACATACAGAATTTGAGATTTGGAAATCACCTCAGTAGTCATCTAATCTAAACCATACATGAAAGAAATCCCCACTATAATACATTCAATAAATGGTCATATAGCCTCCAATGGAAGATCCCTCTCCAAGCAGCACATTCTACTTTAGGACAATTCAAATTATTTAGACTTTTCCCCCTAACATCAAACCTAAATTTGTATCTTTATGCTTTCTACTCACTGTTCTTGGTTCTATGCTCTGGTGCCAAACAAAATAAATCTAATCCGCCTTTCATTTGTCATGAAAGCTGTCATGTCTGCCCCCTGAGTTTTCTCTGTTTCTTTCTATCTCAATCCTCATATGACATGGGTTCAAGGTCCTTCAACATCCTGGTGTCCTCCTCTGGACACTTTCCAGTGTCTAGAAGGACAATGTCCTTCTTAAACTATGACACCTGCAGCGAAACATAATATCCCCATATGTGATCTGACCTGGACAAGATACTAAGAGACTCTGACTTCCTTATTCCTCATAGCTATGCTTCTCTTAATACTACCCACATTCTCCTTGTGTTCATTGTGACACATAACCCTGTTTATTTGTTTGAGGCTTGTAATCCTTTAAAGTATCCAGATTTTTTTTTTCAAATTACTATCTGGTACTTTTGAAGCAGATTTTTTTTTTTAAACCCAAGTGTAAGACTTTAACATGTATCCCTATTTCATGTCTAATTTCAAAACTAATCTCATCCAATTAGATTCATCCAAAGTCCCCAGTCTGTTTTAATCTTTGGGAATCTTGAATCTCTTACACAAACTGTGCTGTCACCATGAACTAATAAGGAATAGGAGAGAAAGACTCACTTATAAGGTGCAAGGGAAGATGAATTCTTCAGTTCCTTCTGTGTGAAGTCTGGAACTATGTATCCACAGCACAAGAGAAGGTGCTAGAAATAGAAGCACCTTGGAAATTGGGTTTTTGAGTTGTCACATAGATGGACTGAGGAGTCTTAAGACAAAGAGTTGGTCCCCTGTAAAAAGAAAAGACCTCCATCTGCTAGAAGTTGGGGATAAATGCAAAAAACATAATTTGCAGACAGGCAGAAAACTTCACAGAGAGAGAAAGAACAGCAAGCATCAACTGTTGCTCTCTGCTAAGACCCAGAGAGAACTATATGGGGTTAAAGTGGCAGGTGCATCAAGACAAGACTGCAACAGAGACCACAATGCAGAGTGATGACCAGCGATACTCATGAAAGTGACTAGATGCACGACTGCAAGACAAGAAACTGAAGGATTCAAGAGAGGAGGAGCAATAAGATGGAGGAGCAATCCTGGAGTTGGGGCTACTATCTGGAGCAGCACTAAAAATGGCTGTGATGATAGACCTTGGGAAAGAAAATCACTCCTTAGTGGGGATTGCTAGTTTCTATGGGCTCTGATACAAGTATAGTTTGTTTCTGTTAATTCCTGTAAGCATGTTCCTATTTTGGGCTTTATCAGCCTATTTTGGGCTTTATCAGTAAAGGGAATTGGTGACCACACTCTCAGGGACACCAAAATGACCAATTATCTGGGTGGGGGCAATAAGCCAAAAGAAGTGAAACATCCCTCAAAGTGCTCCTAGACCTTTTGTGACAGGATCATTGTCTGACACAAGGAATATCCCTAATTCTTCTGCTGAGATAATCATCATGCTCCCAGTTATCCAAAATGGACATTTTGGAGTCACCTTTGATGTGTCTTTCTCCTTACCAAAGCTAATCTGTTCTGAAGACTACTGATTCCACCTCCACAATATTTCTCATAACTGGTCTTTCATTTTCACTCCCACTAAGATAACTCAGAGTTTCTTAGGCTACTCTGTGTGTTCGTCCTTCAGTGCCAAAGAAGACCATGCCGTCAGAGAAATAATGACATGACTTGCACTTGACGTTGTTTTGAGGGAGGGAGGGTTGAGGCTATTGTAACAGCCTTTTAAATGACTTCCTTGCCTCCATTTTCTCCCTCCCAGTCAGAGGTGTATTGCATGCAGTCAGCTCTAGCAAATTTTAAGACTGTTAAGTTTTCAGAAATTTGCAAAGCCACAAATAAAGGCTTTATTGTTTTGATTGTTTAGACATAAAAAACTATTAATGATGCAAATTAAGCTTAAAAGTTCATGTGCATACATTTCCTGCCTAGTTGTGTCCCTATCAAAAAAAATATTTATATGGACTTAAGGAGGAATCAAAATTACCTAGCTGAGTTCCTTTAGAAAGTGCCAAAGTGCAAATCTTTGTACCCCATTTAAGTACTTTGTGGATTTTCCTTCATTTTATTCAGTGTCTAAGAGTGCCCTTCAGTGCCCAGTCACTACAACACTGATTTTTGTGGTCTCTGAATTCCTATGGCTCTTACACACTCTGCTACACATTAGCACTTGATTAATCCCTACCTTTTAGTTTCCTAGTTTCTTCACACATCAGTTTTATCTTACTAACACAATTATCAGCTTATCAAGGACAGATCCCCATCTTCTACTTCTTTTGTTTCTCCAGTCTTTATCCCAAGAAAATCTAGGGTACAAGACTAACAGACTAGGTCTTTGAGAGATTAGCTAGAGGGTTCTCCCAAGAGCCAGCAAAGAGGGGGAATGAGAGGGCCTTCCTATTCTTTTTTTCACTTTAAAAATGGTTGTTACTGTCATCATATCATAATAATTTCCCTATATACCTTCCACTCCCCCTTTACTAGATTCCAAACCCTCCCTTTCTCCCTTGTAACAAAGAAAAACCACTGAGCAAATTTAAGCATACAGTTAACCTTCTGCTGGAGGGAGAAGGAGGAGTCTCTTCCTCCATGCCCCACCTTTGGAATAAAAGGGGTACCAGGCAATTGAAAGTAGAGGTCGGTGTGATGTCAAAATGAATAACTGTAGCATCACAATTTCAAAGGGAGAAAAATGAGGCCAGTGCCGGGGTGATGGAGAATAGGGAGAGTGGAATGTCTGCTGGGTGACAAATAGATTTAGGAGGAGTCTAGCAGAGGGAGAGGATGGAAGACTTGGGGGCTATCAGACTCACACACTGTCATATCTGGAAGAGACTTGGGAGATTATTTAATCTAATGTCTTCATCGGGGACAGTTAAGGAAACTGTGCCCCCTAAAGGAAAAGTGACTTATCCAAGGTCACACTGCTGGAGTGGGGATATCTCTAGTCTATTCCAACCACTCCTACATTATCTGATGCTCTCTGGTCACTGCTCCAGTGCCCTTGGCTTCTCCCCATGTCAGAATTCTTCTGCATGAAAACCCAACCCCCACCAGACAGCCATTACTATTTTGATCTCTCATCCAGCCAGGGAAAAATAGAAACTGTATTCACACCTTTTTTTAAACTCTGCTTTGAGAACTTCTATCAAGTTTAAAAAGATTCTTTCTCATATAGCCTTAGCTAGATCCCAGCAATTGAATCTGTCTCATTTCTCTGTTGCTAGCTTTGTCTCTCTCTCTCTGTGTCTCTGTCTTTCTCTTTTTCTGTCTCTCTCCTCAGCCACCATCTCTCTCTATACCTCACCCTCATCCCTCATCTCCTTGGTCTCCCATTCCAGTCTCCTCTCCTTCTTTGTTGCTCATTGGTCTTGAATTTCATGCCAAGTATCTCTCCACTCATCCCCCCGTCTCTGCCCCTTTCACTCCCCATAAGCTTCCTCCTCCAGTGTTCAGGAAAGAGAATGTTGTCCCTTTTAGACACTCAGTCTCTACATCTCCCAGGTAACTGGATGCTGAAGACTTCCTGCCAACAGAAACCTGGATACACCAGCATGGGGGATAATCCAAACAAGGCCACAGAGACAGGACATGGACTATGTGTACTTCAAATTCAAAATCTGATAGCTTAACTGGGACATAGAGAGCATCAGACTAATCTGGAAAGATAAGATGAAGCCAGATTGTATGAGGCTTTAAATGTCAGTCAGAGGACTGTATTTTATTCTAGAGACAATAAGGAACCATTGAAGCTTTTTGACCAGGAAAGTAGCCTAGTTAGACCAGTGCTTTGAGAATATCAATATGGCAGCTGTGTGGATTTGAGGGGGATGGGTCTGGATGCAGGAAGGGCAATTAGAAGACTGTAATAACAGGAAGAAGTGATGAGGGTCTGAATGGGGGTGGGGGAAGGAAAATCGTGGATCTAGAGCAAAAAAGGGACCTCCAAGGCCATCTCATCCAATCCTTCATTTTATAGTTGAAGAATAAGATGGCTGTGTGAGAAAAGGGGATAGATGCAAGAAATGTGATAGGGGGAGAATGTGTCCAGACTTGGTCAATTGTCTGATTATAGGTAGTGAATAAAAGTGAAGAGTTGGGAGTGACTTGGAGGTTGCCAACCTGGGTGACTGAAAGAATGGGAGAATGAAGGCACATTTTGCAGATGAGGAAACTGAGGCCCAGATATGAAGTCACTGGTTTAAGATCACATAAACTGCATAGACAGGAGTCAAACACTGATGCAAAGTCAATCTTCTTTCCGCTGTTCCTTCCTACACAGCATCAGAATAACCCATTCGGTTTGGTCAACTCAGTAAAAGGTCTCCATGAGACAGACTATTTGACTGGATTTTGCATCTTCTAACTAATTGCTGGGATGTGGCATAAACAGGCTTAAATCGAAAAGAACAGTAGCTTGGGAAAGTTTATAGCTAATGAACTGTCATCTGAGAATGTAGTTATGTGGAGGAGCCAGAGGAAAGAGGAAGGGTTGCTCACTATTTCTCAAAAGGTCCAACCCAAACAGAAGATGCTTTCCCACACTCCCAACCCAAATGAGCAGAGACTCAGTGCCAGGGCATTTTTCTGCGTGGTTGATGTCCTCCTCCCCCCTCCACCCCTCAGCTGCAGCCAGCTGGGGGCACATGAGCCCGTTCCCCTTTCGGGCAGGAGGAGCGCCCTAGTAAATATATCCACTGTGAACAGCTGGGGGAGCCCAGTGAGCAGAAGTGGAGGGGATGAGGACTTGTCCCAGCTGTTCTCTTCCTCCTGGAGGTGCCCGAGGCTGTCCCAAGCCCGGCGCCCAGCACAGCCCAGATCCTCCCGCGGCCACCGGTCCCCGTGGCGCCCTGGGGCTCTTTTTAAAGGAGGACCCTAGATACTCCCGCTGCCCTGCTGCGTTGGGTTACTTGGAAATAACTTCTTGGTGTCCACAAAAACTAAAAAAAAACGCGGAGAAGGGGCGGAGGTCGAGCAACGACTATGAGAAGAGCTCCCTTTCAGGCCACGACCCGGCGGCCTCCCGAAGAGAGGAGCTGTCCACTCCACCCCGCTCCGCCCGGCCCTCCTGGTGCCTGCCTGATGCGGAGCTCATCGTCTCCCGCAGCCGGCTCTCCTAGTCATGCTGCCGCATAATTTGGGTCTCCTTGTGCCTTGTCAGAATAGCGAGCTCAGTGACACCGAGAGAGGCCCCATTTTATCTTTTTTCTTAATTTCTCTAGCTGCAGTCACCTGGATTTTCGTTGAGGCTGTTTACAGGATAATTAATAACAACGTTTTGAGCGGTTTGGACCCGCTTTCAGTGACAGTTCTTTGCCCATAAACATCACGAAAAAGATTTTCTTGGGCTCTGGAAAAAGCACCGGGTGGATGATAGGTTATTTATGTGAACACTGAAAAGTGGGTTTTACTGCCGATCGTAAACCAGTCATGATAGTCTTCAGCTAGGAAGAAAGAGAATGAAAATATCCTGTAAGTTCTGACTTGGCTTTTAAACACTGACCTGAAGGAGGTGCTTTGTAACATTTGTAGCATTTCAGAACAGAGAGAGAATTAGGCATTTATAAAGCACCTACTACGTGCCAGACACATTTACAAATATTCTCTGGTTTAATCCTCACAACAACCCAGGAAAGTAGGTGCTATTTTACAGTTGAGGAAACTGAGATTAAGCAATTTACCCTAGGGCCACACAGCTAGTAAGTGTTTCAGGCTGGCTTCGAACTCCGGTCTTCCGGAATCCGGATCCAGTGCTCAAGCCACTAAACCACCTAGCTGCCTCAAGCGAGGCTTGGGGGAGGATGGGTCTGGAAAGAGATAGACTTTCCTTGATTGGGGGGAGAGAATAATTAATTGTTCAGTTAAAAAACAAACCTACTATATGCCCTGCAACCATGCCAAATGTTGGGAATAGGGGTACAAAGAATGAAGCAATACCGGCAGGAAGCCTATGTTGTAGTGCCAACATGTGACAAAGCTAACCTGATGTCATGGAAAACAAAAGTCCCAGTTTGACTTATCTAGGTCAATTTGTTGTTCAATTTTCCAGTCCCATCAGGCTCTCAGTGATTAACCTTTGGAGTTTTCTTGGCAAAGATACTGGAGTGGTCACTGGAATCAAATGGCTCTAGAGGAGAAGTGAGGCTGGTGACCTTGCACAGCCCTCTCTCACTCCAAAGTCAAGTGCAAGTCATGTCATCATTTCTCTGATGGCATGGTCTTCTTTGGCAACGAAGGACGAATACACACACACACACACACACACACACACACACACACACACAAACAACTGGAGTGGTTTGCTATTTCCTTCTACAGATGAGGAAACTGAAGCAAATAGGGTTAAGTGATTTGACCAGGGTCACATAGCTAGTAAGTCTGAGACCATATTTGGAGCTCAAAAAGATGAATCTTTCTGACTCCATCTACTGTGGATCTATATACCCCCAATGGTGCAGATCACAATCTTCCTACATATTTTTATACAGTGGGACTCTTATCCATATTCTCCCATAAACCACTCACATAGAGGTTTGCCCAACATGGACCAGGACAATCCTCTAGGTCATGACCTAGATCTTGAAATATTTGTAAAGAGCTTAGCACATAGTAAGCCCTTAATAAATGCTCATCTCTTCCCCCTCCACTTGACATTGTGTGATTCATCTGCTATTCCCCCACATTGTTACAGGTTTAGCCCCTTCCCCTTTCCTGTCATCATTCTCTTCTTTTCTCTTTTATGTCCCTTCTGTGCAGTTCCTCATTAGTAATATGCTGCTTCTTATTTACACCCACCACATGTTACTTCATTGCTCCCTGAGTAATATGGAAATTTCAATTCTTCAAAGATTTGATGATTCATAGAGATACAGCATCACTATAGGAATATCAGTGTTTAGTGCCTTGCCTGTCAAACTGTGAGTTACTAATTTGAACTAATTAAAATAAATAACTGGACAAACAAAAGTTCTAGAATCTTAATGGAAATATATATGTGTGTATACATATATGTGTGTATACATACTTGTTGCTATTATTGCTGTTCAGTTGTTTCAGTCATGTCTGATTCCCCATAATCCCTTTTCTAGGTTTTCTAGGCAAAGATGCTGGGGCGCTTTGTGATTTCCTTTTCCAGCTCATTTTACAGAAGAGTAACTGAGGTAAACAGGGTTAAGTGAGTTGCCCAGGTCTCACAACTAGTAAATGTCTGAGGCAGAATTTGAACTCATGAGGATGAGTCTTACTGATTCCAATGCTCTATCCATTGCACCACCTTGCTGCACACTGTGGTGGCACTATGGAGTACACCAGGTAAAGAAGATTCAGAATCAATCAACTGTGGGAGCACAATGTCTAATAAACTGAAGGACACTAACGATTAAGCTAGAAACTTCTTATAACCATGCTGCTTCCTCTAATGGGGCTAGAAATACAAAGAAAAAAAATGAGGCAATGCCTGCCCTCAAGAGACTCTCATTCTAATAGGTCTGGCATCCCAGATGTAGAGGGAATTGACATTAACATATGCTGGTTGATTGGTTGTCCTTCATTCTCAAACAGGACCAAAATGACATCACTATGCTAGAATCAAGTTTCAGTGTGTCCGTCCGACTGTGGCTGATCGGACCGATACAAGCTCAGAATGCTCTGCCACAGGTCAGGGACAAATAGTACCTGTGAACATTTGGGGTGGATTTTCTAAATTTGTACATCCTGTGTTTCCTTTGAGTTGTTTTAATTCTGCTTGACTCATAGAGTATAGCACTTTCTCTGATGTGAGCATGCCCTGCTAGGTGGTTCTCTGCCAAGTGTCTCCCATGTCACACAATTCCAAAGTTCTTAAGAGAGACCTTGAGAGTGTCCTTGTATCACTTCTTCTGACTATCATGTGAATACTTACTCCGTGTGAGTTCTCCATAAAATAGTCTTTTTGGCAAGCATACATTTTGCATTCAGACAACATGGCCAGCCCATCAGAGTTGCACTCTCTGAAGCATAATTTGAGTGCTTGGCAGTTCAGCTGGAGCAAGGACTTCAGTATCTGGTGCCTTATCCTGCCATATCTAAAGATATCCTATCTTTAGAATCTTCCTAATACAATACAAATGGAAGCGATTCAGTTTCCTGGCAAGAAGCTGGTATACTGTCCAGCTTTCAGTGGCATACAACGAGGTCAGTACAATGACTCTGTAGACCTTCAGTTTGATAGTTAATCTAATACCTCTTCTCTCACACTTTCCTTTGGAGCTTCCCAAGCACTGAGCTAGCTCTTGGCAATTCGTGCACCAACCTTATTATCAATATGTTCATGTCTGGAAAGTATACTACCAAGGTAAGTGAACTTATCCACAGCATTCAAAACTTCTGCATTTACTATAACTGAATGAATGGTGTGGTGGTGACTGATGGGGCACCTGTGTTTTCTTGGTATTAATTGCTAGGCCAAAATTAGCACCAACAGCTGCATCTCAGCTTCAGAAGATGTTTTGAGTGCACTCTCATCTGCAAACAGAAAATCATGCACCAACTCTCCCACCACTTTAGTCTTGACTTGTAGCCTTTTCAAGTTGAAGAACTTACCATCAGTAAAGTCGCTAAACTTATAACAATAATAAGTATTGGTGGCCCTGGAGACTGGGGATATGTGCCCTCTCCCTGTACTGAGGGTCCTTCTGACCTTCAAGAGAGAAACGGGTCAGGTTGCTTTTCCTGGACTCTGTTCTTTCTATCCCAACTCCAGAGAAAACTATTCAAAGTTAGCTATTAGGTCATGTTTCAAGTCTCCCCAGTCATGGCATCACCTCCCTGATGTTGTGGTCCTGTTGGAGAAGAAAAGACACAAAAATCTTTGAGCAGAAAAGGAGCTAGCTGCCCACTGAAGACTAAACTGTCATTGGCCACTTGGACAACAGGGCTTTCTTTCTTGTTTCCTTCTCTTCCTTTCTCTTTCTTTTCTTTCTTTTCCTTCCCTCTGTCCTTATAGGGTATCACACCCCTACCTGTAGGTGCTCTGCCCAATGGGAATGTAAATGTTAATCTCTGAAACCTTTTTTTTGTCTGTTTTGTTTTTTTCTGAAAGATCAGCCTTGTCCCCAAACCACTCTGACTCTCATTGACTGGCTAAGCCATACTCAATATTTGGGCCCTAATTGGTTCAGAATGGATGGAAACAGCAATTGTTTTTGTTTGGGTCAGAAATCCTCAGTCTTCCCCTCCCAGATCAACTTTGTTTCCTCACTGGGTAAAGAGGTCCTTCTCTGCCTCATTTCTTACTAAGCTTTAATGGTCTTTGCCTCAGTCAACCTGAGACCTATTAAAGACCTCAGCTTGAAAAGACCAGCGTCTAGACCAGGCCTGGGTCAGTGTCTTGGACTTCCTGTCCTCTACCACAGCTGAGTCATGTCTTCCTGCAGTTGAATGTCCGTGGTGACTGGGAGTAACAAGGAGGTCGGCTTCACCCTTGTGCAAAATCTATGCAAGAGTCTCCCGGGGGACACGAGTCTTAACTCCTGCAAAAGCAAGCACCCTGACACACCCCTGCTATCATAGGTTCTTTGATCTGCTTTTCTAAAAGGAAAGCAACTTTTGAGGGGTCAACAATATGAGAGACAGCAAAAAGTTAAATTTTCCACAGAAGTTCTTAGTTGAAGTCATTGAGAATAAGTCAGATAATAAGAAAGCCTGCAGACTGCTGGTGAACTCAACTAATCAGGAGGCAGACAATGGCCTTCAGAAAGTCACAAATTTTTTAATAAGAAGGTCCAGGCCTGAAACCAGCCTGAGCCAGTCAGGAAAAATGACCTAGAATAATCTGGAGAAAGCTTTTCTCCACTGTGCTTGCTTAATGAACCTCATGTGTATAAGCCGACCCACCTCCCTCCATTTTCTGATCATGGGTCCTACGTTAAAGCATGAATGGGAGGGGAGAATCACACCAAGGGTGGTTATGTAATGGGCATGTAGAGAAGATAGTGACCTAATGGAGAACAGACCAATCTGTCTCCTGGTGGGAGGATCTGTCTTGGAACTAACCGTATGTGGCTCATCTTGCTTCTGTATTCAGTGCTCTTCCTTCCTAATGGGGGTGGGGGATTGAGCCCACTTTCGTCCAAAGATGTTCAGTTCTTATGAACTCTGCTGCAATAAATTTTCCTTGATACCTTATTACTGTCAAGAGTGTCTCTAACAACTATCACTTCAATCAAGCACACATATCATTCACTTACCTTGAACTTCAGAGAAAATGCAGAGAAATAGATTGACAGGGCTTCCAGCTGCCTGACCATACATCACAGATCAGCACACAGATATATCTGACCATACATCCATAGTTACCAGAGAGAGAAGGCACCAACATCTGGGTTTTCAAAGGGAGAGGGTGGGGATCTGGGGCTCCTTAGCAGCTGTCCAAAGTCTGGCCAAATTAACACTTCCAATCATTAAGCTCCAAAGTAAAATCTCACCTCAGAGCACCTATACATTTTTCAGAGCCAGAGGGCATCACAACCCTTGAGAACCAGTGCCTCATTAGAAAATTAACAAAATTTAGCCTCCCCTAATCAAACTTTCTTTATGGGCTCATTAGTATTACACCTCCAGGCACCAGATCCTGGGTCAGGAGAAGCTGAAGGAGAAGGAACTGAACCCTGTTTTCCACCAGCTGGACATCATGGACCTGCAGAACACAGACCCTGTGAGAATTTCTCAAGGAGCAATCAGGGGGTGTGAATGTGCTGATCAGCCATTCTGGAATGGCCTTCAAAGTTGCTGATATCATACCTTTTCCTATTCAAGCTGAAGTAATGATGCAAACCAACTATTTTGGCACCAGAGTTGTATCTGTAGAATTACTGTCTCTGATAAAACCCCAAGGCACTGTGGTGAATATCTCTAACTTGGTGAGTTTACGTTCTCCTAATAGCTCTACCCAGAACTACAGCAAAAGCTTCTGAAAGACACAAGTTGGAGGGGCTCATGAACAAGTTTGTGAAAGCTACCAAAAAAGGAGCACATGAGAAGGAAAGTCAGCCTAATATTGCTTACGAAGTGTCCAAGACTGGGGTCACCATCCTGTCAAGAATCCATGCCAGGCAACTGAACGTGCACAGGAAAGCTGATAATATTCTTCTGAATGCCTGCTGCAGAAGATGCATGAGAACTGACAGGCTTCCAAGGCTCCCAAAAGTACAGAGAAAGGAGCTGAATCCCCAGTTTATTTGATTCTTTTATCCCCAGGTATTACAGAACCTTATGACTAATTTGTATCAGAAGAAAAAGATTGAAAAATGACAAACTTAATTTGCAAATTGATTCTAGTAATATTTGTGCTATACATCTTGGATTTGATTTGAAAGTACGTTTAGAAAGAAATAAAGTACATTTTTTGCCTTTAATAATTATCACTAAATCCAATAAGGTGTTCTCTTTTAGTTGCCTATGAATTATGTGAGAAATTTTGTAATGACTGACATTTGTAATAACTAAATAATTTGTAATGTGGGGAAAATATGCAAAATTCAGATTGTCTAAATGGAATAAAAATTTTTGAAAAAACTACCAATAAATCATTTTAAGAAGAAAAAGAAAAGATCAGAGTACCCCCACTGCATCCTGGGCCATCTCCAGTTGTCCTGATCTATATCTCACCCTGGTGGCTCAGGAGGAGAAAGTGAGGTTGGTGACTTTGCACAGCCGCCCTCACTTAAATCCAATTCACTTGCATGTCATGGTGTTGTGGTTTCATGGTGTGTTGGCAGCACCATCTCAAAGAATTTAGAGTCAGACCACCTACAAACCAAGTACAGACATTTATTGAGGATTGATACCCTTCAGAAATGGGATAGGTTCCAAGAGGAACCAGCAACTTCAGGGAAAGTAGGATGGATTTTTAAAGGATAAAGATGCAATTACATAACAGAAATAATGAATATTAAAAAGGCAAGAGGGGATTGATAAGTCCCTTCTATGGCTCTGTGGTCAAACATTGGTTGTGGAGCCCTTCTATTAGCTGGCTATTGTGATCCTATCTGGTCAAGATGGATAGTTAGGTACTGGGGTCCTGTCTTGGGCTAAATGGATGATGTGATTGTGGTGGAGTACAAGAACACACCTGTTCAAATATGTGAATTGGATCTGGGGGCAGTGGCTATATTGAGTCTGGGGGCCTGTGGTATGAATAAAGCCACATTGCCTAGTAAAATCAGGACATGACTGCTGTTCAGTGGGGCCCATAAGGAAGTTAGAATATTGGGGCTGGGGGAAGTTTTCTTAGGATTCCATCATTCCCTTTTGAACAGCTGGGGCCCAAATTCATTTGGAAAAAGCAGCGAAGTCTCTGCTTCTGTAGCTTCTTTAGGATGCCAAGGGGAGTAGAACTGTTCATCACATTCTCTGCTGTCCTTTTTTCCTTTTGCTTTTGGTCTTTCCCAATGAGTCCTGTCTTCTCATTATGTGACTGTAATATTCAAGCCTCAGTCTCAGTGTCTGGCCTTCCAGAGAGTAGCCTGAATTAATTTCTTTAAGTATTGACTGATTTGATCTCCCTGATGACTCTCAAAAGTCTTCATGTGAAATTGTCGATTCTGTGGCACTCAGCTTTCTTTATAGTCGAACTCTCACAGTCATACAATGCTACAGGAAAAACCATAGTTTTGACTACACATACCTTTGTCAGCAAGGTGATGTTTCTGCTTTTTAGTATGCTGTCCATATCTGCCAGAGCTTTCCTTCCAAAGAGTAAGCATCTTTTAATTTCATGGCTGCAGTTGCTGTCTGCAATGATCTTTAAGTTCAAGAATATAAAATCTGACACTGCTTCCATTTCTTCCCCATCTATTTGCCAGGAAGTGTTGGGACCAGTTGCCATCATTTCAGTTTTTTTGTGTTAAGCTTGAAGCCAGCTTTTACAACCTCCTTTTTCACCCTCATCAAAAGACTTCTTAATTCTTCACTTTCTCCCCTCAGAGTGGTATCCCCTGTATACTGAAATTGTTGATAGTTCCCCCAGTCACCTCAATTCTGGCTTTTGATTCATCCAGCCTGGCATTTCACATGATGTACTCTGTATATAAGTTAAATAAATAACAGTAAATAGCCTTACTCTACTCCTTGTCCAATCTTAAGCCAACCCATTGTTCCATGTTCAGTTTTCTTTGCAAAGAGACTGGAACCGTTTTCCATTTCTTTCTCCAGCTCATTTTGTATTTTAGAAAACTGAGGCAAACAGGGCTAGGTGACTTGCCCAGGATCACACCACTCTTAAGTGTCTGAGGCTGAATTTGAGGACAAGTCTTTCTGACTCTGGACCCAGTGCTCTATCCACTGCACTATCAAGCTGCCTCAGTCATCTGGCTTATCTAGTTCAACACCAACAACCATTTTACGAATCAAGAAGGTGAGTCTCAGAGTACTGAAGTGACTGGATCAAGGTCATACAGGGTAGAAGAGACAGAATATGAATTTAGAATCTCTGATATCAATCTCATTGCCATTTCCACTATTACTTGCCCCTCCCAGACTGGATAAATAAAATCCAACACTTTTACCTGAAATATCCTTAAAGATGCCCTCCAGCAGAAGAGCACAAGTAATTTGAAAGAGAAAAGATGAAAGAGAAAATCAATCTCATTGTACTATGCAACTACAACAAAGTGGTAGGGGAAAACTAGTAAGATTTCCCTCTCTTCCTTCCAAGCCACAAAGAAAGAGCAGGAAAATCCAAGAACATTTAAATCTCTTCTAAGATATTTCCCAATGGTCAAGTTACTAATTCTAGACCAGCTACAGGACTGCTTTATGTCTCCTGAAAAATTCTTAGAATACTAATAATCCCTTCCATGTGACCCACATGTTATCCCACAAAATATTCTCCTAGATTTTATCTCATTTAATCTTCAAATCAAATATAAAGCAGGGAAGGCATTATTAGCTGTGTAAACTAATAAACTAATAATGTAAACTTTCTTTGATTTGTAAACTGAAGCATACAGAAAAGAAGTGCAAGAATCATCGTGGTATGGTGGAAAAACACAGTCTCAAAATTTTGAGTCAATTCCACTACTTAACAACCATGTGACCTTGCATAAGGTCACCTTTACTTCTCTGTGGCACAGTTTCCTTATCTGTAAAAATGAAAACATTAAACTAAGTAATCTCCAAAGTCTCTGGTATTTCTAACAGAAACAGCCAGCATTCATCTCTAGCTTTCTGATCTGCTTCAGAATTGTAGTGGGCCTAGGCAAGACCACAGTACACCTGTATGACTCCAGCATGTATATCTTCATCTCCTTATCTATCACTTCAGTCTCGTGTTACAAGTGTCTATTGAATATCCTTTCCTGGGTGCCCATTAGCAGCTCAAACCCAAATGTTTGCCAGGGAGAAGCTTTGATGTACTTGAAACAATAGGCATATACTTTCACTTTGGGCTGAATAGTTCTCTGTCTAGGTTGCTGAGGTGGATAATTCCTCTACATGCAGACAATCAAGAGCCAGGACATTTACTTAACTAATTATGTACATTCTGAGGTGGCTGATATTGTCGCAAATTAGGGTATTGAGACTAACTGAGCTAGGGAAGCCCCATGACATATCAATGTTGTTAGCCGCAGGGCTCACTCCCAGCCCACCTCTACCCCAAGCTGGGCCTCTTCAGCTAACAATGGCTGGCATCCCATAGCTTAGCTGGCCAATTCACCCATCCCCCAATATCTGGAGGTCTTGTAATAAGGTTTAGTCCTGTCTGGAAGTCCGATAGGATGCTTGGACACCTAGAACCTTTACAGTAAAGGGTGAAGCTCTTGGGAAGGAAGGGGTTTCATCATTGTGGGGATTTGAACAGATGGGCTTTGACCATTAGCATACTAAGGTTGGTTAGCTGGTTCCAACTGTTAATTTGTTGTTGCATATCTTGCAAGAAAGAATACAATGCAGGACTTAGAGTCAGGAAGACCAGAGTTTAGATCCTACCTCAGACCAGATTGCTAGCTGTGTGATCCTGGACAAGTCACTTAACTTCTCAGCCTCAGTTTCCCCATCTGTAAAGTGGGGGTAATAACAGTACCTACTATGAACATATATAGCATTTGCAAACCTAAAAGCACTACATGATGCTAACCATAGGTATTATTATATTGCTATCTATCCAATAGCTCAAAATCAAACTGATCCCTGTCCTCAAGAGGCGTATGTCTTAGTGAGAGACAACACATATTTAAGTAAGAAAACGCAAAAATTTGAAGTGAGCATTAACAGGCAGGAACAGAAAAGGTCTATAGAAGTCAGCACCTGAGCTAGTATTGATAGGGGCTAAGGATATGGTGAGGTAAATCTGAAGATGGAAAGGGAATATTTCAGGGGTAGAAAACAGGCCTCCTGGAGATGGAATATCTTGTATGTGACCCTGGACAAGTCACTTAACCTCTGCTTACCTCAGTTTCCTCAGATCTCACACCTACCTTACAGGGTTATTGTGAGAATCAAATGAAATAATATTTATAGGAAGGACTTAGCACAATGCTCAATACATAATAGGTGTTACATAAATATTTATTACCTGCCCCCCATCCACTGTGCCTTGAATCAGTTATCACTTATTAAGTGCTACGGGCCATAGCACCATGGGATACCAATCCCAAATAATACAGTTTTTATTTTCAGGAGACTTATATTCTATCAGAAGTGACATGTGTGTATATGTGCACATACATACATGAAAGTATATGTACATGTTGTCATGCTTGATAGAATATAAGAATATTGTGATTCAGTCATGTCTGATTCTTTGTGACCTCATTTGGGATTTTCTTGGCAAAGACACTGGAGTGGTTTGCCATATCCTTTTCCAGTAAAAATATATAAGAATATAAGGGTACATTGTATTTGGGCATATATATATGTTTGTGTGTATGTATGTATATATGCACATGCATGGGTACATGTATAATGTATTAAAAATAAACACATAAATACAAGATAATGGGGGAGAGTCAGAATGCAGCTGAGAGGGATCAGGTAAACCTCATGAAGAAAGAGTGTGTGAGTTAATTTTCTAGGAAAATGAAAATTTCACTGTGTCTGATACTGACAGTTTTTTCCAGCCCTTGTGAAAGAGGCAGAGCTAAAACCACAAATTTTTGTACTGGGGGAAACATACAGGAAGTAAGCTTCTGTTTTGTGGCCAAGAGTGGGAAGAGAGAGATCCAAGGGTTCCAGTTGTTCAAGTTTGGGAGATGGGGAGAGAACAGTTGTCCTGAAGAGTGCCTTACCCAGAAAGACCATCTAGTGCCTTTCATTTTAATTAATTATTCTTGCTAAACACGTACTACAGATTTGACTTATAACCCCACTGACCTAGGGCAGCCCACCAGAATCCTCCACCCAGCTCCTGCTCTGGAGGAAAGAGACGTTAAGGGAAAAGGTGGATGTGAATATGTCCAAAGATTAAAAAGGGAGTTCTTAGATAAGTGGCATTGTGTAAGATAAGTGACATTGTATAGTGAAAGGATCTACAAAGGCCTATAGTCTTGACTATGAAGGGTTATAGCCAGGAGACCTGAGTTTGTATCTTGCCTCAGAAAATGACTAGCTGTGTAGAATTGTATCTAGTCTGATTCTCATAAAATCAAGTCAAGAAGTATTCATTTTTTTTTGTTTCATCATTTTTTAGTAATATTCAACTCTTCATGTGACCCCACTTGGAGTTTTCTTGCAAAAGGGCAGGGATTGAACCAGACTTCCATTGTTGTCTTCACACTATGCATGTGGAATTGGTCTTATCTTATGCCGAATGGGAATGATACTTACCTACTTCAGAGGATTTGGAAAGGAAGTTACTGCGTAAACCTTGAATTCTCTAGGAAGTCACCATTTATTACTGCTGTTCCATGAATGGAGCTGACAGAGGAAAGAAACTAGAGATGGAGAATGGAGTGTCACATTTAGCAGGTAGCCTAAACAATGTTTTATTTTCTTTCTCTGAGTTTCTTAGGGATCATTCCTTTTGAAAACTCCAACATCATCTCAACTAAACTTGGATCCAATCAGGCCAGGCTGGACCCAAGAAGAAGGAGCACACCCCAGGAAAGAAAGTGTGGTTCTACAATGATGTTAGTGATGAGGCAGAAGAAGAGCCAGCTTGGTGGGGAGTGGAAAGGGGAACCAACTTTTGGGGAAGGGAAGGAAGGGAGGAAGGAGGGAGGGAGGAAAGGTGGAAAGGAGGAAGTCAGGACCAGCTGGATAGGTCTCCCTTTCCAACATGGAACATCCCAGGGGACTCTCATCATGGGGATATTAATACTACCTAGCTTGCAGGGATCAAAATAATATGTAACAGAGGTATTCATAGTACAAAGTAACTGTGTGTCTCGTTTCTGTAGAACTTAAGATGATAGTAGCTAGCATTTATAAAATACTTCAAGACCTGTGAAGTGATTTGCATGTTATCTCATTTGATTTTCACCACCCTAGGTAGTAGGTACTATTATTTTCCTCATTTGACAGTTCAGGAAACTGAGGCAGATATTAAATGGTTTGCCTGGGGTCACACAGCTGGTAAGGATATGAGGCAAGATTTTAATTCATTCTTCCTGACTCCAAATTCAACATTTTATCTACTGTGCCACCTAGCCACCTATTTCTTTAGTTCTTACCCAGAAATCTGGAGAAATCCCTAGTAACACCCTGGCCATGATGGAACTAAAAAGAGAGGGAAAGAGGAAAATGGAGGGAGCATTACAGGCAAATCAGCGTCATCTCAAATTGCACAGTGAACACTCCCCAAAGTCACGTAATAATCTGAACAGAGCCAGAAGGATCCAATAAAAGAACTGCAGAGCAGCTGCAAGCCAAGGTCAGAGAGCATTCATCTGTACCAGAGTAAATCAGAACAGTTTTGTGTTTTTCCAGCAATACTCTTAATAGCCTGGCACTGGAAGCAGAGAAGGCAATTAGCAATGATTACCCAGGGCTGGGAATTAGCAAAGTGGGAACAGTGAAGAAGACTGGCAGAGGCAAGGGTAGTTCTAGGGCGTTGGCAAACACATCTCTGAGAGGGCTGATCATGAGTCAAGGATGAGTAGAGAAAGAAAAGGGAGGATAGTTTAAATTAGGATGTGAGTATCCAACAGGAAACTGCTCATTATCAGGTAATGCTAGTAGAGCAAACTGGCCTTATCTCCTGAGGAAAGGCAGGAAGATTAAATAAATAACTTTAAATTTAATAATAAGTAACTTTAAATAAAGTCTTAATCAAAATTTCCCAGGGACTAAGCACCCAGTGAGGCAAATAGATATAGTCAATACCTAGCTGAACCCCAGCACAGAGGCAAAACATCCCAAGGCTGATCAAGCCTGGTGGCCACAAACCTCCATCTGGTGATACATGGGAGTACAAAGGATACTGTCCCAGAAGAAACCTAGACATTTCCACTGCCATAATCCCATTTGAGGCTCTTATTTCTCATTATGACTATTGCAGAAGCCTCCTAATAGGTCCTACAAACAGACTGGTCTTCATGGTGGGTATGATCCTATCACTAAGTCCGATGATACCTCCTTCTTTATCAAATAAAGTAAAAATAGGTATTGGAAGCTCCCAAAATCTGGTCACAAACCTCTGATTTCAGCCTTATCTCACACTGTCCTCCTCTCATATATATACTTTACACTACTCATCCTAGATCACTTGCTGTTCTCTAAATATACCCCATGTTCTCTGACCTCTGTGCCTGTGGTTAGCTAAACTTTAGTTCCATTTTGGTGGAATGCACTCTCTTCATCTACCTAGAGATATCCTATCTCTATATCAAGTGCCCCCTTGAAATGCTAGGCTCTCCATGAAGCCTTCCCTGAGCTCCTTCCCAGCTAGAAGTGATTTTCCTTTCATCTGATCTTAAGGAATTTTATGTTCATCTTTTTCAATTATATTAATACTCTAATTATTATTTTATTTAAGTATGTATTATATCCTTATGCTCCTCAATAACAGAGATCATGTCTTATTTATCTTTGTTTCCCTAGTGCCAGTACAGACAGCCACACAGTAGACTTTTAATAAATGTTTGTTGAATAAATGAATAAATATCAGCTTGGTTTTGTCTATTTTTTTAAGGGAAGGAAAAATTATAACTGTCTGACCCTAAGTGGGCCACAAGTGAAAGGTTCTATCATCGTATGGCATTCCTGAAGTCAAAATCCCTCCCCTGAACATGGATGACTTCTCTAATTGTTGTGGGTGACTACAGAAGTACAACACAATAAAACAAAGACAGGTGTTGACCCATGACAAAAGTAGTCTGGCAGCCAGTGTGGAGAAACAAAGCTCTGCAAAAGAAGGGGCCAGAGCTACCTGATAGAAAAAGACATAACAGCAAAAGCAAACAGTAACAAAGCCTCTCCCTATTTCTTTTTTCTAGAAAACACAAAAATACATAGTAATAGTTTTCCGTTGAATCAGCTCACCACAAATTTTAAGTCATGTTCATGCATTATCAAGGATTTAAAAGTTACTTTAGGAGCCATTTAAACCAAACAGATAATTGAACCCCCTTGGGATGCTTCTGCTCTCAGAGGAGACCCAGGGCAGACCCGTAAGCAGATAACTCCAGGCTCATTTCATGCATTGGAATCTGTTTTGAAAATGGATTGTTCCAGGGATTCGGACAGCAGTTACCTTTGCCTCTAGGGCATCCTGTCTCAGAGTAGCTAAAAATTTCCTTCAGAATGTCCTCTGAGACATTTGTTCCATTTCCTGACTCTGGGCGTTTTGTCTGGTTGACGCATAATTGGGACTCTCTCCTTTTTCACTTCTGCTTCTTGGCTTCCCTGACTAAAGGCCAGCCTTCTACAAGAAGCCTTACTCAGTCCTCCTTCATCCTTCTGCTAATGGTCTCCCATCCATCCTGTCTACACAGCCATTTGAATTCTGTCCCTCCAATTAGATTATGAGCTCCTTGAGGGCAGGGACTGATTTTTGTCTTTCTTTGTATCCCCCAGCTCTTAGGAGAGTGTCTGGCACACCGTAAGTGCTTAATAAATGCTTGTTGGATATAATAATAAAATTGAAATATAATAACAAATACCCAAATTAACTACAAAGGACGTATGAAGGAACATACTATCTGCATCCAGAGAAAGAACTGATAAGTAGAAAGATGTTTAGAATGATTTTATATACATGTACATATTTGTGTCTTATGGTAACCATTTCTAGGGTGGATGAGGGAAGGGGAAAAAAAGAAATTTCCATGACAACTTTATTATATATTTAAAAGGAATAGAAAATTGTACATAATAGACATGCAGTTTCATGTGCAATCACTGTTCTGTTATACTATGTTATGGAAATACTTATTCTATTACATAAATTACAAATAAAATAAATAAAAGTTAAAAAATTAAAATAAATGCTTGTTGATTTGAAGTCCAGAATTTTTACCTTATCTAGATTTCTCTACCATCTGTATATTTCTAGTTCATGGTATTTTCAAGACAGTGATGCTTCCCTTCATCTCCCAATAACTTCTGCCTTCACATGAAAGAAGAAATACATAATATCCTCTTCAGTCTGATTAAGATCAATCAACCCATTCCCACCCCTGATCCTCATAAATGGGGCTCAGCTGCATTTTCCTTTTTCCTTCCCCCTACAACAGTGTGTAATCAGTTCCTTACTCACTTCTCATGTTTCTTGACCCTTTGAGTAATGGATCTCAATGGGGTCAATGATTTCCACCAAATTGACCTGGGCAAAGTACTAGTGCTAAATCACCAGCAAGTGTTTAGGTCAGCAGATCACTTTTGCTCCCATGACACCCCCGCAGTCACCCAATTAAAATATTAAAAAATGCAAGTTACATGCTCCTTCACCTACGAAGAAGGGAAAGTTTCTTCATCTGTAGCATGGGAAAGTTGCACTAGATAGTCTCTGAGATTTCTTGTAGCTCTATGACTCTATTAATATAGGTTCAAGTCCCACCTGCCCTCTGCTGTTTGTCCTTCATTCTCCAAAAGGACTATGATATCAGGGAGGTGATGCCATGACATGCAAGTGAATTGGATTTAAGTGAGGGAGGGCTGTGCAAAGTCACTAGCCTCAGTTTCTCCTCCCAAGTCATCTAGATCCAGTGGCTAGATACAGATCAGGATGACTGGAGATGCCCCTCCTTTACTCTTTACATGCGTGACCTTCACCTCAGATACTTCACCTACACCATCTAGCTAATACATGATGATCTACTGTAATAATTCAAACCTGGGGTTAAGAGAAACCATTCTTTTTTTCTCAGCCTTCAGCATGGCCCTCCAAATGGAAGATTCTGAAATGATCTGTCCTAGTACTGAGAAAAGAAATCACCTCTTTGCTAGGACCTATTTTAAATCTTGCTGAGATAACTAGAAACAAATATTAATGGCATGTTTTCTTTTCCTCCACTGAACCCTCATTGTGAGGTGAAGGAATGTTTCCAGTAGGCCCATGCTCAACTAGCAGATCCGAGGCCAGGTCTCACCAAAAGGCAAATTTCTGTTGGGATTTGATTGACTCCTATCACATTTCCACTTCATACAAAGACCAGTGGAATTCATTCTCAGGTCCCCACTCTTCCAGATACACAGAGACAGTAAGATCCAAATTGAATGGAAAGAAATCAGAGGAAATAACACAAAACTAAAGAAGATAGACTAAGAACCTCAAATCACCGAGTGGGCAGAAGCCACTGAATTCTTGAGCTTGTCTCAGAATGATGTCTATGAAACGCTCCCTAATGATGCTGCGGCATCATCAGGAGGCCAGCCCAGGAAGAGCACCAGCAGTGAAAATTTAATGTTATCTTTCATACTACTTCATTTTCCCTTGGACTATAATGGAGAACAACTGGCTCCAGACCACTGGCCTTCATTCCTCCTTCACTTGTATTGTCTATTTACTTGTGACACTGACAGATCCTCTTACTGTCGAAGAGGAAAGGGAATGGGATGATCACATCATAAATTTAGAGCTTGAAGAAACCTTAATTCTGTGATCTGTAGGGAAGGGAGTGATTGAAAATGGAAAAGCAATGTAAATATAAAAGAGCATGGAAATTTATTTATGTTATCACCAAAGGGTTATTGCACCAAAAAAGAGTTGAGATCATGTCACAACATTATTTCTCAGCTCACGGACATCAGTCTTATCCCACACTCCCATATGTATCATTTGATTTCCAAAATTCTGTAATGGTATAATCCTATAAAACTTAGTCCCAGGAATTAGCTACAACTTGCCCAAGGTTATGCATACAAAGAATAAAAGGTAGGGGTGAGGGGCATCTGCAGTCATCCAGATCTATGTCTTACCACTGGACCCTGATGACTCCAGAGGAGAAAGTGAGGCTTGGTGACTTTGCACAGTCCTGCCTCACTTAAATCCAGTTCACTTGCATGTCACAGCATCACCTTCCTGTTGTCATGGTCCTCTTTGAGAATGAAGTACAAGTAACAAAGGGCAGCTGGGATTTGAACTTAAAGGCTATCTGGTACAACTCTTCTGTGTTACAGATGAAGAAACTGAGACCTCCAAAGAGATGAAATAACTTGCCCAAGGTCACATGAGTGGTAATTATCAGCAGCAGGATGTGAACCCAGGTCCTTTCCACTGCACCACACAAATTCAGTACTGCACCAGCTGCCATACAAGGTTAGTCCTGCCTGGTTGAGGCTCTGTTTACAGAAGCTATTGACAGCAGAGACTCCTGGATTAGGAAAACCTGCAGAGAGCCATTATCTGACCCTCTGAAGTTCAAATCTTGTGTGTCTTGAATGACTTTCTCCGAAGTCATCACTAAAGATAAAGGGGTATAATCTTACAAAGCTGTCTGACTGCTAGCCAAAACTTTAGTTTGCCTTGAAAAATCATCAGCTAAATTGACATCATCTCCTGTTTCCATTACTGCTGCTTCTACTAGATTTTGCTATTTGGGGATTCAAGAAATCCCTGAAAAACAAAACGCTGCAATTATTTCTGGCCCAATGTACAGATCAGAATAAATTAGAAAGAATATGAGTTAGGTACTATGAGGAAAACTTTCTCAGATAGGAGAAAGAATCCTGGGGGAGGAGAAAAAATTAGTAACACTTATTTCAGTTGAATTTCTACATTCATCATTCCAACACCAGACATTTAACCTTTGTCTTCCCTGGTATTGCTATGTAATAGAGCATTTTAGGCCAAAAGGAGAATGAAGTGCCTAAATGTTATTTTCCTTTTGACTGGAAAAATACTGCCAAGGCAGAGGGGAGAAATATTAGAAGCCCTAGCAACGTTTTGATTTTGCTTCGAGCTGGGCTGTACTCAGCTCTTACCTCATCAAGGCTTACAAACATACAGAAGGCCAACTCTGTACTAAACACAATGACTCGGAGACTATATTCATTAAAGGGAGTAGCTCTTAAGGAGAGCATTAATAGGTTGTTTCCTTTGAATATTCAAGAGCTAAAAAAAATGATGAAGGCAATATCAAGGGATGGACTCAATGAGCAAGTGAATAACACTTCCTGTAAGTTAGACAACAATTATTTGATACATATATTACTCATCAAGGATACACATGACTCACTGCACCACTGTTCAAACCCTCGATGGTGGCACCAAGCCCTCAGGTTTTCTGAAGTTGGGACTAACCTGGTCCTTGAAGATGAGGACTTGGTATGTTAACTCAACAGGAACTGAGTAACTATTTGTTGGGTATTTTGAGAGCGACTTGCTCCTTATACATGGCATAGTGTAGATACCCTCTGAGATTCTGTGAGTCATCTATGCCCCATATGACTAATGAATTTTGGGTGTGGGTCTTGTTTTCTTTCACTAATGACTCCAGACCAGTACTAATAACATCTATTCATTTTAGTATCATAGATTTAGAGCTGCAAGGAAACTAAGAGGAACTCATTTCTAATCCTCTCATTTTACAGATGAGGAAACTGAGTCACATAGTAGTTAAGCACCTGGCCCAGAGCCATGAAAGTGATAGTAGTAGCAGCAACAGCAGTAGCAGCAGTGGCAGTAGTAGTACAAGTAGTAGTAGTAGTAGTAGTAGTAGTAGTAGTAGTAGTAGTAGTAGTAAACAAATAGCATTTATATAGCACTTCATAGTTTTCAATACACTTTATAAATATTACCTCATTTTATTATCACTACAATCCTGGGAAATAGATGCTATTTTTATCCCCATTTTATAGACAAAGAAACTAAGGCAGATCAAAGTTAAGGGGAATTTGCTCAGAATCACACAGCTATAAAAATATGAGGCAGGATTGCAATCTGAATCTTCCTGAATCCACAACCAGTGTTCTATGTACCAGACTATCACACCTCTCAGACTGCCGCAGTACTAATTCCATAGTATTGCCACATTTATCTTTTCAGACTGGGAAAAAATGTGACCAATAAAATAAACCATAAGCTGCAATTCTGATGCTTCATCCTAGGGTAGAAGTCACTATTTAAGGAGATGTCAATGAATTAGAAGTTGTGGAAGGTCTGACCAAGCTAAAAAGACTGTTAAGTCTGGAGTCAGAAATAGACTGAGTTAGTATTAGAAATGGGAAGAGAGGAACACAGCTGAAGCCATGGACAAGGTATGAAAGTGGAAGGCTCAAACCACAGACACAAAGGAGTATTTAGGTGAGTTTAGCATTGCAATGACGGCAAATTAGCCAGCATTTTGTAATAGCCAGGCCACCATGTACTAGAGAAGATGGAAACAAGTAACCAGGTGAGGCTTTAGGAAACTTTCCATGACTCAGCTGGGTACGCCTTTGTGTTCTGCATTGTTTGACCACAGCTATCCTGGGCTTCTGGGAAAGCTTGTAAGTTGTTTCAAGGACATGGTTTTGTTATCCAAAGTCAAGGCCCTTCTTAAAATGAGTTGCTCAGAATGGACCATAGTATTACAGTAGACATTTGACAAGGATATCACCTTCTTTGTTCTGGAAGTGATTCTTTTAATTCAACCTAAAATAGAGGGTTTTACTGCCATGTTACTGAAAAAGAAATACTTAACAAGCATTTAGACATGACTATTATGTATCAGGAATTGGGGTATGTGTCTGTGTGTGTATACATCATATGTATGGGTGTATATACATATATATAACACATGTGTATGTGCCTGTGTATTCTCTAAAAATAACTTTTTACCTTTACTGACCCTCTAGAATTTGATTATTTTTGCTTTTGTTTTGTTTTAGAGCTACTACATCTATCAGAACACTTCTACCCACTTAGAATCCAGGTCCCATTCCCTGTCCCATCCCCCAGAGCACACCAGCATCCTTTATGGTCCCTTTTCTTACTTCCATGCTCCCAACTGCCAATTTGCTGCCTCCCTTTAACTGCTCTTTTCAGTCCTCACCTCTCTGCCTGTCTGCCATCTCGCATTTCTCCCAATTTATCTAATTCCTTCCAGAAATTTCCATGAATGACAGTTGCTCACCATTCTACCTCCCACCCCCCACACACACGTACACACACACACACACACACACACACACACGCACGCACGCACACACTGAGATTCCTTTTTTACGCATTTAAAGATGTTACCACTATCCCAGCACACAGTGTACTGATATAACTACTCAAAGTCAAGATTAATGGGGCCGTAGTTCCTCTCCTGGAACCCACTTTCCGGGGAGACCTCCATCTCCGACTGTGTGTGTTTGTAGTGGCCGAAATGAATCAAGACCAAAGCTAACTCGATTCACTCAACTCCAGCAGTTTTCCTTGGGGCCAGCGCAGCATAAATGGTACCTTCCGGTAGCACAAATTATAACTTCTAGTTCAGGCCCTTTACAAAAGCAAACACAGTGAGCTTCAGCAGGGAAGCCCGCAAACTCAGAGGGTAGAATCAATAGCAGAAGAGAATACAACAGATGTTTCACTGAGCAGGTGGGCAGAAAGGCACCTGCTGCTTTAGAGATCTAGGAATAGCAAGAGGAGAGGTCAAAATGGGAGTTTTTCTTTTTAACATTTCCCTTTTTTCCTCTCCTGCTTGCCACGAGCTCATGACAGAAAATCACCACAGTCAGGCTGGCCCCTGGACGCTGGGTCCGGAGATCTGAATCGGCATCCTGGTCCTGATGTTTACTGTGTGATCACAGACACATCCCGTCAATGTAATTACTGACACATGTACCCCCTACCTCACTGGGCTGTTGTGAGAAAAGTGCTTTGTTGATCTCAAAAGGCAATTACTATTAATATTATGGAAACTATTATGGGGCACTCTTTGTGCATTCAGCATTTTGTATCTCATCTTACCTTTGCATATGAGGTACATGAAGGTCAAGAACCCTTCTTAATTATCTCCATACCTCCTGCATCACCTAGCACAAAGCTCTGTTCACAGTAACAGATCTATCTAGATATATATACATATGTGTGTATATACATATATGCATATATATGTATATGTGTGCGTGTGTGTATCATATGAGGAGGCTAGCTAGGGCTTTGCCCCAGAACACCTCCATTTAAAGGGCACTTGTTATTCTTTTGGGAGGAATAAATAAGGATGCTTAGGGCCTAGGTGTGTGTGTGTGTGTGTGTGTGTGTGTGTGTGTGTGTGTGTGTGTAACTGAACTTGTTGTTTCATCAGCATAGGTAGTTTGTAGGAAGAGAGTACTCCTCCAAACTGTAGACTTGTACCTTCTCTGTCACATTTAATTTTGGAGAGTTGGCCAGGGGCACACAAAGGTTATGTTTCTTTTCCAAGATCATCCAATCAGTTCAGGTAACAGTCTTGAGCCCAGGTCTCCCTGACTTTTGGTGCTTGCTTAGCCAGTAAAACTAGTTAGAATGGGAAGTTCCAAGTTAAAAAGTTTCCTTTGGTGTCCTTGCCCTGACTGAAGCCCCTGTTCAGCTCCTTCTGGGCCCAGCCTCATCCTGCTTCCTCCACCCTTTATCGGCCTTCCCAGCAGTAGCTTCATAATCTACCAGGATCTCTAGAGATCTGAGGTCTGCATCTCTCCTAAACTCCAGTTTTCCTGAATGTAATTTGTGGAACTCACTCCAAGCACCAGGGCAGCTCGATGGCACAGGGCCTAGAGACAGGAAGAGTAAATCCAGCCTTAGACACCCTGTGTGACCTGATTTGGAGTTTTCTTGGCAAAAATACTGGAGTGGTTTTACATTTCCTTCTTCAGTTCATTTTACAGATGAGGAAGCTGAGGGTTAAGTGACTTGCTCAGGGTATAAATGCTTGTTAAGTATTTATTCATTAATCTTTCTTACAAGTGCAATGAATAAGCCTATGGGCCATAGAAACAGGGGAATCAAAGCAGTGCTTAGGGGTCCAACATGCACACACACATATACATATGCCTATGTATATATGGGTATACATGTACATATATACATGTACACACATATATAAAATTTTCAAGTATATCTTGGACCAAGCTCTCTCATTCTCTCTCTTCATGTATGGGTGTATATATGTATGTATGTATATACCTGCATATAGATATAGACCTATACACACACATATATACAGATATACACATAAAATATGTGTATATTTTTATATATTAGATATACTATATACAAGCATACATATATGTATATTTAAAATTTCAATATTGAAATTTATAGTGTACTAAATGTGTGCGATGTGTATATACATGTATTCATTCTTTATAGTCAGCCCCTTTTCCTTCCTTTAAAACTCACATTGGTTGCTCAGTTGATGTTTGTGGATGAGAGTAATGATAGCAAAGAGGACCTACCCTTAATAAACTGATTGACCCAGGGTATACTAGAAAAAGATTGTAAATCAGGCTGTTCTTGTGGCTTTGTCTTGATTAATGATATATGCAACTGATTAGATTATTAATCAGGCTGAGCCAAGGGTAACTGAGCATTGAATTTGGTCTTGAAAATGTTTGCAAAAGTGGTGGCAGTTGCATACCTTCTATTCATTTTGAGATATCATAACCCATCTTAGCCCTAAACTGTAAGTCATTTAGTGGTGTGAATATCGTGGATGATTGAAACCATTCTCGCTAAGAAAACAGCAGGAAATCTGGAGATCAGAATCTTAATAAGAAGGACTACATTTAAGAATCAAATCTGAGTAAAAATCATAGTAAAGAGAGCAAGATGAAAAAAAGAAAAACGTAAGGAGAAAATAGGAGGAATGAGCCTTTTCATTGGGATATGAAACCAGTTGATTCTGGAGAAAGTAAGTACTGATAAGATCATGTGGCCATCACATAGTCTGTTCCAATCAAACTCTCTTGCTAGCAGTTCTTATATATGACATTCCATCTCCCACCTCCATACCTTTATCTATATGATCACTCACCTACCCACTCAGAATATATTCTCTCTGTACCATGGTCACTTAGAATCCCTAACTTGCTTCCAAATTGAATTCAGGTGCCACTTGCTACATGAAACCTTTGCTTATCCTCCTGGTGGTGTGTGTGTATACATACACACACATATATACTCATACACATATATAACATATGTAAATAAATATACAAATATCACATATACATATATATGCATACACACACATACATATATATATATATGTAAAATCTTCTTGTGTATCTTGGGCCAAGTTCTCTCATTCTCTCTCTCTCTCTCTCTCCAGTCTTCTTTGTCTTCCAATGTACTATAGGACCTGGGGCAGCTAGGTGGTGCAGTGGGTAGAGCACCAGTGCAGGAGTCAAGAGGACCTCAGTTCAAATCTCACCTCAGACATTTGACTCTCACTAGCTGTGTGACCTTGGGCAAGTCACTTAACCCCAATTGCCTCATCCTGGGTCATCTCCAGTCATCCTGATGAATACCTGGTCACTGGATTCAGATAGCTCTGGAGGAGAAGTGAAACTGGTGACCTGCACAGCCCTCCCTCACTCAAAACAAAGTCAAGTGCAAGTTGTGTCATCATTTTTCTGCTGGCATGGTCTTCTTCGACAACGAAGGACAAGCACACTATATGACCTAGTTACATTGGCCTACTCCAAGTGCCTGGAAAGACCCTCCCTCTCTTTCTCAGTGCTTTACACTAACTCTTCCCGGACTCAGATTTCTCTCCTCCCTCACCTCTGCCCACTGGCTTCCTGTCTTCCTTCAAGATTCATCTCCAAGTCCCACCGTCTCCAGGTGGTCTTTCCTGAGCCCTGCAACTGCCAGATTACACTTCATCTACTCTGTCTATATCTTGTATGTACCTTGCTATTTATATATTCTTACCCCCTCTAGAATGTGAGGTACTTGGGGTGGGGGACTGTATTTTTGCCCTTTTTTTGTATTCCTAGTACTTAACCTGGCATCCAGCATTTAATAAATGCTTACTAACTGGGGAGAGATAGGAAATTGTTATAATAATCCAGGCATTGTGTGATAATATGTGGCAAAATCAGGGTGGGGGCGTGAGGTAACAGTGACCGCAAAGGTAAGCAGTATCTACACAGCACTTTAACGTTCACTTGCACACTGCCCTCTTTGTGTTATCATCATGTCTGACCCTCAATGAAAGGAACATAAAATGCATCTAGAAAGACGACTCCAAAGCCTTCCTCTGAAAAGAGAGAGGGGGAGCTCCATGGCCCCTACTGTCTCCTAGGTTCCTAAGAATAAACATGTGCAGAAGGAGAAAGACAAAGAGAACGTGGCTCTAAGTCCGGATGTCCAGTAGCCCTGCCGGCCCCTGACACAAACAGGGACATTTGAGAGAGAGCTTGTTTGGAGTGAGCAAGATGATGGTTCACTTCGGACATGTTGAGCCTGACGTACTTCAGATGGAAACCTTTGGTAGGCAGCTGGATATACAGAACTCCAGATAGGAGAGAAATCCAGCTGGAGATGTGAACTTGAAAGTCATTACTGTAGCAATGAGGAGTAACTAGGTAGCACAGCGGATAGAGCCCCCGCCCTAGAGTCAGGAAGACCTGAGTTCAAATCCGACCTCAGACACTTACTAGCTGTGTGACCCTGGGTAAATCATTTCTCCCTGTTTGCCTGAGTTTCCTCATCTGTAAAAATGATCTGGAGAAGGAAATGGCAAACCACTCTCGTTTCTTTGCCAAGGAAACTCCAAATGGGGTCAGGAAGAGTTAGAAACCAACAGAACTACTCAACAGTAGTGGCATAGCAATCATAACTGAAGCTCTCAGAATATATCTATTTTAATGGGGGAAAGTGCAGAGGATCAAGACTGATCTTCAAGGGGCACTCATATTCAGGGGGCAAAAGGAGGAAGAAAGACAGACAGGGAGGTAAGTTGGACCCAGAATCAGTAGAGAGGTGTGCTTCAATCTCAGCTCTGGCACTCTGGATCCTGGGAAACTTTTAATCTCACTGAACCTCAGTTTACTTCTCTGTAAAATAGGGACAATATACTTCTGCCCAATCTACTTCACAGGTTTGTGGTGAGGAAAATATTTCATCAGTCTATAGAAATAAGAACCATTAATGTTAAGAGGAGAGAATAGGAAAAATCTAGTAAGAACAGAAGTTACTTGAGAATAGGGATGATTTCGTTTTTTGTCTTTGTAGCTCTAACTCGCAGGAAGTCACCACTTAATAGATTTTATTGAATTGGGATGAAAAGAAGTGGAATAGACCTAAACCTCTGATTTCATTGCTATTGTAGGGAAATTGGGACATTCTCTCTACAAGTCAAATCTGCACTCCCCCAACTTATGGTCTTAGAGAGTTGGGGAGGGGAATGGAGGAGGGGAAGAATGAGTAGTAAAATGACTTGTCTATTAGTCAGTCCATGTCAGAGGTAAGCCTTGAAGCCAAGTCTTCTTGACTCCCTCTCTTATAACACAGTGACTTCAAGTCAGTCCAATCCTGTCATTTCCCTCAAACTCATCTCAAAACATTGTTTCTCCAAAAAGTTGTCTGGTAATAAGCATACCGCAGATCAGTGGTGTTGAGCTGAAATAGAAACTGAAACCTATATACTGAACCAGTATATAAGGATCCTCACAGGCAGCATATTGACTTAGAAAACCATATATTCACATTATCTATAATATATTGTATTTTTATTTATTTTATTAAATATTTCCCGCTTGGGTAACATGCCAAGAATGTTGGCAGCATGTTAGGCACCTCTTCCCTACCATCATTCTTTGGTTCTTTTGTGTCAATAAGTATATGTTACTTGGACCTTTTAAGATATGCTTTCATAATTGTTCTTAAGTTATTTTCATCGTGCATGGTTTGTCTCCCCAACTAGATTGTAATTACAGAAGGCAAAGTCCAAGTCTTTTATTCCTTTTCTTTCCCCCCACAGTATCTAGATCAGAGCTAGAAACATAGTAATTAATCATCTCATATTTGTGAAGCACCTACTATGTGTGGGCATGATGCTAGGTATATGAAAATTGAATAAAGTACTCCCTGTCCTCATGGAACTCACAATCGAAGGAGAGGAATGTGACACAGATAGAAATAACCAAAATGCGTAGGAAGTTCTCCAGAGGTATGAGCAGAATGCCATGTGGCATTTGAGGAGGTAAAGGCCATTGTTGACTACATGAATCTGAAAAAGCTTAATCAAAGAGGTGATATGGATGGGTCAGATCTGAAAGGGTAAAGGACTTTCCAGGGGAAGGGAATTATGTGAACAAAGGTATTCTGGTCAAAAAGCATGGGATATATTTTGAGGTATGACTAGGACAGGGGTGGGGAACCTGCAGCCTTGAGGCCACATGTGGCCCTCTGGGTCCTCAAGTATGGCCCTTTGATTGAATCCAAACTTCATGGAACAAATTCCCTTAAAAAAAGGATTTGTTTTTCTGCACTTGAGGACCTAGAGAACCACATGTGGCCTCAAGGCTGCAGGGTCCCCACTTGTGGTCTAGGTGTTTAGCTTTACTGATACATAGAGGGATATGGGTGGAATAAGGCTGATAGATTGTGTAGAGCCTTGAATGCCAAACTAATGAGTTCAAAGTTTACCCAGTCAGTAACGGAACCACTAAAGAGTTTAGAGCAATGGGGTGCCACAAAGAGACCTGTGCTAAACACTAGGAAACCCTCTTGAGCAAAATATGCCCAAGGGGTGGTGGGGGAAGAATGGAAATCCCCTCAAAATTGCTGAACTACCACTAGTACAGGGCATGATGAACTGCCTACAAGTAACTGCAATTTCTGAAATATTTTTTCCAGCCAAAGCATTATCAAATCATTTATTCTTTACCAGGAAAAATGTCCTCTGTGAAAATTAGAGATGATTTTCCTCCCTAAGATTCAAGTAATGCTTCTGGTGATTTATTTATTTATTTGGTTTTGAAATTGCAATTTCACAGAACTACCTTGGGGGAAAGGCCAAAAAAGAAAAAATGAAACCATTAATGAAACAGATAAAACAATAGCAGCATTAACCCCTCCTCCCGAGGTCAACTAATATCAGACACTTTGGCTGAGACTTGGATTTGTAAAGCCCTTGGCTGAGGAGGCATCAGGGGTCTATTTGCTCCACAGTTGAAGTAGTGAGTAAACAAAGACCTTTTATGAAGGATATTTTTAATGCTTGTATTATTATTTAGTTTATTATTATTTAAGACTTGCATATTTAATGCCTATATTCAGCAAGTAGCAGGTCCATCTGTAGAACTCAAGTTTGGGGAGAGCAAGTGCAGGAAAGGAATGTGAAGGGATGGAAACACTTGGAGTAAAACTGAATGAGGAGGAAAATTCTCTGAAGTGTCCATCAGTTCTGACCCAGATGCTTCCCCCACTCCCTGTTCTTCAAGAGTCCACACTGCCTACACACAGGACTGAGGGAGGATGGGCATAGGGGACCCACAGGGCAGACAAGTACAATTCTCTGAGCATGGTCACCCAAGGTGTCAGCATCAAGGATGAGGGCTTCCTTGGGATGTGCCTAACAGGAGCTCAGGTCAGGTTTGTTTTCTGACAACTTCTGCTGTCTCCGCCGATGAGAGCGGGCTACCAAACTGAACACTTTAATGAGCTACTCCCCATTAAGCAAAGAGACCCTCTGTGTGAGGAACCAGAGCTGATGGCAAGACCTGGGAAAACCATAAGGGAAACTGGCAAGCTGCAGCATCTCACTCCTGTCAGCTCATTAACAATTCCCCTGGGTTCCAGAGGCAGCTACTTAATTCCAGAGAGAACCCAATCAAACAAAGATAGCCATGGAGATTTGTTTATTCCTTCTGGTGGCTTATCACAGCTCGAGCAGAAGAAAATCGAGAGGCTAGGTGATGATTGCCATAATTGCAAGGCTGTTTTTCACCTTTCTTTCCTCATATTCAGTCACCTGAGCTCAATGTGAGTTACCTGGCACCCTACCTCTAGGGTCACCTATGAAAAGTGAGTTGGTGCATCTCCCATTGATAACCTTTACAAGACATAGTTTCCAGTGAGATCACAAGATCGTAGATTTAGAGCTGAGACAGATCTCAGAAGTCATCTAATCCAATCGTAGCATTTTGAAGACAAGGAAAACAAGACCCAGAGGAGTTAGACAACTTACTCAAGCATCAAGCATTTATTAAACACTGACTGTATGCCACACTGTGCTGGGCTCTAAGGACAAAAATAAAACAGTCCTTGCTGTCAATGAACTGAGTCAGGGCATGCAGAGAATATGCAAAATTTATAGAAAGTAAATACAAGATAATTTTACTGGGAAAAGGTATTGGCAACTAATTAGGAAAAAGTCTCATGTAGGAAGTGACATTTAAGCTAGCAAATTAGGGATGCTAAAAGGTGGAAGTGAGTACACCCCAGGCATAGGGGAAAATCTCTGCAAAGACTAGATAGAATTAATAGGACTTAGCAACTAATTGGATATGGGTGGCAGTAAGAGGACTCTAGGATTATTCCGAGGTTTTGAATCTGGATGACTAAAAGGTCAGTGGTATACTAGACAGAAATAAGGAAACTAGGAAGAGGGATAGTTTGAAGGAGGGAAAATAGAGAAAGAGATTGGTGATTTAATTGGTATAGGAAGCACGTGGAGAAGGAACCCTCCCCCCACCACAACCCCACCTCCCACTAAATCCTGCAATTTAAAGTCTTAGAGGTTACCTGGGGGCTCTGAGAGGCCTAAGGACCAGTGGTAGTCAGTGTATATCAGGGACATTATCTTGAAGCTAGGCCTACCTGACTCCAAGGGCACTTCTCTCTTCATAGAACCACATGGATTCTCTTGAAATTGACATTTCCCCAAACCACAGGTCCCCTTTCTGGCTGCAAAACTGACACTCATTGCCCTGATTCTTTCTAAAACACAGCCCATAGTGGGCTGGGAGCTTTTCCCATAGGAAGGTAGATAGATGAATGAATGAACAGCTGAACAGTGAGGCCCTTTGGAGACCCAGCCCGTGGAATATAGGTATGCAATTTATCAAAATTCATCTCCACGGTCAGGTCTGCACTGCTTCCTTTGCTCTCAATTTTTTTTTAAGTCTCTCCAGCCCCCGAGGGCTAATCCACTCAATCTTAGCTGCATAGGCAGTTCTTGATAATGTCGCAGAGAGTGATACAGCAAAAGACTGATGCTTATTTAGAGTCTACGGGGACAATAGCTCCTCTCTAGTCAGAGCTAGTCAGATTTATGTCACTGAATCCATTTTTTTTTCTTAAGAGGAAGAAAGAGGAAGGCATCTATGCTTCCTCTGCTCACTCAGAACTATTAAAGGACTGCAGATGGAGAAAAGGGAATAAAAACCAAGGAAAGAGGAAGCTGGAGACTGAAGACGGTAGCTGCATTTAGACTGGGAACCAGGGGCTGCGTTTTACCATCGCTAGCCAGACATCAATAAATCTGTGTGAAGGGATAATCAGGCACCATCCAAGGGGAAGAATGATGCTCTAGCTAGCTGTTTTTCTCATAATCAAGGAAAGGAACTAATCACCATGAAATCAACAGCCAAGGCATGTGAAAATCAACACTAGAGGGAGAGGGGGGGGATTAATCCAATCCAATCCAATTCAGAACGTTATGGAAGAGGGGGAGAGGGTGTAAAAAAAGACAAGAGATCTGGTCCTTGTGATTGAGGAGTTTATAATCAAGTAGAAGAGATATGATCTTCAGTCCAATAATTGTTGGTGTTACTCAGTTATGTCTGGCTCTTCATGATCCCATTTGGGGTTTCCTTGGCAAAGTTACTGAAGTGGTTTGCCATTTCTTTCTCCAGCTCATTTTGCAGATGAGGAAACTGAGGCAAGCAGCGTTAAGTGCTCTGCCTAGGGTTACATAGCTAGTTAAGTGTTTGACGGCAGATTTGAACTCCAGTCTTTCTGACTTCAGGCCCAATACTCTATCCATGGCCTCACTTAGTTGCCCACCGACCCTGGGAGGTAGGTCCTATTATTATTTCCATTTTACAGAGGAGGAAACTGAGACAAGGAAAGGTTAAGCAATTTGCCTAGGGTCATACAGATAGTAAATGTCTGAGGCCAGATTTCCACTTGGTCTTCCTTCCCTATGCCTAGTGCTCTATCCACCTTGCTGCACCTAAAAAAGTGTACCTACCCCTTACCCCCAATTCACCTTCTGACTGTGGCAGCTACCATTTGGGCTTAGGGGAAGTTACCAGGGTGTTGAGTTCTACCTTTCCCCCTCCCAACCCAAATTTTATTTGAGTGGGACAGAGTTTGTTACACAGGATGAGCAGATGTGGATGAATTGTCACTGATTGAGGATCTCATTACCTTTTTTTCCTCACCAACCTGCTCCACCCCAACTCACCCCTCTTCTATATTTACTTATTGTTATTGAGGATATCACCATCCTTCTAGTCACTCAGATTCCCAACCTAGGTATCATCTGGATTCCTCACTCTCCCTCAGTTTAGATCTCCAATCAGTGACCAAATCTCTTTGTTTCTACCTCTCTCTATCCCCCTTCACTCTTTCAGCTACCACTCCTAGTCCACATTCTTATCACATCTCTCCCCTAGACTATTGCAAATAGGCTCCCAACAGGCCTCCCTGCCTCTCAGATCCTCCCTCCACACAACTGCTAATATGATTTCCCCAAAGCTCAAGCCTGATCATGTCACTCCCTCACTCTGTAAGCTCCAGGCGCTCCCTGCTGACTCTGTCATTAAGTTATTTCATCTTTAGCTTATATTTTTCTACTTTTATATGAGCTTTATACTTTACTTCCATATTAGTACATGCATGCAATTTGTAAATAAATACATATATACATATTGGGTTATATGTTCAAAAAAGTTCTATTATTGGGGGTGCATGATCAAAAAACTCTGGAGACAACTGAGCTAGAGCATAGGGTATATGAACATCAGAATGAGGTAGTAGCAGAAAAGTCAAATGAGGAAAGCCTAGTCTTCTTGGCTATGTTAAGGAAAGGAAAGGGAAGAGAATAGAAAATTTTTGAAGGAATGATCTGATCAGAGCTATGCTTCAGAAAAGTTACCCTGACACCTTATGGAGGCTGACTTGGCGGTGGGAAAAGACAGAGTAAGTAAAGGAGACCAATGAAGGAGTGACTCCAATAGACCAATCAAAATGCTTCTGACAGTGGGAATGGAAAGGGGAGCACTTCAGAAGGAGAAGGGACAAAACCTGGCAGTTGACAAGGATTCACCCTTACTCTGGAGAAATGCCACTGTCTCACATGTGGAAAAAGCAAAGGCATGTAATGTTCCAAATACACCAGCTCCTTTGTTTGAAAGTGACAGAATCATTTCATACCCTTTCACCTAAGAAAACTGGATCTGATCCTGGGCATTTAACACCCCCAAAAGAGTCAGGTTCTCTTTTTGGCTCTGTTGCACCCCAGAATAAAACTGGGAAAATCTCCTAAACAAACCTTACTATGTCTTGACTCCAGGGTTTCCCCATGTATGGGGAAGGCTGAGATCCCAGCCTTCCGCATGGGCACTTGGTTTACAATATGGATATTGGGTAGGGCAGCTTTTTATTTCTTCCTCCACAAAAAATATGAAAGACTTGCAGGCATACATGAACATAAGAAACATAAAGCTCTCTAATAATCCATTAGACTCATTAGACTTCCCAGAATGTAAGGACACTTTACACTAGACAAATGTTCTCCATTGACCTCAGACTTGCTCATCAGAACAACTCACAGCAAAAGAAATGGAGAAATTACAATGGTCTAGAAATCCTCGAAGCTAGGTAACAAAGTGAATAGGACAGAGCACTGAGCCTAGAGCCAGGAAGACCTGAGCTCTAATTCAGCTTCAGATATTTCCTAGCTGTGTGACCCTGAATAAGTCATTTAACCTCTGTTTTCCTGAGTTTCCTCAACTGCAAAATGTCCATAATAATAGCACCTACCTTCCAAGGTTATAGTGAGCATCAAATGAGATGGTATTTGTAAAGTGCTTAGCACAATGCCTGACACATAGTAAACGCTAAATAAATGCTTATTCTCTTGTTTTGCCTGCCTTTGTGATAGGCTTTAGTCTTTAAGCTACAGTTTCTTCCTGTTAACAGTCTCCTTCTCTGAGAATCATTCTGTTAAAGAAATTTTCCTCTGGGAAGATTGGTACCCAACTCTTAAATTCAGGAACTTTGAACTCAGAAATATCCACAGAGTAATCCTAAGCCTGGCTAGTTGACTTAAACTGATAATCAATGGAGAACACATCAGTAGGGGCTCATGGGCCATAACAAGTTCTGAACCCTGAGGGGAGAAGCTGTTTTCTAGACATCAAGCCTGCTACAGTGTGTGGGGTCTGGGAGATTAGCTCCAGAGCATATGCTATACTAACATGAGGGAGCTGGATTATTTTGTTCAGTTCTCTTGATGGGGTACAGATTTTGGGAACCTTCTTGAACTCTCCTTGAATTTTCCCACTTAGTCTCTTCTTTCATACTCAAATCCGTTATCCTTAACCTAGCCTGGCCTTCTATTTTCTGTTACCTCTGGATTGCCCTACCTGCTTCCCACCCAAACCCTCCATTGTCAGATATCTCCCAATAGTCTCCAGCTGTTTCCCAGTCTTGAATTCATCATTAATTACCCCAGTCCTGTCAAGATCCTCCTTAGACCCTCCTCCCAGGTTACTAGACCACCTCTAGATCTTTCCCATGGTCTTTCTGTATATAAGTTCCATCTCACCTCCTTGAAGGCACTCAGATTCAATTCAGTGCTGTCTAGCTGAGACTCTATCTGTCCCACTTGTCAATACAAGCACCACAAATGCTCAGGTTCCTTAAGAGTCAACCCAATATGGCAAATTTTTAATAAACTTTGTTTTACTTTGGCTGAAAGAAGGCTTGAGTCAAATTCATTCAGCAGGACCCAGCATGTTGGTATTTTGGGGTCCTGAGCACCCCAAACATTTATAATTCCCTGACCTCAACAGTTTCAGTCCTGTCTGTGATCTCACTTGGGGTTTTCTTGGCAACAATATTAAAGCAGTTGGCCATTTCCTTCTCCAGCTCATTTTACAGATGAGGAAAACAGGGTTAAGTGACTTGCCCAGGGTCACACAGCTAGAAAGGGCCTGAAGTCTGATTTGAACTCAAGAAGATGAGTCTTCCTGACTCCAGGTCCAGTGCTCTATATACTATACCACCTAGCTTCCTGAGGTTACTTTAGGCATGTAATTATCCATTCTCAAGAAGAGGTTAAAGATGGAGAGTCTGACAATTTTGCTAGGCAGATCATTTGACCAAAGAAAAAGTGGGATCAGGAATGATTGAGAGTCAGGACTGATGGCCCTAAAAGTCCTTCCCAATCATAGAGGACAGAGGGTGGAATAAAAGGGAAGGAAATGCATTTTCTCCCAGTCCTAGGAAGCTTCTAGCCCAGCATATCTGATGTATGTCCCCCAATAGTTTTAATATAACCTCAAAAAAAAAAGCATCCCCTTCACAGGATAGATTCAGGGAAATTATTTCAAGCTGAATTAGGAAATAAATCCACTAGACCACAAGGTCCCTTCTGAACAATCAGTATATATGTTATAGTTTTCCTCACTGAGTTACAAAAACAAAATCATAGACCAGGGCTAAGGAGCCTGCATCCTCAAGGTCAGGTGTGACCCTCCCACCACTGTGACCTATACCTTATGACATGGAATTGAGTGAAATTTCCCATTCTGACTTAATAGACACTAATCCAAACCAGGTGGGCAGATCAATGCACTGCCTTAATATTGTTATAACCCAGGGGATTAAATAACCTTACCTTTCATCTGGTAGAATACTTCTTGCAGAGATGAATATAGAGGTGCAGAGAGCAAGAATACACTGGAATATTTATTTCCTGGGTAATCAAAAACAACCAGCCAACCCTCTGTAGTCTTCAGTGTGATATTTACTCCCTATGTTCTCGAGATTAATCACAGAAGCCCTATTTAAGACACCTCTGTGTGACTCACCTTTTACTTTGTGGATTGTATTGTTTGTCGTAAATAACCTTTTGCTGAGTCTATTGAATGATGGCTGTAATAATGGAGATCTGAACAAAGGACCTCAAAGTTGTGTGGCTACAAAAAACCCCACCATTATTAAACTATTCAAAACAAAGTACCAGCAGTATCTGGCAGAAATGTCTGACAGTCAGCAAGCGTCCCTGAGCTCAGCCACTGCAAGCTTCAGAGTTTCTCATCCCTCTGGGAGGGATGGTGAGCTTTAATTTTTTTTCAAGTTGGAGGATCCTAGATGTCACAAATCAAATTAAAAATTAGCCCCAGCAGGATCCATATACAATCTCTAGGGGAAAATTGAGGGAGCAAAGCCCCTTTCCTTTCTTCCTGTGCCACCCAAGGAGACTGGTCCTCCCAATCAATCAATAAGCATTTATTAAGTGCCTACCATGTGTTGGGGATGGTAAGAAAAGCACTAATGCAGAACAACCCTGCCCTCAAGAAGCCTACATTTTATTGGGGCAAGCCACACATACACAAATATGTATTACATATATAAAATATACAAAAGGTAAAAGTACAAGATCTGTTAATACAGTAAGAGGAAAGAGGAAAGAAGACAGATGGCACCAATTGCTCAAGGCAAAGATTCTTGATGGGGAGGTTTATGAATTGGGTTTTGTAACATTTTGATTTGTGTACAGCTGGCATAATTTATTTCCTTTATATGCTTTATTTTACACATAACAAAGACTGGTCACATGGACAGAAAAAGGTAGTGAGATATGATGATTTGTCATATTAGGGCTTTGGAAAAACCGTTGGAGTGTGTGTAACACATTCTGTAACTGGTTCATTCTTCTAACTACAATTGGTTGGGTAGTTAGAATTGGTGATGCTTTCGAAAAGGCTCTAATAACCACTGTCCAGCTTGGTCTTGGTGAATCTCTGACGCCTTAACTAATGGTGTCCAGTGAGAGATGGTGCTGTGAAGAGAGAAGTCTCGGGTCTTCTGCTTTCTGAGGCCATGTGGCCTTGGAAAATGGGTCTTGATTCTTTACCTGACCTGACACGTTTCCTTTTCTGTTTTAGGTAAATAAGATTCATCTAGAAGCTCCAATTTTGTGAATTTGGAAAGATCAGCGTGGCTTGGGGGATTGTCCAAGTTCTTGCTAGGTTTCTTGGCAGACATTAATGCCTTGAGGAGCCTTTGGGACCTAGCCAAGAACTGGAATTAGAGTTAGTCAGAATTAGCATCAGGGGTAGTCAGAATTAGGATTTAACTCCATCTGAATTATGCTATGTAGAAACTGTGCTGAGAGTGAGTCCCCTCTCCTCAGATACTAGGAGACAGTGTGCCCCTGAAATGCTGGGGGAAGGAGCACAGCACTTTTCCTCTGTTTCATAAATTCCCAAGGCCAAATATTCAACACCATTTAACAGAACTGCCCATGGCAGGCCTTTCTGTCCTGAGTTGGGTTAGAGTTCGGAAAGCAGATTCACTGGGCTGCAGGGGCCGTTCTCAAAGGTTTCCTAACGTGGTATTGTCTCCTATTGGTCCAGAAATGACTCCAGTAGCAGTTACAATGAATTCTGGGACAGCTTCTAACATGATATTTTTGATGAACAAACTGGAAAATTCATGCTTCTCTTCTAAAAGTAACTCCTGGCTCAATGTTTGCTGACAGTGACATTACGAGGAGTAGACCAAGGACTTCCATGCCTATTTTATTCAGAGATAATTAGGTTCTTTATAATTGGTTTCTAAATCAGACAGTTTAATACAATGATGGCTATTTTTTTCTTCGCTTATTCATGTTGCTGCAGAGATAAAAAGAAAATTCTTTGTTATCGAAAGGACATATTTTTAACCTTTATTATCTAGTGAAAATAACAAAAATATAAATAATGTTTCTCTGCATACATACAGCTTTTTTCCCTCTGAAAGCTTTAAATATGAAAATAAAAGTAGAAGTACAAGAATACAAATCAGAGGGTAAGAAAATACTAGAAAAGAAAACTGAAGGAAAATATGAAATCAATGATGGTTCTCGCAGAGTTTATTCCATTTGTGTTTCATCCAAATGAAAGAAGAAAATCAGGCAGGGGTGAAACGAACAAAGTGGAGCATAAATAAGGTATGTGTACCGTAATATTTAGGAAATCTCACTATAAATGCCAGCAAGGATTATAGATAATTGACTTTAGTAGTGCCTGGAGGGCAGTGGGTAGAAGTTGCAAAGAGAGCATTAGGCTAAATATAAAGGATTTCTTTTTTTACCTAATCAATATAGCTAGTCCAAGGTGAAAAACCTGACTAAGGAAGCAGTGAATTTCCCCTCACCAAAGATCTACAAGCAAAGACTGAGCGACTTGTTGGAGTATTTTGTAGAGGGGGTGTTTATTCAGGTTATACTCAGTCATACAGTCCAGTTTCAGGAGGGTAAGAGGAGCTTTCAAATCCCATCTCTGACAGTTTTCTATGTGACCTTGGGTGAGTAACTCAACCTCCCTTGCTCAGGTTTCTCATCTTTTCTAGCTGTAAATCTATGATGCTCTGAACTCTGATCCTATGATGTTGTAATTTGTCACCTCAACATTACAACTTAATTCTCAAAATGAGTAAGAGTGGGGATGGAGGGAAGGCAGTTAGGTGGTGCGGTGGACAGAGCAACTGGCCCTGGAGTCAGGAGAACCTGAGTTCAAATCCAACCTCAGACACTTACTAACTGTGTGACCCAGGGCAAGTCACTCAACCTCCATTGCCTCCAAACAAGTAGAGAAGAGAGAGATTGGAGGGATGTGTACAGCTCAGGTATGTAGGTGTCCAAGGTGAGTCCTCACAAAATTGAAGTTGGCCAACATGTTTTCAGTATTCCCTGTGTCTTTGTGTGTGTGTATGTGGGTGTTTTCTTTTTCATTTTTAACATACTTCATATCACATAAAACAATTCCAACTTTTGGTCAGGTGATATTTCTTTTAAAGCATTCACAATATAGACCACAAACGAAATTTTCTTTATCATTAACCAACTGAGACATACATAATAATTATGTAGGCTAACTTTACAAGCCCTTGACCTAATTGTCTCCACATTATTACTAAGAATTGTTGTTGGTCTAAAATCGTAAGCCTAATAGCTTAATTTTAGACTTAACCTCATATGTTCCCCTACCAACAATCTATAATTTAATAGATCTAGTATTAAACTTACAAACCTTTTGACTATAGGAAATTGCCACTAAGAATAGGGATATTGCAGGGAAACAATATCTCCCCAACTTCATGTCAGTTCCAGGCAGGATTAGATTGTCAAATTTATATTCAGTCAGGCTTAAAGTCTGCCAGGTGTCAGTGGGGAAACTGAGTCGGGAGAATCCAACCTCAGACCAGGCTAAACAGATACTCTCCTACCCTTCCCATGAGATCACCTTTTTCAGTTCACACCAGTACCTCACAGGCTTGCTAGCATCATGGATTGGAGGCTCAGATCACCTTTCTTGCTATCCATACCCAGAGTTAGACTCAGAAGAATAGTCAATTAATAGTCCTATAGCATTTTAAAATAGCAAGTTCCAATAACGAGGTTTCATATATAACTATAATTTCACATTGGCTAAGGAACATCTTTTGAGGCAAGTCTTAAGTGGCTTACATGCCTTTCTATACGTGTTCTAGTTCTTGTTTACATAACAATCATAAAATCAAATTTACCATTAAAACCTTAACTTTTCCATCAGTGCAAAATTTTACCCAAGGTTACCTGTCTAGGAAATTTAGACTAAAATTCTTTTCCCCCAAACTAAAGATGTCTCTGATTTAGTCTCAGTAATTAATTCAGTCAATTATTTTAATACTAGCTACTTTTACATCACTTTGTAGCATGTCCAATTTTTCTCCCCATCTCTCCCCTTCCCCCACCCCCTAATACCTCCCTAATAACCCCTTCCCTCAGTGAGCCCTCCCTTCTATCACACCTCATCCTTTCCTTATCCCCATCCTCTCTCTTTTCTTATGGGGCAAGATAAACGTCTGTACCTCATTACCTGTGTTTATTTCCCGGTTGTATACAATAATAATTCTCAACATTTGTTTCTAATACTTTAAATTCCACCTTCTTTCCCTCCCTCCCTCCCTCCCTACTCATCCCCACTGAGAAGGCAACCAATTCAATACAGACTAAATATGTGTCGTTTTGCAAAAGATTTTCATAATAATCATGTTGTATAATACTAACTATATAGCCTTCTCTCCTACCCTATCCCCCCTTATTTTTTTATTCCCTCATTTGACCTTGTCCCTTTCCAAAACTACTTATTTCTAGTCACTCCCTTCTCCCATTTGCCCTCCCTTCTATCATCCCCTTCACCCCACTTGTCCCCTTCTCCTCTGCTTTCCTGTAGTGTAAGATAGATTTACATACCAAATTTAGTGAGTATGTTATTCCCTCCTTAAGCCATATGTGGAGAGTAGCTTCACTTTTCCCCTTTCCCCTTATCCCTTTTCTCCTCCACTGAACAAGATTTTTCTTATCTCTTTTGTGAGTTATAGCCTGCCCTTCTCCCTTTCTCCTCCCAGTATCTTCCTCCCTCACCCCTTAATTTTTATTTTATTTGTGGATATCATCTCTTCTGATTCAACACAGCCTGTACTCTCTGTCTATATGTGTGTGTGTATATGTGTGTGTACAATCCCTCCACCTACCAAATACTGAGAGTTATAAAGATTTTCTTTCCATGTAGGAATGTAAACAGTTCAGCTTTAGAAAGTCTTTTATGATTTCTCTTTCCTGTTTACCCTTTCATGCTTCTCTTGATTCTTTTGTTGGAAAGTTAAATTTTCTGTTCAGTTCTGGTCTTTTCATCATGAATGCCTGAAAGTCCTCTATATCATTGAATGACCACTTATTCCCTTGAAGTATTATACTCAGTTTTGCTGGGTATGTGATTCTTGGTTTTAATCCCAGTTCCTTTGATTTCTGGAATATCCTATTCTAAGCCCTTCAATCCCTTAATGGAGAAGCTGCCAGATTCTGTGTTATCCTGATTATATTTCCACAACACTGGAATTGTTTCTTTCTACCTGCTTGCAATATTTTCTCCTTGACCTGGGAACTCTGAAATTTGGCCACAATGTTTCTGGGAGTTTCTCTTTTCAGACCTCTTTCAGGAAGTGATTGGTGGATTCTTTTAATATTTATTTTGCCCTCCAGTTCTAGAATATCAGGGCAGTTTTCCTTGATAATTTCATGGAAGATAATGTCTAGGCTCTTTTTTTGATCATGGCTTTCAGGTAGTCCCATTATTTTTAAATGATCTCTCTTGGATCTATTTTCCAGGTCAGTTGTTTTTCCAATGAGATGTTTCACATTATCTTCTATTTTTTCCAACTTTTGGTTTTGTTTTCTAACTTCTTGGTTTATCTCATAGTCATTAGCTTCCCTGAACTCAATTCTCTCTTTTAAAGAATTATTTTATGCGGTGAATTTTTGAACCTCCTTTTCCATTTGACTAATTCATCTTTTTAAAGCCTCTTTCTCCTCATTGGCTTTTTGGGCCTCTTTTTCCAGTTGAGTTAGCCTCTTTTTAAAGGTGTTATTTTCCTCAGCATTTTTTTGGTTCTCCTATAGCAAGCTGTTGACTTGCTTTTCAAGCTCTTTCATGGCCTGAGACCAATTTAAGTTCCCTTTGGAGGCACTGGAGGCAGGGGCCTTGACTCCTGTGACAGTATGCCTTGTCCTTCCTCATCCAAAAGGATGAGAGGAGACACCTGTTCACCAGGAAAGTAACCTTCTATGGTCTTATTTTTTTTCCCCCTTTTTGGGCATTTTCCCAGCCAGTTACTTGACTTCTGAATCTTTTGTCAAGAGATTAGACTAAGCTGCTCAGTTCCCCTAGGCTTTGGGTGGAGGCAGGGCCATCACTCAGAGCTGAGGGTTAGGTCAGCTGCTCCCTATCACCAGAGGCTTTAAGCTGAGCTGCTTGGACAATGGAACCAGGTTGCTTCCTGGCCACTGTAGCTGCCTGCAGTCTGCTACCACAGCCTCTACTGTGGCTTGGGGCTACTGCTAGAGGAACCCTATTCTCTCTCACCCAGCTAGGAAAGCCCTCCCATACTGACCTTTGGAGTTCTTTGTCACTTGTGGGTTGAGGTATCTGGAACCCTCCCTTCTGGGAACTCTGCCCCAAAGGTCTGTTCAGGTGCTGTTCAGTGCAACACAGCCAGGGCTGGGTTCCACTCCACTCAGTGTCCTGTGTGATAGGCTTTTCCTGTTGGCCTTCCAGGTTACCTTTGGCTGGAAACCTTTTTCACTCTGTTGTTCTGTGGTTTCTGCTACTCTAGAATTTGTTGAGAGTCATTTTTTACAGGTATTTTGTGAGCTGTGTGGGAAGTGCTAGAGTATATGTGCCTTTCTACTCTGCTACCCTCTCCCCCCACTCTCTTTTTTGATGAGCTAATAAACAGCAATCTTGTCCAGTCCCAGACAGGTAGTATTTTCATTGAAACAGATGCATTCAATATTTTAACCCAAAATACTGAGTGATCTGTGCATTTCAGGTAGTGTTAGTGAAAGTAATAGGTATGCCAGTTCAAAGGAGTAGTGGAAAGAGGCAGAAGAGTCCAATGGACAAGAGCTGGATTTAGAGTTATAAAGACTGACTCTGCTGCTCACTACCAGCATCATCTTGGGTCAGGCCTCACTTTTCTCATCTGTGAAATGGGTGGGATGGGGAGTGGGGCTTGAACTGGATGACCTTGAAGATCCTTTCTAGCTCCAAATTTATGATTCAGTGATCTTGTGTACACGATTATACATGATATACATTATACATACTCTATGTATAAGTGACCTAATTCCAAAGAAGCTGAAGAATAAATTAGTCTATGTCACAGCATTTCCACTTATGAAGAGGCATCTTATCACAGACTAGGGGCCAAAGGTAAATCATTCTCTTGTTTCCTCACCTCTAAAATAGACTGTAGGGGATGGCTAGGTGGTACAGTGGGTAGAGTGCAGGGCCTGGATTCAGGAAGACACATCCTGCTAAGTTCAAATCTAACCTTAGACACTTACTAGTTTTGTGATCCTGGGCAAGTCACTTAACCCTGTTTGCCTCAGCTTCCTCATCTGTAAAATGAGCCGGAGAAGGAAATGGCAAACCATTCTAGTATCTTTGCCAAGAAAATCCCAGTAGGATCATGAGGAGTCACACACTCACCTGCACGCACACACACACACACACACACACACACACACACACACCCCTAAAACAACAGAAAAACAGCAACAAAATGAGCTGTTAGGAAAGTGCTTTGAAAGCTGTAAACTATTGTGAGCTATTGTTATCATCCATTAGTTAGCAGGATGAATCTTTTTCTAGCTCCAGTCACACAAGAGGGGTAATTTCAAGAACTCTCAGGAGCTTCTGGGAATGTTTATCTCCTACAGAAAAAGACAATCTTTTTCTGAAGAGGGGAAGAGAATAAGCATTTACATAGTCCCTACTATGTGCCAGGCACTGTACTAAGTTGTTCTTTTTTTTTGCAAATATTACCTCAGATGAGGTAGGTGCTATTAGGATCTCAATTTGACAGTTGAAGAAACTAAGGCAGACATAGCAGCAAGCACCCTGATATACACAGGTTCTTAGATCTGCTTTTCTAAAAGAAAAGCAACTTTGGAAGGGTCAACAATTTTCTTTAATTACATATACCAACAGAGAAAATGCAAGCAGAGAAATAAAGACCAACAGATAGGACTTCTAACTCTCTGACCATAAGCAATACATACATCACAGATCAACAGACAGATCCAACTGTCTGACCATTACATACATACATAGTTATCAGAGAGAGAAGCACCAATATCTGGGTTTTCAAAGCTGAGGGGAGCATCTTAACAGCTACTCAAAGTCTCATCTGACACATGAACCTACTTCCAAAGAATAAGCCCCAAAGCAAAACCTCACCTCAGAGTATATATATACTTTTCAGAGCTAGAGGGCACCACCCTTGTGACCCACTGCCCCAAAAGGTACCTGAGACCTATTAATGAGCAGGGAAGATGTTTAATTAACATTACAGCAGATAGAGGTTAAATGATTTTCCCAGTGTCACAATGCTAGAAAGTGTCTGGAGTTATATTTGAACTCAGATTTCTCTAACCCCAGCCCCAGTTCTATCCACTACACTACCAAATATCTCCTGAGAGAGAGTGTGATAGATATTTACCCAGCAGTTCCTCATAACAGCCTGACTGCCAACAACCTTATCAAAATGAATTGATGAGAAACTCCAAGTGTTTATTTCTTCATGATATAAACGATGAAGTACTGAACTCCATTAGATTTTCCTCCTGGGATCCAATTTAACCCATATTTCATCTCTTCACGTAGTGAATGTTAAAAGCGATAAAAAAGCAGCTGAGGCAGAAAAGAATTTGAACTGACATAAGTTAAACTCAAAAATCTTATTTCAGAATGGAACTAGAAACCAATCACCACAATAGTGTTTTGAGTTTTTCATACCATAGACAACTACTGGCCGTGTTCCCCTGCACTTGCCTTTGAATGGCTAACTCATGACCCAAGAGGAGCACATCACCTTCACTGTTCTGCTCAGGCTTTCAACTCTTAATGCCAACCAGTTCATGAACCTTCTGTTGTTTACCTTGGGGTCTCAAGTCAGTCACTAAAATGTCATTCTTCCTAAAAATACCAATATGGGCAGCAAGGTGACAGTGAAGAGAGGGCTAGACTTGGTTTCAGGAAAATCTGAGTTCAACTCCAACCTCGGACACTTACTAGCAGTTTGATCCTGAGTAAGTCACTTAACCTCTGTTTGCCTCATTCTCCTCATCTGTAAAAGGGGGTGATAGCACCTACTTCCCAGGGTTGTTGTGAAGAATGAATAGTGCTTCACACAGTGCTAGCATACGGTAAGCACTATATAAATGTTAGCGGCTATTATTCTTCTCATCACTGTTGCTATTGCCCTGACCTTTCATCATGCTCAGTGCAAATATCTTTTTTAGGTCCTATTCCAAGGCCAAGAGCCTTGATGGAGATTGTGAAAGAGCTCTGAAGGCTTGGTCTATTACAAATTTGTTTCCTGTCCTCAACTTGTTGTTTGGCTTTATTTTATTTTATTTTATTGTGATTCCTTAGCACATATTCCAAAGTAACAATTTCAAATCTTTCTTAATCTTATTAATGTGCCAATGTCATTAAAAAAACATACAGAATCTCGAATTAGAAGGGACCTCAGAGGTCACCTGATCCAATATTCTCATCCAACTTCCACCTAAACAGGAATCTTCTCTACAACATCCCTGACATATGGTTGTCCACCCTTACCTTGAAAATGCCCAGTGATGAGAAACTCACTGCCTACCTGCTAAGGAAGCTCATTCCACTTTGGTGTAGCTTTGGGGGAAGTTTTCCTCACATTAAATCTAAGTCTGCTTACTTAAAAATGCCATAGTCCTGTCCTGGGTCTGGAGCCAAACAGAACAAGTTTAATGCTTCTTCTAAATGATCCCCTTCCAAATGCTTGAAAACAATTATTATGTTCCCCAAGTCTTCTCTTCTCCAAGGTGAAAGAATCCCAGTTCTATCAACCAAACCTTACATGATGTAGTTTTTGAGTGTCCCCCATAATCTGGGTTATTCTTCACTCCAGCTCATCAACATCCATTCTAAAATGTGACGTCCAGGTATGAATACAAAATTCCAGGCATGACTCAAACCCAGCAGAGTACAATGGAACTATTCCTTCTTGCATTCTTAATGCTATAGTTTTATTAATATAAACAGAGGAGGAAATCATTTGTTTGACTATTGGTTCCTTTTCAGTTTACAATCCATTAAATGGATGTCTTTCACGCATGCCTAACAATGCATCCCCTTCATGTATTTGTACACTTGGCTTTTTTTTTTTTAAATCAAACTTACAACTTTGTGTTTACCACTGTCAAATTAATCTTGTTAAGCAGAAGAAGCAGAATCAGGAGAACAGTATATACAATGACTACAAATAATTAAAGGCAGCTGAACTCAATCTAATTGAAATGACTAATCTTAGTGATACACAATTCCCTCTTCTCCACAAAGAGATGGGTGGCTATGAGGACTGGATGTTGCATTTGTTTATAGATGTCTCTTTTTGTTTGTTTAATTGCTTACTTTGTAACATGGGAGGACTCAGTTTGTAAGAGTGTGTGTGTGTGTGTGTGTGCGCGCACATGTGCATGTGTATAAAACAATCTAATGAGAAATATTAGACTGATATACAGAAGAAAATAATCAATAAAACTTAAGAAAATTGATCTTATTAGATTTGGCTTATTTTTCTAACCTGTCACAATCTTTGGGAATCCTAATTCTATTATTCAATATGTCAGTTTGTTTTTCCAGTGCCATATTAGATGCAAATTTGACAAACATTTTATCTATTCCATTATCCAGGTTATTGACAGAATAGATACCTGGGCAGATATCTATTAGAGACTTATTATCTAACAGTTACCTATTAGAAACTTCTCTCCAAGTTAACCCTCATTTATCAATCACCACTTGTAAGACCCAGAATCCCCCTGGCTGGGGAACCCTGTACTTCCCCCACAACCACTGGATGTTCTTTTGAAACCAAAGGAAAAAGCCATGGAGCTTAAGATTGATTATAGGTAATAGTTTAATCAATGATCATGAATATTTACAAACAGGGGCAATCTTCAGTCTGGGTTGGCTGCCAGACAGTTCAGTGGATCCCCGACTCAAGAACCTCCCAAATCCCCAGAGTAATTATAGAAAACAAAGGCAGGAAGAGTGCATCATTAGTGATTGGTGGATATTTTTGGTTTTCTTCTTAGTAATGAGCTTGAGAGTTAAACCAAGGTTAAGCCCAAATGTAAGTTTGTTTCTGGATCATGTACTGGTCACATATGAGTCACCATATTCTTATTATGGTTTTCATAGGTCATAATATCTTAAATTTTGATTTAGTGTCTATAATATAATTTTGTATCTAAGCTATGATTGTAAATAGGTCATCATGTCCAGGCTTCTACCTTTCACAGAGTTTAAATTTTTATGGCTTTTCACTTATTACTGTACTTTATGGCTTTTTTTCTTATAAAGACCCCACACCACTGTTTAGGCCTAGGCAACTCAGCCAGCTCTAAATCTACCTAATTATGTTGTTTAGTCCACATATTTCCATCATGTCCATGAGGATATTTTAAAAGACTTTGTCTGATACCTTGTGAGAATCTCTGTCTATTCTCTGTCAGGGTATTCTCTTGATCTACCAGTTTAGAGGGATAGAGACTGGATCTATCATTTTATTTGGTATAAGGAACTCCCAGGTGAAGAAACTCCCATTACCAATGCAGGCTGGTTCTTTCTCTTCAACACAGAGTTGTCTAAGGTATCTAAAGGTTAAGTGAATTGCCCAGCTTCACATCGTCAGTAACTGTCAGAAAGCAGACTTAAAGATAAGTCTTTTGGGCTCCAAGGTTAGTTCTTTGTCTACTACTCTACTTTTAATTTTGTATTGCCTTTATTATTAGTAACTTGGAATATTTTTTCATGTAGTTGATGATTTAAATATCTCCATTTGAAAACTATCTTTTCATATTCCTTGACCATTTGTCCACTGGTGAATGACACTGAGAATGATATATAGAGAAATATAAATAAATATGGGCAGATAGAAATAGATGTATATGACATGTATGTATATATATGTGTGTGTGTGTGTGTGTGTGTGTGTGTGTGTGTGTGTATTTGTGTGTCAATTCCCTACTTACTTTGAATATCAGACCTCTATCAGAAACATTTGTGTGACTCAGTTAAGTAGTGTAGCAGATAGACTGCCAGGCTTAGGAGTCAGGAAGACCTGAGTCTAATTCTGCCTTAGATGCTACCTGGTTGGACTTTGGCCAAGTAACAACCTCTCAGCCCCATTTTTCTGCTCTATAAAATGATGACAATAGCATCTATCTCACAAAGATATTGTAAGGTATGGTAATATATGTAAAGCACTTTGTAAACCTAAAAGCACTATCTAAACATTAATTTTAAAAATATTTACCCAGTACTTCTGTAATTCTAGCTTCATTGAACCTATTTTTACAAAAGGTTTTCAACTATATATAATAAGAATTGTTCATTTTGTCTTTTATGATTACTTCTTTCCCATGTTTGGGTGAGAATTTTTCACCTAGCCATAGTTTTACAAAGTACATCCTTCTATTCTCCTCTAATTCCTTTTTTAAAAATGATAAGAACTTTTATATTTAAACCATGTATCCAGTTAAAACTTCTTGGTAGTGTATGGCCTAATTTGTTGGTCTAAATATTATTTCTGCAAAATTTCTGCTTTCTAGTTTTTTAAAGAAGTTTTTGATGACTAAGAAATCCTTACATCAGTAGCCGGTATCCTTGAGCAGATTAACACTATGCTATTATGTTTGATTGATTTTAGGTTGTTCTTCTCTATATTCTGTTTCATTGATAAGTTTTCTATATTTCAACCAGGACAAAATAATTTTGATAGTGACTGCTCTATAGTGTAGTGTGAGATCTGTTAATATCACGCTGTCCTTTATTCCTACTTTTACATTATTTCCCTTACCTTTCTTTACCTTTTGTTCCTCCAGATGAATTTGTTGTTTTTTTCTTTTCTATAAAGTAACTCTTTTGTAATTAGATTGGTGTTATATTAAATATTTAAATCAATTTAGGTATTATCAAATTGCTTATTGGCATATTCTATCCATAAACAATGAATATCTCGCTAAGTATTTTAAGTCTTGCTTTATTTTTTGTAAAATAATGTTTTGTGGTTATATGTCTAGAGAATATTTTGGTGGGCTAATTCCATTTTGAATGGAATTTCTATTTCTATTTCCTCTTACTGGGTTTTGTTAGTAAAATACAGAAAGGTGGATAATTTTGTGGGTTTCAGTTTTTTTCTATTACTTTATGGAAATTACTAAATTTATTAATTTACTGAAATTACTAATTGTTTTGGTTCATTAGTTTCCTTGAATCTCTGGGATTCTATAAATAAACCATTGTATCCTCTGTAACTATAGATAGTTTTGTCTTCTTTCTTAGTGAATGACATGACATAACAACATGACATTATAGACCTGTGCTAGAAAATCAATTGTAGGCGGAGGTGTCCTGATAGATGTTTAACAACCAGATTTCCAGGGGAAAAAAACATATACATAGGACATACTTTTTATTACTAACACTTTCTCCATCACTTTCTTAAATATAGATAATCAACAGATCACATTCTGATTTGCAGCATTTACCAGTTTCTGAGGTGTGAGTTCACATTCTACAAATTTAGCAATTGGTTTTTGCAAAGTGGTTCAGCTAGCTCCCTGATTGTAAAGAAAGAAATGAGAGAGACAGAGACAGAGAGAGAAATCAATTAGGAGGCAATTACAGTAGTCCACAGGTAATGAGGGCCCAAATATAGGTAAAGAAATGTGGGTGGAGAAAAAAGGGAAGATATGAGAGAGTTTGTGGAAATAAAATAGACAATACTTCGCAATTGACAGGACATGGGGGCTGAGGGAGGTGAAGAGTCAAAAATATCTACAGAATTGTGAACTTTGGGGTTGTGCCTTTGACAAAGAGAGAGGTTAGGAAGCGGAATGAACTTTTGGGGGTGGTGAGGAAAAGAATGAGTGTTTTTCTCTGCCTGTTAAAATCCCTGGCTTCCTTCTAGACTCAGATTCAGCACCATCTTCTGTTGGAGAGCTCTCTTGGTCCCAAAGCCGCTAGTGCCTTCCTTTCCCTTCTGAGTTACCTTAGGAAAACATCACTATTAATACTGTACTCTATATTTAGACTCAAGCTTACCATAAACAGCTTTATTTAATTTATCATTAATCAAATAACCAAACCATATCTTGCTTGGAAAGAGAGTGGTGTTCAAACTATAGGTTCCCCCATTTCATTATATAATTTCATATAATATTTATAGAAATTTTGAACAAATAAAAGATATCTCAAAATATAGCATGAGTTAGTATTCCTAATCATTGGGTAACTATGTAGGGAGGCCACATATGCAATGAAGGCAGACCTCCCACATCTAACATGAGCCTGTGGCTCAAAGGGAGACAGAATGGACATCTCCAGCCTCTTCTCTCTGCCCCTCCCCCTTCTCTAGAGGAGATTTTATTCTCGGGGAAAAAGGAGGGAAGGGGCCAGAAGCTGCCACTCTGTTCTCCACATATAAGGGTACTGGGCTAGAATTATTTGCTCCTTTAAGTTTTATTAGTCTGGGGGTAGTGATCTGGTTCCAGCTAACTTCTCACTACTTCCTTATTGGGGAAGGAGGACTCCAAGCTTTACATCTATAAAGGAGTCATTTCTGTGACTCCGTTCCCTCCAAATACCAGTTCCACATAACACTTAGCCAAGAAACTCATTTATTCAAATCAGTAACAAAACAGAAATCAGAATGTATACATAGGCAAATATATACCATGCAATACTGAGTGAAGGAGCCCTCCCATCAGGAGCAAAGTAACTCAGCTCAACCAAGAGAGAGAGAAAGTTCTGGGTCTCACCCAAGAGAAAGTTCCCTGACACTCTAGAGTAACAAGCTGGGAATAGGGATGTGATGGAGACTGTCAGCTCCTCTCATGTCTTCTCACAGTCTTTTCCTTCAGCAAAATAAATTGACATCATCCATCTTCTCTCTTGAAACTAAAAGCCAGAAGGAATTTAAAACTTGAAGAAGACTGGAAGAAAATTGAAGAGCTTCACCCTACCCCACTCCCACCACCCCTCTCACAGGGCAGGATACTCATCTCCACCAATAAGGAGAGTCTCATTCTAATGGACATTGGGACTGGGGGTACACATTTCTCTATCCCTTTCTTCCAGTCTCCTAGAGGAATAAATGGGGAGAATCCAAATTGAATAAGAGGCTATCTACTACTTCTAGTTCTGCATTAATCTAATCCCTTTTTAATGTGACAGCCAATGTCACATAAATATGGCAACCATATTCCCAATCCCTTCCCCACCAAGTCATTTCTTCTCCAAACTAAACATTCCAAGTTACTATAATGTATGTTCATGTGGCATTGTTAAGACATCCCTTACCATCCCTCTGAACATGCTCTGGTTTGTTAATGTCTCTTCCAAAACATGGCCCTGGTATAAAATATTCCAGTTACTGTCTGGCAAGGGCAGAGTAGTAGAACTTCAAATGATATAGCCTAAAATGCCACTCTTTTTTTAGGCTACCTTGTCACACTGTTGAAAGTTTGAATTTGAATATACTCAAATTCCCAGATCTTTTCCATAAGAATGGTTTGTCTCGTTACATCTCTTCATCCTGCACTTTGGTATTTTGGTCATAAATGCAGAAAGTCACATTTATCCCTACTATATATCATAAATATTCTGTGATTTAGCCTAGCAGCTAAATCTGGTGAGAGGTTTGGGGTTCCTAATTCTGTCAATTCAATACTCTGACTTTTTTTGAGTGATATATAAATTTGATACCAGTATCATTTACTAGTACTTTCTATTGGCAACATAGTTTAGCAAGGCAGTCATCACTGGTATCATTAAAAGTTCTTTCAAAGTGTCTTCCACTTGAGTGAATTTTGAATGGTTCTAAATGATTCTATGCATTTCGTTGAGAGTCTACTTGGACATTCACTGGCACTAGTCTTCCAATGAGTGGATTTTTTCATGTGGGCCATAAGATATGAAGAGGTAAATATGATTATTTTCAAATTTCTTTGGGGGGTGGGGTAAGATGGGGAAAAGATAGTGTTGAGAGTGTTTAGGGATTTGGTAGAAGTTTCAACTTTCCAGAAGTATGCTAGTCTAAATAAAATCATACTCTCTGGGAATGTTTCTCTTTCAGTAGACACAGCTTTGAGATGTGCTCTTTCATGGTGGGGAATTAGACCCGTATGCTTGGCGAAACCAAGGTGGAAACCCACCAGTAAGTAGAAGCTATCAATTCATTTATACCCTAAGGTGCAATTTCATGCTTTTCTAAGTTTATGTTTTTACAATTTAGGTTCAACTTTTGCTGTAATTCTTTCCTCAGAAGGTGCATTATAATGTGCTATTTAGAGGACCATTCTCTCCTCTTAGACATTAAAAGCTAATTTAACTACTTTAAGACCCTGATGAGTGTGTGATTTTACATAGGGGGTTGGAAAAACACTCAAAAATCAACATCAAAATACATCTGCACTAGATATTTAAGACTTTACTGAAAAATAAAAAGTTTCAAGAGGGAAAAGACACCTACATTTTAGTTCCCATTAGGTTAGTCCCTATAGGGTTGTTCCCAAAACTTATTTGTAGGAGGGTAGGGACAAGGTTAGTGGTATAAATATGTTTAAATGTTGATATGAGGGAAGAATTATATAAAAGTTGTAATGGAAGAAATGCTGTTGGGCATCTCAGGGTGAATCTAACAGAATGGATGACTGGGCCTTACAGGGCTTTATCTGGATGCTGAGATGATTCAGGCCAGCAGAGGGCAGCAGCAGCCTGGACACAAGACTGAGGAATGGAAACACTCCCCATGGAGAAGGGTTAAAAAGGAGTCCAAGGTGAGATGTCATAATAGAGGGAGTAGGGAAGAGGAGTATTCAACAATAGCAGGCAACTCCCAAGGAATCAGGCCAAGAACCAAGCCAACCAGAATGCAATGGGGTAAGGAAGTAGTATGTGGTCCAGAAAATCAAGAGATTCAAGTCAGAAGTCAACATGAACCAGAGAAGGGGAGAGGAACAGAGTAACGGCCCAGCTCTGGATGGCTCTTGTGTACATATGGAGCCCTTCTGACCTGCTGCTACCTATCTTGAAGATGCCCAAATGGTGATGTGCACAGAACCACCAGAGCCCCGGGACAATTACAGGCACAAGAGCAACAACAACACCTAGGGTTGGGACCTCCAGATGATGATGGTGCAGGGACATCTGGAAAGAGAGTGAAATTCTGAGAGAGAGAGTGGAGGTATTCAGGGACCTGTTCAAGACTGAAGTTCAGATTCAAGAGAGCTTAGCAGGTGCAGCATCACCAGGACATTCATGGAATTTCTGTGAGCAAAATTCAGCGGATTTCAATAGCTGAGAAAAAGATACTAATCCTCCAGGAACCAAGAAAGTGAATTCAGCAACTTTAAGGACGGGTGGGAGAGGGTAGAGGTAGCAGAAGAGGCTGATTAGAAGAGTGAGAAAATGGGAGTATCTTTGAGAGACTTTCATACTTTTAGCATAAATTAGCCTAATTAAGTATCAGGTCCCTTAGAATCTTAGACAATTAGAGTTGCAAGGGACCTAAAAGGTCATCTAGCACAATTTTTGTTTGTTTAGGTTACAAGTAAGGAACTCAAGACATAGTTAAATGACTTACTCGACAACACCCATTCCAATCCAATAGATATTTATTAGGTGCCTATGACATTCCAAGCATGGAGATACAATTAAATAAAAAGACAGTTCCTCCCCTCAGGGGCATCTTGTTCAGTGGAATTGAAACCAGGCAAGGCAACAGATACAAAGTAGAACGATCTGAGAGTTCAACTTGGGCTTAGGGGATACATGTACATACCAGTAGATCAAGCGCTATGCCTGGAGTCAGGAAGACTCATCTTCCTGAATTCAAATCCGGCCTCAGACATTTACTAGTAGTGTGACAGTGAGCAAGTGACTTAACTTTGCCTCAGTTTCTTCATCTGTAAAATGTGCTGGAAAAGAAAATGGCAAATCACTCCAAATGGAATCACAGAGTCAGACACAACTGAAAAACTACTGAAACTGAACTTCCACCTGCAAATTCAATGCTCTTTAAACTATAGCACACTGCCTCTAACTGACCTCTAGTTTGTAACCTAAGAGTTCTTCCACTGTAGAAAAAAAATTAAAGTTGAACTGCAACATGGCTTATGTTCATATGCGATTATCAGGAGATGCACAAGACTGGATACATTGATGCACAAAGGATGATCTACAAAGAATGGAGTGGAGTGGAGCAATAACCTCTAAAATCCCTTCCAACACAGTATTCTATGAAAGACAGAGAGGTTGTGAACGTAGTTGAGGGGAAAAGAATTCCCCAATTATTCTCTGGGTGATGAATGCCAGCATAAAATTATCCAGGGAAAAAACAGTTTCATTTAGGGCTGTGTTGGGCACTCTAACATCTTTGGTTGGTATCTGACTTTCTTTTTGGCTTCCACATTCAGTTTGCGCTCCACTAGGACCCCCAGATTTTTCTTCTTCTGTTCTTATACACTGTCTATTGTTTCCTGTTTTGTATTCCATAAATTATATATATATACATATATATATATATGTATATATATATATATATATGTTACAATATTAGATCTTCGAAGGGATCCAAATCAATTAACAAACACTTTGATGTGCAAAAGTAGGAATTCGAGATACAAAAACAATGAAACAGTCCTTGCCCTTAAGGAGCTCACATTTTACCAAAATCATCTGGAAATTATCTCATTCTACCCCTTCATTTTACAGAGGAAGAAACTGCAAAGAAGTTGCACCATTTATCCGAGGTCACATCTTGTTTGTCCTTTATTGTCACATAGTTCCTGCATGGAAGACCTGGGACCAGGAACCAAATATTCTGAATCCTAATCTATGGCTCTATAGTCTAAGCCATGTTTTCCTCTCAAATGTATTACAATCTAAGCCTTGTTCTTATGGAATTCCATGGATTCAATTATCTCTACACAGATCATTCTCAGAATTTTTTGTCCAGCCTCAGCTTCTCTCATGACTTCTAGTCTCATATTGCCATCCATTAGACATCTCAAACAAGTTGTCCTGTAGACATCTTAAACTCAACATGTCCAAAGTTTAAACTCATTGTCTCAAATTCTACCCTCTGTATAATTTTCTCATTACTATCAACGAGTACCATCATCTTCCCCATCACCCAGACTCACCATCAAGGTGTCCTCCTTGACTCCTCATTCTCTCTCACCTCTTATATCAAAACAGTTGTCAAGTCCTGTAGATTTTACCTTTGTAACATCTCTCATATAAGCCCTCTTCTCTCCTCCGACACTGCCACTAGCCTGGTACAGACCCTAATCATCCCGTACCAGGATTATTGCAAAAGTTTTCTACTTGTCTTCCTGTCTTAAGTCTCTCCTCATTCAAGTCCTTCCTCCACTTATCTGTCAAAATGATCTTCCTTAAGCACAGGTCTGACCGCAGGGTCATAGCCTTTCTCCCCTTCTCCAAATCCACCCCCATCCCATCCAGTGTCTCCCTGTTACCTCCAGGATCAAGCATAAAGTCTTCTATTTGGTGTCTATAGTCCTTTATAACATGGTCTCTCCTGGCCTTTCCAGTCTTCTTACTCCTTACTCCTCTTCCCTCTCTGTCCACCTGGTACTCAGCAATCCAGTGATAATGCCCTCCTTGTTATTCCTTAAGAAGACATTCTATTTCCCTGTTCCTGGTATTTTCATTGGCCATCTCCCATGGTTAGAACTCTTTTCCTCCTCATCTCTACCTCTGAACTTCCTTGACTTCCATTAAGTCTTCGGAAATGTTCTACCATCTGCAAGAAACACTTCCCAATCCTGTTTAATCTTACTATCTTTTCTCCATTGATCATCCCTCTATATATCTTACTTTTACATACTTATTTCCCTGTTTTCTCTCTATTAGACTGTGACCTCCTTGAGAGGAGAGTCTATTTTTTTGCCCTTTTTTATATTCCCCAGTGCTTTGCACACAATAGGTGTTTAATAATTGCTTGTTAACTGATTGAGTAAGCTTATCTTATTTTTTTAAAATCACTAAATTTGCAATCAGAAGACCTAGTTCAAAGTACTAGATTTCCTTTTAGCTCCTTATGCAAATAACTTAACCTCTATTAGTTTCAACTTCCTTACCTATGAAAAATGGATAATATCTATACTGCCTACATACAACAAGATTGGTGTGAAGGTCAAAATAAAGAACAGGTATAAAGGGCCATGTAAATATTAGGTATTATTATTGTGCTAGTGTTCCAATCTAATCTAGATTGGGTGGGGGGAGCGTTTACAAGGATGTCTAAGGGACTGACTGACTTTGGCCCTAGATAACTTTGGTCTTTCTAAAACTTGGTGCTACTGAATATATTGATGAAAATGAGTGAGCCATCACCTGGTGCTTGAAAGTCTGGCCATAGAAAGAGTCTCAGTGTAATGTGACAGTGAGATTTGCATCTGAGTAAAGAAAGAAATCAAAACAAACATAATAATACAATTGATGATTTGTCATCATCTGAACCAATTAATATTAGTCAGGAACCCTTGGGATCTTGGCTCTATAATTAGGTTCTGACAGTTATGTGTAAATATTGTTAAGTACAAATAAAATGTCATCTCTTGATTTCCAAATATGCTTGTTCATTTTTAAAAATTAGGTTTCACTTAGCAGATCTCTAACCTTGGCATTTACATACAAAACACTGATAATTATATGAATATTGAGGGATTGGTTCAGAATGTGTCCTCCAAAAAAAATTATAGACAAAGGGCAAAATAACAGTTCAGCTACTGAAACAAAATCTAAGCATTATAATGTGCCTGGGCAGAGGTGATTCATGTTTGGTCCCCCAAATGGAGTCTGAGTGTACCATACAGGGAAATGCTAAAGGCGGATTCAAGTTGAAAACTACTTACTTTGGGGAGCTACACAAACTTCTATCATAAAGAAAGACAAAGCAGCTCAGATGGACAGCTGAATATCCTGACTTACACCTGGTAGCCTAACTGGGAAAGGGTTAGAAAGGTCTGTGACTCATGGATGTGGCTAGCAAGCAAGTGTAAAACATTAAGATTTGGGAAATTGAACTAAGAAAGCTTGAAATAGAGGATTTAGGGTTGGAAAGAACCTTTGAGATCATGTGATCCAATTGATAAGGAAACCATGAGGAGCTGAGAGTTAAAGCAGGCTAATCAGGGTCCAGGGTCAGACTAGATTAGAGTCATTCAGTGAAGAAATATAGACAGAAAAATAGGCAGGCCTCACCAGAGCAGGCAAGCCAAAGAGGGTAGAATCAAGATAAAAATTATTAAGAGGCTGAGGTCAAAACAACAACCAGGATTAGTCCTTGAGGGAATAATTGTACCAATGGAGACTAGAAGTCAACTGCCACATTTTTGCAAATTAGTCTGAGTTTTCCTGGCTTATCCTATTACGCAGCAGCCTGCTCTCACTTTAAAAGACCAACCCATTAGAAGGTGTTATTCCAGTTGGGATAGTGGAGTAACTCCTTTTTTCTATTTTTTCCAAGGCTATGTCAGGAGAAAGTGCCAGTATATTGTTGAAGAGAATGAGAGACTTCAACTGAGCATAAAATTCCTTAAATCTCTTGACTTATGTCTGTCTAAAGTACCTAGGATTGGAGCCAAGGTCCCTGCAATGGGATTTTTTGCCTAAGCCTTTGATGATCTTTCATGTGCATTTTCTTCAAATCCAACAAAGGGAAAGAATTTTTTTTGTCAAGTGTAATAAGAACATAAAATAGCCATTCTGAGGCAGGCCAGTTTGTCAGACTGTAAGTAAGAGTATTGATGCTTTATGATGCTATGATCAAAGGTTAGAGATATCTACATGGCCAGGAATCACTTTTTTCTCATTTTCAACACTATTACAATGCTTTTGGGAGAAAAATAAAAAGATAGCTTTATTGTCTGGATGAGAGATATTTTGATGAATATATGCAGGACATTAAAGAGAAATTATAGAAGGGAGGAAACCTAAAGAACTGGGGGTGAGAGGTAATAACCCTATACATCCAAGGTGACATTGCCAGAGATTTCTGACTGGGCGTTCAATGACCCAAGCGCTAAGACAGATGATAGATTTTTGAGGAAGAAAGAGAACAATCCTTGGGACCAGATATTCTTAGCATACTCAAGCCTGGTAGCCACTAGGGTGATGGCAGTGGTGAGTATAATTATCAAAGTGACTATGCCATTACTTCTGTTCCCTGAATATCTCATTGATGTTGGAAGGAAAGATCAAACCTCTCAAGGTTAGTGGCCACCAGGTAATTCCTAAGAATAAAAATAATTTTAAAAAAAAGGAAGGAAGAGAAGCACACTGAAAAACATGTCCAGCAGTCCCTTTATTCAGTGGGTCACTGACTGCTCATTTGTTAGCCAGTATTATCTGGTTCTTATATAATTTGGTGATTTGTTGACTAATTTCACTCCATCTGCATTCTTCATGACTTCAGTTCTATCCCTTCTTGGCCTATATGTTTCCAAATGAGTATCTTAACCTTTGTTTATCTTCATACAAAAATCCTTTCATATTCATTATTGCATTTGCCTATGTTGGGACATTTTTTTTTTTTAGACATTTCTTTATTCTTTACGGAGCACAAATGGCATAGTAGAATACCGGAGTGGAAAACCAGAAGACCCATATGCAAATCTCATTTCAGACACTTTCTGTATGAGCCTGGGCAAGTCATTTAAATTTTCTGGGCCTTGGTTTCCCTAAATATAAAATTAGGGTAAACTCTAGGACCTCTAAGGTCCCTTTCCATCTCTAAATTCATTATCCAAGTGTTTACACTACGTTATCTTCCCAAGAGATTGTTTTAAGCCTGTCATCCCCCTAACTTCAAAATGCTCCCCAACTGAATTTAATTCACTTACATTTTAAAACAATTAGCACAGTACTGAATCTTTTAAGTCACAGTAGAACACATCTTCATCATCATTCAGTTATCTGAAAGATGTTGTGTAGAGTATAAGATCTCCTTGTACATATAACTTATTGACTATAAATTTTTTAAATGATTTGGTGGAGAAAACTTGCATCTTAAATGGTCACTTCCACAAAGGTATCTCCTATGAATATTTCAAGACTAGGAGCAATGGGATATTAAATATCTATGTCCATCAAATGACAATAGTTCTGTGCCTTGGATCAGCCCTGTCAAAATAGCCAAAAAGCTGAGAAGGAACAAGAGTGGATATGATGTTCCTCTTGGTCAGTACGAATAAGAACTAAAAGGCTCTAAGTCAGAGACATAGGAAAAGCAAAGGAAGCAAGATGACTGAATTGGACGGTGAAAATTTCTCTTTTCATCTGGCCTGCTGTGAGGGCAAGCAAGATGGGATTTTTGTTTTTGTTTTTTGGAGTTTAGTTTCCTAGACTCATGCTAAATTGTAAGGATCTGAAGGATCACTCTCCTTTGAACCTTGGTAATACACAGCTGTAACACATCAGGTACTGAGTCATATAGGCTTTGGTGCTTTCTGGCTCCGAGACTATCAATCAAAAGTGTATATATATTTTGAGGTGAGAGATTGCCTTGGGGATCACCTATGGGAAAAATACTTCACTTGAGGTTTCTTTGATTTTTACAGACAAGACTCTGGGTAGCTGTTGTTAAGAGACCTCTGGGCTTTGTGAACTCAGATGTTGGTGCTCTCTCAATCTGATGAGGTACGCAAATCGTTCTGTCTACTCTGTTTAGACAGTTGGAGCCCTGTTTATTGGATCACTAATGGATTTTCTCCACTTTCAGGGTACTGACCCTTTCCCCTGAATTAGTAGATGATGTTGTCTTTCTTGGGTATTTGCTTACCTTTACCTTCTACTTTGCTATGCCCAGAGCCCAGACCAGAGCAGCCACTCCCCATGTAAGACAAGGGGAGAACAAGCTGCCCCAGGTTGGGGTGGTGTGGATCCAGACAGAAGCTGGGAGCAGGAGCCCTGGGAGCCTGCTATGCCTGGACCCAGGCAGGATCAGGGAGAACTTGGAATGGAGCAGTCCCTTCCCCCATGAGGTGTGATGTGGAGCAGGAGCAGAGAGTTGCCTGTGTGTGGACCCAGACAGAAGCTGGGATTGGTTGCCCCTGGACCTGCAGGATGAGAAACCCCAGAGCTCAGGACTTAGCCCTGAGTCAATATGGAGGCTTTGCAGCAGGGCAAAAGCAGTGAGAATGCTTTCCAGTTGTGTTCCCCTGGAATGGGTTGGGACCTAAGGGGTAGAGTCGTAGAGTCGTGTATGGTGGGAGGGGGGCAGTGCCATGGCCCCCTGGTAATCACCTTGTTGACTTTGTCACCCAGTTGTCCCTCACAACTTGGAAGCAGAGGCTAGAGCTGTGCTAGAATTTGGACTCTTTGGTTCTTGAGCATGCGTGCACTTGAGAGAGGGCCTGTAATAGCAGTGTGGGGAGAAGGATACAGACCAAGAGGACTTTACTTGGACACTCTGTTTTGATTAAGGGGATTGTAACCTAATGAGACCTAGGGGTAGAGGGTGCTGTGTTCTCTGCTACGTCTGGGGATATGCTTCATTAAGGGAAGACTCGGGCCTGGGATCCCCCAGTAGTATAAACAAGTATTTTGGGACAGTACCTGAGTGAAGAGCTAGTTGCTCACTCCCTAAAGATTTTGACCCTCAAAGAATGTATAAAATGGGTGGGGGGGCGGGGTATGCCATGTTACGTTATATACTTCTGTGTCTATTTAAGACCATATGGTAAATAGAGTGCTTATTATACTTTGTAATTCGAGTCTAAACATACTCACACATGCACCCACATATATACTCACAGTAGCAGTCCTCAAGTGTGTTGTGTTGATTGGCATTACATCTGTACTGCCTTATACTTTACCTTTTCACTAGTGATAAGTTAGTCACAAGGAGCAATTTGAAGTCCGTGATGGTGATAGGAAACAGAAGGGCAAAGGCACTGTTTGAGTGCCTGTCCCACGGTCAGAATTTGTTCTGAAATTAACTCTTACTGTGGTCTCACTTACAGTGAGATACGCTCTCCTATTAGGGTAGTTGTAGCAAATCATAATGTAATGTAAGTTATGTTTTCTTTTTTGCATTAAGGTAGGAAAAGGAACAGAGAACTGGACTGAGAGTTTCAAAAGCCCTTTATTTGGTGACTGGCCCATCTAGATATCATAAATTGGGAACAACGGGAGCAATGCTATATTTTCTACGGTGTCAGAAGGACTGACTGAACAAAGTGAACTGTTTTTTTCTAAAAGTCCTGGGTTTGTGGACCCATAGTAGATGTTTAAATAGATGTTATTCCTTCTAGTATCTATTAACATAATAAAATATTGTATATAATATCCATGTGTGTGTGTGTGTGTGTGCTTAGCAAGTTCAAGAAGAGGACAAAATTTTTCCAATAGGTGGGATCTTAGAGTGGTTCTGATTGGATAGATCCCCACTAACTACACTTAGATAAGAGACAGAGCAAGAAAACAAGTGACCTAACATCTGAGAATTACTGAGCATCTGGCAATTCCCTTGTATCACCCCCTCAGGTGATTGAGCCCAAAACTTGTTGAATAGAAAAGGACAATGGCTAACAATGCTTCCTGGCAAATACGTGTATATGTATGCATGCATGTATGTATGTATGTGTGTATATATATATGAAATATATCTGGAAATGAAGAGATCTACTCACTATATATATGATATATAAACATGTTATATATATATCTGTGTGTGTATGTCTGCATGCATATGAACATGTGTGTATATATATATATATATGAAATATATGTGGAAATGAAGTAAGACAGCTACTCACTATATATGTATAATACAAACATAAATGTGTGTGTATACACACATGCACACACATATATAATATCATATGTGGTATATATCACATTGATTGCAATTATAAATACCACATTAATTGAACTGATGAGGTTTCTCTTCATGGTGTGTAATATGATGTTAAATAGTGAGATTCCTGGATAAATGTCCTTCAGCATGGGTTACATTTGTAAGGTTTCTCTCCAGTGTGGATTTTCTGATGTTGAAGAAGATTACTTCTCCAGATAAAAGTTTTTCCACATAGATTACATTTGTAAGGCTTCTCTCTGATATAAAATCTATGATCATCAATTAAGGTTAATATATCCACATACATATATATATGTGTGTATGTGTGTGTGTGTGTCTGTGTGTGTGTGTCTGTGTATACACATACACATATCTATTTTACATTTCCTGAATCATATATTATTCAACAACCCTCTCTGATCATTAATATCAAACAAGGTGTAACACAGGGAGATGTATGGTCAGTAAATGTATTCACCATTTCCTGGAGTAGATGGAGTCAAGTTGAAGAAAAGTTCCCTATAGAAGGTGAAATCCTTCAGAAGTTCTCATTTGCATGTACTATGCTTGTTTGCATCAAGTCCTAGAATAGTAGAGAGTTTCCTGGATGGAACTCAAGATTTTAGCCTATCCACACAGGAAAAACTAATTGGATGAAGAATGCCTACTGTCCAGTTAGATAGATGATCTGTAGAGCTAATCCATAGGCACGTATATCTTGGACAAACTGCAGAAGACAGACAAGGCATAACACATAATTGAGTAGATGGAAGAGAGCAGGCTGACTGCCTTTGGAAAATTGCAAAGTTTTAGTAATAAGCCCAAGTTCCTCCCTGAGAAATGGTCTTTCTTCTTAACATCTACCTCTGTTATATGACTGACCTGGAAAACTAGTCTCCAGAGAATTTAAAATAAGTGTAACTCACAGGACAATAGAGAAATGCATGGCTGGTGTGAGAAGACTGCAACATCTAATAAGGCACCACAAACACCTAGAGTAAAGGATGCTATAGATTAAAAAAGAAGACAGGCAAGAGTAAGAGAATAACCAATGGATGATCCATTAATTCTTCTTGTGTCATCTCAATGCAAGAACTCAGGGAAGTCCCACAGTACACTGAGAGGATGCCTTGTGATGAACTTAGAGTAGGATAGGATGGAGGAAAATATACTTACTCTTTCACATCATGACTGTTACAGAAGTGTTTTGCGTGACTGCACATGTATTGAATTGCTTGCCTTCTCAGCAGGGATGGGTAGGGAGGGAGAAAGGGAGAGAAGTTGGAACTCAAAAGTTTTAAAGATGAATATTAAAAATTGTTTTTACATGCAACTTGGAAATTATATAGGACATGGAGTATAGAAATCTATCTTGCCCTACAAGAAAATAGAGAGGAAGGGGATGAGGGAATGGGGAGGTATGCTATAAGGGAGGGCAGATTGGGGAAAGGGGTAATCAGAATGCATGCTGTCTTGGGGTAGGGAGGGGTGAGAGATGGGGAGAAAATCTGGAACTCAAAATCTTGTGGAAGTGAATGTTGAAAACTGAAAATCAATCAACCAATCCAAAACATAGTCTGCTGGTGGGTCTACCTGCCTCGAGCCTCTCCTTACTCCATCCTCCATTAAGCCAGTGGAGAGGGAGAAGTTGAAAATAAGTAGAAGGTGGGGATGACTGAGAGAAATCTGTTAGAAAAGATGGGACAGAATGGAATGAATACTTGAATAGGTAGAGGGGTTAGCCTTGCTAAGGAGTAAGGCCACATCATCATGTTGTGGGTAGCAGAGAAAGCCACTAAAGTGATTTTCCTAAAACACAGGTCCAATCATGTCACCCCACCCCCTACTCAATAAATTGTAGTGGTGAGGCACAGTAGGATTACCTAGCAGCAGTTAAGGCCTCCCCCACCCCCATTTGAGGTTATGAAACATAAATTTGTAGTGGACTCAGTTGATTTTCTCCACCATTCAGCAGCGCATGTGTAAGCATAGGAGCAAGGAATGAATGGTGAGAGTGATCCAAAGTTGAGATTTAGCTAGGTATGATCAGCAATTATAATTAAAGGGCTAGGGATTTAAGAGAAGAGGACAATGTATAGTTGAATTATTTCGCCAAGGAGTCAAGATGGAGAGAAGAGGAAAGAGATGGGGAGATGGCCTGGGAGAGAAAAGAAGGGTCAAGGGATTGGAGGTCAATGTGAGGATGAAGAGTAGGGTAGGGTAATCTAAAGGAGGACAAAGGGAAGGTCAAAAGCCAATGGATTATTGTCAGTCAAAGCGATTTCAGAATTCTTGAATGTGGAAGTAGTACATTTGTGGGTGATCGAGCATATAACCAACCAACACTGTGTGGGACTAAGATGGGGTGGAGGAATAGCTACAGGAGGGGAGTAGGTTGAGGAACTGAGTGCTTAGAGTATTTGAAGGATAATCAATATTTATGTTAGGGACTTCAACCCCTAGCATGAGGGCAGGAGTTAGGGAAGAGAGAAAAATTGTAAGGAAGGTATCAAATTCATTGTAGAAGGAAGGGGAATAACCTAGGGGGTCTGTAGATAACTGCTACCAGGATTTGGGGGGACAGGTAGGTAGCACAGTAGAGTGATGTGCCAGGAATCCGAAAGACTCATCTTTGTGAGTTCAAATTTGACCTCAAGCATTTATTAGCTGTGTTAACTTGGGCAAATAACCCCATTTGCCCCAGTTTCCTCATCTATAAAATGAGCTGGAGAAAGAAATGGCAAACCACTCCAGTAGCTTTTCCAAGAAAATCCCAAATTGAGTCATGAAGTTGGGCAGGACTGAACAACAACAAAAACCAGGATTTTGATTGGGTGGTAGATATGAATAACATGAACCTCAAAGAAAGAGATTACTAAAGGAAAGAAGGGGAAGAACCTAGAAGTGGCAAAGGGGAGCTAGGAGTATTTCAACTCTCCAGCCTTGATCAGAGTCTTAAATTTCCGAGGATTTATAATTTCATTAATTAGCAATTTATTTAGTTCTCTAAGTTAATAATACTGGATTTATAGTTTCCTTTCACTTTTGTAAATAATAATAAAAAAATCTCTTAAGCTCAAGCACATTAGTTAAATTTTAAAAAGGTCACCCATCAACTCTTTCCTCCCCTCCCTGCTGCAATGCTCAAAGTTAGAATCCCTCCTTACAACAAAAAATAGCAAATACGTCCAGTCTTTAGAGTATAACCCATCACTGAGGGATGTAGTGTGGACAGGTATTTTTGAGTCAATGGTACTTTATAAATGGCAGAAAGAAAAAGAACATACACTTGCAAAAGGAAGTTGTCTTAAAAAACTGTCATTAACAAGGTTGGCTACAGCCCTAAAGTCATTATGAAAATGCCTCTTTGTGTAAGTGTTAAAAGCAGATTCCAGAGAAGTTTACTTAGATTAAGATGTCCTCAATTTTTTCTCAACAAGTATTCCATTAAATTGCCATATAGCTGAGTCTACAGGCCTGTACCAGGTTTTAATTTAGGAAACAATAAAAAGAAAAGTGGTGCAATAGAGATAGCAATTGGCTGGCATTCAGTAGGCATGGATCCTACTACATCTGCCAAAACTATGTGTATGACTTCTGACAAACCATTTATGACCATTTGATATGCTCATTTCATAATGTCCCAATTCACATTAGCATGAAGATACTTGTCATACCTACCTCATTAGGGTTATTGTAAGAATCTAATAATAGTTCATCTGTACAGCACTTTGAGGTTGGCAAATCCCTTCCCTCACAACCAATTCAGTGGCACAATTATGATGCCTATTTTATTGATGAGATAATCCCATTTGATTTTAAGTTCCTTGCGGGCATGGACTATCTTCTGCTTCCTTTTTTTTTTTTTATCTCTAGCACATAGAACAGTGTCCTGCACATAACAGTTGCTTAATAAATGTTCATTGATTGATAATATATGCAACAGAGTAATTGATGGGCTTTTCTTCGTGCATTTGGGGGAAGGGGATTTGTAGTAATATTATCTTTTTTTCCCTTGGCTGGGAGATTAGGAAAATTAGATTTTAGGTTAAAAAAGAGTATTGGCAGAATACCTCTGTACCCAATATGCAATTAAGTTCTTTCTTTTTGGCTAAGAATGATCCTAGGGTTGAAAAATAAACTGAGTTCATTGTACAGTACCAAGGCGGTTGAACTCTCAAATCCATGTTGGGGTATTCTATGGTAGAAGACACCATTCTCTTTGTAGCCCACCAGATAAATGAATATAGTGAGGGAAGAGGATGCTAGTGTAGATTTTCATAAATTCTAATTAGATATGTAAGACTCAATGACTTAAATATTATGTTAGAAATCTTGGAAATTATCTAGTCTTTTACATTCAATTCTAATTCCTTATCCTGGTAGGACATTTTGATTTGTAGTTTTTTCTTTCCTTTGAGAAGGCAGTTTTGTTGTTGTTGTTCTAGAGCATATGATAGGCAAGGGAGAGAAGGAGCAGGTGCCAGATTAAGGAAGCTAGTTACAATGTGAGAAAGGAAGAAAATTAATTGGGTTTAACCCAGATCACACAGCACTTGAATTCAGATTTTCTAGACCGGTTCACATATTTACCATTCTATACTGCCTTTCCCAAAACATTAAAAATGGAAACTGAGGTACTATAAGGGACTAGTCAAGAAGTTTTACAAAGGCAAAATGGTGGGCTGAAGAAAGACCATCCGAGCTTGGGCATCTCATTCATGTTCCATGCAAAGAAATTCAGTGTTTCCCAGCTCTGTAGTAAGTTTTCCTAGCAACTTTTCATCTCTCTTCTATTGTATTGGGGAAAGTGTACTTAATCGGGAGCAAAGATGACTACTCCTTACAGCGTGTGTGTGGAGGCCTTAATCATTTGGGAATTGGTCTAAGGTTAACATCTACTTAAATTCCTAATTCAATTTCCTGTTTTTACCTATTCTACTTTACCACATTTCTTTGCTTTGAATTCAGTTATCAGATTTGATCTGGTGAAAGAGATCCAGATTGAGGGGTCCTTGGCTGTTACATTATTATAATAATTTCTCACCATTAATATGTAAATATCAAAGGATCTATGATTTTGTGCAACTATATCAAGCAAAGCACAAAGTAAAACTTGCCAAAGATGCTTGTTATGGTCATGGAGGATGTTCAGCTAAGTCAAAATTGAGCCAACTATCCACACAGGAAAAACAAAATGAAGAATGACCATCATTTACACCAGGGTTCTGAATTTGGAGTCCAAGAACTTTTAAATATTGTGACAACTATTTCAATATAATTTCCTTTGTAACCTTATGAATTTTATATTACATATTTAAAAACATTCTGAGAAAGGTTCCATAGGTTTCACCAGACTGATGAAGGGCTCCATGACACAAAAAAAGATTAAGCACTCTTGATCTAGAGTATGATATGCATATGTATGTTAGTCCACAGAGCTAGGCCATCCACACCTGTATCTTGGACAAACATGGGAATGAATAATGAATTGAACAGGAGAGTAGATGGGACTGTTTTCAAGAAACTGAAGAATGATTTTAATGATCCCAAGCTTCTGCCTGAAACAAAGGCCCATATATTTTAGCACTGATTTTTTTTCCTGTCCATACCTGTGAGTTGTAGGTTGTAAATTGTTTCCAAACAATAAATGCCTGTTGCTCATAAGACTTTAAATATTACCAATGCATTGGGCAGAAATGGTTTAAGGAATATCATTAGAGAGATTTATTTCATATCTGAAAAAGTAGACCAGTCATGTATCAAGACCAAGGATTGCACATCCCGCATGCGGCACAGTGGTATCCAAGCAACGTCAATAGGAAAGTCCTTACCATATTGGGTAGTTCCACTGTGGAAGATTTTACTTCTTCAGGTCCTTTATTATTCATGTCTCTAAATGAAGCCTTGAGTCCGTAAAGACTTCTTAGTTATTACAGATATTTCTTTATCTGATTTTTAACATCCTATTCTAGGACACTGGAAGTTTTCTTGATGTGATTTCCTCAATCATTCCCTTACCCCTAGCCCGTACCGCTTACCTCTTCAATGGATGCTCTTCGTAGTGTTAGGGGAAGGCTCTGAGGAAATTACTGCTGAAGGGAGACTCCATTACGGAAAGCAAATTAAATCTTTGGTGATTATTCACTCTACTTGCAGGTAGTTTTACATTTTTTTGGCTCATTAGCTGTTGAAGCTATTTATCTGGGGGTGAGGGGTGCTGCCAGAAGTTGGGTAAACTTCCAAGTGACTTCAAAGGCTTTTGGTCTATCCGAATCTGCAGCTAATTTTACTTTCAGTGGTGAAAGCTGACATCCTAAATTCATTGGCCTGGGATTGGAATGGTAGTGGACAAAGAGTGGAGTGACCAGCTATGACTAAGGTTACTGCAAAAGTCTTTGGTGACTGTTCACTTTCCTTGCACCTGGTCTTCCACAAAATGTTTTTTGATCTTTTCTGACTAAAGTTTTCTCTCCTAAAATTTTCTCAGGACATTTCGCCTACACTTCACCTTTGTGTCATACCTGTTTGTGAACATGTCACATTTTCCCGTTAGACTGTAAACTCCTCGAGGCTAGTGTCTCTATTACCATCTTTGTATCTTCAATGATAATAGTTAACACATACAGAATTTACAAATTTGCAAATGTTTTACATATATTACTCCACTTGATCCTCCAAACAACTTGGTGACACTTTCTTTATGAAGTAGGTGCTATTATCCCCATTTTACAGTGAGGAAACAACGAGACAGAAGTTACATGACTTCCCTCCATGGTCACACAGTTAGTAAAGTGGCAAGATTTCAATTCAGATCTCTCTCCAAGGTCAGTATACTACCCAAAATACCACCTAGGGGCCTTAATAATGCCATAACAGCAGGGTGCCAGTGTGGGGAATTAAAAATAGCAAGGATGTAGATATATATTTGAATTAAGCATGTATCAAAGATAATGGAACATTCTCAAACACATCAAGTATGAGAAAACACATTTTCCTCTCTTAGTCTATAGCAACTCCTGACTCCTGCTCCTTAGTCCTTTCTACATGTAGTAGGTGCTCAGTAATCAATTTCTTTAAAAGTGGTTTATTAGTTAATTTAATAACATGGTGTGACTACGAGTTAGATTCTATGAACTGATTGTTTTCTTCAGTTTCTATCTACTTTCACTATTTAATTTTTATTAGTCTGCCATAACTGGGACAAATGGAACCTTATGGAATCTCTAACAAATTAAAAGCTGTATTTATTCTTAAAACGTTATTATTGTAAATAATCCTAAAGGAAAACATTTAAATATGATTGCATAGGGAGTTAGATTCTAACAAGCTGATTTTGAGACTTCGTACCAAAGTTAAGAGGGACACATGACCAAGGACAGACAAGTGCCTTCTTACCTTTTTAAGAACTTCTTTATCTTCCTTTCTAGATCATCACTCATGTCCTGCCCTCAGTGGCAGGTGCCCTTCCCTTACCCCATTCCTTTCTCTTCCTTACCTTCTGTGATGATCTCATTAGCTCTGCAAGACTTAGTCTATTAAAATTGTAGATGTCTCCCACACGTATAAATCAAGCCCCCAGTATCTCAACTCCAGTCCTACATCATCAGCCTGCATCCCATAGCACCTCAAACTCAACCTATCTAAAACAGAACTGATTTTATTTTCCCCTAAACTTATACTTCTTCTAGACGTCCTTATTTCTGCTGAAAGCACCCCTATCTTTCCTATAACCCAGGATGGCAGCTTTTTTTGTTGAGTCATTTCAGTTGTGTCCAGTTCGGTGACACCACTTGAGGTTTTCTTGGTAAAGATCCTGGAGTTGTTTGCCATTTCCTTCTTCAGCTCATTTTACAGATGAGGAAACCGAGACAAACAGGGTTAAGAGACTTGCCCAGAATCACACAGTTCATAAGTGTCTGAGACCAATTTTGAAGTCACGTCTTCCTGACTCCAGGATCTGAGCTCTATCCACTGCACCACCTAGCTACCTCTAGGATGGCAGCCCAGGAGCCATTCTAAAATTCTTTATTCTTTTTCAAGCCCCAAATATAGTAACCCTTATCAATTCTACTTCTAGAATGTCTCCTATCCATCACCTAGTCTCCATCCACAGTCACCATCCAAATCAAGCCTTCATTAACCTCTTGCTTGGACTTGCAAAAGCTTCCTTACTGGTTTCTCTACTTCCAATCTTTCTCCTATGTCTCTCATTCTTCCTACAGTTACTAAAATAATCTTCCTAAAAAGTAAACCTGACCACATTACCTTTCTCTTTAGAGAATCCTCAGTAACACTCTGCTACTGCTAGGATCGTTCAGTTTAGCAAGCACTTATTAAATTCCTAACATGTGCCTGGCGCTGTGCTCTAAGTGCTGGGGATACAAAGACAAAAATGAAGACCTTAACCTCAAGGAGCTTACATTGTATTGAATGTAAGCAGAGAATATTAAATGATAATCAACACAATTTCCAGATAATGAAACTATCAACTGGGGAAATCAGGATTGGCTTCACTATGGAAGGCAGCACTTGAAATGAGTTTTGAAGGATGCTAGAGATTGTGTGGAGGGGAGGAAGGGCACTTCCGGTATCAGAGTGAGCTCATGCAAAGTACATAAGGGAATCAGCAAGTAGCGCAGTTTGTCTCCTACACATAACACATGAAGGAAAAGAACTTTTAAATTCAGAGAGAAATTTTTACTATATTCTGTAGGCAAAGACCTCCCTCCTACCCGAGCTGACTGAGCAGAGAAATGACCTAGACCATTAACTTCTTAGCTGTGTAGAGGATGGACTGCAGAGAAGGACCCTGGGGCAGGGACAGCAATGAGGAGACTGTTGCAATAGTCCAAGTGAGCAAGGATGAGGCCTTGAAGCAGGGTTAGTGGATGCCTAAGTAGAGAGAATGGTAAACATGCAAGAGATGGGGTGGTAGAAAGGGGACTTGGCAACTACTAAGTGAGAGGGAGAACAGAAGAATGGTGGTATTCTCAACACAAGGAGAAATAAGGAGGGATGATCTGAGAAGAGTTGAATTTAAGATGCCTATGGAACATTCCTGTTTCAGAAGTTCAAAAAGTAATATCAGGGGGCTCAAGAGATAAGACTATGTGGCCAGAGAGAGAACTACCTGGGAATCATCTACTTAGAACTAAAAGGGACCATGAGTAAGCAGCAAAGCAGTTGCCAATCAAGTAAAAGAAACTGCAAAGATACGTAATATAAAAACCAGAAGGGCAGTCATAAAAACACTAGGAAAGAGTATCTAAGAGGAATGTTTCAACAGTGCCAAATGCTACAGTGAGGTCCATCAGGATAAGGATTGAAAGGTCCTAAGATTCTGCAATGGGCGACTACCTATTGCGATATATATGTCTATGTACATGTATAGGAAGACAGATAAACATGTGTATGCATAAGTGTATATATATGTATGTATGTAAGTATATCAGGGGTGCTTGGATGAATGTTTTTGCCTCAGTCCAAGTTTTGTAGAACAAATCCTTGTATTACAGGGTTTGTTCTGTGAAGTTTAGATTCAGTCAAGGGGCTTGCATTTGAGTGCCTAGAGGCCACAGGTTCCTCACTCTTGATATGGATATATATACACAACTAACATATTATATATGTATATATGAATATTATTGCACTATTAAGAAATAGTACCAAAGGAAACTAAAGACTTCTATGAATTGAGGCAGTTTAAGAACTAGAACAATTTATGCAATGACGTTATATTAGAAAAACAACTCTAAAAGTCTTTAGAACTCAGATCAATGAAATGATAAATTATGGGCCAGAGGAGTGAAGATGAAACACATTATCAACCTCCTTTTAGTTGAGGTAATGAGATTTAAAATACAGAATGAAACATACACTTTTAAATTTGACCAAAGCAGGAATATGTTTTACTATATTACGTGTATTTATAAAAGGTTTTTTTCAGTTTTAAAAATTGTTAAATGAGGGGCAGGCAGAGGGAGAAGTAAGAAATGCTTGTAAATATGTATTAAAAGGCTTGCACTTTGAGGAAATGGCTAGATCAGCCATTGGTCCAGGCATTATGCATCAGTACATCTCAGGGTTCTTCCTGGTCTCTCTAGGTGATTTCATTCATACCTATAGGTTCCCTACTATTTCTAGGCAGATGACTCTCAGCTCTCTCAGTCCAGCCCCAGTCTCTCTTCAGAACTTCTTTTTCACTTCATCAACTACCTTTTGAAAGCTGAAGTGAAGGTCTTTTGTTTTTGTTTTTAAAGAATAGAGGAGATCTGGGAATATTTCTAAGTAGAAAAGAGACAATCAGGAGAGAATGAAAAGTAGAAAGGTAATTGCAGAGGGAAGCTCCTGGGAGCAAAAATACAAATAGAGGAACTAGCATTTGCAAAAAAGGTCACCTATTCTAAGACTAGGGAAAGGGACAGAATAAGGGAGTACAGAGGAGAAGAGGGAGACCATGACAGACACAATTTTTTCAGTCAAGTATTTGGAATTAGAATTATCTAAATATTTTTAAATATTGATAACTTATGATGAAAACTAAATAAAAACTTCATACATGCTATTTATATGCAGTGTATACATGCATGGTATACTTTTTGTGACAGTAATTACAGACTATTTTGATAAAAATTTATTAACATATTGTTGATTTTCATAACTCACTTCTGAGCATTAACAAGAAGGATTTATAAAACATTAGATAATATCTCCTGGTGAGCTATGAACAGAACCCTAAGCAACAGCCACTGTTTGAAGTGCCTCTGTACTGCAGTAAACCACTACGTGAAAAGTTGGGCTGACAGAGTGAGGCAAGTGAGACAGGGAGAGGAGGAGGTCAAAATTCAGAAATCCTCAAAACCTGTCTTTAGTCTTCTGACTAAGAAAAAAAGAATCTTCAAAAGTAATGTAAGAACCTTTAAAATAGAGTTAGAAGAACTAAAGTCAGAGAAAGAGTGTTTAAGGTCTTGGTTAATAATAACTACAATGAAATCTGTTATCGAGGAATTAGGTTAATCTTAAGCAAGTTATCATCAACACACTTCATTATCACTTTAAACCATTTAAAACTTTTCTGACTTAGATTTTTATCTGCTTTTCATATTTATTTGAGCAGAAAAGATAATTTAACTGCAGTAAGAGATCCTGAGGCAGCTCCAATTTTTTTTACATGTTGATTTAAAGGTAATTAATGAGTACTTTCCAATTACCCTAGTGTTTTTCAGAGCCCTTCTACCCAAATGTCACTATTCTAATGTTTGACATTTCTTATGGATCTCTAAAATTTACTACTGATGCAAAATTTTCTGGAAGGGTTTCATTTTTTCCCCTTTATGCTTTTTCTTGATTTACCAAATATCAGTGATAATTTTTACTGGACAAAAGAGTGTTGGCCTGGGGACATGCTGATTCCTAAAATATGTTAAGATTAAATAATATTTGTGTGCTCTAGGAAAAAAATTCCAAAGGCATAGATAAGATTCCTCTATCCTTAGCCAGGGGTATTTTGCCCCTGAGTAGTTTCACAGTTTAAATGGATTAACCAGGAATTTGAGAAAAAAACTCATTCCCCAAAACAGGAATTTAAGGTATTAGTATATCAAAATAAATTTCTTATTAATATACACTCTCAAATTTTGAAATGCCAGATGAATTTATGAATTACTCAACTTTTTATTTGGGGAAAATGTATGTCTCTCTCCTTCAAGAATTTATAGTTCAAATAGAGAGCTGCAGTCCACCCTACCTCAACCCCACCCCAATACACAAAGCACTGATAAAACAGGTGCTCAGACTATGGGCAATGAACATAGGATGCATTCTCTGAAAAAATGTACAAGAAGTTGCCACCAGCAGTCATTTGTTTCCAATGTTACTTATACAAGAGACTTGTCACTTACTTCAAAATAAATATAAAGCAGACTAATTCTCTTGGGCTTTACAATTTCTGAATGGTTAACTGGTACCTGATCAAGACTCTGAATGACAAATCTGTACTAAAAAAACCCCAGCACCACTGGATATATAACTTTTCTTCATTATGTAAATATGTCTCTAAACTTACAGATCACCAATACTCCCATTCAGAAAAAAACAGGTATCTTAGGGTATTAAAACATGAAGATCAAAATCTACGCTTGAAAACTGATTTCATATCACTCAATGTTTTGTAAAGTGACATGGAAGATATTTTGTTCCTTCCTAGTTAAAAACAAGTGGTTTATTATACCTTAATTTAAAATCCCCATTTCAAAAACTTCTTAGGTACCTGACATTTTTTCAGTAGAGAAAAAAAACTTAAAAATCATACATGATAGTTAATGTAATTTATCCTTTACCACTTAGAAAAAACCTTACTGCCACTTTTCTAATTTATATCACACAGACAATTGTAATGAAAATTAGATGCAATAGTGCTACATGTTGCAATAAGACAGCTTAACTATAATATCCCCAGAATAGCAAACCACAAATGATTGTGAGTGCAATTATGTTTTTCTTTAAAATGTACTACACTATGTATTTTCATTATAATTAAAGAAAAGATATGCTATTATAAATGTACGTTTTTACAGTTATTTTTTGCTCTACTATTTATAGGCAAGACTAAAAAACGTTTGCACATGAAATAAAAATTTTTAAGACAATGAGGATAGTCACCTAAGATGGAGATTCACAAAAACATCAGGAGAATTTCATATCATCACTGCACCTATTTGTCCAGCAAATAACAAGTATTTTACAATCTGACTCAAGGAAAGAACAGACAGTGAAACAGACAAACCAGCATTAAATATAGACAGAATCTGCATTATAACATCATTATGACCTGGTGTACATCATTAATGTTTGATGAAATTTGGTTAGCTGTGATCATGCAAATAAACTTTTGATAATTCACAAGCAGTTTTAAGCTGTTTTTCTTATTTTTTTATAAATGCTCTCAAAGATACATTCACCATAAATATTTTCAGTGCAATCAAGTCAATGAAGAAAATATAAAGCTAGCTTTTATTCTTTATTTTGCAGATGAAAAACTTGCATTTGCACTGCTCAAACAGAAGTAGCCTATTTAGAAGAATTTTGCTAATGAAATTTCACAACCAATATACCTTCTAACTCAACATTAGCTGTCCTAATATACAGCAGTCTCCCCATAATCTGTGGTGCCATTATGGGTATAAAATGAAGAATAGCTAAATATTGAGAAAGGTCGTTAAACACAATTTCCTACATTAAAAAAAATGAAGGTCTGACTGCTCCATTAGCATAAAGAAATATTTACAAGAAAATCAAATCATTTATGATATATACATTGGAAAATGGTAAAAAGACATTTTCTAACAAAAATGTCCTCTTTATTACATCACCATCTATTATAACCTATCTTGGAAATATAACAAAAACATTGGTAGGTTACACAAAAATGCTTCATTTTTCAGTGAGATAAAATTTAATAAGTTAGATATTGATTTTTTTTCATGTCAACTGCAAAGAAACAAAAGAACAGCATCTGAAATAATAAAATGAATCTAGCTAAACATAAAAGTATTAACCTATACATTTTGGTTCAAAGACACAGTTCATAAAACTGTATAGAGGATACTGTCGAGTAATTCATTTGTTTTTGCAGATTTTACAGTAAATAAAAAAATTAAACTACTCTAAGTGTAACATAATGGTAGTTCTCCTATTCCCCCCAAAGGAATTCCAAACAGACTTTGTAAGATTTGCAAAATCTTTTGCTGCTAAGTCAATAAAAATGTAAGCTCCAGATACTTTAAAAAAAAAAAAAGGTTCACAAAAAAACAAAGTACAATAATAAACTCTTGATGGAAAATTCTGTTATGAGGCAATCATATACTACTGCTAGATATGAATTTCCAGAAAAGATTACATCCCATTTTTAGCACATTTTTTTCCCATAAACATGCAACTCACTATAAAATACAAAACACTTGGCTTTCAAGAACAGCTTTATAAAGACACACTGCATCAATAAAATTTTTTCTTTCTGATTAACTTTACATTGTATTAAGAACTGTAATTTCACTAATGTTTATATCAGATTTCATATTATAATAATTTTCATTTTGTGAACATAATGTTCATAAGGAAATATCTACACACATTAACATACTAGACTATTAAAAACTTACTCAGTTACAGAATTTTATTGATACAGTAGATTAATAAAAACTGAAAGGGGATAAATGGGTAAGGAATTCAGTACATTATTTAATAGCACACACTTTAAAATTAAAATATTTTAAATCTCTCTTTTTTCCCCCCTCAAATGTTCAATGCCACAAAAGACCAGAATATTCTGGCACCAATACTGAGGTGTAAATTCAAACAACTTAAGTACTATTTCACAATTTGCACCTGTTGTATCATCATCCTATTAGACATCATTCAGCTGTAATGGCAGAGCAATTTAGCACCCCTAATGAGTAAAAGGTGCCCAGAAGTATGAACACTAGATTAGATACATAAAAGGAAAAAGACAATTCAACTTTCCAACAAATAGTGGCGCGTAAATGACGCTATTTGCCAAAACTGATTTTTTTCACAGTAAAATGCCGAGTACAAAGACAAATACTGACAGACACTGCTTAAGATCTATTTTAACAAATTGTTTTCATATCCATATAGTGAAATGTAGATCCAATAAACAGTTGGATACTGTCAGTTTTTAAAGCCGCAAATAAAAGCTATACAAGCACTTTAGAAGTCAGAAACATTAAAAAAAAAAGATATATTTACAAGTTTCTCTTTAGTTCATGTCTACATAGCCAACGTACATTACACTTTCACGAAAACTCAGTCAATATCATCATGTGTGTGGCTAAAGCTCTGTGACTGAGGAACTGCAAATGCGTGGGGCAGTAAAGCAAGGTTCAATCTTCCTTTCTTCAACAATCCCGATGTATAACAGCTTCATTAAGCCTTAAACTCAAACTTGACAATAAGTGAATTCCTCAAAAGTTTCACTTGGTAGTTCATCGTCTTTCCCTTTTAGAGGTTCGCCGTCGTACCTATTAAAAATCAATTATAGACAGTTTTAAGAGAAGTTCACATTTTGAAAATTAAGCCGTAAGTGGCATTACAGATATTGTATTTTAAACCTCCTTATTCTTTTTTTTTTAAATTTATTTTTAATCCAGTTTATAACAGATAAAGCAATTCAAACTTTTGGTCAAGTGATTCATCTTTTTAAAGCATTTACAATATAGACCACAAAAGAATTTTCTTTTTAAACATTAACCAACTGAGACACAGATAATATTTATGTTGCTAACTTCACAAGCTCTTGACCTAATTATCTCCACAGCATTACTAAGAATTAAAGGACCCTAACTTAATGTTTTTGGTCTAAAGTCCTATGCCTAGTAGCTTAATTTTAGACAACCTTGAATGTTCCCCTACCCATAATCTATAATTGAATACATCTGGTATTAAGCTTACAAACCTTTTGACTATAGGAAATTGCCACCAATAGTAAGGGCATTGCAGGTATACAATAACTCCTTAACTTCATGTCAATTTCAGGCAGGATTAGATTATCCACTTGCATTTCAGTCAGGCTTAAAGTCTGTCAGGTGTCAGTGGGGAAATTGAGTCAGGAGAATCCCACCTCAGCTCAGGCTGAACAGCCACTCTCCTACTCTTCCCTTGAGATCACCTACGCAGTTCATACCAGCATCTCATCAGCTTACTGGCATCATGTATTGGAGGCTCAGATCGCCTTTCTTGCTACCCATACCTGGAGTTGGACTCAGAAGAACAGTCACTGAATGAATAGTCCCATAGCATCTAAAAATGGCAAGTTCCAATAACTAGGTTTCAAATTATGATTATAGTTTCACTTTGGCTAAGAAATATCTTTTGAGGCAAGTCTTAAGTGGGTTACATGTCTTTATATATATGTCTTTCTATAGTTCCTGATTAAATGGCAATCATAAAATCAAATTTACCATTAAAACCTTGACTTTTCCATCAATGCCAAATGTTACCTGAGTAAACCTCCTTATTCTTTCTTGCTTAATCCTACTCTGGCCCAATCTGATCCATGGCAGCCCAGATTACTACCACAAGGAGTCAGAGGGCAGTGCTCATCCTGTGATTCCAACATAATTCCCCTTCCCAACTGCTGTGGGTCTAGGCACCTCCAAGATCTTGGCTCTAGGATAACTGTGGTTGCATCACACCTTATAGAGCTCCAGGTTTCATCACGTCCCCTGTTACCACACCCTCAAGAATCAAGATCATTAGGCTATTCCATCTATTCTATAAGTTAAATTTCCCTCTATATGGTGGTCTCCTCAAATTAGAATGTGAGCTCTTTGAGAGCAGGGCCTTCTGCTTTTCTATTTATATCCCAGAGCTCAGCATTTAGCAATTTTAAGAATCTGATAAATGCTTTTTTGCATTCTATTCCATTCTTTCACTTACTACTATCATATTCATTTCCTTCATTATCCTTACCATTTAAAATTATCCCCAAGCACATTTAGGTCTTAGAAATACTGTATGATTCCTTAACTTTAGTACCTCCACCAAAAGAGTCCTGGTAAAAATACAATTTTTCCAGAAACAAGAAAAGAGATACATGCTCTTTCCTGAAGTGACTAATGTCATAAGACTAAATACTAACATTTGCAGCCAAGAACAATGAATAAATTCACTAATTAGAGTCATCTTTATTGGTTTATACTTCCACTGTAGATGCTATGAGCCTCTGTGCTGGCCAAACACATATCATGTGAAAATAAACTAAGTGTGGTTCCTTTGAGATTCATGTGCAAAAATGGTCTTGGAAGACATAAAAGGTAAGTTCAACTCAAATTAACAGGGTTTTTATTTATTTATTTTTTAAGTGATTAGAGGCCTGCTGGTGCACAAAGGGTTACCTCCCCCTCAAAAAACCCCATCTAGTATCTGCATTCAATTTTATCAGCAGAATGTAACTCTGAATGGATAAGAAAACACAAAATGCAAAGTAAATTCAAAAATGAGAGAACACTAATAAGAGAACACTAAAGAGAGAACACATGGAAAGGTCTATCGTAGTAAAAAGGACCTAAGTTGTGCTTTGAAGGACTCTGGACGTTCTGTTAAGCAGAGATGAGGAAAGATTGTACTGTAGACATGGCGAAACCTCTGGTACGAAAGTGAGAGGGGTAATAGCCAGCAGCCCAGTTCAACTAAAATAAGGAGTAGCTAAAAGCGAATTATATGATATAAACTGGTAATGTAGATGGGAGCATTATTGTGTGGGGCTTTTAAAGCCAAGTTAAGGATCATCTGTTTTATCCTAAAACAAAGATTCATAATCGGGGGACCACAGACCAGGCAAGGGGTCTAGAATGGGAAAAGCTTTAGGGGATGGGTAAAAATGTGAACTTGGATGGAGAAAAGTTAATTTTTATTTCATTAATCTCTAACTGAAATTGAGCATCTCCTTCAATTATTAATTTAAAAAAATCAAAATATTCTGAGGGGAGATGCATAAGCTTCACCATACTGCCAAACAGGACCAAAATACAAAAAAAGTTAAAAAAAAAAAAAACCCCTATCCTACAGGCAACAGGAAGTAAAATGATCAGATCTGTTCTTCTAGCCTATTTGAGAAGTCTGTGGATGGTCGATTGGGAGAGAGGAGATGGGAGAGTGGAAAGTGGGGAGTAGGGATAAGAAGGGAAACTACTGCAAGAATTCAGGAGAGAGATGGTGAGAGACTCGAACAATAGATGTGTAAGTGGAAAGAGCAAAGGTGCTATGGAATTAGAATTGACAAAATGTGGCAGCCTATAGGATGTGGGAAGAAGAGAAACGCTCAACATTCATACTTGGGTTGTGGTGGGACACTGGAAAGGAAACAGAAAAGTCTGGAGGAGGAATGGATTTGAGGACGACTTCTTCTGTTCTGGACATAGTAAATTTAGGACGGTTATAGGACACCCAGGTGAGGACCTCTAACAGGTAACTGCAGCATGTAATCTAGAGGTCAGAAGAAAGATCAGGTTTCAAAAACTAAAAATGCTCACAGGAGGATAAACAGGGCAGGAGTCTGCTCGTTAACTGCTCGTAAGTTCTTCGTTCTTGAGGACAATCGTTACTGTCACAGGTCTCTATAACAGACAGAAGGACAATCTTGCTTATGACTCACTGCATTAAGACCTTACTCGAACCACCTGCAACAAGGATCCCTGTATCATCCTTAGCGCTGAGCAGAGAACAGGACCAGGGGAGGCATATTGTGCAAGTTTTTGGGTAAAAATCAAAGGAAGAAACATAAGCAATAATGTCACTGGAGTATATGACAGACCAGCTGGATGGAAAAAGGAAAGATAAATATTCAAGGAGCAGATTACAAGGCATGATGTAGCAGTGATAGAAGACTTCAATCTTAGTGAGTCATCTGTTAAAGCTCACTCTCTTCCAAAAAAGAACAGCTAATAATTTCTTGAACTGCCCTAATGATATTTTCATGTTTTAATAAGAGGAAATTCTACCCTGGACCTGATTCTTACAAACTGGGAGGAACTAGCTGCTGGGATGGGAATGATGGAAACACTGAATACAGAATACTGAAGGGACCAACACATATGAGAGTTTATGACAGAGGACAGGAAATCCAAGAATCTTCTTTTAGAATAGATTTCAAAAGGTTCGGAGAAAATATAAATAGGAGTCCTTGGATTAAATTTCTAAAGGAAAAGTCAGCACAGAAGGAATAAGAAAGTCTGTAAGAATGAAATTCCTGTAGACACAAAGACACACGATGCCAATGGGGAAGAAAAACAAGATTTGTCAGAAGAAACCAACAGAACGCACAACTTAAATTCTTAAAATACATGTAGAGAAAATGGAAACAAGAGTAAGTAACAGGATAAAAGTGTCTAGTGTTCTAGTTCAAAAGGAGTTAGAAACAAAAACGTTGCTAAACACTCTGTAGGGGGGAAAGAAGAAGATCAAAGTTGGAAAAGGAATGCTGTTTTGAGTGGACTGAATAAACGGTATTTTATTTAGGGGGAGGGGGATGGGTAAATTATAAAGCAAAGTTTTTCAATTGTTATTTTGTTTTTATTTTTTCAGCTAATCAATCAACAAGTACTTGTGAAGCACTAAAGATAAAAGTGAAAGTCTATGCTATAAAATGATTTATAGTCTAACATAAGAAACAATATATTCATCTATAGGTCTGTAAAAAATACATATAAACAGAAACAAGATAATCTTGGCTGTGAAGCCACTAAAGGCCTAATGTAGAAGATGAAGTTTAACTGTGTTAAGAAGCAAACTAGGCATTCCAAGATGAGGAGGCAATACATTCCAGGCATGCCTTTCTAAAGGCACCACAAATGGGAGCTGAGAAGGTCACTAAATATACAGAAAAAAGAAGAGGGACTAGAACAGAGCCTTAAACTATAACTACAGTTGGAAACATGAAATAGATGGTGATCCAGCCAACAAGACTGAAAAAGGATAGATAATTATAGGAACTAAGAAAGAATAGTAACACAAAAAGCCAGAGGAGAATATCCAGGAAGAAAGGGTGGCCAATACTGTCAAATGCTGCAGGAGTTGAAGGAAAAGGAGTAAGAAGAGGCCTCTACATCGGGTAATTAAGAGATCACTGGTACTTTTGGACAGAGCAAGAGAGAATAATTTCAGTTAAGTGATTAAGTTGGAAGCCAGTTTTTTGAGGGTTTGGAAGAATGGGAGGAAATGAAGTAAAAGCAACCAAAGGTAGAAAGATTTTTTTAGGAGTTTGGCTGAGAACAGAGGAAGAGCTAAAAGGCTAAGAGTTTAAATCAGTGATAGGTTTTTAAGGATGGGGAAACTTGTTAGTGCTCATTGGCAGTAGAAAAGGAAGAGTAGATAGGGAAATATTAGAAAGATGATAGAGGAGAAAATCTGTTGAATATCTCAGGGGATGAAATTAAAAACACATATAGAAGGAGATGGAATCAGTGAGAAGAGTCACTTCTTTACCAGAGATTGGAGGAAAGGAAAAAATAGTGAGGAATGATGTCAAGGGAATATGAAACAAGGAGAGACAATAATTTTTGGTGTGTAAAAAAGAATCAGCATTTAAAATATCTATCTATGAGTACATAGATATCTTGAATGTCAACATAAAGATTATTTGCTCTTGTATTTAATAGATTTAGGTTACTTGACCCAAAAGAATTACATCATACGGTCCTAAAAAAATTGGTAAGATGTTATTACCAAGTCACTATCAAAAATGAATTAAATATGGAGAACAAGAAAGAAAGTTCAGGACTTATTTAGGGCAAATCCCTTGGTTTTCAAAAAAAAGGAAGAAGAATTGAATCTAGTCTAATCGAGCCCGACTTTATTCCTAGCAAAATTTCAGAACATCATGCTAAAAAAGAGAGACTGGAGAACCTTTAGAAGTCAGTCCAAAGTAAGCAAACAAGAGAGGCAAAGTACTGTGTGCTAAGCACTAAATCAAGTGCTGGAGAGAGAAAGGCTAAATATAGTCTCTGCCCTCAAGGTCTATACATTATAATGGGAGAAAACAACAGGTAAATAAGTTAATATATACAAGAGATATACAGAGTGGAAAGAAGGTAAATAATCTCAGGGAGAAGTTATGGTAGCTACTGGAAAAAGGAATGACCTCTTGCGAAAAGAGGTTCTTTAACTAAGTGTTGATGGAAGTCAGGGAAACCAGTAGAGAGAGAGGAGGAAAGAAAGCATACCATGCATAGATAACAGCCAGTGCAAAGGCAGACATAGTGTAGTGCCATATGCAAGGAAATGAAAGAAGGTAATTGAAGCTGGATCATAGAGTGGATGGTGGGAAGTTTAGGGCAAAAAGACTGGAAAGATAGGAAAGGGACAGTTATGAAGAGGTTTACATACCAAGAAAGGACTTCATATTTGATCCTGGATGAGAAAGAGATGTTAGAACTCACTAAGCAGGGGCATGATATGATCAGATCTACACAAATCATTTTTGCAGCTGTGTGAAGAATGGACTAGTAGTGGGAGGGACTTGAGGCAGAGACCAGTGAGAAGGTTGCTGAAATAACCTAGGTGAGAGGAGATAATGGCCTAAACAAGAATCATGACTATCTGCATAGGGAGAAAGGATGTATGCAAAAGATGTTGTAAAGGTAGAAAAAAAATCAGATTTGGCAATGGACTGGATATGTGAAGTGAGAGAAATCAAGAATGACTAGGAGCCTCGATGACTGAAGGATAATGGTTTGAAGCTGAGGAAAATTTGAAACAAGTTTTTAAAGAAAAGATAATCAATTCTGTTTTAGAAAAATTGAGTTTAAGATGCTTATGTTTCAAGATCCATGACTGTAACTCAAGAATAAGTCCAGGGTTACATATATAGATCTGGAAATCATCTGGATAGAGACAATAATTAAGCCCACCAAATGAGAAAGTAATAGAGCAAAAAGAGAAGAAGGCACTGGAGAGAACCTTGGTGAAGACTTTCTGTTAAGGTATGATTGATGTGTACTCTGAACTAAAGGAAGGAGTTCCCACGACAGTGAAATCATAGAAGCTTAAAGTATTTAAATAACCAAATCCAAAATAACCAAGCCCAATGGTAGATTAAAGTACAAGCAAGAACAGTTCATTAATCCAATTTAGAGAACTAATAAAGTAGAAAAGAACATCCAATTCTTAGATGTACACAAAGGGAATTCTTAGATTGATTTGACTAGATTCTCATTTTTCTTACTTCTCAATCCCTTTATCCCAATCTAGCTGAGGCATGTGAAATTATATATAACACATACAGTGATTGTAGAAACTTCCTCTTCCTCCATTATTTCTTCTTGTGGAATGTCATCATTAACAGGAGAGCTACTCTGAAAAACATCCATCTCTTCACTTGATTCATTTTCTTTACTAGAGGCTTGTTTGGAGCGTCCAGTGCGGCTAGAGTCAAAAACAAGAAATTAAATTAATTTATTGAGCTATAATCATCAAACTTCAGTGTTAGAGAAAAAGTGCTTTCAAATATTACATGGCTTTTCATTGCTCATTTTTATCAGCAATTCTTTAAATGAGACTGAATACATTTTTTCTATTATTCTGAATCCAAAACCATGGTATTTTAATCCTGGAGAATAATGAGTTCCCCAGATACAAAAATGTGCCAGATACTGCTAAAATGTATATATTTATAACCATTGAAATAGTATTTGTTCTTTCAACTGTTGCTGATGACTTTGTGTCACCCCACACTTCAAGGACACTGAAATCTGATATAGAACAAAAATTATGTGGGGGCAACAATGTAAGGCAGAAATAGCAAAGCATCATGGAAGTCAAAAACCTGGTTTGAAGTACAGGCTCCACTACTCTGTGACTATGGGCAAATAACTTCAGTGCTCTGAGTCTGTTTATAATTAGGGTTTAGAATATTTGTAGCTACAAATCAATGCTGCTATGATCCTGACATATATCTCACAGGAATGCTGCAAGGAACCAGTGAAATAATTAAAATGCTATAAATATGCAAATCTTAAGTTTACTAAGATCTGAGACAGAGACTTAATTTTATTTCCCTTCACTGTCTTATGTATTTCATGTGCTCAATAAATGTTTACTGAATTAAATTTAATGGTCCTACTCATCAATTACTGACAAAGTCAAATGATCCCAGGGTTTTTTGTTGAAATGTTCTTGGAAACTGCATTTTAAAGGAAACATAGTAAAGAGAAATGAATACACATACAGATGGTTGTGTTCACCTGTCAGAATACATCTGGTATCAACAATGGAAAATATCAAGTAAGTAGACTTGAATATTGTGTGTGTATGTATCATAGCATTAATTTAATAACACACCAAAAAGTGGTAATTAGTTATTTTCTCATTGTTTCAGATGACATTAATTTGACCAAGAGCAAGTATTCAAAATCTCAGAAGAGCATGGAGTACTCCCACAATACATGGAATCAAATTTCTTGAGAGTCTGTGTCCTAAGTAAACTACCCCAAGAGCTTGAATATTGCTTAATTGGATATTGTACAATTAACAGTAAACCAAAAATATTTTTTTAACTTCAAATGCTTTTTAAAATATAGGTGGATTAATAAAGGAAGATGAACAACACTGCCAATAACGAGATGCAATTTACATCAAATCTAAGTTAGAACTCAGCACTAAAGATTCAAAATAAAAAATCTACCAGAACTGACTGCAGGATCACCTCCAGTAATGTTTCTTAAAGGAGGATATCCACTTGCTTTGGAATAATGTATACTCAATCTTACTACTCAATATCAGAAAGGAAATAGACTCTATGACCTCTAAAAATTCGTAACTTTCTGATTCTCACAAATTATTCCTCAATTAACATGTAAGAGAATTAATCTACAAATTTTTAACATTAAGGATTCTTTAATTACATATGATTGGTTTTCCACACTTTGACCTTCAACATAAAATTACTTAAAAGTATACCCACCTGTATAGCTTTCTTTCCTCCCACTGGAAAGAGGGAAGCATGCAAATCTGAACAAGACCGTCTGTGGTTTTTGGTCCTCCCTTGCATCTAGCATAAATAGGTGTTTGACTCAATCACACATGCAACAGCATGTCTGCAAAGATGCTTTAAATTGAGGTGTTGACATAACTACCTAAAATATTATTTGTTACATATACATCAAAGTATTAATGAATTTCACTAACTTATATGATTAAATCATTTTATTCTGAATCTCTCACACTTATATTATTCAGAAAAGAAGAATAATGGAGGGAACTATACTTTTTGGCAACAATGATTCCGAATTAAAATTTATTTTTGAAAGTTGATCCAACAGTACTATTACATAAAACTTTCTAGGTACAGATAATTATGTACCTGCATATATATGTATTTGTGATCTGAAAACAAATATAAGCCAGATGAATCATTAGAAAAATAGTCATAGGAAAACGAATAGTAATATAGTAATCTAAGAAAGAGGAAAGCTATTTTTCAATAAGTATTTTTTCCAATATATTTACAAAGATGAATCTTGAAAGGGGAAAGAGTTAATTTTTTTTTTAAAGGCAAAGGGGAGTGCAAAGAAAAATGGCAGGAAAAGAGAAAAAGATAGGTCGTAAGTGTTGTGACCATTTCCCTCGTAAAGAGCTTACACAGTTACCAGTGTCTCCATGTGCAGTGGAAATGAAGCATTTGGCATGCATTTACAATTTATTTTCAAGCTTGCTGAAATGTTAAAGTGGTGCCAGTGGGCTAACTGGGCTCTTGATGACCCAGTTAAAGATGGAAAAAATTCTATTTTGCCAAGGATAATAGGGTTGATTAATATGTGTGGGCTTAAATAAAGTACTGGATACACTATAATGAAATTTTAGTTATTTGAAATCTGTTTGCAATTTAATATTATTGCATTCACAACTTACACATTTTTTTTTGGTTTTGATGGTGGTGGCGTTTTTGGTGGTCTTCCTCGTCTTTTCTGTGGTGTGGACTGTGTGGATTCAACTGCACTACTTTCAGAAGATTCTGTTCTGCTTTGGGGAAGACCCAAATTTTGATAGCATCAAATTATGAATTATGATATCATAACTAAAACATAAGCAGTCAACAATTACGGGCACCCACCTCTGCTGTGCTCTTCTGGGCGTTCTATGTTGTCTGCCCTTTTGTTTCTGTTCCACGTTCTCACTCTGCCTCTCTTCTTCCTCCTCCTCCTCTGCTGCTGGGGGGCCAGGTTTTTTTCTGCCTCCTCTCTTAGATGTTTTAATTGCTGGCTCCTCTTTTGGGGCGCTGCCAATTGCTTTAGGGGGTCGCCCTCTCCTGCCCTTTTTGGGAGGGCTGTTCTGCTCATCCTCATTTTCTAAGAGATCTTCTTTGAGCCTCTTCTCTTCTGGCCACTGCTGTTCATCAGAATCAGACATAGCTGTGCCTCTTTTCCTTCCTCGCTGACTCCCCTTTGGTTTCTGTTCCTGAACCAATTTGGTTAAGTCATCCATACCTAACTTCTCTTCTGGATCTGTAACAGGTGTCTTCTTTCGGCTCCTTGGCTTCTCAAGTTCAGACTGAAAATTAAAAATCAGATGACTGCTTTAATGAAAAGAATTATATATAAGTGAAAAGTGTAGTAAGTAAAAATTATAGTTATCAATGTTTGCGAAGAAAAGGTAACTAAGAATAATATGTTTAAAATACAACAGAAGCATGACTAATCCTTTTTTATGGAATCAAAAAATTCCCAGGGAGTGTTCTTGATTTTTAGGTATGTATACCTAAATGGAAACACCCAGAATAACAATAATTTATTATTACAATATAAAACCAAGCAGAAGAGGTGTTATTTTACAAAAAAGGAATTTCTGGATTAAGCATCTCAATCATTCTTGTATGTAGAAGGGTTCTTTTTGGGAGGAGGGGTGGTGATAGAATGAAGGAACAGAACATGGACCAGGAACATAAAGGCAATTCTGGTTAGTAACAACCTTCCACTGGTGCAGATGAACAACTTTTCCGTAATTTATAGTCTTAGTGAGTTGCCAGAAGCACTAAGATGTTAAGTCACAGTTACACAACTATATATCAGAGGCAAGATTCGAGAGTGACTCTTTTGGACTCTAAGACCAGTCCTCTAGCCACTATACCAGATGGTGTCTGTTTAATCAGTTCTGATGAATTAACCAGAAACCTTCAATGAATCTGTTACTCTAGTCAATAATAAAGGTAATTTTACATATACATCAAGATATAAGTAAATTCTACATAAGCATTATTATTAATCTGTAAATATTTCAAAGGATTCCTTTCATTTCATAAATGAAAAATGTAAAGGTATAGAAGTAGTAAATGAATTAAAAGCTCATTAAAATATTTTTAGATGAAAAAAGTGCTTCTGTTTCACCCAAATAATACTCCTTTCAACTACAAACAATGAAAACTAATGAAATTTCACAGTAAATTGCAATGTTACTTTATTTGGAGTTTTTATAGCATTGACCAGCAGATGGAGACTGAAAGTATTTTCTTAAGATGTCAAGCCACTAAGACATTTACTGTTTTAAGGAGTCTTACTCAATTAGAGATTGACACTTAAGATTGACACAATAACACTTAAGGTCCCCTGAGAAAATACATAAAAAAATCAGTAACTACTATACATTCACATTACCCCCACAATTACTACTAGCACAACAATGGAACAGTAGCTGGCATCACATACACTACAGAAGGGAAATGCCAAAGCTCTTACGAGTCTATGATTTGACCAAATATTCTTTCTATACTTATTGCAATGAAAAAAAACACAGGTGAACTGCCTTCTTGAGAAATGAGGTTAATCTGAATTTCGAATACTTCTTAAATCTGGTTAAAAATTATTGAATAAGTGTTCATGTAGCTTACGGTTTGCAACCAAAAGTCAACTTTTCTTAATTCTTCTAGCATTCTTAAAATAACACAACTTAACTATTATGCGCACTCTCTTTTGGCACGTTAAATGAAATAGAGTTACAAAAAGGTCCTCTGGTTATGTAAGTATTACACCAAATTCATTCTACAAGGGCTCAGATCACAGAGTGACTCCAATGGATCTACAAATGACTTGTACTAGAAATATACAAAATGTTGAAAAGTTTTCATGGAAAAGAATTGTTCTCAATTGCTCCAAAAGGCAAAATTAATTACAAAAGGTAAAAGCAAAGGAAGGCAAACTCTCACTACTTATAAAGAAGAAAAACTTCATAATAATTAAGCAATCAAACAATGGGATGACTTGACTGCAACATGAAGCAGGGAGCTCATCACATTAGAATTATTTAAACATACATTAGACAATGATGAACTATGGATATTGCAAAAGGGATTTCTGTTAGGTGGGAGATATGACCAGGTAACTTCTTAAGGTGTCTTCCAATTCACAGATTCTATGATAGAATCACTTCTTTCACCTTTTTTTAAAAATCATCTGGGAATAAAATTGCTTTTAAGTCGATAAAAAATTATAAATATTGTTTCAATAGAAAAAATACATCAGTAACAGGATGCTATAGTAAAAAGTTTAAAAGAGGGGATAACAACAGAGGCAATATGGGCAATACAGTTAAATAGAAAACCCTGATGTCAACTTAAAACAATTTCAATTTTAAATAAATTGGAATTCAATAAAAGACTTAGAAAAAAGTACACAAAAACAATTATTTTAAAATGGAACTTGTGTGTCATCAAAAAGGGCCACAAACAATAACTTAATCACTAATAGTAGTTAAAAAAAAATCCCAACCTAATGGAGAAAAATTCAGAATCATTCTCCAAGTCCTTACCTAATTTTTTTGCTAGATTACAGCACTACACAGGATTTTCATAAAGTTTTTATTCACTTTAAAACTTAAATGAGTTGGGTTATAGATGATGGGAATAACCTATAAACAACACTGTGAACTAGGTATTTTGAAGCAAAATTGTAGTCTATCTCAATTCAAATTCCTGTGACAAATGAAAATGGTCATTGTAAATTAAATCTTATTAATTAAGTAGAATTTTCCCCACCATTACTAGAAGGATATGATGAATAAAAATCTAATTGCTAACTGAATGAAGATTTTCAAACAGTCGATATCATTACTGAAAACCGTGATCTGAGAGATTGGGAAGGAGCAAAGGAAAATAGCAATTATGTGACAACCACTTCAAAGGAATTCACAAAAATAACAATTAAATCCATTATGTCTTCTTTTTATGTGGACGGTGTTCCATCCACCCTGCTACAACAATACGACTTTCTTTCCCTTTCTCTTTTTAAAAACAGAAAGGCAGATGTGAATCACCTCTGTTCACATAACAGTTGCTACTGGAATTCCTGTGTTAAGGTCATGGTAAACATGCAATATATTCACAACCAAGCCACTTGCTTTGGGAGAACAAAGGAGCTAGGAATATCAATTAGTTTTTCATGGGGTTGGAAAATCAAACTGAATATTCCTGTCATGGTATATTCTGAGGTCAAGTGTTCTAAAATCCTTAATAGATTCACCTTTAAATGCCATTTTCAAATTGTTTCTATCATACTTACATACCAAAACTACTGAAATTTAAAAATTTAAGACATAAACTACAACTTTATAAGCAAATTGCACAGTTTTTCTACTATATTAGAAACATAAAATGCCGTGTTTATAAAATCTCCAAAATGTTGAAATGTTAATCTCCAAAATGTTAAAATGTTAATCTTCAAAATGTTAAATCTGTCAAGATCTTAATCTTTTACCATTAGATGACTTTTTGGATCAAATCATCTAAGAATATATTTATTACATGGTTAATTTTTAAAAATGCAGAATACTAGCAATAATGTTATAGTTTGTTACTAAGCTAAAAGATGTAAAATGTGTTAATTGGAATAACAAAAAAAGTGAATACATTTAATAACGGTAGGATTTCTATGTCACTATATTAAAGACAATCAACTGTCAAACTTGAGAAGTAAAAGTTATGAATGCCATCCAAGAAATTTATAGAGGCTATTTTTATGGCAGCCCCGAACTGGAAACTAAAGGGGGGTATCCTCCTATCTGGGAAATGGCTAAACAAACTGTAGTATATTAAAATAATGAAATAATACTGTGCAGTAAGAAATTATGAAATGGATAATTCTCAGAGGAAACTGGAAAACATTTATGAAATGACAGAGTATATAGTGAGTAGAAATAGAACAAAAATGTATACACTGACAAACAACACTGTAGAAAAAACGACTTTGAAAGACTTTACAACTCTGATTCTCAGAACTCCGAAAGACTGAGAATTCTGCAATGGTAAACATGAGCGCAAAAGCTCATGAAATCATCTCATGACACTGAGGCGATAAACTCAAAATCCAGAAAGATACAAGTTTTCTGAGAACAAGTTTTCTGACATAGCTAATTTGGAAATCTGGTTTACTGAACTATGTACTGAAGGATTTGTTTTGGGTTTGTTTTATTAATGTTTGCTCATTGAGGGAGAGGAAGGTAGCAGGATGTTTATGTTAATGTTTAAAAGTTATTACTTGAAAGAGGAAAACAAACTAAAAAAATCTTCACAGTGGAAAAAAAAGAAAAATTAATTTATTCTAGCTTTATAAAGCTGAATATTACTACTATAGCCCTAATCTTATGACATAATTATTATCAGACACAATCCAATATCTCACTCTTACAAGATCAGAGTCGTCTCTCTTGTCACTCTTTTTTCCTGGCAGAGGTGAAGACATTGAGAAATCTTCATTTTCACTATGATCCATTTCAGAACTGTCAAGCCTTTAAAAACAAATATTTATCATTATTTACAATTATTACATATACCATTACATATGTCATTCTGGCTGTGTCTCTCTCTCTCTCAAAAACCTGCCTAGCATAGCTTTGTAGGATGGGACTGTAAATCCTTTCTAGGATTCTCATTCTTTTAGAACCTGCATAATTTAATTCTTCCACTCATTCAATACCCGCTACAGTCCTTTTTTTCAGAGCTAAAATTCTAATGTTATCAATAATTTTAAAGAAATTAAGAGATTGCCTACATAAATGTGGAGGAAGGAAAGAAATGTGGAGAAAGGAAAATGTGGAGAAGGGAAAGAAAATGGGGGTTTTTCATGTCTCACCAAACAGAAGCATGAAGCTCAACTGTATTTACTGAGTATCTATCATCTAGTACATACAAGATGTTACGTTAATATAAAAGAAAAATAAGACAATCCTTCCCCCAAAGAACTTATTTTTCATTGAACAGACAATGAAGATTTGGAGGTGATGGCCCGCATAGGTCTTTTCTAGATTTAGATCTATGATCCTATGACCACAAAAGTTTTATATGATGAAATACCCACTAAGTGGCATGAACCTAAGTTCAAGGAGAGGGACAAACACGGTTTGTTGGTGAAATAATAAGATCAACTTGGGTATAAGCAAAACCATGCTTTAGGAATACTGATTTGTTGGTGGTATAGAACATGGATTTAAAAATTAAGGTAATCAGTTAGAGACCTGTTTCAGTAATTTAGGCCTGAATACAAGGGTCTGAAACTAAGTGGTAGAAGAAGGAATGTACAGAAGGAAGAGGTTATTATAGAGAGAGCTTTTTGGCTGGCTTTGAAAGAAACAAAAAGAGGAATCAAAGATGTTTCTCAGAGATTATTACTGTCTGTAAGTGACTAGGAAAATGCAGTCCTTGACATAAATGGCATATCAAGAAAGAAAGCCACTTTGGAAGCAAAGGTGTTTTAGACTCAATTGAAGATAGCTAAGAGAATGTGTCCAGTTGACAGCTGAATATGTGATAACGTAGGGAATTTCAATGTCAATATATTAATCATTGAAGCTCTTGGGCAGACGATTTGGACAGCATCATGAATATCATCAGAGAAAGGCAATTGTGGCCTAGTAGAATTCCTAGACATAGGTTCTGGTTCTGCCTCCAAAAACACTCTGAACATAGGAGAATCTCTTGACATTCCCCAAAGCATATGAGGCTATACATTTCAAATGGGCTGCTCATCTGCATCTGAAGACAGAGTTCTTACAACAGGAGTCCCCACACAGATGGAAATCACAGCTCTGATCTATCACTTCCAATTTCAAATTTTTTGGATTAGTCAGAAATATAACCCCTATGCCTATCTGAAGGTTACTGAAAAAAAAATATTAACATCATTCTTCTCTTCTTTTACTGCCAGGAATATCATAATATCGTATTCCGTATCATTAGTTGTGCAATTCACCAAAATGGTAGTAACTAATGCCTTTGTGATGTTCCACTATAGTCAAAGTAATATAAAACCAGCAAATATAGGTCTTTGAACATCTAAAATTACTGAAGAATTTTCAAAATTTAATTAGTTGTACACTAAACCTTTACAAAAGCAAAGTGAAAAAAGGATGGCTTAAGATGAGAACATGGAAAAGGACCGGAATTGTGATTTTATTGATATAGGGACCTTCCAGAACAAGAATCTCCCTCCAGTGATTTAGGGTCACACACATCTTATCTTCTTACTCTTAGAGAACTGACTAGAACAGAGGTGCCAGACTTCCACAAGGTCCCAACTGGATTGATATGTAATTGGGAGCAAAATAAATAAAATCACAGTACAACACAGATTATGCTAATTTGTGGTTTCCTAAGTAACATGAGGCCCACAGGGATCTGTTTTTATTAGAACTTGATACCACTGGCCTAAGTCAGAGGAGGGACCTGAGTCCAGGTCTTCCTGGAAGGAAACAAGCATTTTACACAGCGTCTACTCTGTGTCAAGAACTGCGGTAAGCACTTCACCCCTATCTCATACGATCCTCACAACCACCAAGGGAAACTACTATCCTTATTGCTATTATTCCTGCTTTACAGATGAGGAAAATGAGGTAGAGAGGAGTCAGGTGACTTGGTCAGAGACACACAGCTCATAAGTGTCTGAGCTCATATTTGAACTTAGGTCCAATTTCCTATTCCACTAGTTATTTTCCTGGATCCCCTATATGTTATTGTCATATCATTATAGGAAAGTTCTTTCAATACTTGCTATGAGAAGGGAGTCTATAGATGGGGGAAAAAATAAGCATTTCATGTGACCTTCACAATTCTTAAGTTGGAGAAGACTGCTGGCCTATTTTAGAATGGAGAATAGTGACACCGAGTCACACAAAATATTTCAGGTTAGAGTTTTTTTAAAGTTAACTAACTTGATAACATCCATAATCGCTGTTAAATGTGAACTATCACATACATACCTTCCCTTAATTCTTCCCGGAGAACTTGGATTTGAGCTGCTACTTGCATTGCTCACAGTCTCCATTCTTGAAGATTTAGACTGAGATTGCTTGCCTGCTGATGAAAGAGGCTTATTAACAGCTCCAAGAACATTGGCTGTTTTAGGCTGAAATAAAAAATACAAGCTTCATCATTCAATTAAAAACAATAAACTACACATTAAATAATTAGGAAACAACAGGTATTACTGTCAAAATGCCTGAATATAAATCAACAGGAATGAATTGTCCTGTAAGCATTAAGTCTTATAAACTAAATTTGAGCTGGTTATAGTAGAACATGTCTATAATTCCTGCTACTAGAGTGGTGAGGATGGGCTTGAGAGTTCTGAGAAGTAGTTAGGTTAGCTGATCAGGTACTAAATTTGATATCATTATGGGGAGGGCCCAGGGGTGGAGGAATCACCAGGTTGCCTAAGGAGGCAACAGAAACAGAGCATATCAAAACACCTGTCTCTATCAAAGGGATCAGGACCATGAAAGGCCACTAAACTTCCAGTATGGGTGTGATAGAGATTCAATCTTAAAAAATTCAATTAAATAAAGATAAACTTTACTCAAACACACATTTAAAGCCACATGGAATGCAAATTGAGTAGCTTCTCAGTTACATGGAAAAAGGTTAAAAAGGAAATCAAAAGCTAATAAATACTGCAATCAACAACACTAGCTACACAGCTAAACTTGCTCTATAGAAAAATGTGATTACGTTTTGTTTTAGAATTTACATTTTGATATTCAAGGAAGATGTCTAAAAGTTAAAGTGCCAAGTTCTATAGGCTTGCTGAGAAAACACTAGCAATTTATCATGCTTTAGTGTGCAGTTTTGGAAAAGGGGTAATATAATTACTTATTAGCCAATAAAGATGTTTCTAAAAAGGAATTTTTCAAGCCTATGTGAATTCTTGAAAGAGATAAAAGTATAAGATAGAATTGTGCCAGTGATCACATTAATGAAAAAGAAATTACTTTACAATAAACAGAACTTTTAATTTTTATCAAAATGTACCTTTCCTGGAGTGAAGAAGGATTTCATTTCTGGAGGCAAATAATTTTTGGTGTTACTAAAGTTCTAAAAGTAAAGGAAAAAAGTAATCAACAAACATATGGTCAAATGTACCTGTGATATCAAGAAGGTTAAATATATATGGTAGAAAATAACAAATTTTACGTTACTAAATAAAAATCACCTGAAATCTTAATTTTATTTTCAATTATTTGAAGTAGCTGTATGTATATATAAACTAAATCCTCTTAACTGTGCCATTATTTGTTAAATTATACTTCAATTCACAAATTATAACTGAATAAAGAATAAACAGAAGACTTAGTCCTGTATTTGGAGTAGTCATATTCTTATGTTTTTAGGGCAGATAAGTAGGCTCAATTGCCTGTTCCAAATTCCAACAAACTTTTTCCAGTTTCAACTTCATTCTTTGTAGCTAATCTTCAGCTAAATTTGATTCCAACAAGTGCCTGGTCTTTGCGAGGCACTGTGTGGCAGGTGTTGGGATTACGAAGAGAAAAATGAAACAGCCCCTTCCCTCAAACAGCTTACATTCAACTGGAAGAAACAACATGTACATATATGTTATGAAATATAAACAAGTAAAAACAAAGTAAATAGGGACAGGAAAGTCTAACAATGAGGAAAGTCAGGAAAGGCCTACTGAAAGTGGTAGCACTTAAAGAGAGCTAAAAATCCTAAGAGATTAAAGTGAGAAAAGAGAACATTCCAGGTATGACAATACCAAGAGCCAAGGCATGAAGGAGATAGAATGTTACATGTGTAGAATGGCAAGTAGGCCAATATAGTTTGAAAATATAATGGCAGTAAAAAAAGGCTGAAGTCAGATTGTGACATAATTTGAAATATCAAAGAAATTTGTATTTAATCTTAAGCAAAAGCGAGTCACTGTAGCTTCCTGAGTAGGAAAATGACATGGTTGGAATCAGTCTAAAGAATGGCAAATAACACAGCAGATGTCTTGAGGGTGAATTGAAGAAGTCAGTAATATATTGCAAAGATTTAGGCAAAAGGTGTCAACTAAGATTGAATGGGTAAGTGGAGAGAGGGGGGACTGAAGAGAGAAATATTATAAAAGTAGAAATTGACCCAAACGACTGGCTATTGGGCCAGGAAGGAAAGTAAAAGAATCAAGGATGACTCCAAATTTGAAAACTCAAGTGGACTAGAAGAATGGTGGTATAGATATAGGGAGTGAAGATGGAGGGATTTAAGGATCAATGAGATTGGTTTTACACATGCTGAACTGCAAATGACTACTGGACATCCAGGTGGATACTTCTAGCAAGGAGTCAGTGATATGGAACTGGAGTTCAGGATACAGAAAGTTGGTTACATGTATATGGGAGACCTCTACAAAAAGATAATTAAATCCTTAGCCATCATGAAGTTTCTAATATAAAGATTAAAAGAAGGGGCTCCAAGAAAGAATCTTGGGGTACACTCATATTCAGAGGAAAGGGCATGGGTACTGTAAAGGAGAGTGAAGATTAGTCAGAGGTGAAGAAGAACCAGGAAAGCACACTGTCCCCAAAATCAAGGAAGAGAGATTATCCAGGAAGTGGGTAGTTGACATTGTGAAATGCTGTAAAGAACTGAAAGCGAGGACCAAGCAAAGGTTACTATTTTGCTATTAAGAGATAGTTGCTGATCTTGAAGGGAGTAGTTTTTGTTGAGTGGTGCGATCAAAAAGTGAGTTTTAAGGGATTGAGAAGTTGGTGGATAGTGAAGAAATAGAGTAATAAACAGTTTTGCTCCGAAAGGGATTCAGTTCTTGACCCATGCCTACATAGTGGCCGGGGGGGGGGGGTGGAGCCTGTGACCCTCTAAGTCCTTCAGTGTGGATTTTTTGACTGAGTGTATTTTACAAAACGAATCCTTTTATTAAGGGATTTATTCTGTGAAATTTGGATTCAGTCAAAGAGCCATACTTTAGGACTTAAGAGGGCAGCATGTGACCTTGGGGCTGCAGGTTCCACGCCCTTGTAGGAGGCCTTTACCTTTAGATGTTTTAATCGCGAGCCTTCACATAGTAACCCTTGAGCTGCACACTTTGACCACACTTCTTCCTCCTTTCTGGGTCTCGATTTTGCCTTTTATTGTAACCCCACCCTGGCTCAAGTATCAAAATACAATTCCAGTTTGATTAATGAAGACTCCTAACCTTCAACCTTAGTACTTACAGGATGAGTCTATGGGCCTAGTCCTGTCCCCCTTGACCTACCCTAACCAATAGCCGCCTATGACTCCATGCTGATATAACAAGTTTCTTCAACTTATCCAAAATACTTACTTTGTCAGGTTGAGTGAAAAAACGTGCTGGAAGTACTGGGTCTTTTGGAGACTCCAAACTATATGTGGTGCTCTTTGACATGATGATATTCATAGCTACATCACACACTGTGTATAGTTTCTACAATATTATTAAAATAAAGAAATGTGGAATTTTAAATAACCATGAACTAGTAAAGGAAAAAATAGGATAAGAATTAGTCATAATTTTTAAAAATGGGAGAATGACCTATGTACCAAAATTATACTTACATTACTTATCTTATAAGACTGTTATGAGAAAAGTACTTTGCAAACTATATATTATGTAAATACAAGCTCATGTTATTATTTTAACAAAGAACATTTAAATTATTAAAGCTTAACTTATGCTAATCATAAATATTAAGAACACTAATGTAGAATCATGAAAATTATAAAAAGAATCACAGAATCATTGATATTTAAAGGTCATGTAATCCATACACTTTATATCATACATGAGGAAACTGAGGCCAAATTTAGGTCACTTATAAAAGGACACATATCTTGTTAAAGGTAGAGAGAGGCAGGGTTAAAACCTAAGTCTTCTGACTCATAGTCCAGAGTTAACTCTAGCTTATATCCCACTTGTACACTAATCTCTGCTTCAACTCTGGGTAGAGTAATCAAAGCAACACTACCATTATTTCTGAAAGATGTGCCCAACTGACTATCCTTTGATTTCAGATACCAGCCCTGGGATTTCTCACACAAAAACTTCCCTCCACCCCCGGCCCCATCCGTCCTCTAGATGGGCTGTCTCCTCCAAAAGGACTGTAAGCTTCCTGAGGACAAAGACTGCCTTTCTTTTGTATTTGTATCCTTAACACTTAGCACAGTGCCTGACATACATCAAACATTTGATACATGCTTTTTCTTGTTTGTCTGTCTCTTTCTTTCTCTTTTTCTTTCATTCATCATGGCACTTTATAAAAAAGGGTAAATGTTGGTTTATCGAAAAAGTAAAACGTAACATTGTTGTTATCCAGTTATTCAGTTGGGTCTGACTTTTTGTGACTCCATTTGGGGTTTTTTTAGCAAAGATACTTGAGTGGTTTGCCATTTCTTTCTTCAGTTCATTTACAGATGAGGAAACTGAGGGTTAAGTGGCTTGCCCAGAGTCACATAGCTAAAAAGTGTGTGAGGCCAGATTTGAACTAAGAAAAATGAGTCTTCCTGACTCAGGTCTAGCATTCTACCTGTTGCTCCACTTAGCTGCCGTAATTGTCTTGTGATATAAATTAGCAAATTGTTACATTCTTTTATTTATGGAAATAATTTAATTCTGAACCCAGTTTTTGTATTTGACATGTGTACATATAGGTATGTATATATGTATATACATATACACACATATGTATATGTATTAAAAAAATCTGATTTTATTATTTTCTCAATATGAAATTTTCACTCCAGCTATTCATTTTCAGTTTATTTACTCTAGTTAAACATCCTAGCTGCTCATTTCCTTCTTAGGAGAAGGAGATTCTGCTAACGATCTAATAACACCGTTTATAAATAGGTGACTTCTATGTCCAAGTTTAATGATCACATAAATGACCTAAAAGATGCTTACTTTACTCCAATTGTAACAAAAGGCTGTGATGGGGTTTCTGAACAGACTAAGTAATCCCAGACTGAATCAAAACATTTATAATAAAACATGCTCGATGACTAACCATGTTCAAATGAACTAATTATGATATCCACATAGACCACTGCTCTCAAATCCTCTTTAAAAGTCTGTGTAATTTGCTTGCATTTCAGAGCATGCTCTATTATACAAGTGTTATCCCACATTAAATGATAAATATAATGTAAAAGTGGATTTCAAACCCAGTATATCCCATAAATTGTTCTCCTCCTTTAAGCTTACTGATTACATCGAAATCTTTTTCTATAAAACTGGGGGCAGCTGGGTGGCACAGTGAGTAGAGAACCATCCCTGGAGTCAGGAGGACCTAAGTTTAAATCCAGCCTCAAGACACTGGCTGTGTGACCTTGGGCAAGCCACCTAACCCCAATTACCTTGCCTCCCCCTCAAAAAGAAACAATAAAGATACTTCTTATTTAACCTCATTAAATAATAGGTTTAAACCTTGGTTGCACAAACTGCTGCAATATTGTCCAATTCTAACTCTTCCCATAACACTCAGATATTACAAGAACCTCACCTTTTATATGAATACCTAACAAGTAACAGGCAGACAACACATCCAAGTACTCATCTACTTAAAGATATGGAAAGAACTATAATTCCAGGTTGAATTTCTCAGTGCTTTCAACCTGCATCATCTTATAGTAGTTTAGATATGCTCCAACCTTAGTCTATGAGATAAACATTTAATACTGAGTTCATATCCTCTTGTGACCTGCCATAATGACAGAAATTTGCCATAAAAGGAAAAATCAGGACATAGCTAAAGTAAGGGAAAAAATATATTAGTCCAACTTTCAAGTTTGTAAGAGCTAGATTCAAGTCCTGCCTCTGACAAATACTAGTCCTATAACAAAAGAACTAAGTTCTTCTCTACACCTGAGTGATAGATGAGCTTCCAAACCTGAAATTAACCACAGCAATGAAATCTCAGGTCTAGAGCGAAAAGGGGGTGGGGTGAGAGAGGGAGGGAAGGAGGGAGAGAAAAGAAGGGAGAAAGGGAAGAAAAAGAAGAGGAACTATACAAAATGAATAAGAATGAATGTAAGAATGAAGACAATTCCAATGATACCAACTTATAGAAACAAGTTGTTTAGATGCTTTTAAATGTTAAAAATTAGTATACTTAAAACCTAATACTTAAAAGTCAGTCTATAACCTTGGATAAAAAAATACATACTTCATTCATTTTGGCATCATCTGGTCCTTGGGCATCTTTTGTTTGTTTAATATTTTCTACCATCTTTCTGATAAAAGCATGACTGTTATTTTCATTTTTAGCCATTAAGATTTCCAGGATGAACCAGAGGCATCTAAAAAAAAGCAAGAGAAAAGTGGGCCATAATGTTAACAATCTATCTAGTGATTTCACAAAATAAATCCAGGAAAACCAAAAGCAAAACATCTAAGAATCTTCAAGAAATTATGGTAAAGAAAAAAAGGTCCACTAAACATAAACATATAAACCATTTAAACACAGACTAGTAATGAGAATATACATCCTTCTGAGTTATTCTAAAGAATACTGACAGTGAAATAATAAAATAAAATTTAAAATAAAGTAAAATTTCACAGCAACTAAAGCAAAGGTAAGGTCAAAGTCTCTAGGAGCAGCCAAAAGGAAACCAGATTCTAAGAAATGGCTCAAATATAACAGCGATATTAGAAGCAAAATTCAAACTTGGTTTCTAGCATCTGGAAGGGAAAGACTGTATTCCATTTATTTTAAGCCCTTTCCTTTCGCTAATGTGCAATTTTGCTGCCCCTTCACAGCACAGAGGCTAACCAGGGCTCTAAATGGCTGTGCTAGAAAGCACAGCTGGCTAGTCTTGCTACAGAAGAAAGCCATGAAGTGTGTTTCCAGCTTATTACACTGTGTGGGTCTTCAGTTTAAGAAATATTTTAGTTAAATTTGGAGAGGCTCCCTCACTCAAGAATTGTCTGCAGTGAATTTTCATTTAGGATATGAACACTGTCTAAGAACACAAGCAAGAAAGGGGCTGAAAAGACAGGTCAGATCAACAAATCAACAAACTGTGGTGAAGTAGTTTGAGGGAAGCTTGTTGGAACTCAGGGCATTCCCAGGGAAAGACTCCACCAGAACCACGCCCAAATCTCTCCCAAGAAACATGACATCTGGGAGTAGCCGTTGCTACAAAGTAACTGATAACAGAGCTAAAAGGAGCAGCGGAGTGGGGCAGATAAAAGTCTTACTCTTTCACATCTTTAAGCTGTTCAATGTCCTGGACTTTCACATAATCTGGGTCATGTGCCAAAAGGTGAATGGTGTAAGGAACAACATATTCCGGTAGGAGTGATAATAACTTTTCTGAAAAAGAAAAAAGGGAGGAAAGACAATTTGGTTTAGAAGGCAAAAGATACATGTGTGTACACACACACACACACACACACACACACACACACACACACGTGAGTGTACATATATATATATATATATATATATATATATATATTTTACATTAAACATTCCTCAACTGATATGAAAATAGGGTGTGACACCTATTAGGTTAAAACACAACTGTACACAGCCTAAGCTTCTGTATTTCAACAATATGAATGTAGTAAAACATAACTGAAAGTGGATGGATTCATGATTTACAAGTACATGAGTTTAATTTAAAAAAATAATTATAATAACGAAGTCTACCTTCTTAATAAAGTCTCACACTCTGACAAGTAAAAACCCTATGAAGTTCATGTTTCTTCTGGTTTGGATTGTTCACAAACATATTAAGGATCAGCGTCTATGAAAATATGCTATCTTTAATTGGAAAAGGGATAGATACATTGTGAAACTATGGCCCTTTCTTAAATATTTATTCCTTCTTTTTGCCTCAAACTCACTGGTTGATATTAGGCCTATAAAAGGTTTTTTTGTTTGTTTTGAGATGTCACAGTAGAGAATTTGAGATTCAGAGTGAGAAATGTACTTTTGGACATGGCTAATGAGTGGATTTCTTTTGTTTACACTTATTTGTTACAAAGGTGTTTTAAACAAAGAAAGGGGGGATTTGGGAAGAGAAGGTGAAGCAATGATGATGCCAAAAGGGGAAAAAAAGCCCATTAAAGAAGCATTTAAACAAAAATGTGGAGATGAAAGAATTCAGGAGTCACAGATAAACAAGACAGCTTTGAAGCTGACAAAACTATGCTTTAAAAAATGCAAGCTGCATATACTGATCATGATTTCACAGATGATTCTCTTCTTCTGTTCATCTGTGTATATGAAAATGCTTATGTTTGTCAAATTCAGAATAATGACAACAAAATTAATGTCTGCTAAGGAACAGGTGAGGGCAAACCTGAGCCTTGCCCTTCACTATAACTCAGCTACGTGGACTGTTCAGGCCCTAGGGAAAGGATTCAATTCTCTAACAACTCTTAAAGTACCTTCTTATTGGGAGTGGTCTCACCATTATGGCAGTATTCTAAATCTGAAAGATTATTTGGGGTCCAAGGAGATAGCACTAATGAAGAGGGAAAGAATTGTTTTGGTTCATGAGCTCCATGTGCATTGGTTTTTTAAAAATCTACTCTACATTGGGAAAAAAATGACGCCTTGATGTAATCTAAAATAATTTCTCAAGGTACAATATATTTGGAGAGAGGTTCAGAATTAATGGCAGTGGATGTGACTCCATCTTTCAAAGAATCTTGATAACTTGTGGTCAGTGTTGCCAGATATAATCAGATCATCACTAGTACCTTAAGTGACCAATGAAGAGCTCAGACAAGAAATACAAATATCAGCACTGCAATTTTCTTGTTTACTTGTGTTCATATTATTAATATTATCATCAACCACAGCTCCTTTACAGGCATCTTTTTAAGCCACCGATCCATTTTGTGAGGACTAAAGCTAACCTAGATAAAATTATACTTAATCAGGCATAAGTTAATCGTTACACATTAAATTAAGTAAATGAGAGGCACAGTCACTGTTATTCTCTTTGTTTTATGGAGCTAGTTCCTCATTCTTAGAATATCTGAGTTACAATAATAGACAGAAGACCATCTCAGATACAGAACAAATGAGGGCACCCAGGTCAACCTATAGATGATCATTAATGATTAGTCTTATTTAAACAATAAAAACAAACAAAAATTCCCATAATACGTTCTGGCAACCTCAGTGGATTTTCATGTGAACACTCCAAGGAGCACATATAATATCTGAGATCAGTGATCCAGTTCAATCCTCTCATTTTACAGATGAAGAAGTAGTTTCAGAGAGAAAAAGCCACCACTATTTAGTAGAATTGTGATATATAACTTCATCATATGATCCCAAATCCCAATAATCTTTTTACCATATAAAATGAAATTAAAAAATACTCCTATGCCAGCCCTTATTCCTAACTTACTGTCTATTGTTGGTATCATAATTTTTCCATTCATCCAGTGTCAAAAGGTCTGAGTTTTCTTTAATTCTTTCCTTTATCACCACTTCTTGCAATAAGCTGTCAAGTACTGTTGGCTCTGCTTTTGCATTTTTTTTTATCTTGCTTTTAATCCTACCATCCTACTAACGGCATAATCATCTAGACTAGAGGCCTGCCACACTCCCATTTGCCAACACTTCCCCTCCAACAGATTAAAATATAATTAGGAAACATTTAATACAATAAATACAAATACAAAAGGACACAAATAATGTGATTTTCTAAGGCAATAAATAATCTGCTCCAAGTATCCTTACATATGGTTTTGTGGCCCCATTTCTATTTGTTTGACTAGTCAATTATGTAACAGCCTCTCAACTGATACGCTTTCCACCCTCTCTCCAATTCCACTGCTAAAGTAATCTGATTACATCACATTCTGACTCAAAAGCTTTCAGTGGTTGCCCTAATGAAATCAAATATTAATATCAAATTATAAAATGCTTTCTCCAAAGAAATAAAATAATAACATCACAGCCTGACATTCAAAACCCTTCATAACCTGATTCCAACTTATCCTTCCAGTTTTATGTATACTACTTTGGTTCATAAAATCTACACTACACACAATTTAAACAAATAACATTGTTTCAATTTATTGAAACCTTTATTTTGCAACTGAAAAAAATTACTCTGAATCCACAATTAAAGAGGCAGGGAAAAGAGAGATCGATAATTAAAACAAACATTTCTTAGTTAAGCATCATCCACCAAGCAGGTGGCAGGCATCAGGAACCCAGAAGTAGGAGGAAAGGGGAATTTTAGTGATATGTCTGTATTTTTATTCAAAGATTTATCTTCATGATAAAAATTATTCAATCCAGGAGATTAGAGGAGTGGCTTCTGGTTCAAATAGGAAAGGGCATCCCTTCAAGGTCTGGAATAAAACATTAGGTGACATTACTGGGGCTGGCATTAAGGGTTAGGAGGTTTCAACCATTAGAATGCTTAAAGTTCTGAGTCATGTATAATAATCAAATTATTCCTGAATCTTGTCCTTCTTTCTCCTTTTCTTCGATTTTGTGCATATGCCTTATGTTGGCTTATACCACAGAAGAATTTACATATATGGTCCTAACAAAAGATTTACAAGTAAGGTAGTACAGTATCATCTCTACTCTTTAGATAAAAAAAAAATGAGGCTCAAATAAATTATTTAATGTCTCTATGGAAAACAACTAATAACTCTCAGAACAAGAACCTATTGGGGGGAGGGGAATTAGGGGTAAGGCAGAGAGACTGATTGCTGAGGATACAAACTTAAAAAAAAAAAAATCCATCCAGACCTTGCCTTCGTGGAGCAACAGGCAATCAAGTGGCACAGTGGATTGAGAATGGGGTCTAGAGTCTGGAAGAAGAACTGAGTTCAAGTTGGACCCAAGATGTGTATTAGCTGTGTGACTCTACCTAGTCAAGTCACTGTGTGCCTGAGTTGTCTCAGTTGTAAAATGGGGATTTTAAGAACCCTATCTCACAGGTCTGTTGTGAGATCAAAAGAAACAGTCAAGCATTTAGCAAATAGTAGGCACTTAAAGGTTTGTTCCTTTCCTTGTCCCATTCATACTCCAGAGTAGGCCTGTGCAACGTTTTGGCCCGAAGGATTTCCTCTACTTACAGGCCTTTGGTGTGCCGCAAGCAACCCAGGGGCTGCAAGTTGTGCAGGCCTGCTCTAGAGAATGTAATGTTCTTTATTCACTATTAAATACATTAATTAGACTGACAGCTAAGTGTTTTAAGTTTCCCATACTTCTGCTTCCCCTCGTCTATCTTGCTTTTCCTACTCAAGACTCCTCCCTATCTACTTTCAATACTGCCACTGCCCTGTTCCCTTTCTCTCTTCACTTCACTTGTCTTTTCTTCCCTTTAGTTTTTTGGTTTTATACTATCCTGCTCACAACATGCCTTCAACATTGCCCCCTCTTATTACTTACACAGTCACTATCCTAGGTCAAGTCTTCATCTCCTCCTCTAGACTAAAACTAACCTTGTCCTAATTTGATTTCCCTGCTTCATCTCTCCTGCCACTCCAATCCACCTACTACTAGCTCCCAAAGTGACTCAGGGTTAACCATGCCAGCCAGCACCTTTGGGGTTTCTTGGAACTTCTAAAATAAAATATAAATTCCTTCATCTGTCATCTAAAGTTCTTTGCACTCTGGTCTCTTCCTATCTTTCCAGTCTCTTTACACGCTTATTTGCCCTTCCTCACCTACTGACTTTCTCTCTCCCAGATCCACACTTTTGCCTTGGCTCTCCCCCATGTCTGAAATGCTCTTGTCCCTTACTGTCTTCCTTTAGAATCCTTGGCTTCCTTCAAAACATAGCTAAAATGCCACCTTTTGTATAACATCCTTCCTAGCCCAGTGGCTAGTGCCTGCCTTCTCTACTCTAAGTCTACCTTCTATCTATGCCTTTTGTATTTTATATTTCTATTTTATATACATGTTTCTTCCATTTCCTCCATTAGGCTATAAGCTCCCTAAGGACAAAGTAACAGGGAGCCACTGAAGTTTACTGAGTAACAGGAGACAGGGAGAAACGTACCCAGTACAGGAACAAGATGAAGTCTACGGGTGCAGCCTGGTAGAAAATGACTGAAATCAATGCCCTGGGCTCCCTCCTTAAATGGAGAATCTAAGGGGAACTCTTCATTGTCCATCTTCAAATCTCTTATACTAAAGGGTACACCAGCAGCCAGGGATTACTAAGGAGATTTGAGATTCAAGGTTGATATGATCTTGAAGGTTGATGAGATTCTGGAGAGCAAAATGAAGTCCAAGAGAGCAGTCAGGTGGTAAATAGAGGCCTCCAGAGATACCAAAAAATAAATAAATAAATAAATAAATCTGGCCTGGCCTCTGGGACTCCATCCCAGCAGAAGCCAGCAGTGATACTATTACCTTGGATATAAACTTGGTAGGACCAATACTAAGTAGGACTTTTACTAGGTTACTCTCCTACCTACCCAGGGGAGTTTCTGGGAAGGAGGTCAATATCCTGAGGTGTTTAAGGAGGGGAAAAGAGAATGTTTGTAATTATATACCTACACAGGGATGGGTGCCTGTGTATATGTATATGTGTATATATGTACACATGGGGGAAGGGGGTGGAGGGATAAAGAGAAGAGAGGGAGAAAGAGACAATATCCTTTTGTAAAAACTAATTTAATGATAAGTGGTTAAATGGACCAGGAGGTATTAGTTGATGGTTTCCTAACAAACAGAGGGGGCTCCAGAGATAGCAAAAAAGACACTCCAACCCCATGACAGAGTGAGGTCAAATCATACAGAACAGCAAGCAAGCTAGTAAGGCTGGACTACAGAGTGCTTAAAGATGTCAAATAATGGAAGTCTGATGTGTTGCATTAAAAAGTATGATCAAAAATCAATCTGAAATGTCAAATCTCACTGCTTCATGACTTTAGGAAAATATAAATAAAAAGGACTTATTTTATTGGAAAATCTAATAAACATAGAATAAAGGTCTCTTATGGGCACAAAGGGTATTAAAATTATTTAAGCCTACTATGAGGGAAGAAATAATTCTTGCCTTAATATGGCCGCAGAATAGCCAAGCAGTTCAATGAAACTCAGACTTATTAAGACATTAATTGTGTGAGGCACCGGGAATGCAAAAGAAGGAAACAAAATTGTCCTTCCATTTAAGGACTTCTTATTCTATAGGAATTGAAGTATGTATTTAACAGCATGTATTTAAAGCATTCTATGCTATTTCCTAGTTAGAAATGAAGATCCAATCTAAGACAACTCCAAAAATTGGAAAATGCCATCCACATCCAGAAAAAGAACTACGAAATCTGAACATAGATTGAAGCATACTATTTGCTCTTTTTTTTGTTTGTTTCATCTTTTTTGTGGTTTCTCCCATTAGTTCTAATTCTTCTTTACAACATGACCAATGTGAAAACATGTTTAGCATGAATGTATACACATAGCCTATATCAGATTGCACACTGTCTTGGGGAGAAAAGAGGAAAGGGAGGGGGAGAAAATTTAGAACCCAAAATTTTTGCAAGTGAATGAAACCTAATAATAAGTAATTTTTTTTTTTAAAGAAAGAAGTGAAGATCATAGCATCTCAGAACTCAGAGAGACTTCAGAGGTCATCTAGTCCAATCTGAGTAGAAATCTCCTCTAAAACATATTCTTAAGTGATCTCTGCATAGAAAAATTTATGTTCTTTAACATTGTTTTTGCTTACTTCTGTCAAACTTGAATATTTTTGGGTTCTTAATAACTTAATTTTTCACTTCTTTAAAGAGAGACTCCGTCATAAACTCATTTTTCTCCTAACCTACTGTTTTAAAAATGTGCACTTAGAGCTCCAATTTCTGACCAATATTTGAATATTTTTAATTTCTGCATTTATGGATTTTAGCTCTCTTTTGAACTATTCTGGAGGTACCTCTTGTTGATCTGTGCTATCTGGAGAGCCCACAGGATTTTTTTTTTTTCAAAAGGCACTCATTAAGTTCAATTTCCTTCAGGTAATTTATTAAGATCTTTCTATTCTTTTTGATATTTTTGTTTATTCTTTGTTTTTAGGATATTTTTTGTTGATTAACTGACCAATGTTTGGGGATTTTATTGAGGATTTTCCTCTTGATATCTCTGGAGACTGATCTTAAAAAAAAAAAAGTATCATCCCATCATTTACTTGTAGTATCTCTCTCTTTGCTGCTGAGCAAATAAAGAAGCCTGGGCTGCAAGGCTGTCAAAGCCTCCTCATGTTAGAGGATACAGGATTCAGTGTCTTCAGCCTTTGTTTTTACATAACCTTTTGTGGGACAATTCAGATTCTATCATGGTCTTTGGTGCTCCTCCAAATTCTACCCTTAGGACTTATTTTCTTCCCAGGGTTGAGTAGAGTCTTTCCATACTTAATGAGGAGTGTTCAAGAACAGTCACTGCAACAGCAGGTACTCTTTACTGTAAAGCTAGGCAGCATGTTTTTAACCTGTCCAATTCTTCCTTTCCTTCATTTAACCGGAAGAATCAGGACTTACTATTTTTTGCAAGGGGGTAGAGAAAAGCTTTGTGCAAGAGTCACTACAGCACCATCCCTACGAATTTGCCTATACTCCTGAAAGGCTTATATGCTGACTGATGGGGAAGAACATAGGAAGCACGTTAAGTACCAGAATTATCTAGGGTTAATTCATAAGAACTTTACATTTTTAGAAAGTGTCTTCTGTAGATTTAACTGTAATCACTCTACATTTGGAACATAATTTCTTTTACAAAGATCGGCAGATTATGAAGCAATTTAGAAAAAGTGAACAATCTGCCATCTTGTAGGCCATTGAGTCATTAAATGTGAGCCTTTCTTTTTAATGAAAAAAGTTGATTACTCCTGAAGTAACTTGAAAAATGATGAAACATGCAGTGTATTCAAGCTGCACAAAGGTAGACATAGTCAATACGGTGAAGTAGCAGGAAGTACAGTCCAGCTTTCCCTCACAACTCCTACATGAAAATCTAGAATACGTGCCAGATCAAGACCTGATTGGAAAATCCAATAAATATTTACAAAGAGTTATTTGTCTGGGGGTAGGTCTGCATAAGGAGACTGAATAAGAAATCACTGGATAAAGATAAAAGCTAGACAGGAGCATGCAGCACAGGAATGAATCTTTGTTGTTCAGTAATTTTTCAGTCATGTCCGACTCTTCATTGACTCCATTTGGGGTATTCTTTGCCATTTCTTTCTCCAGTTCATTTTACAGATGAGAAACTGAGGCAGAATTAAGTGACTTGCCCAGAGTCACACAGCTAATAAGCGTCTGAGGCCAGATTTGAACTTAGGAAGAGGAGTCTTCCTAATTAAGCCTTGGTACCCCATCCTTTGTTCCACCTAGATGGATGGATGTAGAGCCTGCCAATGCCTTGCAGCACCAGTGCAAGAAGAGATCCTACATCAGGTACAGAAGGTTAACCTTGAGCAGAGAGCAGGAACAGGTAGCTAACTAACAGCTATACTTGGCATTAGAATCCACTCCAGGGTCACAGATTCAGTAGGGACTAATGAGCCTAGGGGTGATTATCCAAGGTAAAGAGCAGTCACAGGCCAGTCACAGTCTACGTACTAAATGAAGAGCAAGTACAGAAAGTGAGCAGCAGCTGCATGGCTCTTGGAGTAGAACAGGGTCTCAATTCCAGCCTCAACCCCAGTCAAAAGCCAACAGAGGAATAACCATGGCAAGACCCTCAGTGCAAAGGAAGCCTGTAGTTCTGTCACTATGAACCAACAGAACTTTCTATTTGGCAGGCAGTGACTAAGGCCAGCAGCCAGTCTACCAGAGCTCAAATCAAGGGGAAGTTCACATTTTGCTCAAACTCAATCCCAGGTCAGAAACTTGCAATGCTCAGAATTCACACTGGATAAGATCATTCTAGTCACATCGAAAGTTTACAGATCCAAAGTCTCTGAGACCCTGGAATAACACAACACCTAATATCCCAAGAAAGTAGCATCAAGACTCAAAAGGACACAAAACAAAATTTTGTCTAAAACAGCATAGCCACACTTTCTTCAGATATGTACAAAGAATGGTCCTGGTACAAAACCGGAAATCAGGAAGTAATATGGATGGAAGAACGAACAAACAATTAAAAAAAGAGTATCATAAAGAGCTATTATGGTAATAGGGATGCTTAAGACACAAACATACAAAAAGGGAATTACTTCAACATATCTATAAGTAATGACAAATAAAAATAAAGTTTGGGCAGAAGTTAAAATAAAATTCCTAGAGGAAATAAAGTAAGAGTTTAAAAAAAAAGAGCTAACAATAATTTTCACAAATGAGAGGCACTAGATTTAAAAAAACTGGGAAAGAATAGGGAAATAGAGTTAGGGAAAAATGAAAAGAAAAAATCAGTGCTATGGAAGAAAGAACTGGAGAACAAGAGATACAAAACCTTACCCAAGAAACCAATTTCTTTAAAATTAGAATGGATCAAAAAGAGATCAATAATTATGAGAAAACAAGAAATATTCAAAGCAGAGTCAAAAGACTGAAAAAAAAATGGAAGTCTTAAAATATATTAAAAACAACTTACCTGAAAAATAGATCAGAGAGAGAGTTTTAAAAATCACTGGCCTACCAGAAAGGCATGACCCTCCTCCCTCCCCCCCCAAAAAAGAATCAAGATTTCATATTTCAAGAAATCATAAAAGAAAACTGACCAGATTTCTTAGAACCAGAGGGTAAAGTGAAAAAATAAAGAATCCACTGCTCTACTACAAAAAAAAAATGCTCTATGGAGCATCTCAACTAAGATCTACAACTTTGAGATCTAAGAAAACAAATAACATAAGTAGGTAGGAAGAAAGAATTCAAATACCAAAGAACCTTACTTAGGGTCACACAGGACTTAGTAACCACTGCTATAAAGAGGTGGAGAGTTTGGAAGATAATATTCCAGAAGGCAAAGCCTTTGTAAGTTCAAGAATAACTTCTCCAGCAAAACTGAGTATAATTCTACAGAAGAAATTAGAGGCTTAAAAACATTCCTCATGAAAAAATCACAGCTGTGTAGAATCTTTGAAGGATAAACAGAACAGTTAAGAGAAACATAAGATGGTAAATGTGAATAAATAATAAGGGATAAATAAGGATAAACTGGTTACATTCTATTTTGAGAAGATGAAATACACATACCTTTTAAAAATTATCTTCATTAGCAGTCCTAGAAAGAGTCTAATTAGACAGTAAGCCTAGGAATAGTTATATTATATCTTAAATATTTTAAGAGAAGAATGGAAAGGGAGGGGAGCAAAAGAAAATAATGGGGAGAGAGGGAAGAAAGGCTAGGGAAAATTATCTCATACAAGTAGAAATCTACTACATACAAGGAGAAAGGTAGAGGGCTGTCACTTTAATTTCTCTCTCATTTGAACTAATCAAAGGACACACACACACACACACACACACACACACACACAGCTAGAGAAATAATTATTCAACAAGAAAATAAGAGGAAAAGAAGAGTGAGAAAGGAGAAAGAAGGCAGATTAAGGGAGGCATTAGTCCTAAACAAAACTATACCTAATGATATAAAAAATATCAGCAACTCTTTAGTTGAGGCAAAAAATTGAAAATAGAAGGTCCCCAACAACTGTGGGAACTGCTAAACTAGTTATGATATACAAATGCTGTATTATTTGTCCTATATAGAATGATAAAGAGATAATTTCAAAGAGACCTGGGAAGACTTTCATGAACTGATGTAGAGGAAAGCAAGTTGAACCAAGAGAACAACTGAAACAATGACAACAATACTGTAAAGACAACTGAAAAACTTAGGAAATCTGATTAATGCAATGAGCAACCACAATTTCAGAGGACTCATTGTGAAATTCCCTTCAGTAGAGAAGTAAAGGGCTCAGTGTGCAAAAGGAGGAATGTTCTTTTTAATATGGCCGAAGTGGACATCTGTTTTGCTTGACTATACATGTTTATCCAGCTTTCTCAATGGGAAAGCCTAGACAAACAAGAAGGAAGGGGTGAAGGGAGTAGCTGACACTTCAATTTTCCTCTCATCTGAAACGACCAAAGGATAGCACACACATGTGCACACACATATACCACACCCACACAGAATTGCATGCAGAAGGATATTTCACTCAACAGGGAAAAAGGAAAGAAGAGTTGGGATAAAGACAGTAGTAAGTTCTGTTGCAAGCATGTTGAATTCAAGATGCATAAGGGACAACCAGTTTGAAATGTCTTACAGTCAGTTAGTGACATATTACTGTAGCTTAGAAGAGTCTGGGACTAGCTATCTAGATATGAGAATAATTTGCATAAAAAATATTCACTGAACCCACCATGGGAACTAATGAATTTACCCAGTAAGAGAATGAAAAACAGGAAAGATTTCAGAAGCAAAGGTTTTTGGTACACACACAAATATGGGTGAGACATGAGGATATAGTAAGAGAAACCGAGAAGGAGGGGTCAGGCAAACAGAAGAACCAAAAAAAGAAATTATTCTGGAGGTGGACAAAGGTGTTAAAGGCTGTAAAAACGTCTCAATCTTTGATCTACTGCTTAGGTAACCGAGTAAGTTCTCTAACCTTGTTGGTCCCCGGTTGTTTCACTTTTAAAATGAAGGGGGTAGACAATATCAATGATGAAAGTTCATTTCAGCTCTAAATTTATGATCTCTGAAATACTGCCTTCTATCTAGTCTTTGCTGGAAAAGCCACAATGATGGGCTTGCCAATTACTACCTATTTAAGAAAAAATGTTCCACTTATGGGCAGAATTACTGAAAATTTTTTCATTATATTATAGCATGACAAACTCATGTTACTTGATGACTTCCATCAATTGCTAAGGTCTAAAATCTCTTCTATATAAAAGTCCTTCTAATATTAGACAAAGTTATTATATGTTCTCCAGGTTTAACATCTGTAGTTTGTTCTAAAGGTTCCTAGAGGTTGGGTTTTGATTTCCTTTAACATTCTATTTATCTTCCTTTGGGCACTCTCCAGTTTATTAAATTCCTATCTAAAATTTAGCACCCAAAACCAAATATAATATACCAAGTGAAATCTCCAGACTCTTACCTTGTTGTGTCTAATGTTAATTCTTCTATTATCTTATTCACAGATTTTGTAATTACTAGTATCTTCATTAAGCAGAGCAGAATACAGCTTTATTATAACATCTCTTTTTTCAGGCTATTTTCTATAATATAGCCTATGAAGGCACCAAACTTTTTGGCTGCCACACACATTGTATATAGACTTATGCTGGTCTGGCTGTCACTCCACTGAAAGCCCTAGACCTTTTTCATAGAAATTATGAAAAACCCTGTCTCTGCCACCCTATACTTAGCTTGTTTTTGTTGTTGTTGTTGTTTTTTAATTTAACCTTGAGTGGACAGAGTGCTGGGCCTGGAGTCAAGAAAACTAAGTTCAAATCCAGTAATGCTACTCTAGTAACATTAATGAGCTGTGTGATACCAGCCAAGTTATTTCATTTCTACTTTGTTTCCTTACGTGTAAAATGGAGATAATAACATCAACTACCTCACAGGATTGTTGTGAGGACAACATGAGTTAATATTTGTAAACTACTTGAAAGAACTATAGAAATGCTAGCTAACGGTACTGTTGTCACCACTGTATCTGGTCCATTGTTCTAGGATGCTGACCTCATTAGGATATTCATTTTGTGACACAACAAAACCAGCTATCCCTCTTAGCTTTGGTTCACCTACAAACTGATGAGCATATCACCTACGACTTTTTAAGTCATTAATTAAAATGTTGTGAAGAATTTAGCCAAGGAGAGAAGGATGGAGGAATGGCTTATTAAATGCTTACTAATGCTTACTATAGGCAAGGACTGTACTGTGCTAAATGCTTTAAAAATATCTCTTTTGATTGTCACAACAAACAGACCCTGCAATGAAAATGCTATTATATACCCATTTTACAGTTGAGGAGACTAAGGCCATGATCAAACAATTTGCCCAGGATCACATAGCTTCTAAGTGTCTGACATTGGACTTTACAATTTCTTTTTTCCTTCCTTTTCATTATTTTTAAGCTTATTTCGAATACTCCTTTCATTTTGTTAACATATTGCATTTTATTCTATCTCATCCACTAGTTATCTACCTATAATTTCTTAAGGAATTTTAATCCTTAGGTCTTCCATATTACAGAAATTCTCCACTGGGTTATAATTTTTCTTTAAAACTCCTTGGTTGCTACTGAAGGAAAAAAGGGTAAAATTAACAAATATGACCCAGGTATGTTGAAGTTGGAGCTGCTACTGAAATGTAATCTATTAAGGTTAGGCTTAGGTATGTAAGTGGAGTTAAGTATTTCCTGTGATCCAAATAATAAGGAGCAGGGAGAGAATCTGAGAATGTCCTCTGGTTTTCAGGGATGGAGCAGGGAACACAGCCTCATGGCAGAGAGATGTTCTGATGTTCTCATTAGACGATGAAGCTGAGGACCAAGGTTCACAGAACGGAGGCTGCAATATGTAGAGCTAATTCCTGCCGAGTGGGAGAAAAGGGGAGCAGGGCTGAACAACAGTTAAGGACTTCCAGCACTAGAGTACCTTTCTGGTATAAGGGGAAAAGAAAGGAGAAGGCAGGGGTCCCTCCAACACAATTACTCCTAGCATTTTTGACGTTGGTGGGGTAGCAACATCCCACAGAATTTCCGGGCTTGCATGTGCTAGGGACTATCTGTGCTAATTTGAGGGTAACACATAGGGCTGGAGCTAGAGTGGGAAAAGGCCCCAATTAATCCTTATTCAAAAAGGTAGAGAGACAAGTAGTCGCAGATGGCTCTTGTTTTTGATGATAAGTGGGATAAACCAGGTCAGGATCAGTACGGGCTCCAAAATGATACATAAAACAGGATAACATGGTTCCACAGGGGGATGTACTAGTAGTCATACCTTTTCCCCTTGCTTTCTCCTGTTTTGGTGAGGCAAAAGGACAGGTCTGTTGATATTTCTCAATCACAGGTCCACAGCTCTACAAATAAGAAGGGACTCCAGAGGTCATTCAGTCTACCTTCTTCATTTTACAGTTAAAGAAACTGAGACCCAGGAAAGGTTAGGTAACTTGACCAAACACATACAGTTAGCAAGAGAGGTTGGATTTAAACTCATCCTTTGAGGACAGGGTCAGTATATGTTTCCACAATACCATGATGTGACAGGATTTAGGCAGGGCTGGAACCCCAGGTTTTATACTTTTCCACCATTTTATAAGATCTCTCAGAAGACTATTAATGTAAAGAATTACTTTCTTTTTAACTTTTTGGGGTTTTTCTTGTCTCATTTTATTTTTTTAATTACATATAAAAAAAATTAACATTTGCTTTTTTTAGATTTTAAGTTCCAAATTCACTCCCTCCCTTCTCACCCTTGAGGAGGCAACCAATTTGATATAAATTATACATATGAAATCATTAAAAATATATTTTTCTTCTTAGTTTCTTATTTTACAGTGAAATCAAGAGTGTTTGCCACAAGTCAGTCAACAGGCACTTATTAAGCATCTACCATATGCCAGCAGGAAACATCAGAGAGAAGTTTCAGTACAGAGTTGAAATTCAAGCGGGATTGTGTATAAATGGTAAAGAGCTCTAGATTCTCCTCTTTGTGACTGATGACCTTGTTGCAGATCCTCCCAAATAATCAACTCAAAAATTTTAACTGTTACTAGTCAGAAAGAAATACCAAGTGGATTAAAAAAAAAAGTCTATTATAGGAAAAAAGAGGTTGGACGGTATCTGAATTTCAACTCTCAGAAGTGAACTGTTCACTAAATCAGAGGAGTCAAAACAGCACTTGACCCATGAAGTGTAGGAACTAGTATATATGACTGTGAGATATATTCTCTTTCTTACATGATAGGAAGCTCCACAGTTATAAATGCTATTTTATTTCCCTAACACTTAGTATTAACAAGTATGCTCAGAAACAATTACATTAAATTATTTTAATTAAAATGTAAGTTAACTTTGTTATAGAGAGGCAGTGGTTTAACACAAAGAACACTCGAATCAAGAGATTTTAATCCAAAATTCAGCTCTATAATCAACTATCCTTAGTCTTAGTTTCCTCAACTGCAAGCAGTAAGGTAAATGACTGAAAGCCCTCAAATGTATCTTTCCAGCTCTAAATTTCTATCAGTTCAAATTTCTTCCAGTTCTGTAGTTCAAATTTGCTTTAACATTTTAAACTGTATTTTTATATGAATTCAAAATATTTCATGAAATACCATCTTATGTCCAGGAAAGAGGATGGGTGTTAGAGTCAGGGGACCTGGGTTCAAATCCTGCCTCAGTCACAGTTAATATGCCTTTGTCTCAGGTTCCTCAACTGCAAAACAAGACCCTGACCTGGATGATGTCCAAGTTCCTTTCCAACTCTAGATCTATTATTCTATAATCTTATGTTCTAATAAAATGAAACCAGTAGGCAGGCTTTAAAAATTGTAAAAGGTTAACAAGTTAACCAGGAAACACAGAAAAACAAAATAATATTAGAAATACTTCATTTTGGGACTACAGACACAATTATAGCAAAAAAAAAAAATTCACTTGCTATTTCTTTAAATGTTTGGACTAAATTTTTCCTCTTTGAGAATTTTAGAATATTAAAGAGCAGGGTTACCTTCCTGAACTTCATGTTTCATCTCACCTTTTTAATGAAAAAAATATACCATTGTTTCTATAAAGCCTTTTTCTTCCGATTTAGAAAGATTTTAAGAAATAGGGTAAAGATGATCAGGAAACAATTGAGAAGGCAAAACAAACAAATTCATCCACCGTCCCTAGCTGAACCTTCAGTATCCTCTGGCCTAATGCCCTTCAGCAGCTGTTACTACACCACAAAATCAAGACTCTTCCGTGGAACTCCAGTTTGTCCTCTTAGACCCCAGACTACTCACACAGGTCTGCCCACCAGTGCATCTTTTCAGTCAGCATTATCCACGAAGAAATGCCTCTTCTGTCAAATACTCAGTACCAAGACAATGTAAAACACCGCTAACCACACCAACAAAACTGCCCAGAACCATATGAATTGAGTTGTTTTTGTTTTAAGGTTTTTTTAGGGGGACCCTGATTATAACCATAGTTCAATAAATGATTAAGCTCTCCTGCGTCTGTACAGAGCTAAACCATTACACTGCCCGAACTCAAAAACTTCCTTTATCATTCAAGAACCAAAGATGTATATTAGGGTTAAGCAGCCGTGTATAAGAGTTTCAAATATTTTCTTATATTTTTTTAAGAATGGAGAAGATTTGTAAAGAATAGTATTCAGAAAACACCCATCTACATGCAATATTTTTCTTGGCAGCAATAGAAGTTAAGAAACAGTAGAGTTCATGCCAAAATACAAATACCATCATGGAAAGATGTGAAGTACACACATAGAAACAGAAATACCTGTTCTCAATTAGAGTCAGGTGATAACTATGGTCAACAGTAACCAAAGCCTCTCACTTTAAGCTTTCTTTCAACTGATCATTCTTAGATAATCTATAAACCTAAAGAATATACCCACCTAGCAATAGTAGTTCTCAATATCCTGCTTTTTCTTCCTGGCCTTTTTTCTCGTCTCATCTTCCATATAAAAAGATAATGAATAAAAGCCTGACATTGAAATATTGGTGTCATTTTTGTAAGCTGACGGTTTATAAAATTAAGTATTGAAAACAATTTAAATTTTTTTAAAGTAACAATTCAAGAAACTTCACATAACTTAGGTTTGTGTTTATGCAACTCTCAAATTATATAAATTTGAAGTTTGATTTTTAATTTTATAACATTTTCTCCATATTCTTACCACTAACTGCTGCATGCTGCTTCAGATATTCTCGTCTCACATTTATATTTTTCACCAGACACTGCCTGGCATGTGCTCTTCTTTCTTTCACTGGGTCTTTCGCACATAGTGCACAGATTGCCATGTATTCAAGAGGTAACCGTAATCTGGAAAGACCCTTGTGAAGTTTCTGAGCAAACACTTGTCTTACTTGGTAGCATTCATCCTACAGAGAAAAAAAATTAAATTTCTTTTGTAGATGTCACGCAAATGCAAACACATATACATTTATATATAGGCTATTCAAAGAGTCTTACTGAAGTTTTAAACTATATTATTTTGAAGCATGAATACTAAAAATTCTAAACATATCATTTGAAAGTTTTTTTGTTAATTTTATACTTCTTTAGTTTTGCAGATTTCAAATAATAAAATTTTAATTTAATTTTCTAAGTGAAACTTTCTCAGACCAGGGGATTGCTAAAAAAGGTCCTCTCCACATTTCTTGTGGTGTCAATGAAAGCACCAAAACCTCATTGTTTAGATGACCATAAGGCTGTGTTTATAAATGCAATTCTTTCAGTCACTGACTAACATCTGATCAAAGTTTTGACAAAGTTCAGAAATCAACTAGAGCAACATACAGCACAAGATAGTGGTTATGTTGAATTTTAATATTAAAAAATATCAATATTTCTTAAAAACTAAATATTAAAAAATTTTCAAATTTTGAAAATAAATTTGTAACATTTAGATTTCTGAAGTTATTAAAATTTAAAACTGCATTAAGACTTTTGGAATACTGTGTGTTGTGCACAAGCCTGCATGTACAGTTATTTGTGCCAATAACTGGGTTTTCTGCTTAACAAGCTAAGACGAAAGTAGGAACCTATCTTAGGCTGATCTCAAGACTGGGGTGTTCAATTTGGACATAAACTAATACCATTCACAAAGCATTAATATAGTTTGTTAAAATAAAAAAAAATAAGTAATTAACATGGGGAAAAACACATAGTAGGTTTCAAAAGCTCATGTGATAAAATATTTCAACAAAAGTTTAAATATATGGTTATATTCTCAAGCAGATTCTCACTTCTAGGCAATTTGTCTGGGACAAGTTTCTTTTTTGTCAAAGGGAAGAGAAAAAAGAAATAAGGATAGACTACTAATTATAATAGTAAAGTACCATATTTATCATCTCACTTCTTCACCAAGTGTATTAAAAGCAATTAAAATACTTAACTGTTCTTTTATGTTTTAGTTCATGAGACTTTACACATGGTTTTTATAGCCCCAGGACCTAGCACAAGGTGATTTGGATAAGTCATTTAACTTCTTCAACTCAAGTTTCCTTTATCAGTGAAAAGGGAGTAATATTTGTACCACTACCCATCTCACAAGGTTGAAAAATCATAACAGGTAAATGATACTCTACTGTAAGCTAGTTAATTATCTTATTAAAAACTTTACTATAACTATGGATGAAATAAAATCTATGCTGCTGGACAATGCTGAGCCAGTGAACATAAATTAAAAAAGATGTAAAAAGGCTGCTTTACTCTTACTCCTAGGAGAGACACTGAATTATTTCCAAAAAAAAAAAAAAAGTATTCCACATTTATGAAAAAAATCAACTCAAAAGAGTTTTGAGGCTGTTATTATAGGATGATTTATTCCCTGCTGAACAAAGTACAAGGCTAGAGATAAAATTCATTACTCAGAACTTCAAGATATGTTAGAATAGGAGTTCTTAACTTGACACTCATGAACTAGACTTCCCCATCCCTCAAAATTTTGGCTTCCTTTGTACACCTGTATATTTTATTTTAAACATTTAAAAATGTTACTCTTGGAAGAGGTGCTTAGGCTTCATTATACTGACAAAGGGCCCTATGACAAAAAAAGGTTAAGAATATCTGCCTTACAGGATTCATCCAGTCTATAGCCATCATAATATAAGATAGATATTCCTGACTTAACAATCCCAGATGGACCAGACTGTGGAACAGAGACAAAAGATAATAGCTGGGGAATGTTACCAGGATCATTAAAAGAAGCAAGAAGCAGCAAAGTTCAGCTCCCCCAGGAGTATGTGTATGAGAGAGGGATGGGATATGCCAGTATCCTGGAAAACATGGTATAGTGGAAAGTGACTTCTATTTAGAAGACCAGATCTGCTACTATCTTCAGTAAGTCACTCTTCACTGTGCCTTTGTTTTCAAGAGATGGTTTCTAAGGTCTTTTCCTAGGGTCAATTTTTTAATTTGACGTTTCACTAAAATAAGTTATTTGATTTTTGAATCTCAACAATAGGGATAAAAAAACTTATGTATGAAATTCTTATAAAACTGGAGCAAGCTCAATTGCAGAAGTGCCATTTTAAATTCTAAAGAAACTAAATATTTTATAGCTCATACCTAATGCCATAAGTGACAGTAATATACTGAAATAAAAAGCAGCAATTCATTCATTCATTCAGTATTTACCGAGTATGTTATGTGTACATCAGAATTAGTAAGTACAAGGAACTGAACTTCTTACATAATAAAAGAGTAAAACAAATCTTGGAAGGTGACTTTCAAAATAGAAAACCAAATATTTTATTTCCCTCAAATTTCTTAGGTACGATACGTACCACCTGAACTTACTCTTCTGCATTTAAAATGAAAAGAACGTACTCTTAAATACTTGGGAAATAATTAATTTTGTTAGTTCCTGTAATTTCCAACTAAGGTCCTAGGGCTGATGTCTTATCATAGTGTAGATAGAACCCACTGTATTCTTGAAGGCTATTTATTCCAAGAGAGTAGAAATTGATAAAGGCCCTACCTCATGGGAAAGGCAGTAATTATGCGTCAAGAAATAGAAAGTAGTTTCAAGGAACACACTAGGTCACCAGATTGCTTGAAATAAGGTATTTCATTTCAGCCATAGCAACTCATCAAATTGTTCAATCAGGCAAGGTAGGGATTGGGGCATGCATTGGTAGAGGGAAGATCCAAGTTATACAATTATAGATCTTCTAAAATATTAAAGTCTGTTGTGTGTCTCTTCTGATGCAGTATTTTTTTTTAATTTATTTTTTCTACTCCATTAAAATATATTCTATTATCTGGAATACTCTGTAGATTTCCAATGCTACTTAAATTCTAGGACCCTTAACTAAAACAAACAAACTAACTAACCCAATATAGCAATGGTAGAAGGAGGACTCAATTTTAAATGACCCAGTGCTCAAATCCTAGTTTGGTAACCTAGGCAACCTTGGGTAGGGTCACAATCTCTCTGGTTCTGCTCTTCATCTATATAATGAGGGGGTTGGATCAAATGGCCTCTAGGGAACTCTTTAATTCCTATGATCCTATCAACTACGGACTAGAGTAGTACAACCACATTTGTTTGATGGTTTGATGTGTGAACTTTTTAGAAAGCAACAACTGAGTGACTCTTATTCTGTTTTACATATATATATAAATGTACACTCTACCTAAAATCATTAACTAGCTTTGCAATAATGCATTAATTGAATCTTGAGACATTCTGACTTGAATTGGTTAAGCTACAACAGAATTTTGGAAATATCCATTAGGATAACATTTTATGTGACATGTTTAGACAGTTTTTCTTGTTTATTTTCGTAATTTTGAAAAACTATTTCCTTACTACATTCCTATGAAATAGTTGGATAGAATGTATTATTGACCCATTATCTGACATTTATGCAGTTGTAACTTCCCCCAAATCTCATTTTTCCAGTCCAGTCTCCAATCTCTGAAATAAAAAAAACTTAAAAAGTTGTTCTAAGATCAATTATGCAAAATACCCTCTTAAGGGTATTAAGGGAAAAAGGAGGATTAGACAAGACCACGTACACATAATGAAATATGTCAGGTATCAAATTCTGACAGAAATGGATGGAAACTCACTGGGTCTCTAAAGTATTAAAACATGAAGAATTAGATAGACAAACAAAAGAACGAAAGATTTTATATATGACCATATATATGGCACAAAATTCATAGCATAATATATCATTTACAGAAAGTGATTGAAATTCTTATCTTAAAAAAATTCTAAAATGTTAGTTCCAATAAAAAATTCACATTAAAATAATAAATACTCTTAAATGTACAACCCAAGTAATTATTACAGAAAATTATTTCAGTTCTTAAAATTAAAAAGTAGTAAGTTCTGCTACAGATTGTGTATGTTACACTTCAATTCTCCAAGGCCCTTTTATATTATTGTTTTGGCTATTTTCTCCTGATTCCAATCAGAACATTTCTGAGCCTGAGTAGATAGTTTGAGAAACTGCTGTCGATTTAAAAAAAAAAAAGTCTTGCTGAGAAGTAAAAAATAGGATATCAGAATAGGACTGGAGTGGTGATTATGTCATGTCATTCTGATGACTAATTATAGATTTCTAATTTTTTTCCATTCCATAGACTTACACAATGTGAGTGGCTGAAGAAGTAGTAGTGGAAATGGCCTAAAAAGAGCAGAAAGAGTACAAAGAGCAAGGACTGGAGAGGAACTGCGTTCGAATGTCACCTCCGACACTTGCCATCTGTATGGCTTTCACCAAGCCATTATTTCCCTGGACCTCCATTTCCCTGTCTGTAAATGAGAGGGCTGTATGTCACAGCCCCTACGTTTCCTCCAGTTGTAGATCCACTACACCACCATCTGGTATTAGAGAACTAAAAGTTCAGCACCACAGATTTAAAAAATAATTATGACTGAGTTAGGTAAACTAAAACTTCATTTAAGTTTTTTTAATCTTTTTGGGTAGATTTTTTCCTACTGAAATTCATAGTCTACAACAGGCAGTCATTTTCCTTACATTGATAGCTAATGCACATAACTGATACTGTTCTAATGTGATGATTTCATGATAACAGGGTTCTTGGGCCAGCTTCACAATGGCACTTCCAGCAGCCAGTCTCAGACGGGACATATCTGGTTTACTAAAAATAAGAAAGAAGAAACACATGAGTTTTTGTTTTATATTTTTGCACATGGTGTTGCTAGTTCTTGAATTTTATTTTGTAATGATATGTAATATTTGTAAAATCAGATTCAACAAATCTTCAATATCTCTCCTTTGTAGTAAAATATAAATCTATGCTAATTTCATGCTAACAACCCCTTTGTTTTCCCCTTAAGAAATAACTTTCTGATAAACCTAAAATAAATCTGCAGACATGTATGTGACTTTTGACACTGTGTATGTGTGTATGTGTGTGTGTGTTTTAATGGCCATGTTAAGTATGTAAATTAGCAAGTTTCAATGTCTAATTAATTTATCAACAACCACAATATGAAACTGTGTGAAGAACAATGGGTTGGTGGTAATCAGGAAACCAGATCTGATCTGACTGATCTTGTTTAACATAAGTAGCATGTCATTTCCCCATTTTGGGTCTCAGATTCATCTCCACCTACAAATGAGGTTGAGAAAGTGAAATAACTGATCCTTAATATTCCATAAATAAATTTTTATAAAACATCTGCCGTGAAATCAAACAGAGGCACTACATAAAGAGCTGGTACTGGAATCAACAGAACTCTTGAGATTAAGTCATGTCTCTGATCAATCCTGGCTGCGCCACCATGGCCAAGACATATAAGCTCTAATTCTCTAAGACTATAAATAACATACACTCTTTGTTGGTCTGTATGACTAGAAGTCATATCTATGCCAGGCATTCATCTAAACAGAGCTAATTCCCAAGCCAAACTATCCAAGTTTAAGTAAATATCTTTTCCATTAAATAACCAGTAACATCTAAAAGTCAAAAATAACAAATTATATCAGTCATAATCATGTGTGGTTTTATATAACTTCCAAAGGAATATGCTTTGAATTGAGAGGAACACTTGTTTGAATATTTGTTGGTAAGTGTCTTTCATGTCAAACAAAAATTAATTAATAAAAATAAAGTTTAAAAAATGTTTGCTTTTAATAGTTGCCTGGGACACTGAGATATTTAGCAACTTGCCCAGGGTCGCGCACAACTAGTAGGAGGCAGAGACTGATCTTGGCCCCAGATCTTCCAGACAGTAACTTTTAATAAAACTGCAAAAGAGATGCCCATCTGCACTCATTGAGGAAATTACTTTCATCAAGGTCTCTCTATATCAATGAAATCTCAGATATGATTTCTTTAAAAAGTGGTTTTTAGAAGATCTATTATTAGCCAAAACTGACATGGCAAGCACTCTAATATTAGTTTCCATTTATATAAAGTATTATAGTTTACCAAGGGCTTTTCTATTTAGTATAATTATCCCTACTTCACAGATAAGCAAATGAAAGTTCTGAAAAGTTAAGTGACTTGCCCAAGGTTGGTGATGTAGACCAAGATCCAGGTCTTTTGGCACAAACTCCAAAGCTCTTTTTACTACATCTGGCAAACTTCTATTGAATAACAGTTTTCGAAACAGTAATAACAAAAGACAAGACAATGGCCAAATAGGCACTGTTTTTAAATTTCAAAATTCTAAAAATTATTTATGAGCTTTCTTGAAGCAATTTAAATGTAAATAAAGTACACATATAATAAATGGGATCATGCTACTATACATACACTTGGGTGTATGCATGTGTATACACACATATATACATATAATTTTAGTATTTATGAAAACAGTCCTTCATGTTACAGAATACATATGTTGTAGGAAATGGGATATCTAATGAAAGAAAATCTATAAAATAAGGTCATGTTTGCAGTTTTGTTGTGAAGAAATATTATTCAATATTAACTAATGAATTATTTATTGACCACCAACTTTGTGCATTAGCATTCCATTAAGGACTGAGATAGATTAAAAAATACAAATATGTAAGGTATGTTGGCTCCTCCTCTTAAGAGTTTATAAGCTTCCTTGGCTTAGGATGCTGTGCTCACTATTGCCCCACATTTCTTTCCCTGAGGGGTAGGTATTAATTTCCATCCAAGGTGATAATTAGCTAATTCAATAAATTAACTGTACTAATGTGCTAATGAGATACAGCTCTAAAATTCCTTAGAGACCTTAACTTTTCAGTTATATATGTAAATTATGAAAAGGGTCTTCTAGAGACACAAAATTATTTGGTCTCTCTTTGTATTATGCCAATTTATATAAATTATTTCTGGAATCAATAGAAAATAGAATGTATACTCTACAACTATATAAAGTTCATCTTCTTAAAAATTAACACTCTAAGAATTTTACCAAGGATTGCTCTTCCTTAAAAGTTGCAAATCCCTAATTTGTAGTAAATGATTGCTACACTAAGCCTGATCAATTATGAAAAGACAAAAACCATTCAATTTAACACTTGGGTTAAACAAGTCATTCTAGTAAATTTATGAAGCCCTGACAAAAAATTTCAAGCTTGTGCAACTCATATGCATTTGTGAAATTCAAGTCAAAGATTTTAATGACTGACAGCAATAAAAAACTTAATAAAAATCATGATCCTGGGAAGAGGTTTTGCTGACAACATAAGCACATATATGACCACAACCAAATAATTTGTCAATGATTTTATATTTCATTATTAGCCAGAGGTCCTGTTTTTGGGAGTCAAGATGATGGAATAAGAAGTAAGTGGCTCTCACCCTTCCCAATGACTTCTGAAGGCCTTGAAAATATTACCACAGGAAAAACCCTGGAACAGCTGAGCCGGCAGATGTACAGCAATCTTGTAGCCCAGGAAGTTGGGGAACTAACAGTAAAGGCCCTTCTCACTCTGAGGAAGGGGGAGCAGCACAGGATGGGAGGCAAACCAGTAAGCCAGCAGCAAGTCCCACCTAAGCAAACTAGGGGGAGATCCTGAGCCCCAGGATTGTAGAGCAGGCAAGTACCAGCATGAGAACCCCACACACAAGTGCCTCAGCACAGGCAGGGGAACTAACTGGCAGATATCAGCTCAGAAAACCACCACATGGGCTGGCGTTCTCAACCAGCCAAATCTCCCAATACTTCAGCACAACTCCAGGAGGCAAAGCTCCAGGAAAGAGGACATCCTCCAGTAGCAAAATATTTGAGTGCAAAGTTTAGGTGAGCAGGAGCCAGTGCAAGGCCTGTGTGAGCAAGCGTCCCCAGGGGCCAGATGCCCCACCCCCACGCTGAGAGCTCCAGAGTTGCTGACCCCAGCTCTGTACCAGATAAGTTGCCAGACTCCTATAGCCTCCAGCTGCCAATATCTGAGGCTCCAGCACACAAAGCCAGTAACTAGGTCCTGAGCAACAAGAACAAGAAGCTTGCGTCAGTGCCCTCTCCAGCAGGAGAGCTCAACTCTAAAAGCCAGGAATCAGGCAAACACCAGGAGCGAAAAGCAGAAACCGACAATGACCATAGATTCTTATTATGGGGACAGGGAAGATAAAGACACAAATTCAGAAGAGAATGCCATCTGAAACCTCAAAGCCTTCTTGGAAGAGCTCAAGGATTTTAAAGTTAAGGGAGGTTAAAAGAAATGAGAGGTATATAAGAGAGAGTCAATAGCTTTAAAAAAGGACAAAAACTGATTGTAGAAAACAAGTCCATAAAAAGTACAAATGGTCAAATGGAAAAGGAGCCACAAAAACTCCATTAAGAGAAGATATCCTTAAGAAGCAAAATGGCCCAAATGGAAAAGGCGATACAAAATCTAATAGAGGAAAACAATTCCTTAAAAATTAGAATTGTGCAAGTAGAAGATAATGACTTTATGAGATATATCTGTCAAAAACAAACAAAAGAAAGAAAAAATAGAAGAAAACGTAAAATATCTAATGGATTAAACAACTGACCTGGAAAGTAGATCCAGAGGAGACAATTTTAAAATTATTACTCTACCCGAAAACCACGATGAAAAAAAAAAACCCTGAACAGCATTTTTTAGGAAACCATCAAAGAAAATTGTCCTGAGGTCCAAGAACCAGAAGGTAAAACAGTAATTCAAAGAATACATTGAACACCTCCTGCAAGAGATCCCAAATTGAAAATGCCAAGGAATATCATAGCCAAATTCCAAAATTCTCAGGTCAAAGAAAAGATACTGCAAGCAACCAAAAAGAAACAATTGAAATATCATGCAACTACAGTCAGAATTACACAGGATCTTGCAGCTTCTACATTAAAAGATCAGAGGGTGTGGAATACAATATTCTGTAAGGCCAAAGACCTTGGATTACAACCAAGCATCAACAATCTTTCAGGGGAGGAGATGGACAATCAAAGAACTGCGTGATGAAAGACCAGAGATCAAAAGAAAATTTGATCTTCAAATACAAGATTCAAGAGAGGCATAAAAAGGTAAACAGGAAAGAAAAAAACAAAAACCTGTTATTAACAGGGGCAAACTGCTTACATCCCTATAAGGGAAGATGGCATGTATACACAGAGAGAGGGCATGAATATAAGCTGGCATGTGTATACATGCCATCCACAGAGAGAGGGCATGAATATAAGCTGACTTTGATGTGATGATAAAAAATCTAAGTGGTGAAAGCGAATTGTACTGGGAGAAGAGAAAAGGAGGATGGAGACAAGGGTAAACTACATCACATGAAAACGCACAAAAACTTACTACAGTACAAGGCAAGAAGGGAGGGGAGAAGAGCATTGTTTGAACTTTTATCAGATTTGGCTTAAAGAGGGTAATACAATCAGGGGAAAAGAAAAGGGAGGGTAGGGATAGAAGGGAGGAAAGAAGTATTAAGGGTAAAGGGGAAGATAATGGCAGGGCTTAATAGTGCAAACTGAAGGAGGTAGTGGTCAAAAGCAAAACTTTAGAGTGAGGAGGTAAAGCGAGAAAGGAGAGAGAAAAGAATAAACAGGAAAAAACAGAATGAAGAAAAACATACAGATAATAGTAATCACAACTGAATGTGAATGGGACAAACTCTCCCATAAAATGAAAGTGAATAGCAGAGAGGATTACAAACCATAATCCTACAATATGTTGTTTAGAATAAAGAAGCTTGATGCAGAGGGACATGCAGTGAGTAAAGGTAAAAGACTGGAGCAGAACATACTATGTTTCAGCTGAAGTAAAAAAAAAAAAAAAAAAAAGGAAGGGTGAAATGAATGAATATTTACAAAAATATAAATTGCCAAGATTAATAGAAGGGTAATTAAAACATTTAAATAGTTCCATTCCAGAAAAAGAAACTGAACAAGCCATCAATGAACTCCCTAAGAAAAATATGCCAGGGCCAAACTGATTTACAAATAAATTCTATCAAACACTTAAAGAATAACTAATTCCAATACTATATAAATGAACAGGGAAAATATGTGAAGCAAGAGTCCTATAAAATTCTTTCTATGACACAAATATAGTGCTGATATCTAAACCAAGAAGAACCAAAACAGAGAAAGAAAATTATAGACCAATTTCCCTAACGAATACAGATGCAAAAATTATAAATAAAATAACAGCAAAGAGGTTACAGCATTGTATCTCAAGGATAATACACCATGACCAGGCAGGATCCATACGGGGAACGCAGGGCTGGTCCACTATGAGGAAAACTATCAGAACTAACCCAAATCATTATGAGCTAGAAATTTTCTCATTAGCCTCTCCTTAGACTGCAGAGGGAAGAGGCTTCACGCACAAAGACAAACTAGCAGGGCTACTGCAATAGAAAGGTAATGGAAAAGTTTATCAAGATAGTGACAGTATCAGAGAAGAGATGGGAACTTAGAGATGGAAAAGGATTGCAGTGCCCTCTACAGTAATAAGGAGGGGGGTTTGGGAAGAAAAATACCAAGTTCATTATCTGTGAACATCTGAGTGTAGGATGTCAATGCACAGTTTAGCTTTAGATGTCTAACAGGCATTTAGAGACCTAAGACTGCAAGTTAAGAAAGAGGTCAGGATTGGATAAGTGGATCTAAAGATCATAGATATTTTTATTGCTACCAGTCAACTTGAATTTCACAGCAATCTAGGTTTGATGGAATTATAAACTTCAGTTGATAAAGATCAACTTTTATTTACTTTATATATTTATATATATTTTATATATATAACTTTTTAAAAGTTTCCCATGACCTCAAGGTAGTAACAGGAAATATAATAAGAGTGTGAAAAGTATCATTACTCCTTTTCTGTACTGAGTTACTGAAATGCTACAGTTTCCCAATCAAGGTAAATCTCATTCTGAGTTGGTTATTTCCTATAAAAAATTTTAGGCAACACAGGAACTAGATGAATTCTAATATACAGCAGTGAGTTAATTTACTAATGTGAAGATTTCAGCATCAAATACTACGTGGTAAACCGAAATGCATAAATTAGTGGGGGATGATGAAATTCTGGAAAGGGAAGAAGAGAGAAACATCTATAAATCAGATCATAATAGCAAGTATTTCTTAAAAATTCATACCATATAATCCATTAGGCTGACATTTAATAATGTCAGACTAATTTTTTAAGTGACATGCTCTTCTGTGCTATTTATTTGAAATGTATTTTCTATTTAACTGCCCCTCACCACACAAAATGACACAACAAACAATACCTACAATGGTCTATCAGTTCCTTTTTTTAATGTAGAAAGAATTGTCCAACATTATTCACTCTTTGATTAGGTAATTAAGCAATTATGCTGTTCACATAGTTTCGAATGACTAAATGCATACCTAATTTTCCCCTGTTCTGTTAAGTCTCCATCACTATGCAATATTGTTGTTAATAATCTTAGTGTAGAAGTTCCTGATTTGCTGTGATTGTTTTTCATTCCCAGCAGCCATCGCACCATCATTTTAATAGCCTGAATCTTAAAAGACAAAAAAGCAAAAACAACCAAAAAAAATCAACCAAAAAGAAAATTTTTTAAAAAGAATTTTTAAAAAAAATTTATCCAAGAAAATCATAAAATTCTTCAAAGACAGAGGATAATTTTATTAGTATTGCACTTTTTTTCCTTTCAAGTTATAATAAGGTAGCTTCTCTATCAATTTCTTTTTTTACACTAATTTTATTTATTTTTAATGTTCTATAATTCATTACCATAAAATTTAGATTTTTTTTGCCCCTACATACCTCCCACCACCCCCCTCTCTCCCCAAGACAGCATACAATTCTATATAGGACCAAGACATACATTCCTATTGAATACATTTTTACTATAGTCCTGCTGTGTAGAAGAACTAAAATAAATGGGAGAAATCATATAACAAACCAAAACATTAAACACACACACACACAAAAATTAACTGCAACATTCTGTGACTGAATTCCATAGTTCTTTCTGAGTGTGGAAGGTGCCTTAGAAGATCGTTGGGAATTTTTTTTTTTTTAATGTCCTTGCATTGCTATGAAGATCCAAGTCTACCAGAAAAAACCCTCGCACACTGTGGTTGTTGCTGTGCACAAAGTTCTCCTGGTTCTGCTCCTTTTGCTTAGCATCAGATCATATAAGGCCTCCCTGAAGTCCTCTCGGTCATCATTTCTTACGGCGCAATAGTACTCCATTACATTCACATACCATAATTTCTTCAGCCATTCCCCAATTGATGGGCATCCCCTTGATTTCCAGTTTTTGGCAACTAGAGAGTGCTGCTATAAATATTTTTGTACATATGAGACCCTTTCCCATTTTTATGATCTCTTGAGATACAGTCCTAGAAGTGATATTGCTGGGTCAAAGGGGATGCACATTTTGTAGCCCTTTGGGCATAGTTCCAAATCATTCTTCAGAATGGCTGGATGAGCCCAAGACTCCACCAACAATGAATTAGCGTTCAACCCTCCCACATTCTCCAACATTTATCACTTTCCTGTTCTGTCATGTTTGCCAATAGGGGTTGTGTGATACCTCAGAGTTGTTTTGATTTGCATCTCTCTAATCAAAAATGATTTAGAGCACTTTTTCATATGATTATAGATATCTTTAATTTTTCCTCTGAAAACTGCCTGTTGATATCCTGATCATTTATCAATTGGGGAATGACTTGTACATTTGACTCAGTTCTCTATATATGCTAGAAATGAGGCCCTTATTCCCAAGATTAACTGTAAAAATTCTTTCCCAATTTATTACATCCCTCTGAATTTTGGTTGCATTGGGTTTGGTTGTGCAAAAAGTTTTCAGTTTAATGTAACCAAAATTATCCATCTTGCTTTTCATAATGCTTTCTATCTCTTCTTTAGTAAAAAATTCTTCCCTTCTCCATAAATCTAATAAATACAGTATTCCTTGCTCCTCCAGTTTGTCCATGGCATCAATGTTTATACCTAGATCATGTACCCATTTGGACTTTATTCTTGTGTATGGTGTCAGGCATTGGCCTAAGCCAAGTTTCTGCCACACTGTTATCCAGTTTTCCCAGTAAATTTTGTCCAACAATGAGTTCTTATCCCAGAAGCTGAGGTCCTTGGGTTTATCAAACAGGAAATTGCTATATTCATTGCCTGTTGTGTCTTGAGCACCTAGCCTATTCCACTTGTCTACCCTTCTGTTTCTTAGCCAGTACCAAGTAGTTTTGATAACTACTGCTTTACAATACAATTTGAGATCTGGTAGAGCTAGGCCACATTCCCTAGCATTTCTTTTCCCTAGTCCCTTTGATATTCTGGACCTTTGGTTCTTCCAGATAAATTCTGATACTATTTTATCCAGCTCTAGAAAATAATTACCTGATAGCTTAATTGGTATAGCACTAAATAAGTAAATTAATTTAGGTAGAATTGTCATTTTTATCATATTGTCTCGGCCTACCCATGAGCAACTGATGTTTTTCCACTTCCTTAGATCTGATTTTATTTGTGCAAAAAGTATCTTGTAATTGTGTTCATGCAGTCCCTGGGTTTGTTTTGGTAAGTAAACTCCCAAATATTTTATAGTGCCTATCCTAGCTTTAAATGGAATTTCTCTTTCTATCTCTTACTGTTGGACTTTGTTACTAATATATAGCAATGCAGAAGATGTGTGCAGGTTTATTTTGTAACCTGCAGCTTTGCCAAAATTGTTTATTATTTCAAGTATTGGGATTATTTCAAGTGAGATTCTCTAAGTATATCATCATATCATCTGCAAAGAGTGATAACTTAGTTTCTTCTTTGTCTATTCTTATTCCTTCAATTTCTTTATCTTGTCTAATTGCTACAGCTAACATTTCTAGTACCATATTGAAAAAAGGGGTGATAATGGACATCCTTGTTTCACCCCTGATCTTATTGGAAATGAATCTAGCTTATCCCATTGCATATAATGCTTGCTGAAGATATTAGGTAGATGCTGCTTGTTATTTTATGGGAAGTTCCCTTTACTCCTCTGTTCTCCAGTGTTTTTAATAGGAATGGGTGTTGTATTTTGTCGAAAGCTTTTCCTGCCTTCTACTGAGATAATCATATGGTTTTTGTTAGTTTTGTTGTTGATATGATCGAAAATGCTACTAGTTTTCCTTCATTTACTAGTTAGCCCTTCATTCCTGGTATGAATCTTACCTGATCATAAAGTAATATTCTCATGATAAGGTACTGTATTCATTTTGCTAAAATCTTATTTAAAATTTTTGCATCTATTTATATATTATTATTATTTGTTAATTAGAGAAATTGGCTATAATTTTCTTCTCTGTTTTGCTTCTTCTTGGTTTAGGTATCAAAACCATATTTGTATCATAGAAGGAATTTGGGAGGACTCCTTCCCCAATTTTCAAAAACAGTCTATATAGTATTGGAATTAACTGTTCTTTAAATGTTTGATAGAATTCACTTGTAAATCCATCCAACCCTAGAAATTTTTTCCTAGGGTGTTCATTGATGGCTTGTTCAGTTTCTTTTTCTGAGATGGGGATGTTTAAGTGGTCAATTTCCTCTTTGGTTAATCTGGGCAATTTGTATTTTTTTAAAATACTCTTCCATCTCATTTAGATTATCGAATTTGTGGGCATAAAGTTGGGAAAAGTAATTTCTAATTATTTTAAATTTCCTCCTCACTGGAAGTGAGTTCACCCCTTTCATTTTTGATACTAGTAATTTGATTTTCTTCTTTCTTTTTTTTACTCAAATTGACCAAAGGTTTATCAATTTTATTAGTTTTTTCATAAAACCAACTATTGGTTTTATTTATTAATTCAATAGTTTTCTTAATTTCAATTTTATTAATCTCTCCTGTGGTTTTCAGTATTTCTAATTTGGTATTTACTGGAGTATTTTCAATTTGTTCTTTTTCTAGCTTTTTCAGCTGCATGCCCAAGTCACTGATCTCCTTTCTCTATTTTGTTTATGTAGGCATTCAAAGATATAAAACTTCCCCTAAGAACTGCTTTTGCGTTATCCCATAAGATTTGGTAGGCTGTTTCATAACTGTCATTCTCTTGAATGAAGTTGTTGGTTGTTTCTATGATTTGTTGTTTAACCCACTCCCTTCTTTAGGATTATTTAGTTTCCAATTGATTTTTGGTTTATCTTTCCATGGTATTTTATTATATATAATTTTTATTGCAATATGATCTGAGAAGGATGCATTGACTACCTCTACCTTTCTGCACTGGATTGTGAGGTTTTTATGTCCTAGTACATGGTCAAATTTTGTATATGTGCCATGTACTGCTGAGAAAAAGGTATATGCCTTTCTATTCTCATTCAATTTTCTCCAGGGACCTATCATATCTACCTTATCCAGAGTTTTGTTCACCTCCTTAACCTCTTTATTTTTTATTCTGAGATTAGATTTATCGAGTTCAGAGAGGGGGAGGTTGAGGTTCCCCACTAGTACAGTATAGTCTATTTCTTCCTTCAACTCCTCCAACCTCTCCTCTAAGAATTTGGATATTCTACCACTTGGAAGTAAACAACTTGCCCAAACTGAGTAACAACTTTTTCCCCCGTTTACCTTATATCTCAAGATCTGTGTTTGAAGATTGAATTTTTTAAGTTCTGGCATTTTTGTCAGAAAGGTCTGGAAATCCCTTACTTTGCTGAATGATCATCTCCTTGCCTGAAATGTTAAGCTGAACTTTGCTGGCTAGTTGATCATTGGTTGTAGTCCCAGCTCCTTTGCCGTACAGAATATTGGATTCCAATTCCTTCCCTCTTTTAATGTAGAAGCTGGAAGGTCCTGTGTGATCCTGACTGTAGTTCCTTGATATTTGAATGGTCTCTTTCTGACTGCCTGGAGTATTTTCTCCTTCACTTGATAGTTCTGGAATTTGGCAACAATATTTCTTGGGTTTTGAGTTTGGGATCCCTTTCCAGAGGTGAACAGTGGATTCTTTCAAAGACTACTTTGCCCTCTGGATCTAGCACTTCTGGGAAGTTTTCCTTGATGATTTCCTGGAAGGTATCGTCCAGAGTCTTTTTTTTCATCATGGTTTTCTGGTAGGCTAATAATTCTTAAGTTTTCTCTCCTGGATCTATTTTCCAAGTCAGTTGTTTTTCCAATTAGATATTTTACATTTTCTTCTATCTTTTCATTCTTTAGATTTTGTTTGACTGATTCTTGCTGTCTCATAGAGTCATTAGTTTCTACTTGCCCAATTCTAATTTTTTTCAAATTGTTTTCTTCAGTTAAATTTTGCATCTCCTTTTCCATCTGTCCAGTCATTCCTTTTAAGGAATTATTTTCTCCAGTTAGGTTTTGCACTTTCTTTTCCATTTGTCCAATTTTTCCAGTTAGGTTTTGTGCTTCCTTTTCTATTTGTTCAATTTGCCTTTTTAAAAAGATGTTCTCTTCATGGAATTTTTTTTTCATACTTTTAAAATAATTGACCAGTTTCTCTTCTATTTCCTTCTTCTGCTGTTCCAGGAGAGCTTTATGTGCATGCAAGCAGTTCATAGTCCCTTCTGAAGTTTCAGATGGAAGTACAGTCTCACTACTGATCTCTTTGGTCTTTGTACCCATAGAAAGGTTATGGTTTTTCGCCCTTGTTTTGTTTCTTCTTGCTCATGAGGGTGATTGTGTGTTGTGGCTTCTGGGGTGCTGAGCTGACTGGTGTGGAAAAAGCTAAGAGCAGGTGTCTTTTTATCTTTTTTGTTTAGTGTTTCCCCCATCTGCCCTGGGGCTAGCTTGTTAAGTGTGGGGAGGGGTGGTCTGGTCACAGGAGATTTCCTCAGCTGAGCTGAGGCAAAGGCAAGCTCAGGGGTTGGTAATCCCAGCTGCCCTATTCTCTTTACGTTTCCCCGGAGTACTGAGGCACACGTGGGTCCTACTGCAAGTTTCCACCCCTCCTGGGGCTCCTCCCCTAGTGCTGAGGCACACCTGGGTCCTTGTATGAGTTTCCACTGCCCCGGCACTCCTCTCCTTCTGGTTTGCCTCTGACACAGTAGGAGGAATCCCCCTTAACTAGTCTCACGTGTTATGAGACTATTTGCCCCCTCTGCTGTTTCCAATGATCCAGGATTTTTCTAGGGAAATATCTTATGGTTCTTTTGAGGTCATCAAGGGAGGAAGAAAGAACATTTACTGATCACCCCGCCATCCTGGCTCCCAGAAGTCAAAGTAGGTGACTCACAGACGTTTAATCTGTGGGCTGAAAGTCTCAGGAGCTGCTGCATCTGATTATCTGGGGCTCAGCGGCAGTCTCTCACTCTGAGCTGTCGCTCCACTGTTCTGCCTGCTGCTGCCTCAGGTCTTCCCAGGGCCCTCCCGCGAGGCTGCACTGGATGCATTGTGCTGTGGGCTCACCTCCATGGAACAGATCCTTCCTGTCAACCTTCCAGTCTGTCCTGGGCTGTGAATCTGCCACAGTGTGTCTCCTATTGGATTTTGCACCTCCAAAGTTTGGTCAGATTCTCTCCTTAGAGGTATCCGAAGCAGTCTGTTTAAGAGCTTAGGTGAGTCGTTGCTCTCATTCAGCCACCTTGGCTCTGCCCCCTATCAATTTCTAAGTGAGGGATGAACCATCTTCAAAGTACCAGAGGTCATATGAGAGGTTTGAATAAGGACCCAAAACATAATTACATAATTATTTAACACCCCCCTCCATACAAAGTGAACGATTTCCTAAGGACTCAAAATTTAAGACTCTGACCTCTTACTCCATTCTTTTGTGCCAGGGGGAACATAATCTAGATCATATCATCAATTTTAAACATTTTTCAGTGAAGAAAGCAAGTAGGCTAGTTCTAGGGGAGTTTGGACTAATTACGAAACTGGCAACAAAATGATGAATACAAAGGAAAAATGTAGCTCAGTGTTTGAAAATTTTAGGACCAATAAAAATGGAAGGCTCATAATAGACTTTTGATACAACATGATCAAAGAGCTGAACAGTTTTGCGGAGGGGTTGGGAGGAATGGAATCTTCTTATCTGTAGCTAATAAAATAAATTTATTTTATCTACTGTCTACACCCTCAATGCACATAAAATATCATACATCCAGTTAACAAAAAAAGTTTTATAAGTAACAAACACAAACATCAAGACAATCTAGTATGACAATAGGTGGCTAAAATTTGTTACCAAATGTACATTCAATACTCACTTTAACTAGCGTTTCAGGAGAAACTTCTTCATCAGGAACCCATAGTTTGGTTGTCTTTTTCCCTGGAAGCTAAACAAAATTAAGGCTTCTGAAAAAAGTGTACCTACATGTGCAAATACACACATACAAATACATGCATTTAAGCCAAATCACTTACCATCTGAACTCTACTCTCCTCGTTTGTAAACTAAAGGGTTTGGAGATGATTTCTAAAGTTCCTTTTTGAGGTCCTACTAAACTGCAAAGACTCTGAGTATAGACCCAGCAATTTCATCAACTATGATCATAGATAAGGAATTTGGGAAGCCTTCATGAAGCAGGTGGCATTTAAATTAATCTTGAAAGGATGAGCTATAATTCAACAGCAAACTGGGAGTGAAAGGGCAGAGAGCACAGAGCAAAATAGGTCACTGAGTGAAAAACATATGAACATATTGGGATGGAGGCAGTGATATCAGACAGAGCTAGAATATAAGGTAAAGCTAGATGATAGAGTATTTTAAATACCAGGGTACCCTTTGGTAATAGCTGGTGTATACTGTTCAGTCATAGATCTCATTGTGCCTGGTTTGACATGTGCTCTCAGTAGGCTGTTTATTTAACTAAAGACTATATTCACAATTCTTCTACACACACATTATGTATCCCAAAAGGCTTAAGTTTTAACAGCTTAAAAGTACACTAAGACTTTTGTGATATTCCATATACAAACATGTATATACAAATATGTACGTATGTATGTGTGTGCGTGTATATGTATATATTCCATATACAAACACAAACATACGTATTTGTGTATATATGTGGGTATATATGTATATTTTATATATTTATAGGTAAAAAACACTACTATAAGTCTAAAAACATTACTATTATATAGTGTTTTATATGTTTTGTAAATATATAAAATATAAATATTTATAAAATTAAAATATCTTATAATAATATTATATTATAGACTACAAGTCTATAAAACACTACTATTAAATCTAAACATGTTATTTTCATTTTTAGTTGATTTTTTCCTAATTACTGCAACATAGTCTAGATATTGAAAAATATATAAAAGACAAATCTAAGTTAAAAAACAAAACAAAAACTATTTTACCCGGTCATTCATGAGAAGATCTTTCACGATGAAAGTAGCTACCAAAGATTTCAAAGGAGCAGCAAACTGATCTGGTGCAAGAAGAGCTATGTGACCAATAGAAACCAATGGTGTTATGAGATGTTCAAGGTTGCTTGGATCTAGGCTTTTATGCAGTGGCTGAAACAAGAAATGTTACGTCAAATATTGATGGATTTTTTCCTGTTAAAAAACACCAGAAAAAAGGTCAAGAACCTCAAAGAAACCAGGGAAAAAAGACATAAGGGAAGTAGATTCAGCAGTATCAGACCTTAAACTATAAGATGAGTGCACTGTTGAAGTGTAAAATAAATAATTTCAATTATTTTAAAATAAATGAAAGAATGCTGAGAATTGGCAAAAATTTTCACAGACCATCTCTCAGATAGGATTTGATCAGGCTAAAATATTGCTGTGGTCTAGAAAATGATAAGCTGGTTGATTTAAAAAAATATGAACAAGACTGACTTATGAAGGAAGATGCCATTCACCTTCAGAGAAACAAATGACAGGTGGAAATAAGCACAATATGGTCTCATATATGTATGTGTCTGGGTATGTATGTGTAGATATGTGTATGCTTGCAGATAATTATGTATATGTATGTATTCCCACTTAACTACAGCCTTTTGGGGATGGGAGTGGGGGTGCTCCCTGTGGGGAAATAAGAGTAAAAAGTGCATAGCAGAAAACCAACAAGGAAGCAAAGGTAAGCTTCGAAAAAAATGGTAGTATTTATTATATAGATTTTCCTGAAATGGAAATTTATTCTTTCATATTGAGTACTTTCTTATTATTCTGCTGTGTACATTGTAATTTTTTTCTTTTCTCATTTTGTACTTAAGTTTAAATAAATTTTAAAACTTACAAAAAAACCCAAAACACCTCTCATGTTCTACATTTTGAAAAATTCAACATAAAAGTTCGCTGTTCATGTAGTAACTGAATTTAAGTCCAAAAATAGAAAAAATTTCAACAAAGTAGTACATCAGAAATAAATATGATGGTATTTTTGTTGTAATCATATTAAAGATCTTAATGAAGATTGTTATGCTGTTAATATTATTTTAATAATTAGATGAAGAGTAGTACAAACTTAAATAATCTATTAGCACACTGAAAATTAAGCACTACTTAAAGATGGGTATTCTGATCCATATTAAAAATTGTGAAACTGGAGGTGAGAAAATAATTAGCCAGTAGGATAACACCAAAGTAAAGTCTAAAGTTTATCCTGTTACTCCAATAAGAAATGCCAATGAGTTAAAAAAGATAGTTAAATGGTTTAATCTGTGACATCCCAGGTAGTCTTCTTCTTTATTATTTCCCTTTATCTCCTAATTAGGACCCAACTCTTCTTTTGTCATCTGAAACCAAACTCTAGGGAAATCCTTTGAGGGAAGTTCCAGCAAAGAGGACTGCTAAGAACCAAATCAGTTCACAGATGAACTTTGAAAGTTAAAACACAACAATAATCTAAGATATTATTGTTACCAATAAGATCCATGAGAAAAATTAAAATACGAAGACCACCTAAAATTTTTAAAAACTTCTTTCATTAAGAATTACCCAAATCTAAAGCCATTCTCATATAACAAAGCTAAATAAAAAAAGTAAAACTATTCCTTAAAAATAAAGCTTTGAATGAAAAAAGTACAGTATTTGCTACTCATAATTAATAGTGCTAAAGCCAAGTTTAAAAAAAGAGAACTGCTGTATAGCTCCAAAAGGGGAGAAAGAGGTAAGGACAGGAATAAGGAAAGGTGAAGGAAGATGAAAAAAGAAGCAGTTACAAGTGAAAAAGATTAAGATACTCAGAACAGGTACACTTGATCACCATACACTATTTATTACATTGCAATAATTTAGGTTAGATTTAGCATGTTTACAAAAAATTTTTATTTGGAAATCATAAATGCTGATTTCCTGAGACCTCCAATGAGCAAAGTAGCAGATAACAGTTTATATTTGTATAATAAAATTAAAGCCCTCAAAAAGGCTAAAAACCATTTTAAAAAATTAATGGAATATTTTTATTTGGTCTAATAAAATTAATCTATTTGGTCTTTATTTTGAAAATATTCATTTTTTTAAAATTTATGTGACTTCCATCAGCATGGGGAACTTCGAAGTAACTCCTTTTATCAATGCAGAATGGTCACTGCTCTACTATTTGGAGTGTTAGAGAGCTGCCTGGGAAACTAAGGAGCATTTCACCAATGCAATCATTTTACCTTAATGAGTATTCTCCAATTTGATATTTGTCACTTACTAATACAAAATAAACTACTTTAAAGAAATTACTTGTTTACTGACAATGTCAACAGGTCATCTATATTTAAAAAAAACTTTCCATAAAACCCAAAAGTTCAAAAAATATGTTCCAACAGATTTTATTCACTCATTTAATAGTAGATCTAATCATAAACATTCAATAAACTGCAGTGGCTCTCTACTGCTTCTACGTTAAAATACAAATTCCTCTGATGAGCTTGCAAAAGTCTATTACAACCAGGTTCTGAACTATGTTTTCAGTTTCAGTGTACATTTATGACTCTCCTACAACATGCAGTTCAGAAAATGCAACCTTTATTGTGTTTCATCTCCCGTCTCTGTGTGTCTTCACTCTGGCCATCCCCCTAATGCATTCCCTTTTCACCTCTAATAGAATGTTTCTTGCCCTTCATGATGCAGCACACTATGTTCTATATCCCCAGTCCCCTCAACTTTTAGTGCTCTCTCACTCAAACTCCTTTGTATTTAATTATTTTTAAATACATTTGTATTTACTTTCTTTATATTTATTCTGCATATATTTACATTTGTGATTATTGTACAGCCTGTTAAAATGCAAATTCCTTACTAGCCAGGATTGTTTTGCCTATCAGTGTACAGGTGCTTAATAAATAATTGCTGATTAATTGAATTTCCATAATTAATTCATGTGAGCATTTAGAATGTGTGTATAATTCTTCCTAAAAAACTGTCATCAACAATAAAAGATACGGATTAGAAAGCATAATCAAATTTATTTCCACAAGCCCCTTTGAATTGTTAAAAATCAATTTTAGAAGTTATTCATATAAAACTGTACTTTCATAGCTTTGCTTTGAGATCTATAAATTTTCCAAATACATGCATTCCAAAAATACCAGAAAACAAACATTCAATAGGACAAAATACCCCAAGTCTTGATCATATAGCAAAATCATACATTTGTATATAATTAAAACATAGGAAACAGACTCATTTTTTAAGGAATTTGTTTACCTCAAATATCTGTGCAAACTGTGTCTCTTTACTGGAAAATATTGCATGAATACAGTGAATAGCATATTTGGCTTGACGTGGAGGTCCTTTTTTAGCTTTGTGATGTAGAACGGGAAGCAATGCCCTAAAATAAACAGAATAGGTAAACAGAAACAAAAAATAGATATTTTATATTTTATTGTATATGCATTTAAAGTATCCTAAGTATAGACAGACAAATTTCCCAGAGGTTCACTCAAAATAAATTTTAATACAAATTCATGTGTAGTAAAAACTAATTGGAAGGGTAATGGATTCTGCTTTGTTTCATCACTTATAGATGAAAAGGAGAAGAATGGATTTTTAATTAAATAAGTAGCAATATTAAATATAACATTTATGGCCCACTATTTCCTTTAGCTGTTCAGTCTTGCTCCTCCCACCACAGCTATGCTCCTATCACCTTATATTATCTACACAAGGCAATCTAAACTTCTTAGCCTAGTATTCATTTCAAGGTCTTCACTATCTTGCCTGTTCTGACTTACCTTTCTATTCTCATCATTTACTGATTCTTAACATGAACTTAACATCCATCAATTTGGAATGCTCCCTCAACATTCACCATACTCACAAATTTCCACACTAACTTTTTGTTTGGAATTTCGTTCCACACATTTCAATTATCAAATTCCTCTCCTATCCTTCAAGGTCCCACTTAAAATTTCACATAAAAATACCTTCATTACCATGCCAAATAAAAGCAATCCATTCTGTCTCCATAGAACTACATCTCTTAGTTTAAACAATTCATATGGAAGTTATCCATACTCTTTTGTTTTATAAATATTTGTCTTTATGTCCTGTTTCCCTTACGTGATTATAAGCTCCTTAAATTGGAGAAATTCCACATTACTTTATGCACAAAGGAATGCTTTGTAAGTGGGAATGTGATCAATGGATATTTGTTGAAATGAAAGACCTTTAATAAATGCAGAGTGGTCTAGAACATTCAAGGAAGTATTTTGCATAGAAGAAACATCATAACACAGTCGTAAGACCAGGTTCCACTTTTAATAACTGTGTGCTACAGTTTATCACCTAAATTTCAGTCTTCATTTCTGTAAAGTAGAAATACTTTTCATTACCTTACCTTACAGTTATTGTCAGAGAGGTGCTTTGTATACCATAAAACACAACATACATGAGCTCTAATAATAATTATTTTAAATAACACTGACATATATAGTCTTCATAATACTACCATACTGATCTAAATATCGGAAATATTCTTTGCTATTCACAGAATCATAAAATATTTTAGAACTGCATAGCACTTAAAGGGTCACTTGATTTAAGGATAAGGCAAGAGTTCATGTCCAAACACGGGATAAATCAGATCACAGAAAATAAAGCGGACAATTTTACTAACTGTGCCTACCATTTAACATAAGGATACCACTAGTAGGTCTATATCCCAGAGATATCAATGAAAGAAGAAAAGGTTCTGTATATTCAAATACATGTATGGTAACTCTCTTAGTAGTGGCAAATAAATCAAGAAACTATCAGTCAATTAGGGAACTGCTAAATAAATTTTGTTATATAAATGTAAGGGAATGACTGTACTCCAATAAATGAAACTATGGTTTCAAAAGAAACCCAGGAAGACTTGTATGAACTCTTGTAGAATGAAATGAGCAGAACCAAAAGAATTTACAACTAACAACATGCAGAAACGAACAACTTTGAAAGACTTGACTCTTATCCATGAAATAATCAATCACAATTCTAGAAGACTGAAAATGAAAAATGCTACTCAACTCCTGACAAAAAGATGAAATAAGATGCAAAATAAGACATACATTTTTGGATATGACCAATAGAAGAGTTTGTTTGGCTGACTGTACGAATTTGGTACGAGGGTTTTTGTTTTCTTATTTGGGATGGGATGGGATTGGGGTGAGCACATAGGAGAGGGATGTTGGATAATTGAAAAAACTTTTGATAAAAAAATAATTAAATGAGAGTCTTTAGAGAGTTCTGCCATTAAATCTAATTCCTTAATTCTACAGTTACAGAAACCAAGTAAGTTTGAAGAATTTTCTCGTGCTTATACAGGTAGGTCAATTAGCATTGTGATTCCATGCTAACAATACAAAACATAAGCACAGCTTAGTCATTCTGTTAATATCAATCCATGGCAGAAAAGATGCCATACTGTGGACAGATTAGGAAAAGGAAAACATCTTAATTTAATTTCAAAAAATATGTAAAGAAATCTTTCACTGTAAACATTTCTAAAGTACTTAAATAATTATTTAAATGTCTACCTTATTTCCCCCTTTGAGAGCAATTTTCAGTTATGGGTGAAGCCTAACTTAAAAGGTAACTTCTATCTTGAACATGAGAGTAAATTTTCATAAGATAAAATGGTTAAGACCTAGCATCTAACACTGGACCAGACAAATTAAGAGTCATTAATAAATAATTGTTAACTGATTATAGGCCTTAATGATTTCAGATGGAATAGTTTATTCCAATCATTTAAATCAGCCCCTCAAAGGTCAGACATTCAACAGTTTATTATGTTTTCATATAGAATGTATATTTTACTATACATCAAAGTAGTTATGGCCTGTATTATAATACACATAATGGTGGGAGTTCAAGGAATGAACCTGAACAAGTAGGCATACAGGTAAGCTTGCATGAAGTCTTTTTGGAAACCTACTCCTAGAAACCACTGAGGACAGTATCAACATCTCTTAAATGGAAGTTTAAGTAGCAAGTGATAATCTCTGAGCTGCATGACAGTATGAAGGCCTCAAAATCTAACAATACCCATGATGATATGCCATGGATTCCCTATAATGTTACTTCTAGGAATATATCCTATTGTAACTGTTTAGGGGAAAAAATAAAACAAGAACACCAAAAACTATCTTTTGGCGTAAATAAGCCATTTGGATTTACAATACAACTGTAAAATTCAGTACAATTCTCTCAGACGCTTAAGTTTCAGAGAAGATGCTAGCCACCAGTGGAAAAGGGTGTGCCTTATATCAATAAAATCACAGGCCTTTCTTAGAAGAAAGGAGTTGAAAAGAAAGAGCAGAAATGAAAGAGGAAAATAAAATATTGACTTGTAAAAATGAAATATCAAGAAGGGAGAAAGAAACAATGGGAGTGTGACAGAGGGATGGTGAGAAAACCAAATGAAAGGAGAAACAGAATCAAACTCAAGGTAAAAGCAATTGTGGAAGCATTTCTCACTTTATCTATGAACACCAAAATATGCTATTGCACTCCAAAATACTGATTATTTCTACAGGTATTTGTATAAAGAGTCCTTTAAATATATTGGAAAGTGTACTCCAATCCCTTCCCCTCCCCTCCAAAAAAAACACACACATGCATACACCCCTTTTGTGTATTGTTTTCCAAAATTCAAATGTGAGCTCTTTGAGGTCAGAGACTGTTTTCCTTTTGGCTTGTATTTTATCCTCATTATTTAGCCCAGGGCCTGGCAGGTAGTAAATACTTAACAAATGCTTGTTTCCTTTCTTCTTTCCTTTCCACTAAAACCTGTCCATCCACCTAGTATCTTCATTTCTGCTGATGGCGCCACCATTTTATCAAAGCCAATCAGACCTGAATCCTCAAGTGCAGAATCCTCTACACTTTCAAACTCAATCAGTTGCTAATGCTTGTCAATTCTATAGATCTTCTAGGTTTAAGCATCTTTCTTCCTTCCCAACCTAATATACTAGATCAGAATGAGAATCAACTGCCTATATTGATTCTCCTAACTAGAGTTACAGCTTCTATTTCCCAGCCTTTATTTTATGAGAGGAAGTGAAGCATAAAATTTAAAACAACCCATCCTTCCCATCCACATTAAAGAGCCATCCTAATGCAGAGATGTAATCACAATTTCTCCACTCAAAAAACTTTTAGTGTCTCTTTACTGCCTATAAAAAATACAAATCCTTTAGCCTAAGTATTCAAGACCCTGCATAATTTAGCTTCAATTTACCTTTTCAGCTTTATTCCACTGTATTTTCCCTTCAGATTGCATGCTACAATAAAACTGAACACCTCCCTTGCCTCTCCCCATTTCTCATCCTTCCCATCCTCCACCCATGCTGTTCCCAAGCCTGTAAAGTCTTCCATACCTTCAAAGTTGCCCCCATATCTGTCTACTGACATCCTTCCTCTCCTTCAAGGCCTCAGATGCCTCTTCCTTTATAACAGCCTTTGAATTTGCCTACCAAAAAATGATCTCTTCCCCTCAGTAAATATCTTGAGGTCATTGTTTCAACTCTTCTATGAATTTAATAATTTTCCAATTATATTTTAGTTATTTGTGAAAATGTCTCCTTCTCTCTGAGTAGTCTACACTCCTTGAGTAGGGAAGGGCATTTTTGTTTTAAATTTTATGCTTCAGTGCCTCTCATAAAATAAAGGCTTCAAGCAAATAATGTTTGTTGCACTGAACTGAAACATGTTGGGAAAGAGCTTGCCTACTTTTATTTCCATGATTTATATTTTACATTTGAAATAAAAATTTACTTTCCTGTGAAATTTGGAGAGTTGTACATATAATTAGAAATGATGTGGGTCTAGAAACTGACTTAGAAAAGTTAACTGTGCACCTATGAATTTACAATCTCACTCTTGGAAATCCCATTGACATTAAAAAACTTCTATTTGTTCTGTTTTACATTATTCTTTTGAGAGATTAGACTAGCCTAATTTAATGATGCTTGAATGTTTCCTTTTAAGTCAACATTTAATTCACTGTTAAATCCCTTCCCTTCAATTCCCCTGCACATGTTCATGCACACACATTCGCGCACACCCACATACCTCCATCTTCCCCATATATTTAATGGAAATATTCTATAGCAAAAACACAGAAAAGCTTAGTGATTTTTAAAAAAATCACTAAGAGTAGATGAACAGTACTATTTAAAGCTCTTCAATACTCTTATAAAAATTTTTACCCCAGAACTCTGAAAGGGATTAATGACTGTAGAACACCAAAGCATAAATTATCTTTCTGATCTCAGCATTATCTGACATAGTGTTTGCCACTGTCAGTTTAAAATAAGGAGTCAGTCTTGTGCAAGAGATTCCAACCTTATTATAGGAAATACTGCTATAATTTTCAGGGTTTTTTCAAATTCCACCCAAATAGAAAAATACATTTTAAGTTCTACACTATACTATTACTCTAGTTAAAAACAGTTCTGAGACTGCTTATGATTTAACTTTCCAGGAAAAACAAAAGATTAGAAAAGAATTAGTTCTATGAGAAAGAAGTATTTCTACTTGCTTAAAAAGTGAACACAAATGAAGTAAATTCAACTCACGATCTGATATGTGGGAAGTCTTCTTCAATTTTGCTTCCTGTATTTTTGAAAATTTGTAATGCAGCTTCTGCTACTTTTTCATCATCCATTTTTAGACAAGCCAGAAGAGATTCAAAAGTTTCAGCCGAATGAAATGAGATAGGATGTGTAAATGAGAGTACCTTAAAAAAAATTTTTAAATGTTTTTAATCCATAAATGTTATTCTTTACCAAACAAGAGATACTAACAGACATATTAACACTAACAATTTGATTATGAACCAAGTCTTATTTTAAAACTCTGAATCTCAGTCTCTTCATATGTAAAATGAAGTGGTTAGCACAGATTTCTGAGTTCCCTCCAGCTCTAATATTTAGTGCTTCTACTACTAACCACAGGTTTATAAAGAGTGGAAAAGACATTGTTAACTTGAATTTATAACTCTTCATTCTCGTGATACAATAGCTAAACAAACCCAGATAGTGGAGAACTGGTCTTAATTTTCAAGGAAAATTTGAAGGAAAAGTTTTAGAACCTCACTTCAATAAATCTTTTAAGTCTGATGATGCTATCATCCAAAACGTACTTACAAAAATCCTTCAAATGATCATTTAAGACTATTATACTGTCAATTTCTCAGTTTCCCCATCTTACTTGCTATAAATGTCCAATGATGGATAACAATACAGTCTTTTTGCCTGTTTCTCTTCCTATCTTACTGATTGCTCTTTCTAGTCTATCTTATTAGTTTCTCTTTTTAATCCCAGTCACTCTCCAAGGCTTAGTTTTTGGCCCCTGTCAGTAAAGATTAAAAGTTTTTGGAAAGCTCAAACACTTCCACAACTTCATAGAATCCAGAGTATGAGATAGGCAGCAGGACTTGAAGGAAAGACTAGCACTAGATCTCACCTCTTATGTTTAATTAAACTGTATGATCACAAACAAATCATTCAGTTTTCCTCAGCTATAAAATGGGGGTAATAACTATAATGCTTATCTCACATGATTTTTGTGAGGATCAAATAGAATAATGTAAAGGACTAAGAAAACCTTAAAGCATTATATAAATGTCAGTTGGTGCTATAGTATCTCGTCTAGCCTACTCATCCAATAGATAAGAAAATGAAGGTCCAAAAAAGTTCAATGAATCCTCCCCAAATCAGGCTTGTAAGTGACAAAGCAGAACCTGTATTTTGTCCCCTAACATGTTGGATAATGCCCCTCAAATCAATATTTTTAGTCACCGTTTTTCACCCTCAATCCACTATCTTTAGCAGTCTACAAAAGATTGGATATCAAAGGCAGGTAAGTGGTATAAAACAGAGTACTGGGCTTGGATTCACGAAGACCTGAATGTAAACCTTGCCTCAAATAATGAGTAGTTAGGTGAGTCTGGACAAGCTACTTCTCTTAGCCTCAGTTTCCTCATGAGTAAAATGGGGTTGATAACAATAGCAACTGCCACACAGGGTTGTTTTGAGGATCAGCTGAAATAACATGGGCAAAGGGGCTTTGTAAAATTTAAAGCACTACTACTATTACCTATTTTAAACTGAATATATTACCTTATACCTTTTTTCCAACATGCACTCTTATCAATGGCATAGTCATTCCCTGGAAACTTAATGGCAAGTTCACAAGCTTAAGGTTTTCTTTGATTCCTTCCTTTCTCTCCCTGTGTTTCTTATAACCATTTTCAAACAGTACCTATACCCACTTCCAATCAGCTACCAGATTCTATCAAGTCTTCCTCTATAGGAAATTGAGACACACAGAGTTAAATGATGTGTCTGTCATGCTAATATCAATTGGGATTCAAACCCACCTCTCTTGGGTACAAATCCAGTGCCCTTTACATTATATCACCTTGTTTAATTAAGCTCTCAATAAATTTTTAAATTTCTGAGAATAGGACTAAATCAAAGGCTCAGGAACATAGCCCTACAATAAGCTAGAGAGTAGAGTTACAACATGAGTTCTGAGTGGTCTTTTTCCATTAGAAGTAATAGACTGATGCAAAGCCAACCCTATTCTTTTTCCCTTTGTGGTTAATAATACACAATTAAGAACATGATAAGCAGGATTATGGGTCAGATTGTAGCAACATCTCCTGTGACCTCTCTCCCATGTTAAATTAAATAGGCTATGGGGAAACAGAACATATAGGCTTAGGGTTTCATTAGATCACAAGTATAATTTAGGGTTATGATATTTAAATATACCATAACTTTTTAAAAATGTTCTATATGGAAATATAAAAAATAAACCAGTTTAAATTTCATGAAGTTAAGCTGAATATGAAATGGAAATTAAGCCTGTTGTAAAAATGGTACTACATGGTCTATGTAACTCTAAACCTGAAAAAAGTTCACATATATAAGTTTAAAGGAAGATATGCATATTTTCCATTACATACAGAATCAGAAAAAGAATATGCTAAATGTATTAACAATATATTTCAATCCTACAACATACAAAGTATTTATGTGACAGGTAACAGAGATAAAAGTTAAAAGAATGAAATAATCTCAACTCACAAGAAATTTGTATTTCAATGGGGAAGATATAAGAATGCACTCAACATCAAAAGTATACGTACCTTAAGCAATTCAAGGCCTGCCCTGATTGCCTGATCAGTTGGAACACCCTCATCTTCATCATCTGCTGTTCCATCTATTGACTTGTTCACTTGCTTAATAAGAGCACTAAAGAAGAAAGAATTTGCCACTGAAAAATCACCCCTTCCAAAGATCAAGAAAAAAAATCCTCAAATTATTCACAGATAGATATAAATTATATTTCACATGCATTCCAATTAGAGTTCCATATAATTTCATCTGGAAAAATACCATAGAGAATTTCAAAATTAAAACAGAAGTTCCAAAATGCTGGCATATTTTCAGAAATATCACTTCTCTTAAATTTATTCAAAAGTAAGGAAAGAAGAGTTTAAAAGGTTTTTTATTTTTATCTTTCACAGAAAGTAACCTAATAATAATGTTTACTAATTACAGCCACTTATGAGACTATTAGAATGATCAAACTTTATTAGAATGATATAATGACTTGGCAGTAGATTTGTTAAAATCTACCAATGCTATGGAGCCAAAGAGTACAGTCAAAATAAAAACATCTAAAATTTTTAGTTCAGTAAGGTGGAGAACTTTGGGTGCAATCAAGAATAGAAACAATGCATTCCAACAAAAGGAAAAAATTAACCATTTCTATAGTAAAAACAATAGCTGTCACAGTGGTAAGGACATAGTAGAAATTCACTATAACATTAAGAAAAAAATTATATACCATTCGCTATGATTCTTCTGTGTAACATGACTAATGTGAAAATGTGTTTGGTGGAACTGTATGTGTAGAGCCCATTTGGATTGCTGTCTTGGGGAGGAAGGGCAGAAGGAGGGGGAGATAATTTAAAACTTATGGAAATGAATGTTGAAAACTGAAAACAAATAAATTAATAAATATGGGGTAGAAAAAAGAAAAAGAATTATACAAATCAAAGAATGACAGAAATTTAGAGTTGGAAAGAACCTCACAAGCCATGCCCCAAAGAACCCCCAACCAAAACATGCTAAACAAATGTTCATCCAGCCTCTCCCTAAAGACCTCCAAAAAGAGTAAAACCACCAACCTCAGAGGCTGCCTATTTCATTTTAGGGCAGTTATAATAGTCAGGAAATTTTTTCTGACAGGAAAACCCATAGGTCTTTATACTTCATGTTGAAACTTTACAAGTTTCAATCCATTACCCCAAGTTTTGCCCTCTAGGGCTAAACATAACAAAGTTAATAACTGCTCCTCCCAGCAGCCCTTCAAATATTAGAACTCAACTAGCACACCCTCTCTTCTCATCTTCTCCTACAGTACCTCGGGTTAAAACATCCCCATCCCTTTCTAAAATACAAGCTTAAAGCCCTGGTTACCCCCTTGTCCGGAGACTCTTGTCAATGTTCTTTTCTTAAATGTGGGGCCCAGAAAAGGACATAAAACTCCAGAAATGGTAAGATCAAGGCAAAGTACAGAGAAATTACAACCTCCTTAATTCCTGGAAATTCAGCAAAAGACTATAACATTCTTTTTGTCTACCATATCACACTGCTAGTTCATATTAAACCCCCATAAACCCACTTATCTTTTTTTCAAACTCTCATTTAACCATGTCTCTCACATCCTATAATTCTGAAGTTAATTTTTTGGACCCAAGGATAAGATTTTATACTCATTTCAATTTAATTTTTTTTGAGGGAACAAGTATGGGTCCTGTTATGTCTCCCAGGCTGCAAATGCAGAGGCCCCTCACAGGTCCAATCCAGTGCTGATATGCAAAAATTTGACTAACTGCTTTCCAACCAGGATAAGACTGCCCCCTTAGGTGTGGTACGCACCTGATCTTAAGAACTCTCAATCTTGGTGCCAGACAGTTCAGATACCTGATCAGTTTGGCATACTATTGGCTCAGAATTCCAAAGTTCAAGCAATCTAAGAGTCTCAGTCTCCTCAGTAGCAGGATTACAGGCATGGGCCTCCATACCCAGTCTAATTTAATTTAATTAAACTAAATATTTCAACCTGTCAAAATCTTTTTGAATGCTGTTATTCAATGTGTTTAGCTTGACCTCTTAGCCTCGTGTCACTTTTCCAAAAGGACAGCTGTTTCACACCTTTGCTTAAGAAAAGCTTACAGAAATCAAGATAAAAAAACAAATAAATAAGTAATAAAAAATAAATAATAACTCAAATAAAGGAACAGATTACTGCATCTTCTCTCAGAGGATGTGCCACCTTAACTTGAGAAGCCTTTCTTGATCCTGACGTTTTCTCTGACAGAATGTAAGCTCCCTGAGAACTGAGAGAATCTGATTTTTGTCTTTGTATCTCCCAATAGTTTGTAATACCTGAGATATATAGAAACATTTTATAAATAAATGCTTCTTAACTGGTTAAGAAGACCAGAGGTTCAAATCAATCCTGCTCCTAATACTTAATCCTCCCTTGAACTTACATTTACATTCTTTAGGGCTTCAGGGAGTCAAATGAGTTAGGAAGGAGGAAGAAGCTTGGTCAGTGCTGCCAGCTGCAGAATTCCCTTCCAGTTTGAAAGCCAAGATCCTACGATCTTCCCAGTAACTAATTAATGTTCTCTGCCTCCTCAAGCTATCTTGTATAATAATACTTCATTGTGTATAGGAATGGCCAAGGAACATATAAGTTTAAGGCTACAGACTATTCATTTTTTTGTATTTGTGTCCCTAGCTGCTACCAGACAGTCTTACAGATAAAAGGTGGTTGATATTCCTATTACTGTTGAAGTTGCAGAAAGTTCTCAAGCATTTACCAAGTACTTACTATTATGTACAAGGGAACTGTGCAAAGTACTAAGAACACAATCAAAAACAAGACAGTCTCTCCCTTCACAGAACTCACAATGTGACAGGAAATAAAATATGCAAATAACGCCATACAAACAAATACAGGATAAAATGAAGCTCATAAGACAGATGTCACTAACATTAAGGCAAAGGAGAAAGGCTTCTTTCAAACGATAAGATTTCATTAAAACTTGAAGTAAACCAGGAAAACTCAGGAGGTAGAAACAAGAAAGGAAAGGATTCCACAAATGAGAAAAAGCCAGTGAAAATAACCAGAGAAGAAATATTCTATGCTAGGAACAATCAGGAGGCCTATGTCACTGGACCGAAGAGTATGCAGAGGAGAGTAAGGTATAAGAAAAATGGTAAAGTCAGAAGGTGTCAGTTTATGAGGGACTTTAAAAGCCAAGGAACTTTATACTTAATCCTGAATGTAATGGTGAGTTACCTTCTATTTTAAACATCCTGAATTTGAGATGCTTTTGAGATAGCCAAGAAGAAATGTACAACACAACAGTGAGTTAGAGCTCTGGAGACCATATATGAGATCTGAAAGCTGTTCATCTTTATAAAATCTTTAATTGAATCCTCATCTTATTGGCATTAATCACATGGCATGTGCCTTTTATGGCACAATCCCTCAGGCCTGGAATATATTCCCTATTCACCTTGGCCTGAAAGAATCCCCAGTTTTAGGCTCACAGTTAAAGCACCACCTTCTACTCAAATTTTTTCTTCTTTTGCCAACTAACAGCCCCCTTCTTCATTCCCTAAGTTATCTTTTATTTATTTTGTAAACACTTGTATATGTTATCTCCCCTAAAAGAAGGAAAATTCCTTCAAAGTAGATATTGTTTAACTTTTTAAATTGTATCCCCATCAGCAGGCACAGTGCCTCACACGTAACAGGCATTTAATAAAAGATTGCCAATTAACTGAAGTATTAAAAAGATACAGCAACTTTTTGCAAATAATATGTTAGAGCAGAGAGAATCTTCAGTTACCTGACTGATAGTGTCAAGAGACTTCTGTGTTTACTGTTAGGAAACTAGCCTTTTACTGAGTAATGGCAAGTCATAGTTACAAAGTCTCATCTCCAACAAAATATCTGCCCTACAAAAATCATGCAGACCCTCTGATAGATGCAATCAAAGAGACAGCTTTATTCAATCCTTTGGTGATCACTATCAATCACAACAGCTAGAGCTCACTCCACATATTCAGCAGGGTCATGAAAACTGTCCTATACATAATCCAAATGAAAGAGTGACCTCATTGAGAGAGAAAAGAGATGAATTCTATTTGTTGATGACATTATGCTGATTTTCATCAAGCCCTAGTATATAAAAGTCTCTTCAATGAGTTCCATAGACACACAAGAAACTGAACTAAGAATTCATACAGGAAAAAAAAAAGTAAATGGAAAATGCAGAGTATCCAGATTTTAACATAAATCTGGATGGACAAGCACTACATAGAAACTTCACATCTATATATCATGACAGACCAAACTCATTTCCTTTTTGACAGGGCTGCTATCAGAAGTCCAAGAATTACCTGGATTTCATCTAGTAAAATTTCTCATCATATCCTTGTGAATCATAATCTTCCCCAAAAAATCCTTTAAAAAAATTTTCAGTGGCAAGTCTTCATGGTTGCATCTTTGAGATTTCCTTCTCTTCATCTCTCATCCTTGTTCTCCTCCTCTATTATCACTTTCATCAAATTAGTACAGGTCCTTATTATCATCCATTTATATTTCTGTCAACTCTATACTCCCAACCCCTAACAAATCCTTTATACTATTGCCAGAATAATCTTAACCCACAAGTGTAGTCACGTCACTTACACTATGAAAAATCCTCACTTGCTTTTAGCTATATATTTCCAAATGTTACATAGCATTCAAGATTCCCTAATATAGCACCACTCTCCAGCAATATTAACTGCCAACTATTCTCCTTCACATACTTATATATACATCCCCTGGAATTTTTTGTTTCTGTCCCTTTGTTCATTGACTGGAATGGCCTCCCTACTCTTAACTTGATAAATTACTACATCTCCTTTAAAGTTCAACTCAAATGCCTCCTCCTCAATAACACCTTTCCTGACCATATTTTGTTTGTACCTGTCTACTATACTTAAGTATCATTTTGTTATAATTATTTGTGACTGTCATAAACCACAAAATTAGCATGAGGAAAGTAGGGTTCATGTCCATATCTTCTCCGCAGTGCCAAGCATAATGCTTTACATTAGTGACAGAATCAAAAAGGCAGCACACTAATACAGAAAACTACAAATTAAGTTATTAATTTTGTTAAATATTTCCCAATTATATTTAAATCTGGTTCAAGCTACAACAGGGAGTTTTACAGCCTAGTCTACATGTCAAAGAGTCCATGCCAGAGTTTGACACCTCTGCTGTACATATAACAGAAACTTGTTGAATTTTTCAGAACTACTTAACTAACTGAACCCAAAGGACTTTGATTAACGTACTGAAGTCAATTTGGAGAGATTTCCCCAGCAAAGGGTCACAAAGCTCTGTTCCTGACCATGTTGTATTCAGAATTTTTATCAATAAACTAAATGAAAACTTTATAAAAAGCAAAGTGACTAAAATGATAAGGAATCTGAAGATGAATGGATTATGTAATCCATTAGATAACAGAATTAGGGTTCAAAAAACCTCAAAATAAAATGATGAGATGAATGTAACATGAAATTCAAATGAAGAAATATAAAGTTCCTACATGTGAATCCAAAAGTCAACTGCCCAAGGACAGAATGATGGAAAAAAGTACACTCCTTGTAACTACGAACTCTTTCATTTTTGTCTTCGAATTTCTAGAGCCTAACTTCATTTCTTATGAAAGATAGCAAGGTAAAAATTAAATGTCAAACTGAATTAAATTTTCCCTTACTGAAACCTGACTCTCTACTAATGACACAGCCTCTGGACACCCTTCCCAGTACTGGCTATGCTTTCACTCATTCTCCTTGGCTCACTCGTCAAAGAAAGGCAATTAGAATATTCCTTGTTCCTCACTGCCACATCTAGCCTCTCTTCCTTCTTCCTATCATTCAGTAACCTCTCTTTCCTTTGAGGTCCAAGCTATTCATATCTACCAGTCAATCAAAATCCTGGTAGCTGTTGTCTACAGACCCCCCAAGGTAAGTTGTCTTCCTTCCTCAAGGAGTTCACTACTTGGTCTAGGATTTTTCTCTCCTCAACTTGCACGTTTATACATACTGACTCGTCTAAAATCCTAACTACCCAGGTCCTCAGCTTACTCACCTCCTGACCTACTTGTCTGCCCTACTTCAGCTACATACAAACATAGTCATACCCCCAGATCTTGCCATCACACACAAATGTACCATGTTGATATTCAAGAATTATGAAATCCTTTATCTAGTCATAATCTACTGGTTTTTCACCTCTCCCTCTACCTTCCCTTACATAATCCTACTCTTTGCTTGCATTTGGTATGTATTGGATATATTAGAAAAATATCTGCCAAAATAAAATAATATGAATAATCTCATTTATTACTTATTACCAAATAAATTCACTTTTCATAACTAATTCTGAATTACATTTTCTGCAAGTTCAATAAAATCCATTATATTGACACAATAGGTATTGTGTTTGGATATTTTTTTAAAAAAATACTGATATCTAGGATTTACTGAAGTGTTACTAGCCAATATGAACTATACCCAAAGAAAAGTTCATAGGGTCCCAAATCGAGAGAGGGAAGGACACTCAGAAGCCATCCAACCCAATTCCTTTATTCTACAAATGAAAAACCAGGGCCCAAGAAAGTCAAGTTGCTTGCCTAAGGTAATACAGTTAAAAAGACTGGCACTAAAGTTTATCAACATCTTTGATAAGTAACCAAAGAAACTCTGAGAGTTTGAAGGTAATTTAGAAATAATTTGGGTCTCCCTATTTTAGAAATGAGAAAAGTGAAGTATAGCGAAATGAAAGTATGTGGTCAAAGACATAATATTAAAAAAGACTATATCATACATTAACAAAAGAAAGGCATATAGGCTAAGTGATAAAAGAAAGAAATTTAATTTATTTACAATGGGATTTGGATAGGGAGGAGTCAAAACCATAACACAAAAAAAGTGTCTGAAATGAAAAGAAAAAAACTAGTTTATACTTAAATCAAATCTCCTCATAATTACCATCACAGTACCTTTGAACAACAAAACTATTTTAGGTTTTAGACAAATTCATTTTTGGCATGATTTAATACAGCATTTATAGGACATTTCTAGGACAATGAAGTAATTTCAAATCCACCAAAAAAGGAAGCGAACAGTAACAGAATTAAACTTTTACATATCTTTCCTTCAAAGAGTACTTTACATAAAATAAAAGTTTTTTTCTATAAAACAGACAAAATATATAGCTAGTCCAATTTTACAGGTGGAAGAAATTTAAAAATCATTTTTGTATGATCATTCAATCAGTGCTTTTCAAAATGGTCAACTCTGAAATGTTTGCACAAAACACAGTACATACTGCTTTGCAGTAGATTTTTCTTTCTAATTACAGTTGCTTAAGGTGGTACTAAAAGATATCTATCATTTGAGTTTTGTCATTTGACAGGAGAGGTAATGTAGCTATATGCTAAGTGATAGTCAAAACCAAACAAAGAATATGATAGTAATACACCATAAACTGAAAAATAAATTGAAGAGTAAGAGGTTACTATAAAGAATTAACATAAATGGCAAGGGAAATGAAATACTGTTGCATAAGTATAAGAGAGTTCACAGGATAAGAGGCATTCATATTTGCAAATACCTTATAGATTCAGTATCTATATGCACTGGAGCTATCCTCTCCAGCAGGAATTTAATCATTTCCAGGAAAGGATTTGTAGGTTGCTTGGGGTTGCCCAACTTCTTGGTAATTTCACGCTGTAACACATATTTTACAATATTAATGACATAATTTTTTTAAAAAACTGATTTATTAAAAATCAAAGATATGAAGTTTTCAGAAGAAAAGAACAACTATCATCCATGTAGGGGGAAAAATGTAAATTAAGACAATTTTTAGTTATGATCTTCAAATCCATGAAATTTAAAATGCAAGAAAATTTACTACACTGTTCATAACCTTTAACCTATAGATCACACTAAGAAAGATATACATCAAATAAGATATATTTACAAAGGAAAAGATCTATAAATACCAAAATATCCCGAGCAGCATGTTTTGTTACAGGAAAGTACTGTAAATGAAGTAAGTAACCATCACCTGGTAAACAGATGAACAAAGAGTATTCTATATAATTAAATATAACTGTGCTATATGATCTGACGAGTATAATGCAATTCAGAGGCACATCAGGAAACTTGAAATAACAGAGTGGAGAAAGTAGAGACCAAATACATGATGACTACGGTAAGTTAAATGAAAAGTACACTAAAGAACTTCAGAATTTAGATTAAAGTTACCAGAACTGTTCTCAAAAGATAGAAGAGAATACTTTCCTACCAGATAAGAGATGGCAAATTCTGCTTAGACTGTCTAATATGATTACGATCAGTTTTTTGTTTGTTTCACTATTTCTGTTATGAGGGCGAATTCAGGAGGCATGCAAAAGTAAATGGCAAGTAAATGATACACAAATTAAACAAATAAAACATTTTAAATAAATAAAATATTAGATATTTGAAATTTATCCTTACCACACATCCTTCAGCCTGCTTGCAGGAACATGTGGGACTAACAAGCATTTCTAACTGGTTTCTTATTTTCTCATCATCTTCTAAAACTTGTGTGAATTTTTTCATAAAATCCTGAGCCTTACCAGGATCAGGCAAATTTCCTTTAAACAAATAATGGAAATAAAATTAAACTGCAAATAAAGACATTCTCAAAACTTTATGTTATAAATGTATTCTGTCTCATATCAATTTTGGAGTTACTAATCCTAAAATGAATTTGATTTTGGTGGGAATTGGGACAGTAAACATTCCAAGAACCAAGCCTCACTTAAAGAAAGTTAACTTGTTTGTCACCAATTAGTCTGTGGAAGTAAACTGCATTCTAGAAAGACAATCATTAAGATCAGAAGATTAAACTGGAAAGGACTAAACAGATTAATCCTAGGTAGCTTTTTATAGAACATAGTAATACTAAATGTCAAACCCACAGTGATGTCAATTTCCCAAATTCTATTGATATTAAAAGGCATCCCTGGTAAGTGGAGATAACTCTTAATACCTTAATTGTTCTCTGGAAGATGTTGTTTTACTTCAATTGGTATTTGGCTATGAACATTTTGTCAAGTTAGAAAAGGTTCATACAAAGAGATTATGATCAATTGGAAATAGTAGAGAAGAAGCAATCAGCTCGAGACAGTACAGCTACCATATAGTGACTACATTAAGGAAAGTGAATTCTTTGTAGGATTCAGCATTGTTTTCTTACCTTCCTCACGGTATCCCCGAATTAGCAAAATATATGTTAAAACTAACTAATACTCATTGTTTACATGATAATTAAATTTATTTCTTATCTGATACTGGTTATGTAAGCAGTGATCATATTTAACAGTTAAGAGCACACAGTGCCTATATGTGTGATACTAATATAAATTCACCTAGTTTAAAATACCTGATACAATTTGTTTAATGAATTACAAATTAACAGTCTTTCCTTACAGAGATTAACCTCTACATCCACGTCTGGAATTATAAAGTCAAATTCCGTAAACCTAGCTATAGTAACTGAACATTAAATATAAGTGATACAATATAGGAACTTCCTCTACCTCTTCTGAATGCAATGGATCTATAACTTGGAATTATAGTGAGAGCCTACTAAGATGCAAGTTGAGGGACTTAGCCCATTAACACATAGCTATTTTAAGAGCTAAGATTTGAATACTGCTTTCTCCTGACTTCAAGTCCAGCACTCTACCACTTTAACCATACTGCTTCTTTAAAACCTTATTTCTCCAAAATCCAAACTTTCTTAGGTCACTGTCTAAGTTCAGAAACCACATTTTCTTCTTTCTTCAGTTTAATACATGCCTCACTCAAGTATTCTGTTGGGACTAATCCGAGCTGGGGCTCTGGAAAGCACTCCCCAACCATGTGTAGAACCATGCAAGTAATAATTGACATTTTCAAATCTGTAAAATGCCTTACACACATTGTGTCACTTGAGACACACAATCTTGTCAAGTTAGTATCCAAGTATTATTATCCATTAAAGATTAGACAAGTCACGGAAAAGCTAAGCAAGCTGCCTGTGTTCATAAAACAGTGAAAAAGAAGAAAAAGCATTAGAGCGGAACAATGTTTTTGTTTGTCTGTCTGGCAGGGAAGGCATGGAAGATTTACAGGCAGCCTCCATCTCTCTTCATTCCCCCAGGAGAGAATAAATGTAGATATGGGTAATACCTTGAGCTCTAATACTCTTTTTTTAAATTGTTCTCTATGTTCATGGTAAGGTCTATTAGATAATTCCTGGCAACCTGATCTAGATTTGATTTAGAATAATAGTGAGTAAAATACTATAATCAATCTATTTTCCAAAGAGGTTTTTATATAATTAACATGTACCTTTAACATAAACTTTGATTAATCAGAGGATTAACTGTGAAGTTAAAGCCGGACATAAATTCATATTCCAAGAAATTATTCTATATAGAAAATTTTCTTCATAATCAAACAACTTTATTCCCTCTGAGTGGCTGGTTCATGTCAGAACCTAAATTTAAGGAGGATGCCCAGGTCAACTATGTTGTCATCTATCTCCAGGCTGCACACCTGACTCTTCAAACTTCCTCTTTCATGTCACCAGGTTAAAAAGCTTCATCTCTTTTCTTGTACCCCCTTTCCCTTCCCCACCTTTCAGGTGCCTTTTATGTGTTACCTATCCCCCTGCCCCTCCACTTCCCCACCTAATCAAAGTGTTAACTCCCTAAGGACAAGACTGTCTTTCTTTCTGCCTGGCAAATGGCTCAATAAATGCTTGCTGATTTGACTTGACAAAGCAATGGTGAATTTCCTGCACTGAATAGAAAACAGTATTCCCTGAAAAGAAGAAAAGGAGATGTGGGTAACAGAGTAGTTCCCTAAAGTTCTCACATACCATACCAACCCTATCAATCAACAGAACCAACAACTATCAATTCAACATCAAGTAGGGTGCTTGGGAAATAAAGATAAAACATGTAACAGTTCTTGCTTTCTAGAAGCAAGCATTCTAGAGGTATGATACAATACGTACCCAAAGAAATACAAAGTATACATAAAGTGATTTCAGGAGGGAGAGAGTATGATTGACTGATAAAGATTAGGGAAGATCTCAGAAACAGAAGAACTTGAACTATGCTTTAAAAGAAGGGATTCAATAAAGCAGAGGTGAGGAAGGAGTACATTCCAGATGGGAAAGACTATTTATGCTACAGCAAAGAGACTATAGACAAACTGCTAGTATAATAAACTCATATTTCATACCCTAGAGGCAATGGAAGCCACTGAAGATTTTTCAGTAAAAGAGGCAACATGGTGAGATCTGTGTTTTACAAATATCAATTTGGCAGCTATACAGAGTATAAACTGGAGAAGGAAGGTTATCATAGCCCAGGAAAAAGATAATGAGAACAGGAACTAGAGTGGAAACTGAGTGAACAGACAAGTAAGGATTAAAGAGATGTGGAGTTGACAAAGAAGACCTAAAAGTTAAGGATAACTCCAAGGTTAGAAACCAGGGCATTATTGTTTGTCCTTTGTCCTTGACATCAGCAAGGTGATGCCATGCCTTATGAGTGAACTGGCTTTAAGTAAGGAAGCATTGTGAAAAGTCACCAGCCTCACTTTCTCCTCCAGAGCCATCTGAGTCCAGTGGCAAGATATACATCAGGACAACTAGCGATGGTCCCGATGTGTATGTGTATGAATATGTATACGTATACACATACATATGTTAAGTATATTCAGAAAAATTATAAAAAGAATAAATACCAAATATGTACAAGGTAGATAAATACAAATCAATCAGAAGGAGAGGACACTAGCAGACATAAGGGGCAGGAATGACGTCATACAGAAGACCTGAATTTCATCTTGAAGGAAGAAATGGACTCTATGAGGCCTAGCTAAGAAAAAAGGACATCCAAAGTATGAGAGACTACTAGAACAAAGGCACAGAGATGAGAGATGGAGTTACTTTATGTGAGGAACAAAGAGAAGGCCAGTTTGTCTGGATTGTAAAATAAAGAGAAGAAAAAATATACACAATGAGGCTGGGGAGAGATTGAGAACTGATTGTGAAGTCATTAAAAACCAAACTGAGGAGTTTATATTTCATTCCAGAGGCAATAAGGAGCCAATAGAGTAGGAGAGTGACATAGCCAGACCCATCCTTATTAAGAAAAATCACTTTGGTGGCTGTATGGAGGATGGTATAGAGTGAGGAGAAATGAAAGAATAGTGGCATTGCCAACAGAAATGGAGTTCTGTAAAATGGATGTGTTTGAACACAGGAGAGGGAAGGGTTTTACTTTACACATGTCAAACTTAAGATACTGCTATCTAGGTAGAGATATGTAGTAGGCAATCTATAATTCAGACTAGAATTGAGGAGAGAGATAAGAGACAGAAATTTGGATTTAGGAATTATCTGCATAAACCCAATGGGAGTTCATGAAATCATCAACCAATCAACCAACAAGAATTTTGTGAAGCCAAATTTATGGGCTAGATACTAGGCTAAGTACTGGAGATAAAAGTATTAAAGTGTGACAGTCCCTACCCTCAAGTAGCTTAGACTATATTGGAGAATGACAAGAGCCAAGGACAGAACCATGAGGGATATCTACACTAAATGAACAGAAGAAAGATGATGACGGTATACACCAAAAGGAGACAAATAACAAATGATGAGAGAAACAGAAAGTAAGAAATGTTAGATAGAAAAACATAGAGAAAAAAGAATATTCAGGAAAAGTGACAGAAGATGCTGAGAAGTCAAGCCTAAAAAAGGATAGGGGGTTTCAACAGTTAGGTAGGTAGTTGGTAATACTAGACAAATCAATTCCAATTGAGTAGTGAGACTCAGAAGTTAGATAACAAAGATCCAAAAAGTGAGTGGAAAAATGAAGAAACAGAGTTAACCCAGACAACCATTTCTGGTCATTTGGCTATGAAAAGTACAAAATATATCATACTGCGGCTTGAGGAGATGGTAGAGGTGTGGCAAGTTTTTTAAGGATAAAGGAAATGTGGGACTGTCTATAGGCAAGTGACAGATAAAATGGATGAAAAAGAATAAAGATGAGAGAAAGAAAAGATAAAAGAGCAGAGTTCCCAGAAGAAATAGGACTCAAGAATATATGTGAAAGAGTGAGATTTGGTAAAGAAAAACTTCCCCAAGAGACTTGAGCAAAGATGGAAAGGATAAAAGATAATGAAGATGGGCTTTGAGATATATACAAAAGTGAGGAAAAAGCAGGAGTTCACAGCAGATGTCCTCTATTAAAATAGGAGGCAAGGACTCCTGGTGAGAGGTAAATGTAGAAAGGTAGATCAGGTAGAAAGGAATATTTTGAAAAGCTCATGTCAAAAGTGTGATATAGAATCAAATAGTGAAGGACTACTGCCACGAACTAGTGAAGGCCCAGTTTAGACTACATAACATAAATTTATGGTTAGCTCAGTTAGCATGACTGCTTGATTTTCTCCATGAACATTCAGAAGCATGTACACAGGATGAGTAATGAAGTTAAAGGTTTAAGCAAGGCATCATTAATGATATGACAGAGGGGTAAAGGATTCAAGTAGGGCTGATAGTGCATGGTTGAATGAAGAAAAAGAGACCAAAACAGGTGTAACAAAGGGTAAATACAGAGGGAGATAGAGAGAATGGGGAAGATTAAGTCACGGTGAATAATAAAAATAGGTTTAAGATGGTTGAGGCACAGGGGGAGATATAAGATTACAAAGTTATAATAATATAGAGGCATTTCAATATTCTACATAATAAAGTTGGAAAAATTATGGGTGATGTTCTCAGCAATGGTATAACCATTCCAACATGTGGCTGAGGTGGACTGAAGTTGGTAGAAATGGGAGTTATATACACAGAAGAAATGGGAGATCAAAGTATTTGAGAGGATATGAACATATAACTATCCTCTCATTGTTTATCTCTTAAAACACATGCAGCATCACATACAAAGAGAACATCAAAAAATTGCAAATCACAACAACTAGCAAGAAAGCTAGTAAGGATGACAGTGTATCTACTTTTCCTATATTACTGTTCACAGGCAACTATACAAAATACTTAAAATTCATACTTAAAAGGGTTATTTAAATTCAATCTTGACAATTATATGAAAGACTTTAAAAGACTTACTTGTAATTATCATCACTTTAGAAAATATGGCTTTACCACTGGCATCTGTCTGTAAGTCACAAAAAAAACAAAATTATAAATTACTGCAAAAAATTTTCATCATATATAAATATGTAAAGTATTTTTTTTAATTTCATAAGCAGGGGAACACTGTCCTTCCCAAAGACTGACTTTTGATGATTTTTTATGATTTTATAAGTCCTAGTGAGTTAGTTCACTGAGGCTCAGAAAAGTTAAATAACTTGTCCAGGATCATGAACTACTTATAAGAGTTAAAGATATTAAAATTCACATAATCTTGAATATGATTTAAGTCTGTACTCTACTACACCACGATGCCTCTATAATTTTCATTATAAACTATGTATTCAATAAAAAGTTAATTTTTCATTATATATAATTTTTAAAAGCATGATTTATCTATGTTCTCCATTCATAAGACAGTGCCTCTGACAAAAGGCAAGGTAAATGTTTTGTGTTGATATACATGTCAATTCACCTTAAAAAGAACATAAATCAAATTCCAAAAACATCTTTACCTTAATAGTTAAGTTTCTATTCTGAAAAAATGCTTGCCAATTGGATGTACTTACAACAGATCTCCCTAAACAAGGTCAACAATAGGACAAATTCTCCCATCACTCTACTACAAGCAGGAATATTAGAGTTTAAAATTTTCATTATATTTTCTGAAAATATTATTTGTGGTTAACAAATACTGCTTATGTAACTCATAGACATGTTTTCAACTGTTTATGCTGTGGCGGTCACACAAAAAACTCAAGTTTAAATGGCCTTAATTTTCTAGCTGGATATAGAGTAAAAACAACTCTCCATCTCATTTATGTTGGCAGAACAAAGTAAAGTTAGGTTCTCTTTTTTTAATTATTATTTTTAGTAATTTATTTGTTTTCAATTTTCAACAATCACTTCCGTAAGTTTACATTTTTCTCCCCCTCCCTCCTCAAGACAGCATGCAATCTTATGTGGGTTCTACACACACATTCTTATTAAATGTATTTTCACATTAGTCATGTTGCATAGAAGAATTAAAACAAATGGGAGAAATCACGAGAAAAAACAAAACAAAACATAAAGTAGAAAATGGTCTGCTTCATTCTGCATTCCAACTCTATAGATAGTTCTTTCTCTGGGTATAGATGGTATTTTTGCATCAAGAGTCTTTTGGAAATTTTTAGGTCCTTGAATTGCTGTAAAGGGTTAAGTGTATTACAAACAGTCCTTGCACACTACGATTGTTACTACGGCACAGTATGATTGTTACTGCGTATGGTGTTTTCCTGGTTCTGCTCACTTCACTCAGCATCAATTCATATAGGTCATTCCAGGCCTCTCTCAAGTCTGCCTGTTCGTCATTTCTTACAGCACAATAATATTCCATTACATTCATATGCCATAACTTGCTCAGCCATTCCCCAATTGATGGGCATCCCCTCAATTTCCAGTTCTTGATCACTACAAAAAGAGCTGCTATAAATATTTTTGTACATGTGTGAAGTTGAATTCTTTTTGAAACAATACTCAAATGGGAGAGAAGCCAAAATGGCAGAGTAGCAGAAAGTTATAGGAAAAACAAAGGCTGGAAATCTCAAAGCAAAGTGAAGCCTGCAGCTCTGTCACTGAACCAACAGAGCTCCTTAGTTAGTTGTCAGTGGCTGAGTCCAGCAACAGTCTACTGTTGTTCAGACCCAAACCCGGATCAGGACCTTACAGAACTTGAATCAGAAGAGCAGCACTTGGATATTGCACTGGTACAGACCACTTGAGTAGCACTAAAAGCTTGCAGATATACAGACCGAACTGTCCCTGAGATCCTAGAATAACGGAATAACACAAAACTCAATACAAAAACAGCAGAACCAGCCCAGGTATTCCCTCCAGAAATATAGGCTCCTGCTCTAACATAAAGTTGAAAGAAAGAAAGTACACAGAAAGAGTAAAAAAATAAAAAAAGAATTCCATCATAACAAAGCTATTTTGGTGACGGGGCACTCCAGACATAAACCCAGAAAAAGAGAGACTCCAAAATACATACAAGCAAATCTTCAAAAAAAAAAAAGAACATGAATTGGAGACAAATTCAACTAGAATTTTGAAAAGATACAAAGCAATGATTTTTTAAGTTAAAACCATTATTTTCATCAATGAAACAAGATTATTAGAGGAAAAATTGGAAAAGAAATTATAAGTATACAAGAAGGAAATTAACAGCATGGCAAATCTTACCCAAACAACAACCTTACTGAAAATTAGAATAATCAATGACTCCACGTGAAAAGACAAGAAATATTAAAATGAAGTGAAAAGACTGAAAAAGGAACTTTAAAGGAACTCATAGCAAAATAAAAACAACCAAAAAAATGACCTGAAAAACAGATCAAGGAAAAAAAATAACAATCACTGGTCTATCTGCAAGCCATGACCAAAACAAGAGCCTATTTAGAGTTCAAGAAATTTTAAAACTGCCCAGATCACATAGAACTAGAGGGCAAAATGGAAAATTAAAGAACTCATCAGTAACTTACTGAAAGTAACCCTAAAATGAAAATTCTCAAGAACATCATAGCCAAAATCCTGAGCTTCCAGATTTTATAAAAAAAATTCAAGCAGCCCAAAAGAAAGAATTTAAGGACCAAGGAGCCATGGGTAGCATCACACATGATTTACCTGCCACTACCATAAAGAAATATAGAGCTTGGGATACAATATTCCAGAAAGAAAGAGACAGAAGTTTATAGCCTAACTTAACAAGCAAAATGAAATAGAGGACATTAATGAAAAGAAGAAAGCTTCTTAGAGCCTTTGAAGGTCAAATACAGAAGTTGAGGAAAAAAAATCCACTAGTGAATTGCTGTGAATTAGTGTAATCATTTTGGAAAGCTATTTGGAATTATGCAAATAAAGTGAATAAAATGGCCACAACCAACATAGAGATTTCACTGCTTGGCTTATATTACAAGGAAACCATGGCAAGAAAAAAGTCCTCACGTATACCAAAATATTTACTGCAGTATTTTTTTTGGATAAGCAAAATATTGGAAACAAAGTAGATGCCTGTTGACGAAAAAAAAGATTGTGGAACAAAAATGTAATGGAATGTGGTTGTGTAAAAACTTATGAATGTGACAAATACATAGAAAGATGGAAAAATCTGCATAAGCTGATGCAGAGTTAAGTATGCAATATGAGTGAAAGAATTTGTTCCATCACATATCCAAAATGGCAAAAAATGTACATGAGAAGACTACTTAAAGGATGATGATAATGAAAACATGCTTCATGAACTAATAAGCCTATGGTTGTTCATTACACTGATGAAAGGTCCCAAATCTTTTAAAGTTCTTTGTCTTTATAATACTGACTCTCTTTATTTCACTCGCCATCTGTCCATTCCTTTCCATTGTTTCTACAATTAAAGCAAAAGTCTTTTCATGAGGAGTGACAGCATATGCTCAAAAACTAGGTGCAGAGAAAGTATTTGGACAAGTTAGGAAGTAGAGTCACAGAACAAAGGACTGCAGGTGAAGTGATTTCATTTTACAGTTACAATCACTTCTATCTCCAACACCCTTCGTTCCTCTCCTCATCAAACCACTTAGACAAAGCCATTCTTTTACCTAAAGCAAGATGACACTTAGTATGTCTTTTTTTAAAGGCAATGTGATGAATTTCATATGTATTCTTTTTTTAAATCAGTCATAGAAAATAGAGATTCATATATAACTTTATATACAATTCTTTTTTTCCACTTTATATATGGAAATATTCTTGTTTTGTATCTTTGATAAGTTCAGAATAAAATAATGGCATCGACTTTTGGTGCCTTAAAATGTAAAAACCTTAAAAGAGACATCTTATAAATGTCATAAGAAATACCTAGTACTACACTATGCATAAAGAAGAAAGAAATCGTAAGCAAATTTTTCTCTGTGTCTGTGTGTACTCTGTGTGAACTCTGTATGTGAGTTATGTATGTGTATATGTATGTGTGTTGGGGGAAGAGTTGTTAAGTGGTAAAGTAGAGTCCCAGGGGTGAGGAACCTGTAGCCTCAAGATCCTCTAGTTCCTCAAGTGCAGCCCCCAGATTGAATCCAAACTTCACAGAACAAATCCCTTTAATAAAAGGATTTGTTCGGTAACCACTTGGACTCAGTCAAAAGGCCACACTAATGGACCTAGAGGCCACATGTGGCCTCAAGGTAGAAGGTTCTCCACCCCTGGTCTAGATCAATGACTTAATTAGTCAAGGGAACTACTAAATTAAAAATGCCCTATACTAAAGAAGAGTTACAACGTATCTGCAACTCTACAGTCTTAGAAATCTGCCTGCGAAATTAAAAGATTAAGTGGTCTATCCAGGGTCAGCAAATAAGCAAGACAAGCATGCATGTCTGACTGCAACTCTGGTGCTCTATCCCCAATATCATGTTCAAACTGAGAAAATAATGCACTAATTCAACACCAAAAATAATTTAAGCAATCAAAAATCAACACTTACTTTGGGTTGTTTGATTAAGTCTAGCAAATCCTTTACTTGATGCCGGAGAAGGTTTTGACATTTCCACATTTCATTCAATGCTCTGAAAAATATCAACAGATAAATATAAAGCCCAAAACAGAACTATCTTAATAATATTCCAACAATATTAAAATGTTTTAAAATTATGTGGCATTCATAATTCCTAGTAATACCAAATTTACAACTACATATTTTATCACCACCACCACCACCACCAAGAAAAATTTATTTATTTTTAAAACTATGGCCAACTTCCAGATAATCACTCCTACACAACTGTCATAAAAAGGATAGCAACTTCATTATGAGCAACTACTTAAGACAATAACTTAATGGTGATTTAATTGAAATAATATTAAGTTACAAAAGCTATGATACAGGGACAAAGGTAGCAATATCAACTTAAAGAGGAAATCAGACTTTATAGATGTGGGGAAAAAATACAATATAATAAAAAAAAAAATTAACAGAACTGATAAATCCTTCAATTAACCAAACGCAAAATCTTAGAATTAGAAGTCAAACAAAGCATTTACCAATGTTTGGCTCATTTTTCTGACATTTATGTATCTATGTATAGATATCAAATATCTATGTATATATGTAAAGTATGTGTACATACATAAGCATGTACATGTATAGCTGGTACGGGTAAATGATGTAGTAGATAAGAGTACCTGGCCTGGAATCAGAAAGACCCATCTTCCTGAGTTCAAGCCTGGCCTCAGACAGAGCTGTATGACCCCAGGGCAAGTCACTTAATCCTGTTTACCTTACTTAGTTCCTCTTCTGTAAGATGAACTGGAGAGAGAAATGGCAAACCACTATTGCCAAGTACCTTTGCCAAGAAAACCCCAAATGGGATCAGGAAAAATCAAACAAGACTGAAATGACTAAACAACAACATAAGTAAGTATAATTTCAATGATTTTAAGACTAGTTAGAACTGAATATTAAAATATGAGGAAAATCAACTTATAAAACATAGGAATTGTTTTTTGCTTTTTTAATGAATCATGAAGGACTCCTTTAAATTATAAGATACTCTAACACATTTAAAAACCCAGGAACACTGATGAACTTTAAATATTATGTTATACTATCAACAGAAAATCAACCATCAATGAAGAAGAAACACCTCTGAATTCGTCAATCTTAGGGAAAATACTGAATTACATAAATGAAAACATGTTGACATAGTTATTGCATATACTGAGATCCTCTTTTACAGGTGATTGCTTGTAAATTGTCCTTCCCAAAAAAAAAATTCAAAGTTTTATCCTTTTAAAAAATGTAATTATTTTTTTCATTAAAAGTTGCAGAACGTGGCACTTAGAAGCACGATTGAGAAATTCTCGTGGGATTTCTCAAAGAACCCCTTTATGACAAGGGTAATGGATAGAATACATTTGAAACTGCTGGTTATCTGAGAGTAACTGATTTATACAAAGTCTAGAGCAGAGGTGTCATGGCTTACAAGTCAAAATTGCAGAGATTCTTCTCTATTTGAGTTCAACAGCACTGGTCTAGAAGAGAAAAGTCTTTCTGCTTAAATTTTCTGCACAAGTATAGGCAAGGTCAGATCAAAAGGATAACAGATTTCAGCTGGAAGGGATCTTAGAAGTCATCTTGTTCAACTTCCTCATTTCATAAATGAGGACCAGACAGGTTAGTGACTTGCCCAAAGTCATACAGGTAGTATGTTTGTGTATGTGTGTTCATCCTTCGCTGGCAAAGAATACACCATCAGAGAAATAAAATCTTGACTTTGTTTTGAGTGAAGGAGGGATGTGCAGGTCACCAGCCTCACTTCTCCTCCAGAGCTATCTGAATCCAGCGACCAGATATTCATCAGAATGACTGGAGATGACCCAGGATGAGGCAATTGGGGTTAAGTGACTTGCCCAAGGTCACACAGCTAGTGAGTGTCAAGTGTCTGCAAGCATAAGAGGCAAAATAAGAGTAGTTGAGATGTACCATAGGTCTTTGGATTCCAGAGCACAAGGCATTTCCACTATACCTAGCTGTTTTGTTTTAATTGAAGGGTGGGAGTGGGGTAACAAATTAGGGAGGCAGGGGAGATACTTTACGTAAGTATGAAAAGCAATATAGATCAGTGGTGTCAAACTCAAATATCCCCTTAGAAAACCACAAATTAATATGTTTCACTGTATTTTTACTTAATTTGATAAACAGTTCCCAATTACATTTTGATCTGGTTCAGGCCATAATGGAGAGTTCTGAAGAGAGACCATTAAAATCACAGAAGTGGGAGTAAGAATAGTAAACAAAGAAAACTGAAGGAAATGGAATACTTTTAGTTCTTGAGTTACCTATTTTAGAATTTTTAAGCCATATACCCCAAATGTTCTACATACTCAAGTATGTTTGAAAAAAATCTCTCTTCCCTTCCACAACCACATATATGTATGTATATAGACAAATACTTAGATTGTCTTCCATTCCCATTCTGAATTTTCTACATCATTATACCACGAAGAGAGCTAGTACTATGAATGAGATTTTACCAAAGAAAGGATCAATGACCAAAGTAAAAGGGCATTAAACACAAAATCTTAGAATTCATGACAGGGAAAGAAACAGAAAGCAAGTTCAGGTGTGCATCATAAACTTGTAGGAGAAGAACTTCAATGTTGAAGAAAGGATAATTAAAATCCCAAGGAAGGTATGCTTAATGGAAATTGAGGCTCTCAAAATTCAACTATTGGTAATACAAACCAGTCTGATGAAGGAAAAAATATGAAGCTGTTCAAAAAGACAAAAGTAGTCATAAATCAGAATTCCTAACGCGTGATTTTAAAAACTAGATTTTAAAATATAAAGACAAAAGAAGAGATAGAAAGAGAGCTGCCACACAATGAATGTTAAGGATGACAAGGAGAGGATCACTAGTTGAACTGTAAATATCTCTTTCTGCATCAGTTTTCACTACAAAGGAGAATGATCATCAGACTTCATTATTTTTTTCCTTCTGTCTTACAACACAACTCTGATCTCTGAGCTCACCACAACCATCAATCCTCCTAACTCTCAGTTCTTTCCCAGGTCTTCACTCCTACAATGGCTACTTTCTCCTTTCTTTCACAATTTGACCCTTTTGGTGTTCTACTACACACCATCTTCAATACTCCAGACTTCTCTCTCTTTAACCCAAACTGATCATGTCTTGCTAAGTAAGTTTCAGCCTTCACTCCTATGTAAGTACATCTGCTGCTAAACCTAGATGGCAAAAATCACAAAATCATAGTGACTGGGACCACAAATTTGTTACATAATATTCCAGGCACCTTTACTGCAGCAAGGCAATTATTTTGCACATCCAAATCAATTCACCATCTCACTCACTGTGGTAACTTTTCCAAACATTTTCATCTCTCCTCAAGCTTTCCACGTAACTTTCTCCTATCACACAAGTCATCTAAAAGTAATGGGTATCTCATGTTTTACTGAAAAAATTAAGGCCACTTGCCAAAAGCAGTCTTATTCCCCCCCATCTCACACTACTCAAATGTCTTCAGCCATCCTTTCCTCCTTCACCCTTGTCTCACATGAAGGGGTAGCCCCTCTCCTTGTCAAGGCTAACCCTTCCACATGCACAAGGGAACCAATTTCATCCTCTCTTTACTAGGAAACCAGCCCCTAAATCACACCCACTCTCTTACTAATCTTTAATCTCTACCTATCTAGTGACAACTTTCCTCCTGCCTACAAACATATCTATGTCTCTCTCATTCTGAAGAAACTCTCACTTGATCCACCCATCCCTGCTAGCTATCATTCTCTATCTCCCCTTCCTCACTTATGCTTCCTGATTTCCATTAGCTCAATTTTTACCTTTACTTGTTCATTTTCCTAGTTATTAGAGCCTTCTACACTGAAATTAACTTGCACTATCTTAAATGTACATGGCTATTTGCATGTCTTCCTCATCTGCATGTAAGCCTCTTCAAGGCAGAAAACATTTTTGTTTCTCTTTGTATCCCCAGCAAAAGGGATAAAAAAGCACAATGCCTGGAACCTAATAAGCACTTAATAAATGCTTTTTGATTAACAGAATTTAGAAGGGAATGTTTTCTTGTTCAAAACTCATGATTTTATCTGTACATGAGTAACTCTGCATAGAACCTCCCTCGCTAACTCAGATGAGCCACTTGTCTGCAGCTGATAGTCATAGAGCACTGCCTACAAGAATAAGGAGCTGTATGACTTGTCCTTATAGCATACAGCCCATAGCAAGAAGTGTCTCTCAGAAGCACAACTTGAACTCAGGATTATTTAATTCCAATACCAGTTCTATATCCACCACAACATGCCACATCTTATAGGTATGAAATTTAATGTGGATAAATGTAGAGATATATAATTATGTAAGAATAACTATACAAGTATAGGATAGAGGAAGCATGATTACACGATAGACAATCTTTATAATCCTTTAAGAAAGTCACTACAATCTTCATCCAAGCATACTCTTCAAAGGTACAGATTGCAACTTATGTCTCTCTTCACAACCTGAGCCATTCTTATTGATGTGCTTTCATAGATCCTTCAAAAAGGATATATCTAACCCACCAGAGTCTGTTTCCTGGCTCTTTTAATATTCTGGAGACTAGTTTAGCAAGTCATGATATTGTCAGCTCCTCTGTGTGTTTGTCCTTCGTTGCAAAGAAGACCACACCATCAGAGAAATAATGACATGACTTGCACTTGACTTTGTTTTGAGTGAAGGAGGGCTGTGCAGATCACCAGTTTCACTTCTTTTCCACAGCCATCTGAATCCAGTGACCAGATATTCATCAGAATGACTGGAGATGACCCAGGATGAGGCAACTGGGGTTAAGTGACTTGACCAAGGTCACACAGCTAGTGAGTGTCAAGTGTCTGAGGTAAGATTTGAATTCAGGTCCTCCTGACTCCTGCACTGGTGCTCTATTCATTGGATCACCTAACTGCCCCCAAAGCATAGAGTATAAGACATGGCACAAAGTCCCTGGAAGGAATGGAGTCAGAAAGAGCAATGGCATTTAGTAGACTATGCATTGCAATGAGAAGAAATAGGCAAGATATGAGAGTGACAAAGCCATGTATGGCAAAGAATGCTAGACTGATCATAGATTTACCCTCTCCAAGCTAAATATTCACATTCAACAATAGCAGTGGTCCCAAGGCAAGAAAACTACCAGAAGACCTAATATCAACAGATTAGAGCACTTCTCTGAGCATGAACAGTTTGCTGCTAACTTGGAGGGAAAGGTAAGGCAACACACAGCTGGCAACAGTTGGAACAGCAAAAGAGTGGACCATTTTCAGACATTTGGTGTATAGCACCACATTTACTCATATAGGCAAGAACAGTCAGAGACATCAAGATTGGTCTGACAAAAATGATGAGTAAATTCAGAAGCTGCTAAATGGAAAATGGAAACTCCACACAGTTTACCAGTAGGATAGTCCATCTGTCTCTAAGAAGGCATGCATTTCAAGCAAAACTTAGAGAAATCTTGGCTCAGTAACAAGCCAGATGAAATTCAGTTTTTTATTCTGAGTACAATCCAAAAGGCTTTAATGATGCCCTGAAGGCTATTTATGGACCAAAGACCTATGGTACATCTCAACTACTCTGGGCTGATGGAGTCACATTGATTAGTGATAAAAATATGATACTGGAGAAATGAGCTGAACATTGAGGCACTGTTGGTGAATCTGTGAACTGGTCTAAATATTCTGGAAAGCAACTTGGAATTATGCCCCAAAAAGCTATTAAACTGTATATACCCTCTGCCTCAACAATATTGCTACTAGGTCTATAACCCAAAAGGAATCAAAGGAAGAAGATGCATATATACAAAAATGTTTAGAATAGTTCTTTTTGTGGCGGTAAAGAAATGCAAACTGAGGGGAAAACCCATCTTTTGAGGAATAACTAAAGAAGTTAAGGCATATGGAGATTATTGAATATTATTGTGCTATAAGAAATTATGAAGAAGATGGTTTCATAAAAACCTAGGAAGACTTATATGAACTGATACAAAGTGAAGTAAGCAGAACCAGGAACACAATTTATAAAATAACAACTGATAATGAACTCTGAAAGACTTAGCAACTCTGATCAACACAATGACAAACTACAATGCAAAGAACTCACGATAAAAACATGCTCTCCACCTAGAGAGATTATGGCCTCAAAACTACAAATGGAAGCATATTTTCTCTCACTTTTTAAAACATGGCTAACATAAGCATTCATTTTGCATGACTATTCATATTTCTAATAGATTTTGTTTTTCTTGCCTTCTCAATGGATTTGGGGGAGAGAGTAGTACAGAAAGGAAAGTGAAAATAAAACTGAATTAAAATTGGAGGGGGGAAAGCAAAAGCAATCTGATTAAACTAATTTCTGCTAAGGTTAAAAAAAAGGCAACAACTCAGGTTCTATTTCACACACATCAGATTGGCAAAACTGACCAAATTTTTTAAAAAATGACAAATGTTGGCAGAGCTATCAAAAATTAGGTACATTTACTTACTGCACTGTCGGTGGAACTGGGATCTTGTCCAACCATTCTAGAAAGCAATTTAGAACTATGTGTGCCCAATAAATTACTAAATTGCACATACTCTCTGGCTCTGTAATACTACATACCACTACTAGATATATAACGCAAAATGATCAAAGAAGAAAAGGGCCCATCTGTACAAAAATATTTATAACAGCTCCCTTTTCAATGACAAAGAATTGGACACTGAGGGATGACCATCATTTGGGGAGCAACTAAACAAATTATGATATATAAATGAGATGGGATACTATTTTGCTACAAAAAAGGATAGAAAGAATGGTTCTACAGAAATCTGAGCACACTGGAAAGAACTGAGGCAAAGTGAAGTGAGCCGAAACAGGGGAACAATTTATATGGTAACTACAACGTTGGAAAGACAAAGAACTTTGAAAGTCTTAAAAACTGTTCAACACAACGAACATCCATGATTTCAAAAGCCAGATATGCAACATACTGCCCAGTTCTGACAGAGAGACGTTATGATTTTACATATTTGTAACTGGGGTTTTGTTTTTCTTTCTTAACAAAGGAAGGAGGGAGAGGAAGTGAATATTTGCTGATGGAAAAGAAAAAGTTTAACTAAAATTTTCTTGCAGTACTTCAAAGCCAAAAAATATCATGCCTATTTGCATATCTGCAAGTCTCATAATTTTTTTTTGAAATATCTGGGCTATTTCACTGGAAATTTAACACCAACACGAAAAGGAAAAACTTTCATCAACTTTATTGACTCAGGAAAAAAAAAAGAATTTTTAAACCATCTTCCAATCAATACATGAAGTGCTACTGAAAAGATTCCACTGTTCAGAGGTGAAAATAAAACAAAATCAATACTAACCTATTCGTATCCTCTGACCACTATGGGACATTTACCCCAAATAATTCAGTCAAAAAAGTCCTATTTGTACTAAATATAGCCTTTTCTTTTTGTTAAAGTAAAAGACTAGAGGAAAAGCGAGTAATTGCTGAGAAATGGCTGAATGAACTATAATATAAAGGCAATGAAATTTTATGGAGGGAAAGGGGAAAGTAATAAGCATTTATATAGGGCCTACTATGTATCATGCTAAGTACTTAACAAATACCATCCCACTGGATCAGATTTGATGAAATTGGGCTATAAGCAACAATGATTATTTCAAATTTAAAAAAGGATAGAAGGACTGATATATGAACTGATAACAGAAGAAAAGACAAGATAACTGCAAAAAATGAATGGAACAATGATACATAACCAGGAAAAAAGCACACATACTTCCTAATTTATTCAGATTTACCTGACAAGGATAATGACTTTTGGACTGGAGAAAACAGAAGAAAGAGTTACTTGGGTACTGATACCCAAAACAGGTAAGAATTAAGTCATCTGGCCAAGATGAACAACTTAAACAACTGGCAAATGTGAAAGGAAACACTTGGTGATAGAAAAATACAGAAGAGGATAGCATAGGATAAAATAAAGGTCAAAATTACTGATATTCCAAAAAAGGGAGAGACGATGGAATCTTTCTTCAAGCCACCTATACAGCCTGTTTCCTCTCCCTATCAGCAAAGGACCTTACCTCACAACTTATCAAGTAATTGGAGGAATTCAGATGTGAGCTCCCTTTCCCCCAATTCTATATGTGAAATTTCCTCAACATAAACAATCTCTATTTTCTTCCCCTTTCTAGTCTCAGGAAAGAGAGGGCCTTTTTTCTTGACAAGGACAACAACCCCTCTACCTGTAGCCTTGATCTCTTCTAAGAATTTTTAATAATCTCTTTTCTCTTCCTGCATTTCAATATTTATTCACTAGTGTTTTTTTTAAATGAAGCCTACAAACACACCTAGATTTTCCCATTCCAAAAAAACAAACAAACCAAACCTTCACTAAATCCTCCCATCTTATAAGCTATCACTCCAAATGTATCCATTTCACAGACTAGAAAAAACATCAGTAGTCACTCATACATATATCTATACTTACTGCCTCTACTTCCTCACCTTCCATCTACATCCTAACCTGTAACAATATGGTTTTCCACCACTCTACAATTATTTCTGAAATAATAGATCTAATACTATTTTCTCAGGATTATGTTTCAAATCAGGGCAACAATCGTTCAATAAACATCATACCAGGTACAGACTCTGGGAAACTCCTTGAACTGTCTGTCCTTGAAGCTTCCCACTTAATCTGGCTTTTCATCCCCAAGTCTGTTACCCTAAACCTAACCTCATGCTCCAAAGTCTGTTGCCTCTGGATTTCCCCTCCTGTTTCCCATCCCAGCCCTCCACTGTCTGTTAGCTCCCAATTGCTTCCAATAGTTTCCCACCCTTGATCACATCAGAATGCCACACTCCAGATTCTGACCTGTAGTCACCTCAGTCCCATTAAGATCCTCCTTCGACTCCTCCACAAGAGCCTCCCTAAACCCTTCCTCCATCACCCCAGACTACTACACCACCCACAGATCTCTCCCACAGTTTTTCTGCATGTAAAATCCTTCTTGTCTCCATGAAGGTGCTCAGATTCAATCTAGCTCAGATTCTATTTAGTCCATTCAAGTGTCACAAATGTGAGGATTCTTAAGGGTCAATCCAATATGGCAAATCTTTAATAAACTTTGTTTTACTTTGGCTGAAAGAAGGCTTGGGTCAAATTCATTCAGGCAGGACCCGAGGTCAGTATTTTGGGGTCCAAAGCACCCCAAACCTCAACATTATGGTTCCTTGACCTCAACATCCCTACTATGTGATAGCCACTGTGCCAAGCCCTGAAGATACAAAGAAAGGTGAATAATACTCATTGCTTTCAAGATCACAGTCTAACTGGGGAAACAACATCCAATTTCTTGACCTCTGCAATATTTAACACTATTGACCTTCCTCTCTCTCTCCATGATATTTTCTCTTGCCTGAGTTTACATGACACTGCCCTCTCTTCATTTTCCTCCAACTGCTAAGTCATCACTGATGTCAGACCACTTATGCAACACTGTACTCCCAGGTCTCATTCATAGGCCTTTTTCTTTTCCTTCTCTCATTTATTTGATTAGCTCCCACAAGTTTAATTATCACCAGGAGATTTCCAATCTATCTGTACATATATATACTGCCCTACTGGACAATTCCACCACTCAAATTCATTAAGTCCAAAACTGAACTAATTATATTTCTTACTAAATCCATCGCTCCTAATAACTTCCTTATTTCTGTGAAGGGCATCACTGTCCTTTAATTATGGATGTTTGTGACTTTGCAATTATCCTCAACAATTCCCTTTCCCCTCACCCAACACTTCCCTCCTCCCTGCCCCAATAGCTAATAAATTGCTAAGGCTTATTTATTCTATCTCCAAAACCTCTCATATCCACCCCTATTTTTGACTCACTCCCTCGTTCTAATGGCGTCCAAAAACATTCATTATGCACCTACTAGGCACTAGGTACTGTGCTGCTAGTCACCCATCCTCTTCCTCAGCCCATCTGGACCACAGCCCCCCTTTTGCAACACTGTTTGGCCTCAGTATTGTCTAAAGTGCCATGAAGCATGAACCATTCTGGAGACTTCAAAAACGAATACTCTTTTACAGTTGGAATTATACTGTCACTGAGAAGGAAAATGAATACAAGTTTCCTACATAATGATCTTTGTCAAGCTCTCTCAGAACCCTGTTCTCAAGAAAGACTGTAAGATGCCCATAGCTAGAGCTGTCCCACAAAGCGGGAATGGGGGTTAACAGGACATTTTGGGTAACCCCTTTCTTATGGCCCCCTCCTCTCCCTGGCCTCCATTCCCACCAAATTTGGATGCTGACTCAAAATAAAGGGCTGCAATTCTTAGCATGTATTTTATTAGTCTACTCCAGATATTAGGAGAAAACTGCAGAAAATGGCAATGGGACCCCAAACAACTCAGGCTTAGTTACTGGAGACAACCTTTGGAGTCTTTAACAACAGAGACCTAGTTGCAGCAGAGGAAACAGAACTCAGGGAAAGCGCTAGAGACAGAGAACATGCTCAATTCTTGGCTGTTGCCATGGCCAGGAAAAGACCCAGGGAGAAAGCCTGACTACTTGAGCAGTGGAGAAACCTGCTTTAGATATCACAAGGAGGGTCACTGGTCCAAGGAGTGCTCCTCCAGGGCACCCCCCCCCAGAGGGAGCCCCAGGAATCAACACCTGTGGAACCATGACCATGTGACCAGAAGAGACACTGGAGGAAGGACTGCCCCAAGGTTGGAAAAGTGGCAGAGCCACCTACCAGTACCCTGTGCTCCAGTCTACTCAAGACTCAGAATGATGGAGGAGCCTGGGGGCTTGGCAGCACTCCCACTTTCTCCACCTGGGCAAAAATCAAGGCTGAAGGTAAGGTTACCTACTTGCTAAGCTCTCTGTTTTAACTAACTACTCTGGCCCTTCCTGCCCCTCAACCTGGAGGGTCATGGGCATCAAAGAGGAAATTAAGGGATGTCTCCAGACATACCCCCTCTCATCTATTGAAGAATCTGTTGTTTAAACACTCCTTCCATATGGTCTCCTCTTGCCCTGCCCCCTTGTTGGGAAAGGACTTGAAGCTGAAATTAGTGAGTTGATTTTCTCTAGTCAAACCTCCCATCTCCCTTTTCCCTCTGTTCACCAGATCTCCCTATGTTGATTTGAAAGTGTAGGAGACAGTTCAGGCCAATTGTATGGGATCTGGGAATTTCTGGGCAAACTACTTTGGCCACCCCAGCAGTTGTTTGCCTTCCATATCCTAAAGTGTTTCCTCATAGCAGTCAATAACTAATTAAGGCCAAGGCCTGGGAGGCACTGCAACCATTAATTATTCAAGGTCCTAACTCAAACCAACCTAAAGCTTTCAAGACTTTGAAAACTAAACCTAATCTAGAAAAAACTTTCACTCTGTATGCTGATGAAAAGACAGGACAGGCTTTGGGGGTCTTAACCCATACCTTAGGACATGACCCCAGGCCAGTTAATGTTTTTATTTATTCAAAATATGCTTTCCATGTTCTACATGCCCATGGAGCAATTTGGAAAGAAAGGGAATATCTGACAGTAAAAAACTCCCCTATCAAACATGCCCTTTTATGTTGTGGCTTTGCCACAGTCATCTTTAATTCTCTCCAGAGAATTTTATGGCTGGGAAATTTTCTTTTCTCTATACTCCTTTTGTACCTGTTTGATCCTTGTTTGCTTAATTGCCAGGTTTGTCTTTTTCAGAGTGCAAGTCATCAAATCTAGATGACAACTCAGGCTATGTACCCCTTGAACAGGACCCACTGAGGCAAGAACAGCTCTACTCCCCTTGCCAGCAGGAAGCAGTTTCAGAAGCTGAGACCTTTGCCCCTTACCTCAAAAGAATCTGGGTCCCATTTCTTTGAGGGGGGAATGATGAGGTACAGACTCTGGGAACCCCTTTGAGCTCTTCTTTAATCTTCCCACTTAATCCATTTTTTTCATACCCCAACCTGTTACCCTTGGCCTAGTCTGTCAGCTGTCTCTGGACTGTTCCCACCTACTTCTCACCCCAGTCCTCCATTGTCTTGTTACCTCCCGATTGCTTCCAGCTGTTTCCTACCCTAGATCAGTTATTCCAGTTCCATCAAGACTACCTGGCCACCTCTGGATCTTGCCCATAGACTTTCTGTATACAAGCTCACTCTTGCCTCATGAAGGTCCTCAGATTCAATCTAGCTCTGATTCTATCAGGACAGCTTGTTAATGCAAGCGTCACAAATGGTCAGGCTTCTTAAGAGTCAGTCCAATATGGTGAATCCTTTTTATAAAATTTATTTATTTTTAGTTTTCAACGTTCATTTCCACAAAATTTTGAGTTCCAAATTTTCTCCCCATCTCTCCCCTTCTCCCACCCCACAACACCTTACATTCTGATTACCCCTTCCCTCAATATGCCCTCTCTTCTATCACACACCTCCCTTCCTTATCCCCATCTTCTCTCTTTTCTTGTAGGACAAGATAGATTTCTATCTTTTATATTACTTGTATTTATTTCTCAGCTGTATGCAAAAACAGTTCTCAAGATTCGCTCCTAAAACTGTGGAAGACTAACCACATTTCCCTCCATCCTATCCTGCCCATTTATGCTATTCTCTCTTCTGACGTTGTTCCTCCAAAAAAGTGTTTACTTCTAATTACCCCCTCCTCCCACTTGCCTTCCCTTCTATCATCCCCCACCCCACTTGTCCCCTTCTCCCCTACTTTCTTATAGTGTAAGATAGATTTTCATACCAAATTGAGTGAGCATATTACTCCCTTCTTAAGCCAAATGTGAAGAGAGTAAGCTTCACTTTCTTCCCTCACACCTCCTCCCTTTTTTCCTCCATTGAAAAAGCTTTTTCTTGCCTCTTTCATGAGAAGTAATTTGCCCCATTCCATTTCTCCCTTTCTCCTCCCAATATATTCCTCTCTCACCCCTTACTTTTATTTTTTTAGATATGATCCCTTCTTATTCAACTGACCACGCGCACATGCGTGTGTGCGTGCATGGTGTGTAATCCCTCCAACTACCCAAATACTGAAAAAAGTGTCAAGAGTTATAAATGTTATCTTTCCATGGAGGAATGTAAACAGTTCAACTTTAGTAAGTCCCTTATGATTTCTCTTTCCTGTCTACCTTTTCATGCTTCTCTTGATTCTTGTGGTTTGAAAGTCCAATTTTCTATTCAGTTCTGGTCTTTTCATCAAGAATGCCTGAAAGTCCTCTATTTCATTGAATGATCAATGATCATTTTTTCCCCTAAGTACTATACTCAGTTTTGCTGGGTAGGTGATTCTTGGTTTTAATCACAGTTCCTTTGACTTCTGGAATATTCTATTCCAAGCCCTTTAGAATATCCTATTCCAAGCCCTGGAGAAGCCACCAGATTCTGTGTTATCCTGATTATATTTCCACAACACTCCAATTGTTTCTTTCTAGCTGCTTGCAATATTTTCTCCTTGACCTGGGAACTCTGAAATTTGGCCACAATATTCCTAGGAGTTTCTCTTTTCAGTCTCTTTTGGGAGGTTATTGAAGGATTCTGTCAATATTTATTTTGCCCTCTGGCTCTAGAATATCAGAGCAGTTTTTTTTGATAATTTCATGGAAGATAATGTCTAGGCTCTTTTTTGATCATGGCTTTCAGGTAGTCCCATTATTTTAAAATTGTCTCTCCTGGATCTATTTTCCAGATCAGTTGTTTTTCCAATGAGATGTATCACATTATCTTCTACTTTTTCCAACTTTTGGTTTTGTTTTCTAACTTCTTGGTTTATCTCATAGTCATTAGCTTCGCTGAACTCAATTCTCTCTTTCCAAGAACTATTTTGTTCAGTGAGTTTTTGAACCTTCTTTTCCATTTGACTAATTCTGCTTTTTAAAGCATTCTTCTCCTTGTTGGCTTTTTGGACCGTTTGCCAATTGAGTTAGCCTATTTTTCAAGGTGTTATTTTCTTTAGCAAGCTGTTGCCTCGCTTTTCTTGCATCGCTCTCATTTCTCTTCCCAATTTTTCCTCCACTTCTCTTAATTTTCAAAATCCTTTTTGAGCTCTTCCATGGCCTGAGACCACTGCATGTTTATTTTGGAGTTTTGGATGCAGAAGCCTTGATTTCCTCTTATGGTAAGCATATTTCTTCCTCACTCAAAAGGATGGAAGGAAATACCTGTTCACTAAGAGTCTTATTTTTTTCCCTTTTGTGTGCATTTTCCCAACCAATTACTTGCCTTTTGAGTCCTTTGTCAAGAGGAGGGTATACGCTTCAAGGGAGGGGTGTTTACTCCTCTCCTGGCCTGTGCACTGGTTTGGAAGCAACCAAAAACTTTTCTGCCCAGTATCTAGGAGTAGAATTTCCTCTCCACAACCACCCCCAGCTCCACCACCCCAGGGCAGCTCTCAACCCTGAGATTCAAATCAGCTGTTCAATTCCCCCAGGGGCTCCAGGCTGAGGGCTCCCAAAATGGACACTGCCACTGCAGTGGCAGCAGCCCTGAGACCAGAATGAGATCCCTTCTGCATGAATGAGCTTTCTCATTGACCTCTGAAATTGTCTGTGGCGTCCATGGGTCAAGAAATCTGGGAACTGCTGCCACTGGTGACTCCCTGAAGCCCCGTGGCCCAGGTTGGGCTGCATTCTGCTTGGCATGGTGGGATAGAGCTTTTCTGTTGGCCCTACAGGTTGTCCTGGGCTGGAAATCTCTTTCATTCTGTCGTTCTGTGACTTCTGCTGCTCTAGAATTCTTTTAGTCATTTTTTACAAGTATTTTATGGGGCATGTGGGGGAGCTTCTACAAATCTGTCTTTCTACTTTGCCATCTTGGCTCTGCTCCTCTCCCGCCAATATGGTGAATCTTTAATCAACTTTGTTTTACTTTGGCTGAAAGAAGGTTTGAGTTGAATTCATTTGGCAGGACCCAGTGTATTGGTATTTTAAAGTTCTGAGAACCCCAAACTTCAACATTATAGTTCCCTGACTTCATCATCTCCAATATAATCCATCCTCCACACAACTGCAGTATTGATATTTTTAAAGCATAAGTCTGAACTTATCTATCTGCTGGTCAAAAAGCTCTAGTGGCTCTAGTATAAAATATAAATTCCTCTTATTTGACTTTTGAAACATATATCACATTTGGCTTCAATGTATAATTCCAGATTGATTTTGTAACCTAAACACAGTCTATTCAACATATGTGGAATACTTTCCCTCCTCATCTCCACGTCTTAGAATCCCTATCTCCACTTCAAGGCTCAGTTCAGATGCCACTTTCTATACAAGGCCTTTCCTGATTCCTCCAATTGTTAGCATATCATCTTCCTCTTCTCAAAATTCCTTTGTATAAATTTTGCTTTTACTTATTCGTGCACATATGGTCTCTTATCCACAGCAGATCTTGAGGGTAAAGACTTTTAATTTTTCTCTTTGAATAACTAGCACATACATAGGTAACATAATTGTTATAACAGTCCCCAAACAGCCCCCAAAACAGCAACAACAAATAGCCAACATTTATTATAAACTTTAGAGTTTGTAAAATAAAACGATTAGAGAATTTTTCATGACCCCACCCATGGGGTCACAACCCACAAGTTGAGAAGTGCTGCTTCATCAGATCTATATCAGTTGATCCTCACTACAACCCTGGGAAGCATGTTTTACTATTACACCCATTTTGCATTTGAGGAAACTGAGGGAGACAGAAATTAAATGACTTGCCCAGGGACATAAAGCTGTTAAGTGTCAGGGAGTGAATTTCAATTTAAATCTTTCAGACTTCAAGCCCAGACCACTATTCACAGTACCACCTAGCTGCCTATAAATGCTTGTTTAATTGAACTTGAATTTTCTAACTAAAATATTTTTGTTCCTTATGTTCCTTTCATCAAATGTGATTGCACTGCAAAAATAGAAATTAATATGATTGTCATAGGAAACGTACTTCACAGCATTTAAGTCCAATGTGGCATACAGGTAATATAAGCATTTCATTCGTTCTGTTGTTTCCAAATTGTGAGGAACCATGTACTGAGCAAAGATGCGTTCAACAAGCAACCTGTAATGGAATAAAAAGCAATGGTCACATAAGTTTTGCAGATAGCATTTTTAAAAGGTAGTAGAAGGTATACATGAAATAAGTTATAAATAACTGCAGAGGAATTATGGAGATTATTTCATATTTGTTTCCATCATGGGTAAAGTTCTGGCAATAGGTTAAAAAATACTAGACACTATGAGAAAATTACTGTGCAGTGGCAGGAAATGTTTTCAAAATCTATGTATAAGAACTTTTTTTTTAACATGAAAAACTGCAAAGCTTGTTAAGGAAATAATCAATGCATAACAAACCATAAGTGGTACTTTTCCATATCTCAGAAGATTGATAATTAGGAAAGTCTTCACTTCTGTGTTAAACAGTTGTGGCCAACTGTTTCTGTTAAAAGCAATAAGGTTGCTAGCAGGACTCTTTATGACTATTATAACTGGTTTCAAATTATTCAGTTTGTCATTAACATAGCACAACCTTGATTTTGAAGACAAATTCATATCAAACAGGTTGGTATGTATTCTTATTAAATGTTTAGAGACCAAAGATTCTTTTTTCTCTTCTGAATCTCACAAGACAAAAAACAATCAAAACTAAAAAATCTAAGATCCTTTTGAAACACAGTTTGGAAAAAAAATAACTTAAAAGAAAACACAGACTAAGTAACCCTTGCTTCCCAAAATTATCCCACTAAGAAATGAGACGCAATTTTATTTTTAAAAATGAAGATAAAAACCATACCTTGCCCTCAAGTGGTTTGTAGAGAAATCATTATGGAGAGCTCACTACTGAAAGTACAGCAACGTTAGGCCTAATCAGCAATAATCTTTATTCTACACTAATCTGAGAGTGGGGAAAGCTGCAACTGTAGTATCAAAGAAAGACAACTAACAACCTATAGAGTTGGTTTTTTTTAAGGATACAGTCACTTGTTCAAATTATTTCCTTCTCACTAATGGTAACTATAATTGCCAATGGTCATGCCATCCAAGATTCTAACTACAGGTGATAAGTGTAAAAGAAGCACGACTACTGCTCTGAAGTCAAGTCCTAAATCTGAATAGTATTATCTGATGCTGCTAGGACAGAAAGGTTCCCACTCTTTTCTCTGTAGATCTCTAGCATGTGTAAGACCATCACAGGATTTTAGGAATGTTGAGAACTACACAGAACATGAATACTTCCAGACTCATATTACAACTAAATACTTTTCAAAGAGCTTTGTTTAAATCCTTCCAAGTGGATTCCGTATTTCATTCCTCCATACAATTTTTAGTTTCAGATTTTTGTGGGTCTAAGGGAAACTATATCAGAAATCTGGAATAGGAACATATTATCAAGTCTATGAAGAAAACCTCAACTCTTTGCTATCCACTATTCCATATAACAACTTTCCAGTTACCCTTAACAAAGACATGTTTTGAAAAGCAAAGTTTGGAATTTAAAAATAAAATCTCATAGACTGTGGACTTAGCTTCATTGATTTTGATTTTCTCTCTCTAAAAATTAAAAAATAAATTTATACACAATTATATATGTGATTTTGTTCATGTGACACTGATATCAATAGTCATTCTGAAAATCTCTATAATAAATCAGAAAAAAAAATTGATAATGCTCCAATGGCTCAAACCTACCGGTCATCAATACTGTTTTGATAATATATATGCAGCAATTTGTCCTTGATCCATGAAATTTGTTTTGCAGCTTCTTTTCCAGCCTCTGACTGTAACGAATATTTCTTGTAAATTTGAGCAAGTCCCATCATTGCTTCTTTTCTTACTCGCCACTTAAAAAAAAAAACCAAAAAAAACCATAGTCTTATTTTTTTTAAAAAAATCACTTTTATTAAATAAGTTTAGAAGTCATTTTAAAATTATCTTCCCTTCACTTCATTAAAAAAAAGCATCTCCTGATACACAAATTCTCTAAGAACAGATACTATCCATGAACTTGCTAAACAACTAAATATGCTTACGAATATGCTCTCTCTATAAGAAAATACACATATGAAAAGTCTGTCACAATTTTATATCTGAATTTTATTATATTTAATGGGGGAAGTTTTTAAGTTTCTGAATACCTATCATGATTTAAAGATGCAAAAATTAAGAATACAAACAAAAAGACAAATAATGTAGAACCACTTTCCAAAACTTAACTGATATTTTCCTGACAATTAAAAGTAGTTTAAGGACAAAGGTTTACTCCCTTAACACCTAAAAATACGTAATTTCAACAGTATAAATAACTCCCCACCAAAGTATCCCAAGCCCTAGGAGATAGCTTAAATGCATTCTGACAGGAAATATTATCACCCAGAAGCTAACCTTTCAATGAGGAAAATTCTAAACTTAGCTTGATTGATCTTTAGAACATCTACCCTTGGAATCATAATTGAAATCTTTCCAAATTGGCATGAACTATCCACAATTAATATTTTATGAAATAACCTTTACGAACCTAAAGATCACATGAATTCCATGAGAAGGCACCGTAATGGAAATGACAGGAAAACAACTAGTCCAATTCCCTCAATTTTGGCAAAGAGAAAATTCAAGCCAAAGAGGATAAGTAACTTGCCCCAGGTTACAAAGGGCCTTAGGGAATTGAGTTCATTAGCTTTACTAGATAAATCATCATCATCAACAAACACTTATGAATCACCTACAATGTGCCAGGTACTGTGCCTAAATGCTGAACTCATGACTAGTTCATCTTCTTTTCAGGTCTTAGAGTACTACAACCATTTCCAAATTGGCCTCCCTATTTCCTCTCTCTTCTGTCTCCAAAAAGGTCCATCACACAACTATCAAATTGATATTTCTCAAACATGAATCTGAAAAGTGTACCCTAACTTAAAATCTTAAGTAGCAACTTATTGCCTGTACAATAAAACGCAAACATCTCAAGCCTCTTTCAAATAACAGCTTCAGTGATTCCTTCTACTTAACATCTTTACTCTTCTCTCTCTTCTGTTATTAAATTTTTAAATTATGTTATTATTTCCTCTTCATTTGCTGGTGCATATCTTATCCCTCAGTACAATATAAATGCCTTGGGGTGAAGTAGAGTTTTCCTTTTTTCTTTGTATCCTCAGCAAAGTGTTTTGCACACAATAAGCACTTAATATTTTAAAATTTTAAATGAAATGAAATCACAAATTTTCTGAATTATATTTTATACCACTTTTGTGCTCAAGTTGTCACTGGTAATATGTTACTATCTATTATATCAAGTAAGCAGATCTCCATCCTCTTTTGGCAAACCCGACTTAGATTGTCTAGCTTGTGGTGTTCCCTATGATTTACTACATTCACAAAGCAAGAACTGAGAAAATACTGTTTGAAAAATTCATGTCTTCACAGAGAACTTGAGATGCCTTATAAAAGACCTATGGAATCCCCTCATTTCAGTCCGGGCTGGACTCTTCCTCTTAGTCACCACTCATCTTCATTACTTATCCAAAGGATATGTAATGACACTGATCACAACATTCCACCATATTCTCTTGTTATTTTCATCTAAAAAAATTATTATGAACTTAGAAAACATTTTAAAAACATTTATTATGAACTTGAGAAATAAAACAAGTATTTCCATAATAAAGTTGAATAGAAAAAGAGGACTACACCTGAAACTGCAGATCTATTACATACAACTTGCTATTCCTTTCAAATATACAAATTTATCATGTGATTTTTTTTCCCCCTTTCTCTCCCTTCCTTTCCACCCTAGAGATGGCTACCAATTAGACACAAATATGTGTGGGTTTATTTCAGTTCTTTCTCTGGATGTGAACAGTATCTTCCATGTCACTCTTCATTATTTCATGCAACACCTGCTTTTCTAAAATCACTGAGTTGATCATTTCTTACAACAGAGTACTATTCCATCACAAACACATACCACAATTTGTTTAGCCATTTCCCAATTAACAGGTATCCCTGAAATTTCCAGTTCTTTGCCAGGGAGCAGTTGCAAAAAATAAGATAATTCTTCTTCTTTAATGTCATTTTCACAGATAAAAATCACATCATTTTGCTAGAACAAGAACTTTGGTAGTAAGAATTTTCTTTTACCCCTCTTCATTAGTCACGGTGTAGCAGGAGCAGTGTCAGACTACATCTCCACAGGCATTGCTTCCCAGGATGACAACTAGTAGCACTGAAGCTGTAAGCACTGTTATTCTCAGGGCTCTTTGGTTCAGGGTTTTGGACTATCTCCATCAAGGCCTAAGACAAGATGGTAGTCAAAATAGGTGGTTTGACTTGCCTAGAGCATGTTGCCTCTTGTCTCTCTTTCAGGCTGCTTCGTCACTTCAGCTAGGTTTAGCTTGCCTGCCCTCTGAGTTAACAATTCACAGGGATGGCTATTCCTTCTTCAGAGACGTTGCTACTCTGGATGATGACTGTCGGAGCTGGTCTAGAAGCAGGACTGGTGGCATGGGAAGTGCTGCTGATTCCAGAGCTTTTGCATCTATCTGATGGTTGATAGCAGTTGGTCAGAAGTTGTTCCTGCTAATAATGAAGAAGGTTGGCACCCTCTCAAAAATGATTTCTTCTCCTAATAATGGCTTTGGGGGGTGCCAAGCTGAAATTAGATCAAAGGAGTAGAGGAGTAGGTATACTGCTATTCCCAAGCTCTTAGGCTTCATAGTACTGGGTGGTACCCATCAGGGTCTGAGGAGAGATGGTGATCAAGGCACTGATGGTTGTCATGTTGGTTTGAATTGTGGAGGGAAGGAGGAGCATTTCAAACAACTGGGACATGCCCAACGCCTACCATTTATTAATACTAAATAATAGAGGTTACATGATGGAGTGGAAAGAGAATTAGACCTGGAGTTAGGAAACCTACATTCAAATTTCATCTCAAACACAAACTTCTTGGAGTCTTAGCACCCCATCTATAAAAGTGAGGAAGTATTTGCACTAGCTACCTTGAAACAGTATTTTAAAGAAAGCAATTTTTAATCCTTTAAAGCACTAATCAATATTATCTAGCTGTGTAATTTTGAGCAACCCATTTAACCTCTCTGAGATCCATTTTCCTCATCTGTAAAACTATAAAGATGAAATAGAAGGGCTGGCAAATAACCTTGAAGGTCTCCTTGACCTCTAATTTTCTACATTCTATAACGCAAAACCTCTCTATTCTCTACACTGCACAACTATTTTACTTTTCTCCCCCTTCCTGTTTTTTTTCTGTCCTGCTGCCTGCATTTTGGCCTTTTTGATCTTATCATTCCACTGAAATTGCTCTCTCTAAAATCACTGGTCTCTCTTAGTTATCAAATTCAATGGGCTTTTCTCATTCCTAATTTTCTTGAACTCTATTCAGCTTTTGATACCATTGATCAGTCTCTTCTCCTTGAAACTCTTTTGTCTCAGATGTTCAGGGCATCACTCTCTCCTGGTTCTCCTCCTGTCTATATGACCACTCCTTCTGCATCTCCTTTACTGGATCCTAATCGAGGTCAGGCTAAATAACTGTAGGTGTCCCTCAGCACTCCATCCTGGGCCCTTCTTCTCCGCTACTCTTCTTCACTTGGTGATCTCATGAGCTCCTATAAATCTAATTAACCATCTCCATGCTGACAATTCTCAAATCTACCTGTCCTGCCCTAATATCTCTGCTGACAGCTGTATTGTTAATGTATTTTTGCTTAATTTGAAGATCTTTCCCACCCATCAATTGGCCCATGTAACCTGCTTAAATCACATGGATGCCTAAGTCACATGTAGTGGGAGGAGTTTGCTGAATGGGTAGAACAGGAAGGGCAGAACAGAGCTAGGAGGAAGTTGGTGAGACCAGTTAGAGAAGAGGAGAGAGGACACAGGCAGGAAGACAACTAGGATTGTGAGTGTTTGCTTGTGGGAAAGGCCCAGCAGGGTGAAGAAGGTCTGGGAATGGCTTTGTCTCCTATAGGGCTAATGTGTATAGACTTCTTAATTACTATGATGGATTTAGTTTTCTGGTGTTGGGATTCAGCTTTCTAGTATCTAAATAAATGTTTTTCTTCTGCTTTCTATATGGAGAATCTGTTACACTTTGTGATTCAGAACTACACTGGTGTATTCACAGTCACCATCAATGCTGTGAATATTGCCTTGGTAATACAACCTACAATATCACCTCTCCAACTCCTTTTAATACATCTTAATATGTTCAAAATAGTACTTATTTTTCCCTCTAAAACCTCCTTACTTCCCACATTCCCTACTGTCAAGGGCAACATTATCCTCCCAGTCCCTCAGTCTTGAAATCTAGGAGTCATCCTGGATTCCTCACTATCTCTCACCCTCCAAATCCAATCTATGGCTAAGGCTTTGCAACATCTCTTGAATATGCCCCCTTCCCTTCTCTAACACTGTAACCACTCTGGTGCAGGCCCTAATTATCCCACACCTGGACTACTGCAATAGTCTGCTAGTCTCTCCACACTTTAAACACTCCTCTGTTCAGCAACTAAAGTGAATGCCCTAAAAGGCAGGTTCTTTCATCACATCACATACACTCCTCAAGCCCATCCAAAATTGATAAATTCTAATGGCTTCTTACTGCCTCCAGGATAAAATACAAAATGCTCTGTTTGGCATTCAAAACTCTTAATAAGCTAGCCCTCTCTTACTTTTCAGTCTTCTCACACGTTACTTTCCAACTCATACTTTCTGATCCAGTGGCACTGGCCTCCTGGTTGTTCCATGAACAAGATACTCTGTATCTCCTTCCTCCGGGTATTTTCTTGGCTATCTCTCAGGTCTGAACACTCTCCTTCCTTAACTCAGGTAACTACCGACCTCCCTGGTTTCCTTTAAGTCCCAACTAAAATCCCATCTTCTACAAAAGGTCTTCTCCAACCCTTCCTAATTCTAGTACTTTCATCTATCCATTATTTTCTATCTATTCTATATAGAACTTGCTTTGCATAATTTTTTTTACCTATTGTCTCCTCCATTAGACTGCAAACTCCTTGATGCCAAGAACTTTGCTTTGCTGATTTTTGAATCCCCAGCACATAGGACAGTGCTTGGCACACTGTAGGCACTTAATAACTGACTAAAATCTATGATGGAAATATTGATTTTCTTTGGATTTCAATTAAATAATGTTGCTATCACTGTCTAGTACTAAAAAACAACAACCAGGAAATGTCTATATGCTATATGTCCAATTGTTGGCACAACTGGGAAGATTAGGTATTGAATGTTTCAAATTACATACAGAGCCAAATATGATGACTAAATCTGACAGATACTTCTATCTGTTGTTCCCTAATTTTCTTTACCTACATTGAGTACATCACTAAATCCAATGATTCACCAAATAAATTTAAAACAATAACAGACTAGTGATCCATATTACTCAGGGTGGGAGGTTCACTTAGAAGAAATCACCTGCCAACGTTACAGTCAAGAAGTCAACATGCATTTATTAAGTGCTTATTATGTGGTAGGCACTGAGCTAAGTGCTTGTTGACTTAAGATAATTCAGTGCTGGATTAGAACATATACTCTTTTCAAGGACAAAGTTCCAGGCTAAAAGAAGTGAACTAGATCTTGCTTAGGTTTTTTTATTGCATACAACTGCATGGCAACAATATTACAAACAATACTTCATTAAAACATACACTGATCTCATTGAGTTAACATTGATACTGGCACCTTGATAGGAGACAGAAAAAGGATGAAGAAATGCACTAAGGTATGAGTTCCAAAGGACCCCTAAACATTAACATTTAACATCATAAAAACTATACTGAACACAGAGAATAAAAACATGGGGAATGAGAAAGAATGGTTTAAGTTCTTGAATTTACCACTACTAAAACCAGTCTCATTTTTAAGTTTAAAAACGTGACACTAAATAACTGTTTTGGGCATTAAAATGCCATTAAAAAGTCAGCGGAGAGGCAGAGTTATGTAGTAGAAGAGAAACTGCCTTAAAATTATGAAGGCCTAGGTTCAAGTCCTATCTCTGACGCAACCAGTACTCTCTATGAGACCCTGAGACACTGCCTCTCTGCTGACTTTTTTAATGCCCAAAACAGTTATTTAGTGTCAAGTTTTTAAACTTAGAAATGAGACTGGTTATAGTAGTGGCAAATTCAAGAACTTAAACCATTCTTTCTCATGCCCATGTTTTTACTCTCTGTGTTCAGTATAGTTTTTATGACGTTAAATGTTAATGTTTAGAGGTCCATTTCCTATTTCCATGCTCCAAGAAACTACCAAGACTATGAGTTACCCAAGATGTACAGGATATGTAGATCTGGGGAGTTTCTTCAACAAGGAATTCCCCACACCAGTAAAATCACAGGTTTATTCCTATCCCTATTCCTCCAGCAAATATGTTACTAAGCTTATCAAGGTAGGGGAGAAAAGGTTGAAACATATTTAAATCTGAAATATTTAGCAGCTCAAACTACAAATTACCACTCATGGCTACTTACCCGTTTGTCTAATGTTCTCTCTCGCACAAAATTAAGTAAGTGATCATTAACAAGTAGAATATCTTTTTTAGCTGCTGTAACTATAGATACAATAACATCATGTCTAATGGCTTCTTCAGGATCATGTGATCTCACTTTAAGATACTCTGAAAGAAAAAATTTCTATCATGAGAATTAATATTTTTGTAGCTTAAACTAAATAAATCATATAAACTATGAAAACATGCCTCAAAAAGAAAAAAGGAATTAGTTAATTTTAACAAAAATTGTGTCCTCAGAAACTGAATTGTTTATTTATATTGGTTTAACGCATCTGGGTGGCAGATTCTTATCTTTACCATTATTTCTTGACCTCTGCTATTGCTCATAAAAGGGAGAAAGAGAAATCTCTTTTATGGATTTTTTTTTTGTAGTAGGAGGGTTAGAATGTATTATAATGTTAAAGGAAATTTGTTCTTTTGGAAAACCATCACAAATGTTTACTTTATGAACCCTTAAATTACACAAAGTTTTGTGAAAGGACTGATATTTAGGAGAAAATATACTTAATTTAGGAGAGATGACAGAACAAAATAACTTCACTTGAAAAATGAAAGAGATAGGGAGAAATGCAAATGATTTAGCAAAGTGACATGACCAAAGGGCTTAAAGTCAAAGACAAGTTGAATTTAATGCAGTGGATAGAAGCAGGTTATTGAAATTAGTAGAAGAAAAAAATCAGCAATCATACTCTCTAAGCATTTGAAAAGACCAGATACAGATACTACATACGACAGCCTTCTACTTCAACAAAAATGTTGAACCCATTCAACAGTGACTCCCTCAAGTCCTTTCTTCTAGGCCTAAAAAGTTCTCTATATGACTCACTCCCTCTTCTGCTTTCTCTGGGCACAACAGAAGATTTTTCTAGAACTAATCCCTCTTTTTGGATCTTTAAATCCAACCCTTGTCCCCTTGATTTTCTTCTAGCCATCATTCTTTCTCATTAGTCTCTCCCTTGCCAATAACTCCTTCCCCTTTTGCCTTATAAAGAAGCTTTATTCTCCCCAATCTCAAAAAAAAAAATTTTTTTTTCTTGGTCCTTCTAGCTAAATTCTAATCCTCTTCACAGCCACACTTCTTAAAAAAAAAAAAAAAAGGCTAGATAAAAGGCTAGATCATGTATTTCCACATGTTCACAACCCACTCAACTCGAACTTCTTGTACCTGGGCTATGGCATATCAGACCAGATTTGAGAATCACTTCTTCTGAACTTCACTCATTCTGTCATTTTTCTTCTACTTTTTGCTAATACTCCCCAGAGCTGAAATGCCCTGCTTTCCAATGCCAAACCCAACTGTCAAAGACAGCTTTGTTCACTCCCAAAATATAAATCAAGCCCATTTTACCTATTCTCACAACACTACGTGGCCTACAGAATAGTCCTATATTATCACTGTCTTGCTCTTTTTGCTAGCTTAATTCAACATAGTTCAAGTAGTTTTGAGCTTTGATTATAAATTAAAATCTGTACTTACAAGCTAATCAGAATGTGAAGGAACAATGCACGAAAAAATGCTCTATGTGTAAATTTGATTATGTAGGAGAAAAGCTGCTAGTTTAATTCAAGGAGGGGAAATAGGGTTAGTTCATCTAAATCACTAGAACAAGAAATAAACAGAACAGAAAATGTTATTCCAATAAGAATTAATGAAAAAACTGTAAGAAGCTTCCAGAAAAGCCTGAAGAATACAAATTAGGTTAATAGGAATCTAATACAAAATGCACCAGAGAATGAAACCAAGGTTAAAAAAAAAAAAGAATTCATGAAAAGCTGAAAACTACACAAGGGAAGGAGCAACTACTAAGTTTTATCTTTTAGGTTTTAGATGTTAATTCACCTAAGTAAGAGAACATGGAAAATAGAAACCTTTAATTCAAGAGAGATAATAGAAAAAAATTATAAATCATAAGTAAAAGGAGTAGAGAACTGTCCATGAAGACTTAATAATTATTAAATGCTGATATTTGCAGGAAAGAATTAGTGATTATATAAAAGATAAATGTCCCAAATTTTAAAGGACATAGAAAGAAGAAGAAAAAATTTAAAAATTAGAAACACTAGAAAATATAAGATACTAAAAGATTATATGGAAAGGAATTTATTATTTCTAATGGAAAATATAAGGAATGACAAATAACATAGACTATAAAAAGAGATTTTTAAAAGAGTAGTAAATGTAAGGGAGGAAAATTCTTGAGCTTTCAAATTTGTAAAACCTTAAACTAAACAAAAATGGTCAAAAGACAACCTAGCTGAAGAGTCTAAAAATTTTTTTACATTATTCAGGGTTACTGGAATTCTAAGACTTAACTGCTCTCATTCAACCAACCATGAAAATGATTGTGAAAATGAAAATGCTGCTATCTGGAAGACCAATAGCAAGGAGATAGTATTATGAGAGACAGCAATGTTGAATACTGGGCGAGTGGGGAGGTGGCGGGAAAGGGGGATGGGAAGATTTGGTGTCAAATGAACCTATAGATAGCTCTTCCATTTACTAGCTGAGTGATTTTTGCTTAAGTTATTTAACTCATCTAGCCTCAGTATCCTCATCTATAAAATTAAAGGGCTGTATTAAATAATCTCTAAGACCCCTCTCAGCTCTTAAGCCTCCAAGTCCATAAACTGTAACACTGAAATAGGAGGTAATGAGAGCAAAATAATCACAGCATTACTAAAATATGTCAGATGGCAAAATGCTAGAATCTATCAACCAAACAGAAATTATTCACTAAATCATTACCAACAGGTGGCTTATCTATAGTAAACACTTCATCAAAAAATTGATTGAGTTTATTGACTGAGATAATGTCCCTATTTCAAAAATCTACAATTTTACCAACATCTCCCTCCATTGATGATGATTAGTAGATAATCTTTCAGATAATCTTGTCTGGTTGAAAAACTGATTAACCTGCAGCTAAATGTTCATGAGCCTCTCAGCCAACAAAAACACAGTCTACCACTAAACCTATACTCAAGTACCTTTCCAGACTGGTAGGACCTATACTATTAATGTTCCCACGGCATTGTCTTATACTACAAAGGCTAACTTCTATAAAGATGAGACACTGAAGTAGGGCCTTGGTGAAATGATGAAAACATTTTTTGAGAATTCTTAGGGAGAATGTGAATCAGTGTGTGTATGAGAGTGAGAGAGAGAGAGAAAAAGAGAGAGAGAGAGAGAGTGAGTGTGTGTGTGTGTGTGTGTGTGTAAGATAAGGCCATTAAAGAACAGATACTGATTTCCACTTTTCTCAGAAATGGACATGAACTTTACACAAGTCTTTTTGCACATATAAAGACCCACTATTAGCATCCATGTCTATGCCCATCTCCTTCTCTAAGTGGATCTAAAGTGTAAGGTACAGGGTATGAAGAAAAATGAAAAATAATCCATAACCTTAAGGGGAGTACAACACATACAAACATAAACATTCAATCACACACACACTCAGCATACAATATATCTATCTATACACATACACACATACAACATGCACATGTCTACATGCATGTGCACACGCACACACATGGAAAAGCTCAAAAAACTAGGTAGATAAGGAAATGATTCCCAAAGGAGATGGCATAGGATTTGAGATTTAACAGAAACTAGGAGTACTAGGCAAACTAGGCAAAAATGAAGCAGTAATATATTTCCAAGAGAAGCAGGGTGATACAAAAACAAGGAGACAGAAAATGGAATGTTGAATTCAGGAAACAAATAGACTATTTGGGACTGCTAAAGTTTCTTGAGGAGCTGAGGAATAACATGGTCAGATCTGTCCTTAAGAAGTACTATTTGGGGGTGAGAGAACTTTAAAAAAAAAAAAGACTATGTTGAGAACAGTGTAGAGGACACAGTGTAGAGTATAAGCAGGGGGAAGCTGTTGCAGTGCTTCAGGCAAGAGAAAGTACCGATATAAACTAAGGTAAGGGCCTGTGTGGAGAAAAGGAGACAGACCAAAGAGAGATTATGGAAGTTCAACTGGTTAGATTTAGCAGTGAATTCAATATACAAGGGAAAAAAGACAGAAGAGTGAAGACTGGTGCTAAGGCTGAGAATCTAGATGACTAGAAATAACCGGAGTGGACGAAAATAGAAGAGAGTAAATTCTGTTTTGAACATCATAATAGCTAGTATTTACATAGTACTTTGAAGTTTGCAAAGTACTTTAGAAATACTATCTCAAAGTATTCTCACAATCACTCTAGGAATAAATGCTATTATTATATCCATTTTACAGAAGAACAAACTGAAGCAGACACAAGTTAAGTGACTTCCTCACGGTCACAAAGCTATTAAGTGTCTGAGGCTGGATTTGAACTCCAGGCCCAGAATTCTATCTCCTGGACCACTCAAATACAATTTGTTGTTGTTCCAGTTGTTTTCCAATCCTGTCTGATTCCTCATCACCTATTTGAGGTTGTCTTAGCAAAGGATACTGGAGTGGTTTGTCATTACCTTCTCCATCTCATTTTACATGAGGAACTGAGGCAAACAGGGTTAAGTGTCTTGCCCAGGGTCACACTGCTAGTAAGTGTCTGAGGACAGATTTGAACTCAGGAAGATGAGTACTAACTATGTATCAGGCACTGTGGGAATACAAATAAAAGTAAAAACATTATTCTCACCCTCAAGGAGTTCATATTCTAATGGGGAGACAACACATAAATAACTAAGATATATAGAGAACAGATGAAAGTTAATCTTAGAAGAAAACACTACTGCATGTGGCTGTGGAGAGAAGATGGAAAAGGTCTCCTACAGAAAATATTTTGCATTAGGCAAACTGAAAGGAATACAAAAAGCCTAAGAAGCAGAGGTGAAGTAGGAGACTATTCCAGGCAAAGTGGACAGAGAGCCAGTGCAAAGGTATAGGGCAAGAAGTTAGGAAAAGTATGTGGGTCAGAAGAGCTGAAGTGTAAACTGAAGAGGAGCAAAGTACAAGAAAACTGAAAAGAGTCAGAAATCAAGGCACTGGGAAAGATAGAATGATAAAAGATTATCATCAGAAAAAAAGGATTTCATTATTCATGAACACGGAAGTAGAACAGCTGTGGGTGATGGCTAGACCAAAGATAGGATCATCTCTGTGTACGTGGTGTAGAGAGGCAAGGCTTGAGAAGTGAGCAGAATAAGAATGACCTAGGATTGAGAGATAATAGTCACTAAGATCATGAACTGAACTGAGAAGCTATGCAGGAAAACAAAAAGGGAACTGAAAAATTTATTAGCTCTTTGCAAGTCAGGTCTTCACATAATTTTATAATCTGAAACACAATTATCAAATCTCATAGGACTATAGAATTTAGAACTGGAAGCAATCTGAACAGGTCATCTTCTAATCTAACTCCTTCATCACTTTACAGAAAGGTTAATTTATAAAGGTCTATAGACTTGAACCTGCTAAAGAACATAATAAAGGTTATCAAAGGAAGCACTCCCCAATGCAACAAAAATCTCCAAAGAGGCCTAGAATGACATCCCTTGGGCAAAAAGAAGGTTCATACCACATGGACAAGGAACAAAGGGAGCAAGCATGGAAGCACTGGTAGACTATTAACTTCACAGATTATTAATAATAGTTAATATATACACAGTATTTTAAAGTTTACAAACTGTTTCACATATAGGATCAAAGTAATTAAGAACAATTTCCCCAAAGTATCTTTCCTGCAAAGTTTTCCTGTTCTGATCTCTCCTCAAATTACCATATAACTGACATATACTTATAAGTAAATATTTATACTTACCTGTACACAAGTTATATTTATTTGCCCCAACTATAATATAAATTCTTTGAGGAAAGGGACAATGTCCCTTCTGTCTCTGTGACTAGCGAATTGCTTTGCATATATCAGGCATTAAATATTTGTAAAATTCAATTCTGTTTAAAAAGTGATATGCTCAAAGTTACATAGCTAATAAATAGCAATGAACATCTGAATATCCCTATGAAAGTCAGTTTAAAATGTTCCAAAATCAAATACAAAGTAGTTGTCCTTATATCTTACAGTGCTAGTTTCCAAAGTTATTCATCAAACACTGACATGATTTAGGTGGGTACCACAAAGAATAGGCAGGTACTTAGGGGAAAAAAAGACAAAAATAGAAATGTAAGAAAAATAACATCAAATTCCATGAAAAAATTAAAAACATTCTAATAATTATTAAACTATATAAAAAGTTACTTTAAACATTTTAGCTTCAGTTTTATTTGGGGAATAAGATGACTTTTAATTTCAAATTCCCTAAATTTCCCATTGTTTGATGACTATGACTAAGCAAGTTTATTTCAAAAATTACAATGATAAAATAACATCATTTTAGTTAGCAATAAACTTCTTTTACTACTTGAAAGAAAAACACATTTACCAAGTTCTGAATTTTTGCATTCCCATAAAAATCTACAATTAGGATCTACAACTATTTAACCTTTTAAACAGTTACCTAAAATCTAGGTCATTTTATAAAGTGAAGTCCTACTGGAAGAATCAACAATTCAGAGTTAAATCTACTTGAAACCCCAGAAATCCTAAAGCCCCTGGTCTTGCCCTAAGCTGAGGAGACATATTCTCTCCAAAGATTCCTGGTTTCACCAGATGTCTTTAACATCATATTACAGTTATAGTTTTGAGCATGCTAAGAAGAAGTAGATTGACTGCCAGGTCTGGATTTAGGAAGACTCATTGTTCTAAGTTCAAATCTGGCCTCAGACACATACTAGTTTTATGACACTGGGCAAGTCACTTAACCCTTTTGCATCAGTTTCCTCATCAATAAAATGAAGAAGGAAATAGCAGGCCACTCCATTATCTTTGCCAAGAAAACCCAAATGAGGTCAAGATGAGTCAGACACAGCTGAAAACAACTCAACAATAGCAACAAAGAAGGTCAGCTTCATCAATGATTAAATATGTGGCTATTAATCCAGGAGAAAATGCAATTCACCCGTTAAAAGTCCCCAATATAATATACATAATGAGTAATTACTTTTTGAAAATATTCCTTAAAAAAAATTCCTCAGTACCTGTCAAATCCTTTGCCAAATCAGGATGGTTCATAAGGCAATGGCTAGCAAATTTCACACATTCAAGCCGTATAGGTACATGAATATCATTAAACCTATTTAAAATTTAAAAAGGAAAAAATATATTTAAAATGAGATAAACAGTAAAATTGTGAACTCAATTCTTACTCCAAAGATATGCATTTATTTTATTTAAGAAAAGATATTTTCACAAGATAACTGGATTAGAACCACCTAAGTATCTATTTTCTTGTACCACAACACCCTAAAATATTTTGCCAAGTCTGTTGATTTTGTATGTATGTACTTGAACTTTTTTTTTTTAAGAAGGCCAGAGCAAACTTTTATAGAAGAATTACTCATTTAGCAAGAGTTGATTTTTTTCTGAAAGAAGTGAGGTGCGGAGCACTCATGCAACATGACTAAATTGATTTAAATATAAAACTCTATTTGTGCTAAAACAAATATATGACTCAAATAACAGGAAAATTGTACTTGATTTTATTTTACAACAAAATGTTAGAAATCTCTAAGTAAAAGTTGACATTCCTTAAATTAAAAAAAAAAAAAAGGAATATAGCAGCATAGTACAGTGGAGAGAAAACCGAAATTTAAGAATTGGTTTTTAGTTCCACTTCTACTAGTTTCATTAGGTGGTAGTGATCTTGATCAAGTCTCCTAAGTCTCTGAGCTTGTTTCCTTAACTAGTTTGCAAGCATCAAGTGCTATTTCATAAATGGATACTATCATTAATCCAATTTTATATTAATGATTTGGCTAATTTTACTCAAAGTCAGAAAACTCCTACTAATCTGAATAAAATTTTAGAAATATCGAAAAAATTATTTAAATTTGAACCAGTATTTCATAATTTACAATTTCAAAACTCTTAATTTTGAGAAATACAATTCCTGAAACTTTCTTAACGTTCCCTCTACTGTCTTTTTTTTGGAGGGGGAGGAGAAATTGTTATTATGGAAATTCCCTCTACTGATGAAAATCAGCACAATTCATTTTTTATATTCTTAAAGAATGTTTGGGAAAATATTCACAAAGATCATATGAAACTAGCTCTTCCTTACTCTAAGGCTTTTTTTGTACTATGATACAATGCTTCTAAATATTCCATATTATACAGATAGGAAAATAAAAATCAAAGCTAAACTGCTGATTGCTATAAATGAGAAAAAAAAATGCTGAAACCAGATGCCAAATTTAACCACAAATAATTTATCTACATCAAATGCTTTGATTTATGAGATTTGGCATACAATAAAGGGAAGTCTCAAATTTGGATTCTAGACCATATACCCAATTTGTTTTAAGAAATAGTTTATTAAAAGAAGGTTGATGCTAAATTCCTCTTACCACCTTAGATTTCCAGATTTCCTAGGCAAGAATGAAAATATCTGCTACATATATCACAAGTTAATTTAACAAAATACTCATAAAATGTCTACAAAGTATTTGTGCATAACTAAAATTAATTTACAGATAAAGTTATTAAAATTTAAAATACAATTTAATAGAATTATTCTCAAAAACTCATTTAAAGTATAAATTAGTACATTCCCCGAGAACCAACATTAAAAGTTAGTGTAATTAGAAAGCATAATTTAGTTTCAAAATATTAATTAAAATGTTTTAAATTTTAACTTCATTACGTAAACCACTTAATTTTATTTTAGGATTATAATTGAATTGGGGACTTTTTAAGGCACTGAGTTCAATCCTTTCATAAAAGGAAATGAAGGTGTGTGTGTGTGTGTGTGTGTGTGTGTGTGTGTGTGTGTGTGTGTGTGTGTGTGTGTGTGTACACACATTGGAGATTCCCAAGTTCACCAGTTAGAGGGCAGATACTTCAACCAAATTCAAAACATTTCATATGGCAAACTATTTTTTTAATAACCACATTTCCATTAACAAAATTCATAAGGTAAAATTTTAGCACTGAGAAAATGACAACTCCAATTTAAGACAGAAGCAACCATTTGGTCCAAAAGTCTATATGACAAACACTAAAATACACATAATTCTACAATCAAAATGTTCATTTAAATAATAAATGGCTACAATAAAGAACCCTAAATATTCTGACAAATATTTCAGTAAAACATATTTTAAAATTCAAGCTCTAAATTTTGTAATTCTTAAAAAGTAACAAAGTATTTTAAAATAAATTGTCAGTGTCAATATATGAATTATTCATGGATGCTCTAAAATTGAACTACGTCCCCCGCTCTCAAAATCCATTTAAGCCCTCATGTAGACTATTGTTGATCGGAGTTAGTATATATTCTTACTGCATTCTAAAGCCAAAGAAATGACATCAGGGTTATTTATTGTTTTTTATTAAGGGTCCTTTCTCATTCAAATGAACTAAGAAATTTTCAAAATGAGATAATGAGTAAATAAAATACAGTACTACTAGTGTAAAGGGATACAACGCAATTAAGATAGAAACACAAGAAATATAGACAGATTGATAATACACAGCAGGAAAAAGCAGAATCCAAAGCGCCAACTACATACTAGGAAGAAAAATGAATAGGAACAAATAGAAAAATAATAAAGAGATTTGGAGAGAATAAATTCAAAGTTGCAATTTTATGCACTAAAATTTATTACTTACTTTGTAAAACAAACCCAGTTGTTTGTATTACTATTTATTATTATTTCTAATAAATCATTTTTAAAGAGTTAACTAAGGATGAGATTATTTTGCTATTTACTTTTGGAAAGTTTTATTCTACCTTTTTTTAATGTTTTTAACAATATTTTCTTGATGACAAACCATAATATTTTGCTTTTATGTTAATAACCAAAATGCAAAAAGTTGGCAATCATTCTGATGTACATACAATAAATCAGAAAATTATAAAGAGTTTCAGATCCAGGAGCTATGATATATGTGATGAGGAAACTAGGGCATAGAGATACCAACACAAAAATAATTTTTATATTTTTACACTTAAAATTTACAGTAACGTTTCACTTAATTACCTTTATATTTTGTTTCAAAGTCAACTGCAAGAAACATACCATATTTAGCCATCATCACTCATCAATAAATTGAAATATATCAAAATGAAATATTCAATATAGGAATGTCAGCCTTTATATAAACTTTTGTCAATGATACACTAAATACTCAGAAAATACTTGGGTAGCTTTTAAGAACGAAGGGAAAAAACCTAAATTTTATCCCCTTACCAGCTAGCTGTAAGTTTACCAAAGAAGTCAGATTAAAGAAAAAGGGGGTGAGGAGGACCAATGGCTGGTTATTATCAGCTCTCAAAAATCACAAATGAGATACTGATCATCACAATTTCTGTCACAATGAATATGAAGAATTTAGACTTAGTCCTTCATATTATTTAAAAGCAAAGATGTATTATAATTGAATTGGGGACTTTGTAAGGCACTAAGTTCAATCCTTTCATAAAAGGAAATTAACATATATATATGGACATTGGAGATTTCCCAAGTTTACCAGTTAGAGGGTAGATACTTCAACCAAATTCAAAACATTTTACATTGCAAACTATTTTTTTAATAATCAAATTTCCATTAACAAAATTCATAAGCTAAAAGTTTAGCATACTTCAATATTTTCCCTTAAGGAGAGAGAAATAAAATAGTACATACCTTCCCAAGTAGCACTGCCAAAGTGGTTTATTTTGAGATGCCAATTCTGAATCCTTTGCCCCAAACATTTTTGCTAGCAGTTTAACAACTTGCAGGCGTTCTTCATTGTCATTGCTCTGGAAAATAAAGATGTGTCAAGTATATATAAAATAACATGTTTATACCAATATATACATCAGTAAAACTAAAGTTCGTATTAGAATAGGCTACACAATAAAATGAAATAAAGAAGCTAAACTTAGATTTACCTGAAGATAAAGAACTATAAACTAAAATAACTAATTTGGGAATAGATTACACATTCAAAGTGATAAGGTGGCTAACAAGCAATTTATAAAAAATTACCATACAAATGTACACCAAGAATATACTTTTCTACCCTATTTATGTCAACTGTATTAAGGTCATATTTAAAAATTATAAAGTATTTACAATATATTTCAACATTCCAAAAAGTTTTACATCTTAATTGGAAAAACTTTTCTCAGTATAAATACTTCCTAATCCAACTGGCTAATTTAGAAATTATATAGCATACAACTACTGAATCAATCAAGAAATTATATGCACTATGTCCCATAAAATGATCAAGAATCCTGAATTTGGATAACCACAGGGTTTCTGTAAAGTTGAAAAAAAAATTCAAGACAAAATTTAACCTTAATTAAAAACATAAGTAGATTTCATACTGTACTGCTTCAAGGAGATCACCAAGAAATCAAAACAGAAATAGCATATATAAAAAATTTTTTTAAAGAGACCAAAGTTACAAACTCAAGAATATGCTGTTTTATGAAATAATGCTGAAAGCAAAACACTGCAACTCTTTTAGATTTCAATGTAATTGTATTGTCAAATACAGTTTATTCTATTACTTCAATACTAGCTTGTTGTTAAGAAATTAAAATATTGCTAACATTAAATTCATTTAAGTTCTCTTAAAAGTAATCACAAAATAGCCAGTTCTATTTTTATTGAAAATAGTTCTGATCAGCTTTTAGAAAATTCGAATGATATCATTTTTCAACTCCACTGAGATAAAACTACCAACAAGAACTTCTTTAATAACAATTTCAATAATATATGTATAAAAATCGTAAGATGTGCATAAATAAAATAGCTTCCTCAAATCTGTTATCCTGTGATTCTGCATAAACATTTGTGAATGTATTTCAGTTAAAAGAATATTTCTCCTAAACAATACTGACATAAGACATTTTTTCAATAAAATTAAATATATTACTTTATCAAGTGTTCTCAGACAACACTAAAAATATATCCTCAAAGACTGGGTGTGAGGTAAATTAAGAAAAAGAAGCCTGGTGATCTAATGCTAGTTCAACTGCTACCTTGTAAAATGAGTTAGTCAATATCACCGATCCTCCTTGCTCTAAGGCTACAATTCTAGTACAATTACAAAAGAGATCTGCACATCTGTACTTCAAATGAGGATTATCTGACTTCTCCACCGGCTCTTATGGCCTTTTACAGGTTCATCACCTTGTTTGCTGTCACTCTTCGAAAATGACCAATGACATCAGGAGCATGAGGTCATGACTGTGGCTAAGGGCTGTTAAGGGATCCCCTACACTTGCCTTTTGGGGTTACCATATTTTTCAGAAACCCTGGCCTCAGAGCATGCAGCAGTGTGTTAAGGACAAAGATCACCCTGAGCTGACATAATCTGTTGTTGCACTTCACGGTAAACTCCTTCTGTGGCCTTGGGAAGCGAGACAGGCACCAGCCAGTCTGTGCCAGGCTGGCATAATGCTTATGCATCTAGGGTCCTCTGAAGATAAGTGCACCCTCCTGTCTTCATAGTTTAGCAGCTCCTAAGGGGAAAGAATGCGGCTTTTGCCCATCACCTTGTTCCTCCCCACAGGCAGTGGTCTTGTCTTTTTTTCCCCCCTCCTTTGTTGCACCATTCCCCTTCCCATGTCACACACCCCCTTCCTGGTATCCCCTCTGCTATTATAAAAATATAAACTCCAGTAAGGATTGTGAACTCTTTGCTTCAGCTCTGATTTCCACATGCAAGTTCGTTCCTCTTATAATCCTAGTTTTCACTTAAGTTTTGTGCAGGTGTGATTTCCTGTTAACAACTTGCAAGTGAATTGGATTTAAGTGAGCGAAAACTCTATGCAAAGTCATCAGTCTCACCCTCTCCTCCAGAGTCATCTGAGTCCCATGGCAAGACAAAAGTCAGGACAATTGGCAATGGCCCTGGATGCAGTGGGAGACCTTGTCCTTTTTAAGCTAAGGTTTTTCCGAGGTCTCAGTTTGTCTGAGGCAAGCCCCGTTCAGTGATTAAAAGCTAAGTAAGAACTGAAGCAAAAGATGGCCTACTTTGCCTTCTCAAAAGAATTAATCAGGAGGGGAAAACACTCAGGATTTCTGGACAGAACAGAAACAATTGCTATTTACACTCACTCAGGCATTAAAACTCAAAAATGATCAAGCATGGCTTGGGTGGTTCATTACCTAAAGGTAGGCTGGTGGTACAGTGGTGAAGCCCTAGGCCTGGAGCCAGGAAGACCTCAGTTCCAATCCTGCCTCAGGTACCTAGTAATTGTGTAACCCAAGGGAAGTCAGTCACTTGACTTCTGTCTGTCTACCTCAGTTTCCTCAACTCTAAAAAAGAAGAGAATAATAATAGTACTTACCTCACAGGGTTTTTGGGGAGGATCAAATTAGATATTTGTAAGGCATTTAGCTAAATGAAGTACTTAAGATACAAACTTAGAACTACTGAAAGGAAGCGGAGAAGTATTATTTCTTGGCCTTAGAACTGTGAAATCATACTTTGTCTTGTCTTTTTGAGATCAGGACTGCCTGAAGTACAAGGTTCTAAATTATCTTTTCCCAATTTTTCAAGGTTTAGGCATAGATCTCCAGTTAAGTTTTCCAATGTTAAGAGATTTTTAACTTGAATACCTATTCCAATATCTCATTTGCAGATGTCATTTAGACAGAACACAGAGCAAAAGGCCTAACCAAGCACTCAGTATGTGTGCTTTCCCATAATTCTAGATTTAATCACTGGGAAGAAGTAAAACATATTGCAGTCTTCCAAGAAAGTACTCATCACTTGAAGTTTACATGAAGAAATCACTGGGCAACTTTAAAAAAAAAAAGTATTTTGTTAAATTGAGTTTTAAAGTGTTCATAGGAGAAAAAAAAAATTAGCCTTGACAGAATCTCCAGCAAGAAACCAGGTTGGGGGAAAAAGAATTCTTACTGAGAAATCTTTAGTAGTGGCTATAAAACTAGCATTAATACAGAGACTTTTTATTATTGTTATTTGTAACCATCTTTGTAAAATATCCCTTTGGTAGTCGGATGAAGCATTAGATCTGTGATGAGCTTTGGCAGTTTTGTCATTTTTAACATACTGTCATGAGTGGCAAATGCTAAACATTCCTCTCCCTATTTAAGTTGGTCTTCATTTACTTAAAGAATATTTTGCAACTAAACCTATACTAAGTGAGCTTTGGTAGACTGACTGAAATATCTTCTGCATCGTGCAGTTGTTTTAAATGAGATTCTACTATTGTCTTGTGGATTTTTTTAATTATCCTATAGCAATTATTTTTTTTATTTTTGTGGGCTTATTTTAGAGCCTGCCAAATTACTGAAGCTACTAATTGTCTTGGTTAATTTCTTTACAAATAGTCTAGAATTTTCTAAGCAAACCACCACATCATCTTTAAAAAGGGATGAGAAAATGATTAAAGACACCATGTAGCAACCAACAGGATGAATACAGAGAACCCTGGAGTTTAGATGAGCTGATACAAAGTAAAGGAAGTAGAATCAGGAAAACAATATATATACAATGATTACAAGAATATAAATAGAAATAATATCCACCCCTAAAACAATCTAAACTGTATGTAGTAAAATTAGAAAGAACAAGCTTGGTCCCCCCAAATAGAAATGTTTCCCATTCCTTTGCAGAGGTCGAGATCCTTGGGTATGAAACATTGCTTACAACATAAGATATTGCTGAAGTATTGATAAGCTTTACTGAAATTTTTCTTCCTCTCTAAAAAAACTTAGGCTTTGTTATAGAGATGGTTTTGTGGCAGGGGGTGGGAAGGAAGAAAATTACCTGGGAAATCTAGGCTATACAAAAACCAAAGATATTACTAAAATTTGGTTTTATTTATTTATTCTTTCTTGGCAGAAAGACTTAGGTTCATGCCCACTTCTGACTCATACTAGATAAGTTAATTACTCTAGGCAAATCACTTAACTCCACAGTAACCCAGGCTCTATGACTACAAACTGCAGAAAAGTTGTCAATTTATATTGGTAAAGAAAATTTCTTCACCAGGAGTTCCCTACACCAATGAAACTGAAAGTCCTGACCAAAAATTAGTAAGAGTTAACAGAAATGAATGAGTACAAACTAGACTGCCAATTACTTCTGTATTTCTAAGCGCCATGAAAGAACTATGTCACATCTATCCCAAATGTGTGCTTTGCACACAAAAAGTGTTTAATATGTTTGATAAAAATTAAAACAACTCTGAAAAATTAAAAAAAACTCATAGCTATCAGATTGATTAATATGACAGAAAAGGCAAATGACAAATATTGGCAGGGATGTGTAAAAAGAGGGACACTATAAAGCACTGTAGGTGGAGCTGTGAACTGATGCAACTATTCTGGAGAGCAATTTGGAACTATATCCAAAAGGGTATATAAAATTATGCATACCCTTTGACCTAGTAATATCACTACTAGGTCTATATCCCAAAGAGATCAAAGGAAAAGGACCTATGTGTACAAAAATATGTAAGATTGCATGTCATCTCAGGGAGGTAAGGGGAGAAATTTAAGACTTATGGAAGTGACTGTAGAAAACTGAAAACAAACAAATTAACTTAAAAAATATTTATAGCAGCTCTTTTGTGATCACAAAGAACTGAAAATTGAGGGGATGCCCATCAATTGGGGAATGGCTGAACAAGTTGTAGTATATGAATATAATGGAATACTATTGTGCTATAGGAGAGAAGATGAGCAGGCTACTTTCTGAGAAAACTGGTAAGACTTACATAAACTGCTGTGAAGTGAACAGAACCAGGAAAACATTGTACACAGTAACAATAGTATTGTCTGATGATCATCTGTGAATGACTTGGGTATTCTTAGCAGTACAATGATCTAAGACAATTCTGAAGGACTTCTGATGAAGAATGTCATCTACCTCCAGAGAAAGAACTGATGGAATTTGATGTATACTTTTTTTTCTTTATTATACTTGGGGGTATTTGGTGTGCATTTTATTTTGCAACAAGGCTAATATGAAAATGTTTTGCATGAGTGCATATTTATAATTTATATTAAATTGTCTGCCCTCTCAAGGAATACGGAGACAAGGGAGAATGTAAGTGTTAAAATTTTTTGCTTACATGTAACTGAGAAAAAATAAATAAAAATTAAATGTACAAAAAGGGAAAAAAAGTTGGATAAATTGAACTGGTTAATTTAAACAAACAAAAGGGAGAATTCACACTAAGAACAAAGAACAGGAGACCCCAAAAATATTTTACTTTCTCTACTAGGAAGAAAACAGGCAGAAATTTTATAAATCAAAATCAATCTTTTTCTGACAAAATTCCATATAGAAAAAAGTTCTGAGGCAATTTTGAAAAGATAACAGAAACAACATACCAGAGTAGCAGCTAGGTGGCCCCGTGAATAAAAGAATGGACCTAGAGTCAGGAAGGCTTTAATTCACATTCAATCTCAGCTACTTACTAGCTGTGACCTTGGGCAATTTGCTTAATTTAACTTCAATTTGCCTCAGTTTCCTCAACTACAAAAAAGGAAAATAACAGCTACACCCTGAGTTCTTGTGTGGATCAAATGAGATGTTAGCAAAAAGCACTTAGCACAGTGCCTGGCATACATATAGGCGCTACATGTAAATGCTTATTCTCTTACCTACCTCTCTCATTTTCTGCTTCATTTCCCCATATATCACCCCTTCCACTCCCTAAATCAACCCACTCCCAGGAATCCTACCATGCAACAAAGAAAAACATTTAAACAAAAACAACTGACAGCAATCAATTCTGGGAACATGAGTATTATTTGGCTTTCTGTAGACCTATTCCTCTCTACCAAGAGAAAGAAAGTATATTTCACCATCTGTCCTCTGAAACCAGTATCAGTTACTCAATTCAACTAACTTTATTAATCAATAGCCATTTATTAAGAATTTATGATGTGCAACTATGCCAGATTATGGGGAAATGAAGACAAAAATTAAATAGCTATTGAATTCAAGGAATTTACCTTCTATAGGAGAGATATTGTTATTTCAGGAAGAAAAGAGCACTAACTACTAGGAGATATAAATAAGTACATGCAAAGTAATATGAGGAGAAAGTATTGATAACTAAGGGGCAGGAGGTATATTTGGAAAGGCCTCTAGTGGGAGGGCAATCAAGGGTCAAGGTGAAAGAAGCTAGGGATTCCACAAGTCTCCAGCTGGGGAGTTGCTTGTTAGCAATTTCCCCCAAAATGGGGAAATGAGTATCAATGCAAAGGCAGATGAGAATGTGATGAGAAAGGATGCAGAATAAAATCCTAACTGGAAAGTTGAGTGCAAGACATACTATAGGAAGCTTTTTACATCTGCCATATAAGTAAAACTTATTTTGGATGCCTTTTATTACTGACTTCAATTACATTACTGTAATCATGACATCACATATATTGTTATCCTGGAAATATATTCTCTAGTTTGTATCAGTTGAGACATTCATTTGACTTTCTCTGAATTCCTCAGGTTTCTTATAGTACAATCACATTTCACTGTATTCACATACCATGATTTGTTTAGCTACTCAACTAATGAATACCTATTTTTCGCCAGTATTTCAGTACCAAAAAGAGTAATGCTATTAATATTTTGTTGTATGTGAGACTTGCCCCTACCTCTAACCTACCTATACTTCACCATTATCCTTATGTTGACCTACAACTTTAATAATTTGGAGACTGTGATATTTCCTCTATTTGACTATCTCTCCTGATAACCTTGCCCCTCCTAAATGAATTCTCCATTCCTTCTGCAGGCTTCATGCAATCCCATCCTGCTTTCCTAGATCACCACCCATACAATGACCTTATTTTCTTTCATTAAAAATCCTTACCCAATTCTTAACTTTAGCTTATCATCAAATTTCAAATTCCTTTCCAAAAAAAAAACAAAAAACAAAACCCTGAATTACTCTTACCACTGACCTTCTCTATTCATACCTAGATGAGACTGAACACTAGGAAGAAGTCAACTAATTGTGGGCTGACATGGCCCACAACAAATTTATGTCATTATTAAGTTCAATTAGACCCTCACTGCTGTACATTAATTCTTTATTCCAGAAGCTGATTCTCTTAACACCTCGAGATGAGGAAGTTTGTTTTGCTTATGAATATTCCCTTCCTGATATCTTCTTCTTAAGATTTCTCCACCTTGGTGGTTTCCTTATTAAATCTGATATTATCTCCTCACTAAATTGTATGTGGTGAATGTCCCTTTGCCCATTTCACATGCGTGATGTTCATATGATGATCACTTACATTAACCTTCTTCCATGGTTGCACACTTTCATTGTTGCACACTCCCAATTATAAGAAATCATGTAACTCCAATTACTCAAAAAAACTTAACTTCTTGTATGTTTCTCTGGACTCTGATATTTGTATTTTAAAGTTTCTACTCAACTCTACAGTCTTCATCAGAAAAAGTCAAAGTGCTCTACTAGAGTAAAAATTCATTTTTCCCTGTTGGATTATATGGGTAAATTATTTTTGTATAGTATAGTATAGTATAGTATAGTTTTGTTTTGTATAGTATAGTATAGTTTTGTTTTGTATAGTATAGTATAGTATAGTTTTGTTTTGTATAGTATAGTTTTGTATAGTATAATCTGCCATGTCTTTTTCAAACCTACTGTGGGTTCCTTGGTACTTGAACTACTTCTTAATGGATGCTTGCAGTGTTTCTCATGACATGGGAGCTATGACATTCCTGAGACGTTTCCGTTGGAGATTTCTCTCAAAAAGTGATCAGTAGATTGTTTCTACTTTTATTTCGCCCTCTGATTTTAATAGTCCTAGGCAGTATTCACTTACAATTTATTTAAAGAGTGTCCAATTTTTTGTTTGAGGGGTAAGGAAGGATATATCTTAGTATTCATGGAGTTATGACTCTTAAATGTTCTCTCTCTGGTCTGTTTTCCAGATCTGTTATTGTTTATATCAGACCTTTTATGTCATTTTATTTTTTTCAATCTTTCAATTTGATTTGACTAATTCTTGCTCTCTCTCAAAGTCACTGATTTACTTGGTCTAGTCTAGTTCTCAGAAACCCATTTCTAAGTGAACATTTACCAACTTTGTCTTCCAAGCTACTTTTTCCCCTTTTTGTATTTTTGCCTACATTTTCCCAACTCCAACTCACTTCTTAAGCCCTTCCAGCCCCAACAAGCCAACTTCTCTCCAAGTCTGTCAGTGTGTACTTTATGAATAAATCTAATGGCCTTTTTACAATTCTGGTCTTACTTGACTTCCCTGTAACATTCAACACTGTCAAAGATTCTTCCCTCCCTTCCTTGTCCATAGAGAAAAGGTAAGCAAGCACTAGCTTTCTTTTGATAGAGAGTAGGAGTATTAATGAGTACAAAATGTCACAATCATTTTCAGATGAAGTCACTACATGGGTTTATTTTTGCTTAACTTTGTTTCTTACAAAGAAGGGTTTATGAAATTGTTGTTTTGATTTTTGTTTGGTTGGACCTGGTGTTATGGAAGCAATGTGTTTTGTTTATTTTAAATATCTAAAACATTTTTGGAAATGCAATTTTTATCCGATACCTGTGATAAGGTTTAAGTTTAAAGAAAAAAGTATTTTATATTAGGATATATTTTTACAATATGAAAACTCAAAAAGGCCAAAAAATATTATTTTAACTAACTCAAATACAATTTTTATAATGCAATTACCTTTAGTTTAAATTCAAGCTGTGGTAAAACAGAGAGCAACAAATGACTGTCGATATTGTAGAGTTCCAGTATTAAGTCAAAGACGTGTTCTGATAGATCGCTGATAGATGTCTTTCCAAGCATAAGAACCTGATTAAAGAACTGGAAAGAAAATAAAGTGCTGTCAGCATTACAAACATCAAAAAAAATTACATTTCTTACTTACCTTATTACAAAATCATATTTTATTATTTCATAGTAAACTATTATGCAAAGTTCATAAGTACTTACAGGTACTTACAGGGTTTACAGATGACTAAGATTTTTTTCACCAAGTCCTACATACAGATGTGGTCATATGGATATTTACATAAAATGTCTGTCATTTGTGTATATTCATTTATCAACAATCCATTCCCATGTTATTTCCTTACCCATACTCCGTCTTCTAAATGCTAATAAAGAAACTAATGTACTTTTCTTTCGCTATACAGACAAATCTAAATTGATATCTCTATTGCCTTTACTCAGGATGTTCCTAATGTCTAGAATACCCTCCCACATACTAATCCATCCTTTCAAACCCAACTGAAATGTCACCTCCTCTGGGAAATTTTCCCTGATATTGTTTCAACTCACAAAGTACTCTGTATCTTCTTTAAATATGCATTTTGCCATTTTGTATTATTTCATTATTACTATTTATTTCTATGCCATCTCCTTAGGCAGCTTGCTATATTTAATTCCTAGTCATCAAAAGATGTATGACTAGGAAGAAGTTACGCAACCCATCTTTCTTTGCAACTACTACAACAAAGATCTAAGAAGAATTTAAGACTTTATTAAGATTACAAAACCAAAAGAGAAACCATCATGGGTCATTTTTCTAGTCCATGATTACAAATTTGTGCCCAGTGCAGAAACCATGCAACAAAGGGAGGCCAGAAACTCTGTCACTCTGATCTTTTTCTATCTCTGTCTCCCTGCCCACATGCAGTCTTCCACCTAACAGACAAATTCTTGTCTAAAAGAATTTTAGTCAAGTCTACACTTGATCCAAATCAGGCTCTGGAGCCTCAAAAGTTCAGTCCAGGAGGGCTGTTATAAAACTTCACCCTAAATCAAATGGTTTAGATTCCACCAAAAGTTTGAAGTTCCCTAGTCTGAACTATCCCTCTGATTCTTGGAGGACACAGCTCTCAACACACAGAGAAAGCCATGGCAGAACTCCAGATAATAGAGACTAGAACTATCCAAGGCCCCAGTATTCCTTCCAAAAGTCCACAGAGTTTGGCTCTAACCCAAAATTCCAATTCAGAAAATAAGACTACAAGGATAAACAAATAAAAACAAGAACACACACAAACTTTTTCCTATGAAAAAAAGTTATTATATAATACCAGGGACATCAAAGACACAAACTCAAAAGAGAATGACTCAAGCAAAGCCTCAAAGCAAAACACAGCCTGGTCAGAGTACTCAACAATTCCTATAAAAGCAAGAATTTTAAAAAATGAGTTGATAAATAAAATGAGAAGACTAGAGGAAAGAATTGGAAAAGAAATGAGAATTGTGGAGGAGATAATTGGAAGGAGAATTAATGGCTTAGTACAAGAGTTAGAAAATCTAACCTAATTAAGAGAACAGAGTCAGTTGTACTATTGTACGCTTCAAAAATGCAAATTTGTTCAACATAATTGATAATAACTAAGGAATACTGTGAGGAGAATTCAAGTTTCAAATACTTTTTTGATTTTTTTCTACAAGAAACAACAAGAATGAAGACTACACAATAACTAACAAGCTTCAACCCTTTCCCTACTCACTTTCACAAGTAAATTCTAGGTCTCTGACAAGGTAAAATGTTAATTTCTTATCTATCTTCTAACACAGTAGGAATTATGAGAGGAGAAAGTATGGTCTACATAATCCTAACCCCTACTCTCATTCTCTTCTCTTCCTTTAGACCATGGCCTCTGGGTGAGTTGTGGCCTGCTCAACTTCTTTGCTTGCATAGTTATCTAGGGTATCATCTGAGCAGCAACACAAGGCCAATTATTGTAGTAGTTAAGTATTTCTTAACCATTTAACATTTCTAAAAATGTGCTGCTATTTTTATTAGGTTACTAGCTTCTTTTAAAAGACATTGTTTTATTTTTGTGCACCAACCCAATTTTCCCCATATGCTCTGTGACTGAATAACATAGTGCTTTTTGGGGGAAAATGTCAAGGTAAAGAAAAGAAATAACTGTGTTTGAAAATTAGGATTGCTTCCATGAGACAAGAAATATTGAAACAAAGTAAGACTAAAAAAAAATGGGAATTATTTTGTAAAACAACTTCTAATTTGTTTTTTATGTAAATTCAGATTTCCCTATATTGGAGGGGGTTATTATTTAAAATGATAACTTCTACCTTAAACCCCCAAAACTATAAATATTAAACAAAAGATCATGTGAAAAGGTTTGGTTTTTTTTTTAAGTGAAGAACAGATCTCTTTTTTCCCCAAAGGATGTAATGATCAATGTAATTATGATAATACAGGTATCTTATTATATAAGGAATACAACTGTTAGATTGATTGCTAAATCCAACCCCAAAGTAATAGTGCAAGAAATATCTGGTAAATTTTAGTTTCCCTAAAGAACTTTGTAAAGTCCTTGGAATTCATAACAACAGCATTTGGGGAGAATAACATCCTAAAAGCTATTTCTACGGAACCACGAATGGCTCCCAGAATCAATGCAACACAAGACAGCACACTGAAATATAAAGAACATTCAGTTTTGAGTCAGCCTGGCTTAGAATCCTATCTTACCTAAAATGTGATCAAACTAAAACCCACTGAGGCAATCTGAGCTTCACTTTCCTCATTTGGAAAGTGAAAATAATAACTGAACTATCTTTCTCACAAAGTTTCTGTGAGAAAAACATTTTAGCTACACAAATATTAGCTGCTGGTGCTTTGTATCTGGTTAGAGTGCTTTTGAAAGAAGTATACTTCCCCCCCCCCCACTTTGAAAACATTCATGCAAAAGTTAGAAGATCACTTTGGGGGTATTTTACTAGGACTTTTTTAGATATGAAGTGACCTAGATGGTTCAAGTGCATGCCACATCCCTTTCCACTTATCTCCAACAGCACTCTATTACTACCTCTGGGGTAAAATTGAAAAACCTTGTGTTAGCACTTAAAATCCTCCACAAAGTGACTTATGCCTGCCTTTCTAGTTTTATTTCATTCTACTTGTGTCACAAACCCTTCATTTCAGTCAAACTAGCATGTCTCCTGTCATCCTGATCTATATCTTGCCAGATGGCTCTAGAGCAGACAGTGAGGCTGTTGACTTTGCCCGGCCTTCCCTCACTTACATCCAATTCACTTGCAAATCATGACATCACCTACCTGATATCATGGTCCTCTTCAAGAATGAAAGACAAACAACAACAGTACAACAATACTCCAACCTTTGGAATACACGGTCTCTTTATCTCAAAGAATTCCTAGTTTCTTTCAAACACTTCAACTCAGGTATCAACTCCTATACAAAGTTGCCTCTAATAACTCTAACTACTTGTCTTTCAAAAGTACTGGGTATTACTTTGTCACCAGTAAAATTAGGTCCAATGTGATAAATCTTATTAAAAACAAAGTGACACCAAATAATTATTTCGTTAAATAGGGGACAAAAGGAAACATACTATTTGAGTATAGTATATTATTTGTGAAAATTTCAATACTTTTACCTACATTAACTAACAAAAATTATACTTAGGACTTACATTGGTAATATAGGGTTCAATAGCTTGAGCTGTCCTCTTCAGTAAAGCCTTGGCCAAGTCATATGCTTGTTTATTTAAATTCTGAAAAATATAAATGTAACACACATCTTTAATTATTAAACGTTTTTTAAAAAGCATGTTTTTCAGTCATGTCCAACTCTCTGTGACCCCATTCAGGATTTTCTGGGCAAAGATAAACCTGAAATGGTTTGCCATTTCCTTCTCCAACTCATTTTACAGATGAAGAACTGAGGCAAACAGGGTGAAGTGACTTGCCCAGGGTCACACAGTTAGTAAGTGTCTGAAGTTTGATTTAAACTCGTAAAGAAGAATCTTCCTGACTCTAAGCCCAGTGCTCTATCCACTGTGCCACCTAGCTGCCCCATGTGTAGATTACAGGGTTGAATTTAATTGCTGATATGAAATTTACAAACAAAAATATTAAATTTACTTCAAAGACAAAATAACATACTTTGTGACACTTCTCTGCCACTATACTTTTGTGCCAAGCTCCTTGAGAGACAGGACTCATCTTCCTATTCTCAGCATTTATCACATTGTTATGCACTTTGTAGGCATTTAATATTTGTACAGTTGATAAACTCCTCCCCCATAAAAACTATTTGCAGGACACTAAAGAGTTTACAGAGTCCTTTTACATATATCCTTTCATCTGATACTCAATGTCCATTTTATGAACGAAAAACAGACTAAGAAAATTACTTATTCAAATTCACAAAGCTGGTGTCATCAGTGGAACTAAAACTTTAGTCTTCTGACTCCTAATTCAATGATCTTTTCACACACTTATATACTACATTATTTACTCACACAGCCTGAATTCCTATACAAAAAATGGCTAGATCTTTTTCCATTCATATTCTTTCTCTTTCTTTATGATTCTTCCATTTCCAGAAACAAAATCTGCTTCTTTTTAACCCTTCTAGTCCTAGAACCTAATACTAATAAATAAGCTACAGAGAGAATGAATCACAGATTTAGAATTGGACAGGACCTTGGAAGTCATCTAGCCTCTTCAAAACTAAAGATTAAACTCTAGTTCAGTGCTAAAAAAAGGAGCCAACCCTCAGAAGAAGCATCTTCTTGAAATATCAAGGTTAAATACCAAACCAAGAAGACTTATCTTCATGTTGGAGGAAGTGCTAAATCTACAAATTTTATAAAAAACTACGTTTCAATGAAGTCAACATCTTTGTAACAGATATATACAGATTCTGAGAAAAACTCTCCTCTATAAACTTCCCCTCCTCAACTAAAAAAGTCTCCTTTTCTCCTTCTTAAATGTATCACCCCTCTGATATATTATTCTTATATATTAATATATAAGATTCATATAAGTAACTTTAACTCTCAGTTCTTGAGGCATTTTTCTGAGACAAGAAAGGCTGCAGAAAGGTATGAAATGGTAGAGGTAGTTTCCTCATCCAAAATGTTCCCAATCTTAATGAAGCCATATTACCTTGTATCAAAATCTGCTTCATTATTAAACTAGATTACATATAAGGATTATGTAACACAAAATGACACAAGAGTTTCAAAACCACAAAAAGTCTTTAAGTAAAATTTATACATTGTTTCTTACTAAGATGTCAAGAACAATTTTATAAAAAATTAGACATATTTGGGCAGATAAACACATACTAAAATTTTGGTTACCATTTTAATTATCTACTATTTAAGGAATATTAAAACCATAACACTTTTATAAACTTATGAATGTTAATATTTATAAACAATAAACTAATTTATATGGAGCCTTGTCATTTTTTTCAAAATATGAATTCTAGGCACAAACGTGGTCAAGTATTAAAATGATTTATAGACATAATTTCACTAGAATGCAAACTCCATGAGTTTGTAAATCTATTTATCCATCTTTGTAAATTCCACACTTAACACAATTCTTTCATTATAGTACATGATTAACTAATATTTGTTAAATGAATAATGTATTCTAACTTACCTTGTGGGCAGGCACCAAATTTACTAGAACTGTATCCAAAAGCTCCTGAGAAACAGTATCTCCCTCACAAATAATAGAGCTCATCAGGTCCACCATGTGCATGTGCACTTTTTGATTGTGGCCATTGCTAAAATTAGAGAAAGAGATTTAATATTTTTAGTGGATTATGAAAGCAGATAACAATTTAATCACAAGAGTCATGACAAGCATTGTATTTTATAAAATAGAAAAACAATACAGTAGGCTGTAATGTTTTTATATCCCTTCTTGTGTTTTGAAGCATTATCAATAGAGCAGTCAATTTCTTATCAATTTATATTATAACCAAATATTCTATACAACAATTTAAAAACTTGGAAGGTAAACAGTTTTGACAAAATTCAGTCTAGCAAGTCATTTCTAATAATAATAATTTTAAAAATCTTTCAGCCCTCAGCTAATCACATTAATGGAAATGGACAATAATTTAAAATAATCCAAAATTAATTAAACTGGCTTTGAAATGTACTATATAATTTTCTAAAGCATTATACTACAAAATTACACTCCATTTAACCTAATGCAAAATGTTATGTACTATGAAGCGGGATTCCATCTAAGGGGAAGGAACAACCTGATGTAATTCAGAAAGGTTTAATGACTGAAGTTACTAAAAACAAGTACCAGATGAGCTTGGACATTGGCAGCCTCAATTCTAAAGCTTATCACTTGGATACCAAGACCATCATTATAATAAAGCTGCAACATGTTAAGCAGATATTCATCACCAAACAAAGAAGACAGATGAAAGGAATCAGGCAATCACAGGAGTATACAGAATCCACCTCATCCTTCAATAGGTTACTTAGAGCTCATTCACTTTCTCTGATCATCTTCTACTACAACTAGGACTACCATGTCAGCAGTTATGTAGAGGAAAGCTCTTGACCTATTAACTATTCTGATGATCCTCTTTCATTAAATTTTGCATCAGAAGAATTTTACTTTAATAATACACTAGTCAGCACTAAAACAAATTTACAACTCTCCCACATCAATTATGTTTTATTAACACACAACAATTTACCTACAAATTTAATGTCCTAAATTACTTAAACATGAAAACTAAGAATATGTGATTTTTAAAATTTGTTTTCAATCAGAAAACCTAGCAACCAAATGAATTAATAAAAATCATATCTTGGAATAAAAAAGAACATCAAATAAAATTAACTTACTTTATGACTGAAAATAAGGTCCTATAAAGTTGTGTGAAAATTTCATTGCTATCTTCTAATTCAAAGCATATGTTATAGGACTTGACCCAAGCAATGTTCTAAAATTGAAGAATAGGAAACATGGAGAGAAAAATGTAATTATAAAACTTCAAAATATAAAGATCTACTGAGAAAAAAGTTTTAGCAATAAAAGTGGAAGATGAAATATTACTCACCTCAAGTAAATAAAAATATCTATTGAACTGTGGACTTTTTGTATCTTCTAACCCTTTCAGTTGTCTTGTTATAAACATAAATATATCCTTTAAAAAATAAAATGAATAGGAGTTCAGTTACACACCTAAAGAAAAAATCAAGTCCTAGTACTCACTTTTTATACATATAATACGAAGATAAGCAAAAATCAGAGTTATTACCTAATAAGTGGCGACAAATCACAACTAAGACAAAGAAAACCAATAAGAAATTCATATAAAACAATAAATTTTTAATATTGTTACAAAGCAAAGCAAAACTTTTAATTGTACATTCGTGTAATAAATGTTATAAACGTGGGAAGGCATGTCACCTGACCAAACAATTAATACAAAAATCAAAGAATTCATACTTGAAAAAAACTCATAAAAATAAAAAAGGTGGGAAGGCTGACTATTATATCACAAAGCTTAGTAACATCAAAGAATTAATCTTTAAGGACTACTGGAATGTAATCAATTTGAGAAACTTTAAATACAGGTTAGGAATTTTATATTCATGACCTCCTGCCTCTGGATGTACCACAGTGCAGTGTCTTCAGCCCTCCTCTAATTTCTCTTCATGCTGTCTCTCCTATTGACTCTACTATCTCCCAAGATAATACACATAAGCAACATGATGCCAAATCTTGTCATGTCTATTTCCACAGCTCTCATATCTTCCTCCCTTAAATTACAACCTTGAGCCCTCATCACCTCTCACCTCCATGACTGCAGTGACCATCTGATGCCTTTTCCTACTTCAATTCATCTTTCACACAGATACAAAGGTGATTTCTCTAAAATGAGAAGAATCTGACCATATAACTCCCTTTTCAATATGCCACAGTTGTGCTTTATTACTTCTATATAATCTATCAATTCTTTTGATTGGCTTTTAAATCCCTTCACAACCTGGCCCCAAACCCATCCTTTCAACTTCATTATGCATGATTTCTCTTCACTGGACTCTACTGTCTAACAAAATTCTGTTCCTCACACAAAGCCCTCTCACTCTCTCTATAATAGTGTCTTTCTAGCCCTGCCCCAGGCCTGAAATGCAAATCCTACTCACCTTTGGCTCACAGAGCTCCTTACTTTGTTTAATTCACTTATATCTCACTTCTGACACTGGACATTGGTAAGCCCTTTTAACCTCTCTATTCTTCAATATCCTCGTCTGTAGAATGAGAATGATAATTCTACAGTACCCAATGCACAAGTAGATCCCTCTTGACTTATCAAGCGTACAACATTTATTAAGCACCTGTTTAAATGTGTCAGACACTGTGCTAAGTGCCAGGAATACAAAGAAAGAGAAAAAGATAGTGCCTGCACTCCAAGAGCCTACAATCAAATGAGGGTGACAACATGCAAAGAACTATGTACAAAACTAAGACATTTACTGGAGGTGTGATTTCCAAGCAAAACCACTAATACGAAGGAAAACAAGTAAAGGCTTCTTGTAGAAGCATACGTTACAAGAATTTTAACTAAGACTTGAAGGAAGCCAGGGAAACTAGACATGGAGAAAAGGAGGAACAGAATTCCAGGGATAGACAGCAAATCATGAAAATACAGAGCCAAGACATATTTTTTTTTACAAGGAATGGAAAGGTAACTGGTATTACTGGAAACTAAAGTAAATGGAGGGAAGTAAAATATAAAAAGACTACAAAGGTAAGAGGGAAGAAGTTATGAGGGGTTTTAAAAGGCAAAACACAGGATCATATATAATCACAGAAGTAACTGAGACTCACTAAAGTTTTTTGAGGAAAGGGCGTTACACAGTTATTCCTTCACTTTATGAAAATCACCTTCACAGTTGAATGAGAATGAATTGGAAAGGGAACAGACTTCAAGCAGATAGACACCAATGAGTAAACTGCTGAAATGGCCTAAGCTTGAGGTAATGAAGGTCTGCACTAGAGCAAAAGGGCAGGAGTGAGGGAAAATGGGGTGTGAGGAGCATTTCCAGAGATGTAATGAAGGTAGCATTGACAGGACTTGGTAACTGTTTGGATGAAGGAAGGGGGTAAAGAGTTTGGAATTGTAGATGAGACGATTTTGATCCTGGGTTTTGGGGAGGATAGTGTTAGCCTCAACAGTAATAGGAAAGTAAAGATAGGGGAGGGTTCTGGGAGAAAAGGAAACATTTTGTTTTGGATACACTGAGTTTAGGACTCAGTTTAGGACATCCAGATCAGAAAAATCAATAGTCATTTGAAAATATCAGACCAAAGGTCAAAAGAGAGATTAGGGCTAACTAAGTAAGTAGATCTGAGACTCATGAGCATAGAAATGATGATTGAATTCATGGGAGTTGATGGGATCACCAACTGAAATGGTATATAGGGAAAAGAGGATCCAGGGCAGAGTAATGAGAAACACCCACTTTTAGCAGGCATGACCAAGATGAAGATCCAGTAAAGGAGACTGAGAACAAGTGGTCAAAACCAGGAGAGAGCAGTGCTATAAAAACCTAGAAAGAAGAGAAAATCATGGAGAAGAGTGTGATCAACAGCGTCTGCAGAAAAGGTTGCAAAGAAGGATGAGGGCTGAGCAAAGGCCATTACATTTGGCAGTTAAGAGATCACTGGTAACTTTTGAAGAGGGCAATTTCAGTTAAATGATGAGATCAGAAACCAAATTCTAGGAACTTGAGAGAGTAAGTGGAAAGGATACAATCTACTAAAGGAGATTTGCCACAAAGAGGAGCGATATGGCAGAAGAACTAACTGGGATGATTAGATCAAGTGACAGTTTTTTGAGGTTTGGGAAGTCATAGTCATGTTGGTAACAAGGAAGAAAGAAAGGAAATAAGCATTTATTAAGTTCTTACTATGGGTCAGGCTGTACGCCGCTAAAGTTACCTCATGTGATCTTCGCAACAACTCTGGGAGGTAAGTGCTACTCTTATCCTCATTTTACAGATGAGAAAACGGAGACAAATAGAGGCTGTGACTTGCCTAAGATCACATAAGTCATTCTAACATCAAGTCCAGTGTTCTGTCCACCTTACTGTCTCCTGTTTGTGGGCAGGAAGGAAGTACCAATAGATAGGGTACAATAAAGACAAGTGGGAGAGTGGGATGACAGAGGAGCAATCTGCTGGAGAAAACAGGATGGAATAGGATCACTTGTATAGGCAGAGGCATATGCTTTAGCATGGAAGGCCAGCATACTGTGTGAGGTAGGAGTGAAGGCAGAGATCATGGCAGTAGGTGTCTGAGCTATATGAGATGAGGAGGAAGGAAGAAGGGGCAGCTCTCAGCAAATGGTCTCAATTTTTTTTTTCAGGAAAATATGAGGTAAAAGTGCTTAGCAGAGTGAATGTAGGAAGAAAAGACTATCAAAGGTTGGAGAAGGAATGAAAAGGTCTGGAAGTGATGGTGTAGCAATTGTGAATTGATTAGAAAAGTGTAAAGGACTATCTGACCACAGTCAGCCAATTGAGATTATTTGACATCAACTTGTAGGGGACTTAGTCAATATGGTTTTGTGATTTTCCTCCAGCTTCATTCAACAGCACATGAATGGAAGCAAAGGCAGTGGCTGTTAGATGTAATCCAAGGCTAGTTTGGTAAAGTACAATCAATAATAGGGAAGTGACATAAAAGGAGTATGGAGTTGAACTGGTTCACCCAGGAGGTCAAAAATGGGAAATGGATGAAAGTAGAGATATTACAAGAGTGATAGCATGGGAAGAAGTGAAGGATGATAGTTTTGAAGAGTCACAGTGAAGACAAAAAAGTTTTAGCTATTAAGGCAAAAGGAAAAACGGAATGACAAAGGATGATCTGGTAAGAGAATCTCAGAGTCCAGAAATGCAGAAATGGAACACCTGTTAAGCTCAAATGAGACAAGTAAAATGCTTTCATATCTTAGAAGTAGTTTATAAATGTCCATTTATCACTCCTAGTTTTCACAAAGTTCTTTTTTTCCTCATTTTATTTCTAATTTGCCTATCAAAGCCTTCAATTCTTTTTGGTAGCACTATTTGATCACTTAAGTCCAATTTTCTCTTCCATTTTCCAGGAACTGACTCCTCACAAAGCTTTAGTTATTGTCTCTAAAAAAAATTCTTCATTCTTTAATAGATTTAATTTTTCATAAAATTCTTGCTCAATTATTTCTTGGAAAACCTATCTGGGTATTTCAACTTTTTCTTAAATGTGTCATTCAATTCAAGTGAACAAAATATAAACCATGTCTATTATATACAAGGCAGTATACTAGGCACAAGGGAAGAAGAGAGAAAATGTAGTCAGGGGCTCACATTCTAATGACACCTAAACATGTTTTAAAGAACTCGATCATGTTAACATTCTATAAAATGACATTCAAATTTTACATAACAAATATAACTTTAAAATATGAGGGTGGAAGTAGAAAGGGATTATCTTCAAAAGAATTCTTAGGTTCAAGAAAAGACAGTTAAAATAAGAAAGAAATCTAAGAGAAATTAGAATCTTATATTTCATATGACAATTAAGTTTCTTTGGTATTTTATTTTTCCCAATTACATGTAAAAAGAATTTTCAACATTTTAGAATTTTTTCAGTTCCAAATTTTCTCCCTTCCTCCCCTCTGCCCTCATTGAAAAGGCAAGTTATTTGATGTACCATACCATGCAAAACGTATTTCCACGTTAATCATGTTGTGAAAGAAAATACAGAACGAGAAAAATAAAGAAGAAAAACAAGAAAATGTGAAAATAAACACAAAAAAAAAGAAAAATAGAGTTTTTAAAAGTATGTTTTGATCTGCATTTAGATACTGTTCTTTCTTTGGAGGTGGATACTATTTTTCATCCTTAAGTCCTTCAGAATTGTCTTGGATCACTATTGATGAGAACAGCTGCCATTCACAGAAAATCATCATACAATATTGCTGTTGCAGTGGACAAACTTCTAGTTCTGCTCATTTAACTTTGCATCACTTCATGTTAGTCTTTCCAAGCTTTCCTGAGAGTATCACCATTTCTTATAACATAGTATTCCATCACAATCATATACCACAACTTGTTCAGCCATTCTCCAAATTTCTCAATTTCCAATTCTTTGCCTCTACAGAAAGAGCTGCTATATTTTTGTACACATAGGTCCTTTTCTCCCTTTTTTTAAATCTCTTTGGAATACAAGCTTAGTAGTAGTGTTGCTGGGTGAAAGAGTATAGCCCTTTGGACACAATTCCAAATTGCTCTCCAGAATTTTGTTTGAATTTCTCTAATGGTTCTTGTTTTGGAGCACTTTTTACATGGTTCTTGATAGTTTTCATTTTTTCCCCTGCCTATTAGAATCCTTTGATTATCTATTAGGGAATGACACTTATTTTTATATATTTGTATATCTTGAATATCAAACCCTTATTAGATAAATTTGTTTTGAATTATTTTTCCCCAGTTAACTTTTCCCCTTCTAATTATAAATGTATTGCCTTTCCTTGTAAAAGCACTTATCAGTTTATATAACCAATGTCCATTTATTTCCTGTGTCCCCCTCCATCCTTTGTATGGTTATCTTCATCTTTATCGTAAGTTGCAAAGGTTATCTATTTTATTCTGTTTATGATATGACCATTTATATTTTGGTCACATATCCTTTAGAAGTTTATTTCTCAAATATATAGAGAACTGAGTCAAATTTGTAAGAATATTAAGTGATTCCTCAGTTATAAATGATCAAAAATATGAACAGGCAGTTTTGAGACAAAGCAATCAAAGTTATCTATAACTATATGAAGAAATGCTGAAGGGATCACAAGTGGAATAAGTTTAAGAAGCCTTGAGACCTATCAGATTGGCTAATACGATAGAAAAAGAAAGGGACAATTGTTAGCGGTCCTAGGGGAAGACAGAAATATTAATGAACTAATGTTTGTAGCTATAAATTAGTATAATAATTCTACAAAGCTATTTGGAACCCTACCCCTAAAATCATTAAATTGTAAATATCCTTTGACCCAACATATACTGGATATATGCCCCAAAAAGATGAAACAAAGGGTACATGTTAAAAAATATTTATAACATCACTTACTTTTGTAAGAAAACAACTACAAACAAGCAAGTGCCCATTAACTAGAGAATAGCTCAACAAATTGTGATAGATAAATAAATATAATAGAATATTATTTTGCTGTAAGAGATGACAAAAGGAATGGATTTAGAGAACCTGAAGGATTATTTGAACTACTATAGAGTAAAACCATGAAAAACTAGAACTCTTTATGCAATGACCACAACATTGTAAAAGAAAACAATTTTGAAAGACTTAAAAACTCTGATCAATGCCATGACCTCCAACAGGAGTTAGAAGTGAAAGTATTTTTCTTCTTTTTGGTGCAGAATGAATCATACATGACTATAACCATGGAAACATTTGCCTGACTATACTTTTGTTAACCAAAGAAGACTTTATTTAGGGAGACAAGGGAATAGAGAGAATACTAACAGTGATTAGAAAAAAAGAGCATCAATAAAATATTTTTCAAATATAAAGAATAGGGCAGAAGAAAGCTTGGAAGGAGACTTGGACAAGTAGAGAAATTCTGGTACAATCATGTTATATTTATTTATACAGACACACACACACACACACACATATATATATATTTTTCCAAAACAAGCAGCATGTTACAGTGGGTTGATAGTCAGCCTTGGGATCAGAAAGATCTAGATTCTAGTCCCACCTCTGACATATAGGCTGCAGAAATGAGTAAATTGCTTAAACTTCTGGTGCTTTAGACCAGTGTTGTCAAATTCAAATGAAAACAGTACCACTAACAATACACAAGGATCCTGGTATATTTAACTTACAAAAATATCTATGAACATTATGTTCTATTATATTTTTATTTTATTAAATAATTCCCGATTAAATTGTAATAAACTTCAAGTTGGATTCAGGAGTATACTCTGGCCCCCTGCTGGCCACATATATGACACTCTGCTCTAGACAAAGACTATAAATTGCAAAGAAGGTACTGATCTGTATTGGTCTATACCAATGACATAACAGGTCCAGTTCTTATCTCCTGTCTCTGAAATACAAGCAAACGGCTTCATGGTTTCAATTATAATCTTCATTTTTCTGGACACCTTTGCATACAGAAGTGTTCATGTTTGTTGGTGATTTCCTATTTCATAATTTAAAAAAACTTAAGAAGTAGCTGACAGTGCATTACAGAAATAATGTGTTACACTAACAGAAGTTTTATCTTTAGGGTTCTAAAAAAGCTTCTCAAATGATCAAAACTCAATACGTTGAAGAAAAAAGGGTGGGGAGGGGCTTTTGTAAGCATAATAGCACTCTAAGAAATATCAAATTCTTTAGCGCCTACTTTGATAGTTATTGTCACACCTTAAATAAAAACAACTCAAAGACCAAAAACTGATGAGTTCTATTGATGCTGATGGTTTTTTTTAAATTAAAAGGTTCTACAGAGAGACCTTACTTAAGACAACCTACAACATGGCATCAACCTTGGAAGAAGTTTTTAAAATACATCATACTTGCCTTCAGTTTGTCTGGTGAAGTATAAGGTGCTTCAGGAGCATAAATCCTAAAAATATCAGCAAGACAGCATGCCACCAGTAAGCGAACATCTTTATCAGGATGCTTCAGGAAAAAATCTGAAGCAAGGTGTAAAGCAAGATTTAGATAAAGCTCCTTTTCTTCTTCTGAGTCCTGATCCATGTCCATGAAAGTTTTTACAACCATCTATACAAAAATAAAATCTCAATCAAATATTTTTTTCATGTAAAATGCAGTTTAGTTAAGAAACATTGATTACATTGTTTTATAACCAATATATGTCATTCCCTTTTATTCAAGAAACTAGAAATCATGAAATATATTTGGACTTTCCTACAAATACTGAAGGAACAACATATAAGATTATTCAATACCTGAATGAAGTTGTAAGAAGTTCTTTCAAATTCATTAACATTGATTCAGGTTGTTCAAAACATTAAGATTCATGCATTGGTTACCGAGGAAAGAACTCATAACATTTTATACTTCTAAAACCATGAGTTTTATGCTTTGTTTTGTTTTTGTAAATAATGAGTACATACTCCAAAACATGTAACTATTTTTTTTTTTACCTTAATATCTTTATTCCTTAAACACTGATTGGGAAAATAATGTACTATAAAATAAAATAATCTAGCTTCCTATTTGAAATGTCAAGCCCCTCCCCCAATGAAGTCTATGTGCTATTTTTTTAAAGGACAAAATAAGGATTTATAGAAATTTATGGGTGAGATATATATATATATATATATATATATATATACACACATATATATAAATATGTATGTATGTATATTGTGAAGAGGTTAGGTATGCACAGAATACATTCCCTTTGTTATTAAATGACAACTACAACACTACCTTACTGATGGAAATAGCATACTGGTTTATACAGCCCATTGCTCTGTCCCAATATAACATAATAAAGTCTTATGTAGCAGAGAAAAGGGAAACGAAATACTACCCAAAACTATATTTCTCTAGAATCACCTTACAATAGAACAGGTAAATTAGAAACCACAAGAAATGTTGTTAAGGGCAAAGGAGCATTAAATCTAATTTAACCCAAGAAATATTATTTACAATGACCAAAATAAAAACAATACTAGGCCTAATGTTCTTAGAATATTGTCAGTCAATTAGCATTTATGAAGTCTCTATGTATAAGTCACAATGCTAGTTACCCTAGGTATTCTACGTATCTATTCTCAAAGAGCCTACAGTCTTATAGAGAAGAATCAAGAGAATCTCATAGCTAAAGGAACATTATATTCAAATATCTATCTATCTATCTACCTACCTATCTATCTATATCTAGTTAAAAGGAAAGGTTCCCCCACTTGGCTTCCACTAGGTGGTGCTACAAATGCAAACCAAAAAATATTAGGTCATTTTTCACTTACAGTCATCAAACATGTATTAAGTATATATGCAAGGCTGACAGGTAGAATGCTATAAAATAGAGAGAGCTGGTCTTGGAGTCAAGAAGACCTAGTTAAAAGACCTAGGCCTCAGTCACATACCAGACACCATGGCAAGTCACTAAACCTCAGTGCTCTAAGGTAAATTCTCTAGGCCTTTAAGAGGAAACTGCCATTCAACATGGAAATTTCCACATTCAGGTTCCCTACACCAATTAAATCACAGGTCCAAACTAAAAAACAAAGTACAATATTAAGAGGTATGTACTTGCTAGTTCATATGCCTAGAAGTGACCCAAACTTGTACTAGTATCTCTAACCTATTTCAAATTTGTTGTTCAGATGAAAACTAGTTTGGCTCCTTCCAGAATTATCAGTAGGGCACCCAGGTAGTTACAAGAGTAGTAGTAGCAAGGGGCTTAAATATTAGATAATGGAATGAATAATAAGCCTGGTACCTTAGTCAAAGAGGGTGATGATCCCTCCAGTGATATGTACCAACATGAAATAACAATCTAAAACAAAATTTTAAAGGAGTTTAGAAATGGTGCAGTGTACTTGTACATATCTAAAAAATACAAATTTATGTTTTTCTCTAAATAGCTAATTTAAATAGTGGTAAAGCATAAATTATAGAAAATTAACAAAATAGGCTATTACAAGTCAGTCTTCCCTAATCAGATCTGTAATCTCAATGGGAATCACCCCTAAAATGGAAAAGATTGCAATCTCAAGCATGCCTTTTCATCCCATGTCACTACTGTCCACAGGTTTTAATATCTACATAGTAAGAACGCATATATTAAATACTGAGTCTCAGTCATTGTAAATCATTCACATTCTGGAAAAACAACAGTTTGATCATAAGATCAAAGATTTTGAGTTGGAAGAGGCTTTAAAGATTATCCTGTACAACTCTCTCATTTTGTGGAAAAAGTGATCAAGAAAGCCAAAAAGGTAAATGAAAAGCTAATTCTCTTTTCTGTGGCAGGTTGTAATCCAAGAGACCAGTTTTGTCTTTTTTCTATCATCTTCAGAATCTTTTATTTTTGCACCATCAACCTTCAGGCAACTATCCCACTTAATCCTACTGTACCCAACATAGATTTAAAAATTCTTTTTGTTGACTAGCATTCAACACCCCAGGTATACCTCATTCTCAGGTTAGACACTGCTGATAACTATTCTTGTAAGAATGTGCTACTTTATATTCAGAGGCAGCTAGATGGTGCAGTGGAGAGAGAACTAGGGCAGGAGTCAGGAGGACCTGAGGTCAAATGTCACTTCAGACACTTGACACTCACTAGCTGTGTGACCTTGGGCAAGTCACTTAACCACAATTGCCTCATCCTGGGTCATCTCCAGTCATCCTGATGAATATCTGATCACTGGATTCAGATGATTCTGGAGAAGTGAGGCTGGTGACCTGCACAGCCCTCCCTCACTCAAAACAAAGTTAAGTGTAAGTCATGTCATCATTTCTCTGATGGCATGGTCTTCTTTGTCAACAAAGGACAAACACACACTTTATATTCATCCTCATTTACCTATATTACTTTTTTTACTGAGTTTACTGAATGAATGGTAGATTTATATTTGGAAGGGATCATGGAAGTCATCAAGTTCAACATCCTCATTTTACAAGGAGGAAAGTAAGACTTAGGAAGATTAAATGATTTGTCCAGGGTCGAAAGGCTAGTACATGTCTGAGGCATGGTTCAGACAGATCTTTCTGACTCCAAGTCTAGCACTATGTTTCCTATATGCCTCCCTTTAACATGTTAAGAAGTAAATTAGGTTCCTGGACACTTGCATCAGAAGCTTAATAGATCTCCACTTTCTTTCTTAATAAAACCATGTGTACTTCTATAATCAGAATTCTGTTCTTTAAAGTATCTCCTAATCTCTTTTAAACTGATCTGCTACAGCTAATCTTAAGAGCATGTAATCCAACTATCCTTTCCCTCTGAATTCAGAAATCTGTCCAACCAGACCCCAGGAGCAAGGCATCAAACATTATCTGGTATTTCCCCATCTGCCAGCACCATCACTTAATCTTGAGGTTTCTGTCATTCCTACTCACTAGTCAAAATCAAGTACAAAACAGCAATAATAGCCCTCCTTCACTTCACTCCAAATAATAAAATTGCCAGGAAAGCAAATCAAGAACTTCTTGGCTGTTCTACTTTTAGCACAGTTTCAGTGGACTGAGTTTATACTAATATAATGAAAATGTACATTATCAAAAAGTATATAAGCAAGTTTCATGCTTGCACCCTATTTAAATCATAATTTTTGAAATGCCTTTCTAACATACACAGATATTGGTAAATTAAGTAGGCTAGCATGTTAAATCTATTCAATGCTTTCTTACTTGATTAAAAAGTTCACCTGCTGCTAGCTGTCATTATGCATATACAATGCCTGCAAATATACAGTCTATAATCTATAAATCTATAATATACTAAAGTCACTTCTGGTTACAAAAATACACCATGTAGACATAAGGCATTGTTCTTTTATTTTTCAATTCAATGTTTTCAGTCATGTTTTCAGAAGCACAGATGAGGTAGACATAATGGATAGAGATTATCAAAGACTCTAGACTGATTACTGATTCAATTTTAATGAAAAAATTCTCTAGAAATATGACGATGCCAGCGAAGGCATTACTGGTGGTGGTGGTGGCGGTAAGCATTCCTCTAGTGCTGTAAGGGCTATAGGGCTTAGCCACGTCACTTCATCTGACCCTTACAGCAACCTCCTACAAAGTAGGCGGTGTTATTATTCCCATTTTACAGAGGAGAGACGAGGCCGAGAGAGGCTAAAGGACGTGCCTGGAGTCATATATCTGGGAAGTGACTGAGGCAATATTCAAATTCAGAACATCTTCCTGACTTTAAATCAGCTTGCTATCTGCCATGCCACCTAGTTACCTCAAAATATACATGAATACTTCATATCTCTATCCTTTTGGTGCTTGGAGCAGTGCTTTCTACATACAAAGTGCTCAAATAAATGATTACCGAGAGTCGCAATCAGCAAGAATTTATTAAGCATTGATCATAAGCCAAGTTCTGTATTAAGCATTGGGGATATAAATACAAAACAGCCTGTCTTCAAAGAGCTTACATTTTAATAGAGTAGACATGCATATATAAATTCAATATACACACATACTAATCAAATATATGATAACTATGGCAAGGAAAGCCCTAACACTTGGCCAGGACCAGGAAATATCTCTAACAGTAGGTGGTACTTGAAATGAGTATATAAAATCAGGAATTCCAGAAAAGGAGGGTGAGGGAGTTTGTCAGAACAGGACAAGAGGACAGCCAGTGAAAAGGCAGAAAGATGAACAATTGAGCATCATTAAGAATAATAAGTAGGACAGATTGGCTGAATTGTTAAAAAAAAAAATCACGGAAAATAGTAATCAGTAAATCAACTGGAAAGGTAGGAAAAGGCCAAATTTCAAAGAGTCTTAAATGCCAAACAGTTCATAATTTATACTAAAGATATAGGGAAGACATGGTCAGAGCTATATTTGAGGAAAATCACGGAGGGTAAACTAGAGTGAGAAGAGATAAGAAGTAGAAAAATCAATCAGAAGGCTATTACAAGAGTCCAGGTGAGACGCGATGTGGACCTGAACAGAGTGCTAGCTATGTGAGTGGAAACAGGGAGGCATATCCAAGAGAGGTTGTGGAGATCTGACTATTGTGTATGTGAAGAAAGGAGCTGCAGATGAAAGAAAGGATAAGAACCTAGGTGACTGGAAGCACAGTAGTGCAATAACTGGCAAGTTTGGGAAAGGGGTAAATTTTTAGAAAGATGACTTGTGTTTTGGACATCCTGAGTTGGAGGTATCTAACATATATCTAGTTCAATTTGTAAGAGGCAATATTTTTTTTTCTTTTGGTGAGAAAATTTACTTCTTTACAGAACTGAAGTACTATGGGAGCAGAATCTTGTCATACTTGGTTGGTGTTAGTTTCAATGAACTGGATTTATTTTCTGTCTTTATTTTCATTCTTTATCATAAGGGATGGCTCACCATCCAGGAGAGAGGAATACATTTAGAAAAAGTATTTTAAAAAAAGATATCAATAACATTTAAAATTAAAAATAAGAAAAAAATAAAATTACTTTACTTGAGTGCTCTCATTTCCATTCAAGTATTTTCTTAGAATCACTGAGCTTAAATCACCAATGTTAACAGGCAATTCTTAACACAGGACCCAAGCTCAGAAGAGAAACTGGGGCTGGATATATAGACCTTGAAGTCATGTGCACAGACATGATAATTAAGTCCATGGAGCTGATGAGGTCACCAACAGGCTGGAGTCAATAAGAGCTGGCATTCAAGTCCTCCACGTGACTCATAATGGCCAAGTCATTTAACTCCTCAGTTCTCTCAGCAACTCTCTGAAACAGAGCAAGTACCACTCTGCATTGGTAGAGGGAGTTTGCCCACAAAAAATTCTTTACACTAAGGACACATCAGGTCCAATCACAAAAAATACAAAAGAAAAATAAGTGTGGTTTTTAATATAGCCAGAGAGTACTAACCTTTAACCGTCTCACCATCTCCTCTTTAGATATTTTGTCTGAGATCTCTTTGACGCCAGGAGGATAAGTAATTTTTCCATCATTGGCTCTTGTCTTTGAATGAGCCATGATTGAAATATTTTCAACCCTAAAACAAGAAAAAAATTAAGATACATTTTGTATATTTACACATAAATTATTAACTAGATGATACAGGACAAATAATTATCAATACAGACATAGCCCCATATAATCTTGCCCTATAACTCCTGAACATTAATAATATTAAAGAATCATAACCATACCCCACCACAACCCCATTCATTAACTTTCCCAGCTCCTGAGCAGGAAAACTCCTACTCCTACTCCCTTTCTCTCCTCCCTCCCCCACCTTTTGTTTCCTTTATGGTCATAGTTTCATGAAACAAATAGGGAATAATATGCCTATAAAATACTCTCAAGGAAAACACAATCAAAAAAAAATTAAAGTACAGCTATTATCTAAGTTATAAAAACTTGCCTAAATTAATTTGAAATTGGTTACTGATATAATGAGGTGCATAAAAATCAATCTACAGGAATGGTTAAGGAAGTTGGAATATATGGAATAGAATATTACTATGCTATAAGAAATAAAATATAAGAAATAAATACAAAGAAGTATGGGAGGCCTAAAATGAACTGGTGCAAAGTGAAAGAGAACCAGGAAAATAATATACACAAGGACTACAACAATGAAAATGGGAAAAAACAAAACGACTGAAACTGAAGATTGCAAAATTATAATGACCAAGCTTGGCCCCAAAGAAGAGATATGAGAAAGTATTTCATCCCCAGCCCTACCCTTGTTGCAGATGTGGGGCGACACTGAATATAATTTCAGACTTGTTCAATATGCTGGTGAGTTTTGCTGAACTTTTTTTTCCCCTCTTTTTCATCCTTTGTTATAAAAGCTGGTTTTCTAGGAGGGAAAGGGGAAGGGATATATGAGGAAATGCAGGTGATATAAAAACAAAAGACCTCAATTAAAGTTATTTTTAAATTACTTTATAAAATTTTACCCAAAATTTAAATAGTTTTGGTTAATCTGACTACCTAATCCCGAAAGTCCTTCTGTGGCCAACCTATTCTTATTGGTGCTAACAGAATTCTTAGCCCCTATTTTTCTTGCCTTTTCTCACAAACTCCTTTTTCAAATATTCTATGTGGTTGTGACCAGTTGGACTATTCACCATTCCTAAACCAACTATACCCTTTTCCACCTCTATACTTTTACCAACACAAATTGCCTATGCATGAAATGCACTCCTCACCAAATCTCCTACTGAATTCCACAACGGCCGCAAACCTCCAAGAAGTTCCATTTCTACTTCTCTAATTTCTCATAGTACTTTGCCAAGCCAGAGGGGTCGGTCATAGCATTTAAGGGGGTGGAAGACCTAAAAGATCATCTAGTTCAAATCTCTCATTTTTACAGGTAAGGAAAAAGCTTCACTTCTTAATTCTTCCAAGACAGATTTAATGACTGGTCCAAAAGATATACATATTTCTTGGCACTTTTCCCCCTTTTTTTATTAGAGCATAAATAAGTGATAGCAATAACTATTAAAAATTACATACATTCTTATCACTTTTTTTCTCCTCAATTGCTTGCAAACTGTCTTCAGCTCCTACCACTTTCACTGAAATCTAAATGGTAAAGGCTACCAAATATCTCCTAATTGAACAACAATGTGGTACAGAAGAAAAATTAATAGATTTATAGTCAGAAAATCTTGGTTCAAATCTTGAACTTGCCTCTTTTTACTATCTTTTGTACTTTGGGCAACTTACTCTACCTGTTTGGGCTTCAATTCTCTCATCATAAAATGAAGGGTGTAATACATATGACTTCTCAGTTTCCTTCCAATTCTGAAGCTATAAATCTAAAGGTACTTTTTTTCAATTCTGATTCCTTGACATTTTTATGATAATTGATATCACTGACTTCCTCCAAAGCTTCTAAATATCTTCTCTTTAGCAGGCTTCAAAGAGATGCTTGTCTTCATTCCTATCATCTTTATTATCCTATTTGACTCCTTACCTTTAGTTTGATGCTATCCCACCCCCACCCTAAGACTCTTGCCCAAAATTCTGTTCCCAGTTCTCATTTCTTTACTCTTCTTCCATGATCATCTGATTTTGCCTCATGATTTGACCAGCTGTATATGACTGATTCCCCCAAATTTATATCTATAGCCCCTAAGCACTCTCTAAATTCCAGAACAGTATCTCCATCTATTTGTTCTGCAGACATCTTAAATTCAACCAGTTCTAGAAAGAATTATATGAAATGAGTAAGACAAAAGGAAGCAAAGTCAAAACAACAATATAAAAGAGACTACAATGCAAACTAAAACACCACCAAAAGCAACAAAACGTTATCAAATACAAGAGACAATGCTGGTAGAAAATTACTAAAGTTAAAGTATACAACCTTCCTTCCTGTTAATCAGTAAACCACAAAAATACACATTAAAATGCACTAAGAATAGTTCAGTTCAACAAGCATTTAAAGTAAATACTACATGCTAGACATTGTGCTAGACAATCCCTGAGGAAACAAAGATTAAAAGAAAAAGTTCTTACCCTCAAGGAGCTCATTCTACTCAAGGACTACAAAGGTGATACAACATGAAGCATATTACAAGGAAAACTGAGGTGAGAAGAAATAACCAGTGGGACAAGGGAAGACTTGAAAAGATGACACCTGACTTGAGTTATGAAAGAATTCAGAGGTAAAAGTGAGAAGGAAGACTTAAACACCTAAATGTTCTCAAGGAATATTTGAGGGGAGAGACTACTACTTAGTCAAAACCACATGTATCTCCTCCTACCCCCAAAAACCAGCATGTTCAAACAGAATCTAATGGCATAATGAAAATAACACTGCACTTAGAACCAAGATACCTAAACAGGTTCACATTCCAGTTCTAAACATTTATTAGCTGTGTGACCATGAGCTAAATTAATTATCTGAGTCAGTGTCCTTATCTGTAAATAAGCATAATTGTATTATCTACTTCACAAGGTTGTTAAGTGCTTTATAAAAGTCATTAGGTAATTATACATTTTTACATGTTATATAAATGGGAATTACTATTATCTTCTAAACCTGCTCAAGTTCAAAACTTCCGTACTATCTTCAGTTTTCTTTCTTTCTTCTCATCTCTATCAGTTACCAAGTCCTATTGTTTTTGTCTCCACATTACCCAGCACAAATGAATTCAACATGGGATAAATGGTCAAAAGAGATTAACAAATGCTCTCAAAAGAAATTGTAAACTACTAACAACACAGGAAATACTGAAGAGAAGTAAATCAAGGCAACTCTGAGGTTTCACTTCACCCCCAGAAAACTGAGAACGATAACCAAAGCTGGGAACAATCAATGTTACAGAGGTTGTGGAAAGACATGCATGGTAATAATACACTGTTGATGGAACTCTGAATTAGTTAAGCCATTTTAGAGAACAATTTAAAATTAAGCTTAAAAAAAACCCAAAAATGTCTACACTCTTTGACACAGATCCACTTCTATGCATATAGCCTTCCTTCCCTCAAAAAAATCTGCCAGAAAAATCTCATGTACATCAACATATTTAATAGCAGTAGTTTTTCTGATTAATAATTAAGAGAAACTAGGCATAGGCCCAAAGGCTAAAGAATTGCTAAACAGATTCTGGTACATTAACATTAAGAAATGATTAATATGAGGAATACAGAGAAGCACAGAAAAATTTACACGAAATAACAGAAACAAGAAAAAATACACAATCAAAAGAGAAGGCTGCAAAAATATAATGACTCAAGTTTGGCCCCAAAGATATGAGAAAATGCTTTCCCCTGCTTCTTTGCAAAGAGTTCAAACTGGCTCAATATGCTAGTTAAACTGAATCACCAGTTTCCTAATTGTTATTGCTTGTTATAAAGATAGGCTTTCTGGGAAGAAATGGAAGGAATACATATTTAAATGTCTGTGGAGCAAAAACAAAAGATAATTCACAATAAAATTTTAGATTTTTTTTAACTGCCCCAAAAGGGGGAAGGGGAGAACCTAGATGGCAAAGTTGATAAGAGCCTCAGACACTAACCAGCTGTGTGACACTGAGCAAGTTACTTAACCTGGGTTACCTCTGCAGCCCCCCAAAAAAATAAAGAAAATTTTATGTCACCATGTAGGCGCCATTCTAATCCAAAATTTTGCCTACAATCGCCCATCCCTCAATCCCACTAGGCTGTGATCCTTCCTCTAAAATTCCCTGCCTACCCTGCCCCAAAATAATCTCAAAAAAAATACCCAAAATAAGTAACAGACTGTCATGAAAATTTTGTATACATGGAAAAGTTGAAATAAGGGTCCTTTTTCACAGTTGCTTTTTTCTTTTCTTTTTCCCCAATTTTGTAACAACTTAACAAATATTTAACAAATATATTTAATAATACAATTTAATACAGTATATTAAACATAGTTAGTAAGTATTAAAATTTCCTTTTCTATTTGTGTAATAGTAAGGTCTAAGGGTTTGGTCTTTGGTCCACATTCTCTTTCATATGCCTTCAGAAACGATTTGATACTGCCATCACTGTGTCACTTGTAGCACAGACCTCCTCTTTATGTACTTGGTCTGGTCTGGCTGCCTTTCCTACACATCCCTAACTATTAAGTCTAAAGTCCCAATGGTGGTTTCACCATTCACAAGGCTATTTGTTATTAAAATCTCTATAAGTGGTTTCCACTTTTCATCTGTTGGTTGCCCCTTGTGGCTTTGTTTAATTAAGATTCTAGCCAAGTTTCTATATCCTGCTTCTCTCTCCACTACTTCTCATTGTTTTGTGAGATAATACTGCATGTTTCCCCTAAGACTTTCAAGGTGAATTTATATTCTGGACTGGTGCAGCCCTTAGCACCTTGCCATATTCTCCCCTTGGCAAGGAGATCAAGTGTTTGCTGGCTGGGGGGATTTCTAGGTTCTATTGGTCTCGTCATGGAAAAAAAAAAGTATTTATTAAAAATCTTACTTGTGCCAGGATCAGTGCTAGGTATGGGGGAATCAAAACTGAAATCATCATTCCTTACTCTCTGATTATATGACCTAGCATTATTAGGCACTATAGATTCCTCTATTATGAATGACAATGAAACAGGGTCCAAAGAGACACAAGTCCAAGTCACAACTACTTTGGGTCCCACATTTTCCTCTGTAAATTAAGGTGCTTTTTAGTCCCACTAACTTACCATGAAAGAATTAAGGGGAGAAACATCAGCTATATTCTTTAAAATCTACCTTGGAAGATTTAAAAAGATAGTTATCTCTAAAAATCCGTAATGAGGCATTAATTTTATAGTCATAAGGGTAAAACCATTCTCAAGTTTTTAGTCTGAAGGCATTCATTGTGCTGTAAAATTTCCTGTAACTAGTTCCCAATACAACCAGTAGATGGTACTCTCCATGTAGACAAGCTTTCTGGACCATGTTTAAACAGAAAAGTGAAGACAATGTGCAACTAAAAATTGAGTATATGTGTATCACAGAAAAAATAAAGATATACACAAAATGAACTAAGATCTCCTTTAAAATGTCAACTGGAAGATAATATCCACACATTTTACATCATACTACTCAAATGTAAAGATATTACTCATGTACAGATGTTCATTCTTCACAAACATGCTACTGACATACTATTAAAAAAGCATGTTTTAATACTTATTCGAGATCAAATGAGTTCCTATAGAGTAATGTACATTTTTTTTTAATTATTTCAAATATCTTAGAGGTACTTCTCATTTAAGGCAATCTTTAAAAAAAAAAAAGTATTTCCCTCTCCTCTAATTTAACTTTACTTCTTAGTTTAGATTTTTTGTATCTTCAACTTTTTTTTTGTCTTAAAGGAACCAACAAAATATAGAAAAATAACTGTCAAGGATGAGGAAGAAGTCATGGTAAAAGATTTGGTAAGAGGCCTTAACTAAGGTAGAACCCAAAACCTTGGCAATGCTAGGTTCTAATCAAAGACAAAGATAAGAGTAATTTTTTAAATGTTACATATTTAATATTTTAGACTATATTTAATATAAAGTTCTAGTACCTCAGGCCCAACAACCTAAGAGTCATCCTATATTCTTCATTATCTCTCACACCCGCCCTCCTATATCCAATGCATCCTCAAAGATACTCAATAGATGACTTATAAGCAAAAAGGGATTAAAGTTCTAGGAGTTCATATAAACATAAAACTGTATCCAACAGAACTCCCAACTGTCCAATAATTTCAACAGAAACAGGACCATAAGAACAATCATAATTCCAAATCTTTTCATTATCACCATTCTCAAGATACAACGCAGTAGATCCAATTCAAGTATTTTCAAAAGTATTTATTTTCTCTTCCTACTCTTATTAATCCCTTTCTAATTCAGCAGCTGTCCATGCACTTGATTCCTAATCTAACTAACATGCTGCAACTCTCCCCTTTTTCTTCTTATCATCTTTCTGTACTTCAATGAGCAATGGACTAAGAGTTAGGAAGACCTGAGTTAAAATCTTATCTCAGACAGAATTCTGTAGACTCTGTATGACCCCGGGCAAGTCACTTACTCTGTCTCAATTTCCTCATGTGTAAAATTAAAGATAGTAATAGCACCTACCTCGCAATATTATGAAGAAGAAACAAGTTACCATATGTAATTTACCATGTAAATCTTAAAGCAATCCCAAGCTGAGGGCCTTGCCTCACATTTAACTGAAAAACTGAGACCATCAGTCAAGAGCTCCCTCTCTTATCTGCCTTGTCCTTTCACATCATACAGATGCCTTCAGTCACTGTCTTTACCTTGAAAATGAGTCCCCCTTCTTTGTCACAGTAAAATATTCTACTTGCAAGAATGATACACTCTATCTCAATCTTCTCCTGCAGATTGCCCCTTCTATCTATGATCAGTTTCATTTGTCTTCAATCTCTCCTTTCTACTAATACTTCCCTACTGCCTTTAAAAACACCCAGATTCTCCAATGGAGAATATTATTGTGCTATTTAAAAAAGAAAAAAAAGACCAAAGGGATGGATTCAGAGAAACCTAGTAAGACTTATATGAACTGATGCTGAGTGAAGATTGCAAATATAAGAAAATTTATACAGTGACCAACAAGATAAAAAATAACACCAAAGACTTACAAACTCTGATCAATGAAATAACCAATCATGACTCCAAAAAATGATGAAGTATGCTTTCCAAATCTTGACAGAAGAATTGAGCTAAGGCTGCAGATATATATATATATGTTTTCAGATATGGTCAATGTGTTGATTAGTTACCTTGACTATTCTTATGAGTTACAAGTGAGGGTGGCTTTGAGGACAGAACCAGGCAAGGAGAAAGAGGGAGTACAGTGATCATGACTCCCCTCTCTCCTCACTCTAATCCATCTTCCACTCAGCTTTCAAACTGATCTTCCTAAAGTGCAAGTTTAACCATGTCACTCCTGCCCCTATTTCAATCACTCCCTACTGCCTCCCAAATCAAACATAAAATTCTGTTTGACTTTTAAAGCCCTTCATAATATGGTCCTTCCTACTTTTCCTGTCCTCTTATACTTTATTCCCTTCATTGTACTCTATGACCCAGGGAAACCAGCTATTTCTCAAATGTAACACTCCATCTCCTAACTCAGAGTATTTTTACAGACTGTCCCCTATGACTGGAACTCTCTTCCTGCTCCATCTTTGCCTCCTGGAATTCCTGGTTTCCTTCAAGTCTCTGTTAAAGTTCCACCTTCTGCAAAAAAACCTTTTCTAGTGCTCCTTAATCTCAGCGTCTTCCCTCTGAGAATACCTCCAATTTATCCTATATATAGCTTCTTTGTACAGTTGTTTGCACATTATCTCCAGCACCTTGTAAATTCCTTGAGAATAGGAACTAGGGTTTTGTTTTTGCCATTCTTCGTATCCCCAGTGCTTGACACATAGTAAGTGCCCAATAAAGTGATGGAGAGATGTTGCCCGGGTGTCATCAACCAGCCCAGCAACAAATAGGATATGGAGTTTAAGGAGGTAAGACAGAGAGAAGAATTGAGAAAAACACCTAGGTTGAGAGCCTAAACTGACAAATTGGATTAATTTTGCATTAAAAAAATGCTGATGTTTGCTAATATTTGTTCATTTCAGAATAACAAAGTAAAATTAACATCCAGGAGGAAAAAACAAAGCTAGAGCACAGATAGATAAGGGGAAGTCACTAACAGTGAGATTAAGAAAGGTTTCCAAGAGGAAGTGTCAGGTGAAGAAAAGAGCAAGTGTGGTGGGTATGTATCCCAGGAATAGGAAACACCTGTGCAAAGCCACAGTCAATTAATGCAGATTTTGGGAAACAAGTCAAGAAAGGGAACAATGTGGTACATAGAAAGGTGAACTGGAAATCTGGAACCATATCCAATAAGTCACTAAACTGCATACATCTCTTGAACAGCAATACCAGTGTGCTAGGCATATACAGTCAGTCAATAAGCACTTATAAGGTATCTACTAAGTGCCAGGCTCCATGACAAGCACTGGGAATTCAAAGGCCAAAGATGGTTCCTGACCTTGAAAAGCTAGCAATTTAACGAGGGAGACAACATGCAAATAGCTACAAACAAATGTGCTATACACATGATAAATAGGCAAAAATCAACAGTGGGAGTTAGAATTAAGAGAAATCAAGAAAATTTTCCTGTAGAAGGTAAGATTTTAGTTGGAATTTGGAAGGAAGTCAGTGAAACAAAGAGGCAGACATGAGAAAAGAAAGCATTCCAGGAATAGAAGACAGGCAAAGAAAGAAAATGCCCAGAATCTGAAGATGGAGTATCTTGTTCCAAGAAGAGCAAAGGAAATCAGTGTTATTGACTCAAAATTAATTGAGGAGAGGGCAAAGGTGTAAGAAGACTTGAAAAGGTGATGTGATGGAGTGAGGCAAGGGCAGGAGGTTATGAGGAACTTTGAAAGACAAACGGATTTCATATTTGATTCTAGAGGTTAATAGGGAAATGCTGAAGCTTACTGACTAGTGGGTGAGGTCAGAACCCATGCTTTAGAAAAATCACTTTAAGTGGCTAAATAGAGGATGGACTGGAGTGGGAAAAGATTTGTGGTAGAAAGTCAACAGCAGAATCACCAGCATTATTACTGTGATAATCCAGGTGTGAGCAATGTCAAAGGAGAAAAGGGGAGATTTTGAAGAGATGTCACAGAGGTAAAAATCAACAGGCTTTGGCAACAGATTGGATATGGGAAAAGAGATAGACTGAGGAGCTAAGTAGGGCATCTAAGTTGAGAGCCTTAGCAGTAATTAGAAAAGTTTGGAAGTGGGAAGACGGATAGGGAGAAAACTAATGAGTTCCATTTTAGATATCTACAGTTCAAAAGATGTATGAAAGTTGGAGATGTGGAACTGGAGATCAGCAAAGAGATCAAGCCTGGATAAAGGGATCTGAGAATCATCAGAAAAGATAATCAAACCCAAGGGAGTTGATGAAATCAAGTGAAGTATAGAGGGAGAAAAGAGGGTCCAGGACAGAGCTCTGCAGGACAACTCAAGGTTAGGGAAGGAGATAAACTCCAACAATATTAAAGAGGAAAAGCATCTATATGTACAAAAATACTTATGGCAGCAGCCTTCTGTTCTGGCAAAAATTTGGAAATTATGATAGCAATTTAAGAAGACACATGAAATGATAAAGTGTGAACAATATTTATGCAAGGGCCACAATGTTGTAAAGTCAGAACTCCGATCTTATGATCAACTATTACATCAGAAGATGTGGAAAAAAACATGTTTCCTACCTCTTGAAAGAAAAGTAATGGTCTAGAGGGTCCAAAAGGAGACATTTTCAGATATAAAAATTAATATATTTGCATATGTATTTATTTTGCTTGATTATTCTTGTTTGTTATTTTCCTTTGTATATTGAAAAATGCTCATGCTTAAATTCATAATAAAAAAGAAAAAAATTTAATTTTAAAAAATGGGGGAAAACAATCTGAAGTCAGATTGTGAAGGGCTTCAAGATGTCAGGCTAAGAAGTTCATATTTTAGCATAGAAATCATAGGGGACTGTGGCATACTGAGACTTTTGCTTTAGGAAAATTATTTGGGCAGCTATATGAAAGAATGATTAAAGAGTAAAGAGACTGGAAGCAGAGAAACCAATTTAAAAATTACTACAACAGTCTAGGTGAAGTGTACTGACTTAGAAAATGAGAAATTATCAGATTTAGACTATACAGAGGGTGGCTAGATAAAAATACTCAACTGATTGGATATGAGGGGCAAAATAGAGGAAAGAATCAAGGATGGGCTCTTAAGTTGAAAACCTAAATGATGATGGCCCTCAACAGAAAAAAGAAATATTAGAAAAGGGGCAAGTTTAAAAAGGAATATAAGCAAAGAGATAATGTAGAAAAGCCAATCTAGAAGTATAATGTTATTTATACTATACCTTGTTAAATGATTTTATATGTGTGTGTACGTGTGTGAATACAATAATTGCACATATTTACATTTATATAAAACACTTGCATTTGTTTACAAACATTACAATCCCCAACCTTCTGAGGTAGGCTGGAAAAGTATTCCCCCTCCCATTTTAAAGATGAAAGCACTGATTCTCAAAAAGGTTACAAAACTGGTCCACTACAGCACCACTATAAGTAGCAGAGCTTAGATGCAAACTCAGGTCTGTTTCCCAAGTCCAATATTCGTTCCCTAACACCAAGTTGTAAACAAGACAGTAAAATAACAAGAAAATATACTGGACGTCAAGTTAGAAGACTTAGTTTCAAAGTCCAGCTCTAGTCTTTCCTGCATGACTTTGGGAAAGCTTCTTAACTTCTCTGGCTTTCAGTTTCCTCACCTGTAAAATGAGGGAACACCCCCACATTATGTCTAACATCCTTTCCAGTTCTAAATCTATGATGTAAGCTTAAAAGAAAAAAAAAATCACAGGGGAAGAGGGAGGCCAGGGGGCAGTCGTACAGTGCCTTAGTCAAGCAGATAATTTACAGAATTGAGAGCTAGAAAAGCTTTGATATTATTACTGAACAAAGCACCTTCTAAATACTTTTCATTTCACGAACTATTTCAACAATGGGTAATTGCTGGCTAAATTCATCTGAACTACAAAAATTTTATCATGCCAACAAGAAAATGTTACATTGTACTTAAAAGAGCCAAAATTGGCATGCAGTTTAAATGCATGACTCAAACTTTTTCTTCTACTTTCCTCTGCAGTCTTTAAGAAAAAGTCCTGAATCTTCATGTTCTGTACCTTTGTGACAACTGCCTAACCATTTTTACTATTCTGAACTTAACACCAAAAGGGTGTTGCAACATACAAAGTAGAAAAGACAACAAAGAGTTGTATATGAAACAGTCAATCTCTTATATAGCTTGCATTTCCTTCTACATTATGAATATATATAATTCGCATATTACAAATTCAACCTATAGCTTTCAAAGCTGTCCCACCTGTTTGTTTCCTTTTATCATTCCTTCTGAACATTTTTTAAAAGTTACCTATTCATTTCAATGGTTACCAAAGGCAATCGCTCACATGGTGGTCAAAAGAAGCAATACAAGGACACTCTCAAGGTTTCTCTTAACTTTAGAATTGATTGTGTCTCAGGGGAGACACTGGCACAGGACAGCTCAGCATAACATGCCCTCCTCAGAGATGGCACTGTGCTCTATGAGCAAAGTAGAATTGAAGTAGCTCAAAAGAAAAGCAAGATGTGCAAATTCACAGAATCCACTCCATATTCACATAATCTGTGCCCAACCTACGGCAGAGCATTCCCAAGCTCATATTGGTCTGATCAACCATATTCAGAGTCATTGTAACTTGATTGTAACATAGTGATGTTATTTTGGTCCTCTTTGAGAAGGAAGGATAACAACCAACCAACTACTAAAAAATTAGCAGAACTTATTTCTTAAAAGTAATTTTAAAACTTAAAATTAGATGGAAATTATAGACAGCCTACAATCAACAGGAAACACAGTAGCTTTCAAAAGAATACATATACCAACCAATATTTGAGAAAATCTTTAGATCTTATAAAAAAAAGAAATCTAGGAATCTGCCATAATATAAACATTTTGTTGGGAAAAAAGTAAATAACCCTAGGAAAGTAAACTTTTTTTTTTAATACACACAGCCAGATCACCAATTTAGAACTGGAAGGGACCTTAAATGTCAGCTAATTCAACCTCATTTGAGAGATAATGGAACTGACACTCAGGGAGGTCAAATGACTTGTCCAAGTTGACAAAGGTGGCAAAAGAGTCAGGATTTAGCTTGCTTAAACAAACTACAGGAGACAAGCAGAAAAGTATTTTCTGTTTTATGTGCTGAGGTGCAACTCAAAACAAGGCCTTTCTTGCAAAAAGTACAAAAAGGCAAAAAAAAAAAAAAACTCAGTCATTCTTTAAAAATTGGAGACCTTGTACAATGGAACAAATTGTGGTTTTCTTCTTTAAATGTCTGAGCAAATAAGACAGATTATGATTTTTATGAGCTCCCCAGTGGGAAGTTGATTAATGTCCACAATTACTGAAGGCACAAAATTAAGATAACCAAATCCAGAGGGCATAATATTTAAGATCAGTTAAAAGATTCAAATTTAGAAATAATAAATTTTCCCTCGTATTTATTCTCTACTGGATACTACAAAGAAAATGCTTAATAAGCTAGTAAAAACTGACATTAAAACTATCATCTCTATCACTGAGCCAAAAAAGGGAAAAAAAACAAGAGCTGAGGATCATGGTCAGTTACTGATAGCTAAACCATCTCTTAGGCTTGAAAATTAATGAAAAGTAATTACTGATGAAATATAATCCTAAGACTTACAAAATACATCCCACCAAATTAACTACTATGTCTATAAAATACTGTAACTCTGTAAGTATCTTACACAAGAAATTTTATCTATTTCCTAGTGCCTATCACTGTACTGAAATAAACACAGGCATTTTTTTCAAGACGACATAAATATTCTATCAGGTAACCCTTATTTTATGGCAGAAAAAACCAGCTCATGGCCCAGGGGTCTACAGAGATTGACATGTAGACAGGATATAGTTCTTGTATTTGGGGAACTTACAGCTCCAGTAGGAGGATAGGAACTTCGTATCATAAAATTTTTAAATAAAAATATTTAATTTAAATTCAATTAAACTATTTAAATATTTTACATGAATAAAATCAATGAAGTGAAAATTAGAAGGAACAGCAGAAAACAGAAGAAAACTGATATGCATCAATTCCATCAAAAAGGTCTGATGTACAATATACAGAAGGGGCAGCTAGGTGGTATACAAGAATTCTGGGCCTAGGGTCAGGAAGACTTATCTCTTGAATTCAAATCCAGCTTCTGATACTTTACTAGCTGTGTGATCCTGGGCAAGTCACTGAACCTGTTTGCCTCAGTTTCCTCATCTGTAAAATGAACTAGAGAAGGAAATGACAAATCACTCCAAAAACCCCAAATGAGGTCATGAAGAGTTGCACAAGACAGCAACAACAAAACAATATACAGATAACTAACACATATATAAAGCCTAGAGCCATTTTCCAACAGATAAGTGGTCAAAAGATATGGAAAAAAAGAGATTTGAAAAGCATAAACTACAAATGAAAACATGCTCCCAAAGAGGATAAGATAAAATGCAAATTAAAATAACCAATAACTTCACAACACGGAAATTGGTAAACATGACAAAAATGAAAGCAGCAATGCTGGAGAGACTGGAGGGAGACAAATACTGTGGTGGAAGTGTCCAATCGTTCTGCATATCCATTTGGAATTATGCAAGAAAAGCTATATTGCAGCTTGACTTCACCAGCCTCCTTCCATCACACTGTGGACATATATAATTCCACTGCAATCAGGAATTTTCTATGCCACCCTTCAATTGACCATTTCAGCTACACACAGGTGCCTAATACCCTGGGACAACTCTACCTCAAAATCAAACTCCTATAGAAATGAAAACATTACCTGAATTTAATTCCTCAATGATTAACATATTGCCACCAGATCATCCAAGTGATTCTGAATCTCTGGCAGCCAAATATTCTTTGTCCCCATGGACTGCTCCTTTATTACCATTCACCTCAACCCAATCTTTCCTACATCCCACTCCCAAGTGACCTTCCCTTCCACCTATGCTCCCTGGAATACCTGATCCACAGATGACAAATATGCTTTTATCTTAAATCTTTTGCTTTCTTCCCTCCCTATTCCTGTGCGCACAGGCTCTGGATGACATAGCTTCCCTGGACACCGTTTCCAATACTGATTGCACTGGTGGTGGTCAGGTATTGGAATGCTCTTTACCACTTTCAGGCTTTCCCTCTACCACCATCACTCAAGAGCTCCTCCTACCTTGAGGATCATTTAATCTCTAACTGCTACCCAATCAAGATTCTGGTAGCTATTTTCTATCAACATCTACAACAGTCTTCTTCCTTCCTTCCTTTCTTCTTCCCTTCCTTCCTTCCTCAAGTTCAGTGCCTAGTTCAATCTCTGCTTACCAATTCCTGCCCTAATAGGACTTTACATACATAATACCCCCTCAAACACTCTAACTTCGCAAGTCTTGAATTTATTTATTTCCAATAATCTACGGCTCTATCCAACCTCTGCTATACACAGAGACAGTCATACCCTTGATCCTGCCATCACCCACAAATGTACCACTCTCATGTTCATGAACTACCGTCATTCCACCGCTCCCTCTGCTTGGCAAGCTCCCTTTCCTCGTTGTGACCTCCAATCCTTCTATCCCTCAATTCTTTCCCAAGCCATCACCCCTACAGTGGTTACATTCTCTTCCCTTCTTGACCTTAACCCTTTGATGAACTTCTCTTCAGTCACTTGCCCTTTTATCCAGTCTAAAACTTTACATTACTAAACCTCATCGCAGGATCATTGCCACCAACTGCTGCCTTCACTCCCGCTTTCATGCTGCTGAACAAAGCAGGAGAATTCGTCAAAGTATGCTAACTAGGTACATTACAAACTGGTATCAGAAAATACCAATGGGACCCTCACTGTGGCAAGGTAACACTTGTAGAATTACAATGCCTTTAGGTAGCTAAGTGACAGAATAGATAAAGTTGGACCTGGAGTCAAGGTCTGACTTTAAATCTAGCCTCAGACATTAATTAGCTATGTCACTTAAATGACACAAAGTCATCTACGAATGCCTCAATTTCTAAAAACATAAAATGAGGGTGATGATAATCATCCCTACTTCACAGGGTTATTTTAAGAATCAAATGAATTACAGTTTTAAAGTACTTAGCCTGGTGCCCTGGTGCTTAATAAATGCTTATTCCTCTTCCCTTTGGATAACTCCCAAATCAATTCACTTATTTAAACAACGTTTTTTCCAAGCCTTTTCATCCCTCCTCCAGCCTTTCATAGTTTCCCATCCTTCCATCTTTTCAGCAAATAATCTTCTCTCATAATTGGCTCCCTCTTCTCCAGTAGAGAGAGACTTGAGACAGAGACAAACCAGGAGACTATTACAATAGTCCAAGTATGGTACAGTGAGCTACACAATACCAGGCCTGGAGTCAGAAGGATCTGAATTCAAATATGGTCTCAGAAACTTACTAGCTATCTGATTCTGGGCAAGTCATTTTATTTCTGTTTCTTCATCTTTAAAATGGGAATGATAATAGCACCAACCTTCCAGTATTGTTGTGAGGACCAAATAAGATAACTGTAAAGTGCTTAGCATAGTACTACTATATAAATGTTAAGTAGTAGTAGCAGTAGTAGTAGTAGTAGTAGTAGTAGTAGCAGCAGTAAAAGTACGAGAAGGAGGAGAAGTAGAAGATGTGAAATGAGGCAGGCCTTCATCAGAGTGGTGGTAGTGTCAGAGGAAATAAAGAGTCATATAATACAGGGATGTTAGGCAGGTAAAATCAACAGGACTTGACAAAATATTGGATATGGGAAGTGAGAGTGAGGGGATAAGGATGACTTCGAGGTTGTGAGCTTATGTGACTGGAAGGAATGTGGTGCTCTCAACAGTTATAGGAAACAGAAGAAGAGGGGAAGATTTTGTGGAAAATACAATACTTAATTGAACTTTTTAAGTTATCTCTGGGACATACAGATGTCATAGATTTTAGGGTGTCTATAGGATGTATGTCTTATAGTTTTAAGTTTGACAAAATAAAAAAAAATTATATTTATATTTGCTGTCTCCAAAAAGGAGTTGGAGATGTAAGACTAAAAGTCAGTAGACAGAACAGTGTTGGATAAGTAATCTGAGGAGTATAATTACAGAAGATAATTGAAACTATGTGACCTGATGAGATCACCAAATGAAGGCGTATAAAAAGAAAACATAAGGGGAGCACAGGATGGAGCCTTGAGGACACTCATGGTAAGCAGAGATGAGCTAGATGAAGATCCAGCAAGGAAGAATGAGGAGTGGTCAGAGAGGTAGGAGAAGTAGTATCACAAAAATTTTAAAAGGTGAATATCATGGAAAGAATGGTAATCAGAAGTGTCAAAAGCTAAAGATAGTGCAAGATAGTTGAGGACTGAAAAAAGATCACTATAATTTGGCAAGATGACTGACAGCTTTGAAGAGGGCATTCGCAATTAAATGATGAGATCAAAAATCAGACTGCAGGAACTTGAGAAGAGAGTTAAAGGAAAGTGCTAAGTTTTCAAAAAAAAAAACTGAACACAGACTTCTCAACAAGGTTAACAACAAAAGAGAGAAGAGATATGCCAGGAGAACTAACTGAGATGATTGGAACAAGTGAGAGTTTTTTGAGGACTGGAAGTCATAGGTATATTGATAAGAAGGAAGAAAGGAAAGAAATATGCATTTATTAAGCACTTACTATGTGCCAGGCTGTACGCTGTGCTAAGCACTTCATAAATGTTATCTCACTTGATTTTCACAACTCTGAGAGTTGCTGCTATTGTACTCATTTTACAGAGGAGAAAATTGAAGGAAGTACCAATAGATAGGAAGCAATAAAGATAAGTGGGAGAGTGGAATGACAGAGGAGCAATCTACTGGAGAAAATAGGATGGAATGGGATCATTTGCATAAGGCAGAGGCATATGTCTTAGCATGGAAGGCCAGCATACTGTGTGAGGTAGGAGTGAAGGCAGAGATCGTGGCAGAAGGTGTCTGAGTTATATGAGATGAGGAGGAAGGAAGAAGGGGCAGTTCTCAACAAATGGCCTCAAAAATTTTTTTCAGGAAAATATGAGGTAAAAGTGCTTACCTCAGTGGATGTAGGAAGAAAAAACTATCAAAGGTTGGAGAAGGAATGAAAAGGTTTGGAAGTGATGGTGTAGCAATTGTGAATTGATTAGAAAAGTGTAAATAACTATCTGACCACAGTGAGCCAATTGAGATTATTTGCCATCAATTTGTGGGGGACTTAGTCAATACAGTTTTGTGATTTTCTCTAGCTTCATTCATAAGCACATGAATGGGAGCAAAGGCAGTGAATGGTAGGAGTAAACCAACAACCAACAAATGGGCAAGTGACAGAAGAGGGCAGCATGAAGTTGAACTGTTTCACCAAGTGGGTCAAATGGGGAATGGAGGAAAGTGTAGACATTGCAGAGGTGGTGGCCTGGGAAAGAACTGAAGGGTAGAAGGATTGGAGCGTCACAGCAAAGACAGGTTTGGGAGTGCAAAATAGAGGGAGAGTTGAACAGATAACAGATTATTGTCATTTAAGGGAATTTTAGAGTTCAACAACAGGCAAATCAAAACAACCGCATTTTTAAAAAAAACTATCAATTTCAAAAAAAAAAAAACAAAAAGCAGGATCTTTGATTACTTGAAGGGTGATTACATGTAAGAAGCATTAAACGGGTCCTGCTTTGCCCTAGAGAATCAATGTGCAGAAATTTCTGAGAGATTTATTTCCCTTTAAGGGCAAACTTTCTAATAATTAGAGAAGTAACGGATTTCCTTCATTAGAGATCTTCAGGTGAAGAGTAAGATCAACAAGCACTAATTAAACACTCCTGTGGTAGGCCCAGAAATACAAATACACACTATGAAACATTCTCTACTCAAGGAGCTTACATTCTAATGGAGGTTGGATGACTACTTGTTGGAGATGTTGTGGAGGAAAATCCTATACAGATATGGCTGAACATGGCCTTCAATTATGTGCATCTAGACTTCAATTATTTGGCCCAACAGCTCATAATTTAAGACAAGTGAATTCTAGGCAATTATCTAATAAACTGTAACCAATGTATGAACTTGTTTAATTCTTTTTTAAAATTATAAAGTTTTGATAGCCAAAAGTCTTAATTTTGGTAGTTGTATAGTACCCTCTTGTGGACAGATAAGTAAACTGACAATAAGAAAAACTGGGGGAGAGGGGAGCTTTACTCTTTTTCATATTTAAGAAAGGAGTAGGTCTTTAGTAAGTCTTCATCTAATTTATTCTCACAGTCACTTGGAAAGAAAATGCACCTTCTTGTGAAAATCTATAATGTGGTCACCTCAGCGCATACTACAAATTTATTCCATGCCTGAAGCAATGATAACAAAATAAAGGCAAAGACAGTACCTGCCCTCAAGAAGTTTACATTCTAAGCAGAGGGCAACAATATGCAAAGGGATATGAAGAGCAGGGGAGGGGCACATTGGTTCAGAAATTTATAGAAATAGTAAACAGGATCATAGTAGACTAGATTGAAATGTGTGTTCGTCCTTCGCTGCCAAAGACGACCATGCCATCAGAGAAATAATGACATGACTTGCACTTGACTTTGTTTTGAATGAGGGAGGGCTGCGCAGATTGAAATACCCCATTCAGGAACTGTAACAGCAGAGTTGATTCATGGATCTTGGATCCAAAAAGGGGGGAAAAAGAGAATAGGAAGGGGGAAGAAGGAAAGGGCATATACAGGAGGTGGCAAGATAGATATCTAAGGCTGTGGAGATGCCAGAAGTAGAGAATGAAGTGGAAGTATGGCCTTCTTTAAACAGTGGTCTGAAAGAAATAGTCAACAATCTGGGGGAAGGTGGAAGATGCAGGGAGAGGCTGAAAGCTCCTCTAGGAAAGCAAGATTGGCTGAACTATGAAAAAGAGATAGATACTGTGGAGGTTGTGTAGAATGCTTCTTCATCTTTTCCTGTCTACCTTCATTGATGACAGTGAAAAGAAAATGTTAAGAAACATGCACTGGATGTATATCAAAATGAAAAAATATGATAGTACAAGATATTAGCTATCACATTTTGTTCTGGGGAATACAAGAGGTAAAACTGAAGCACAGGTAAAATTATTTTTTTAAAAGTACAAAAATGTCTGTTCTCTTTTGGAGAAGTTTACTTAGATAACAGAGAATAATTTTGTTACCAAAACTTGTTTATCTTACAAAATCAAATTCCCCCACAGATATCTCTTTTTGGTGACAAAGACAAATACTGAGATATGAAGTGAGTGAGGAAAAGTGGCAAGCTCTATTTTCCCTCCAGATGAAGAATCCATCCCTGGGATCTACCACCTAACAAAAAGATGATGGAAGCCAAGATGGCAGAGTAAAAGCAGGGACTTGCTTGAGCTCTCCCTGCAAAACCCCTCCAAATACCTGTAAAAAAAATGACAAATTCTAAAGCAGCAGAACCTACAAAATGACAGCATGAAACAAATTTCAAGACCAAGACAAGTTGGGAGGTCGACAACAAAGGTCTGCTGCACCAGTCTGAGAGTGCACACAGTCCAGTACTCCTGTCCAGACCAGCAAACCTGGAGCAGGCCTCAGGGGACCATATCACTAACAGCTGTGGCAGTTTCCAGACTTCTCAACCCACAGATGCCAAAGACAACTTAGAAGGTCTGTAGGAAAGCCTGTCCAAGGGTCTATGCTACCCTGCTTTTATTATCCCATCCCTCAGGGCTGTAGGGAAATTTGAAAACCCACATGTAGGGGCTTCCCTCTCTGAAGAGCCTAGGCTTCTAGCTTCAGTCCTATCACTTGTTTCCTTTGTAATCTCAAACAAGTCACTTAACTTTTCTGTGTCTTGTTTATGTCATCTATGAAAAATGGTGATATTTCCTTGAGGTGATACTGAAGGAGAAAAAGGGAATGTGATAAAAATAAATGAGATGATGTGCCTTGAAGCCCATTGGAAGAAATACAGAATAAAAGCTGATATACATACACATACACACACATATATAAATAGTATTATTATAACATGATATAATGTAATGCTTATAAATATCATTCTCCTCATTCTATACATGAGGAAACTAAAGCTCCAAGTAAAGTAAATTGCTCATGTTCACACAGCAAGAATCCATTATGATAGTCAAACCCAAGTTTTCTTGACTCTTAAGTCCAGTACTTTATCCAGGTCATCTTCACCTCTCTGGGCCTCAGTTTCCTCACAGCAAAATCGGGGAGGGAGTAAGGGTTAAATAAGGTACCTCTGAGGTGCAGCTTTAAACATATGATTCTATGGTCTACTGTCATACTACCTCTCATGTGAGATTATTGTAGGAACATCATCTCTACCACACAAGCTAGTCTAGTTTTGCCTTAAAAGGTATTAAAGTCATCCTCAAAACTTAAAGAAAAAAAAAGAAAGTCTGTCCAACTGGGTGAGAGAAGAGCCCAGTGCAATCCCAGCTCCAAGGAAGCAGCGGTAGTGGCTGCTTCCAAAGCTCTTAGCCCACAGACAGTAGGAGGATCAAGTGGTTGATGAGAGGGGGATTTGCAGGATTCTCTTTGCTGGCACTAAGGTAAGATTCTCTTACTTTGCCCATGCTTGGATACGCATTGCAGTCCTGGTTGTCGGTCCTGGGGCAAAAGGGTTACTGGTATTAGGGACCTTGTGGTGGTGGTGGACAGGAAATCATCCTCACAGTCTCAAGGCAGAAAAGAATGCTTGTGGTCATTCACAGAGCAGAACACAGGACGGAGACAAGTAAACATCTCTCCTTAAATCATACTACCTTGGAAGAATTAAAAATCTACAGGTCCATGGAAGTATCTCTGAAAACAGTTGCACAAAACCCCTGAAGCTTGAGACAGTACACCCTCCACCAAGAGTTAAAAAGTCAAGTAATTGACTGGGAAAATGAGCACACAGTGGGAAAAAACTCAGAGTACAGAATCTTACTTTGGTGACAAAGATCAAAACAGAACCAAACACAAACAACAAAGTCAAAGTTCCTACATCCAAAACCTTAGCTAAGAAAAATATGAATTGGTCTCAGGACATGAAAGAGCTCAAAATGGACTTTGAAAACCAAGTAAGAGAAGTCAAGGAAAAATTGGGAAAATAAATGAGAGTGATGTAAGAAAATAATGAAAAACGACAGCAACCACTTGCTAAAGGAACAGCTTGTGAAAGGAAACCCCAAAAAAATACTGAAGAAAATAAAATCTTAAAAAATAGACTAACCCAAACAGCAAAAGAAGTCCAAAAAGTCAATGAAGAAAAGAACGCTTTAAAACGCAGTATTTCCCAATGACGATTTTGTAAGGCAAAATGCCTCCCATACTCAGAGAAAGAAATATGGAAGTCATTCGCAGAATGTAGCAGATCATGTTTGTGTGTGGGGAGCGGGGGGGGGGGGGGGGGGGTTTAGTGTATTATGTTTTGATTTGTTATATGATTTCTCCCATAAATTTTAGTGAGACTACATAGCATGACTATAGTGAAAATGTGCTCAACAGGAAAGTATATGTAGAACCTATACAGAATGGTATGCTGTCATGGGGGGGGGAGGGGAGTAATGGGGAGAAGGTGTAGGGGGATAAAAATCTTAATTTTAAGGAAGTGATTGTAGAACATTCATAAATAAATAATTTTTTTGAGAAAAATAAATAAATAATAATAGAAACGAAAAGCAGTATTGACCAAATGAAAAAGAAAGTCCAAAAGCTCACTGAGGAAAGCAATTCCTTAAAAATTAGAATGGTGCAAATGGAAGCTAAAAAGTGATCAAACAAAAGAATGAAAAAATAGAAATGTGATACATTTCATTGGAAAAAGAACTGACCTGGAAAACAGATCGAGGAGAGATCATTTAAAAATTATTGGACTACCTGAAAGCCAGGATAAAAAAAAAAAAAGAAGAAGAAGGAGAAGAAGAAGAAGATGGCGGAGTAGAAAGACTCACATATGCTAACTCCGAACCCACAGCCCATGGATTTCCTCTAAAAAGAACTCCCAACAAATTCTGGCACAGTAGAAGCCGCACAGCAACACAGTGAAGGAGATTTCCGTTCCAGAGAGCCCTGAAAAACCGATCCCAAAGGTCCATCACGCACAGGAGCGGAGCCCTCAATTCAAGTATTGCATAAACACATAGTGGGGGAAAAAAACCATAAGATTTAGCAGCTTCTATATTAAGAGATCTGAGGACTTGAAATATTATATTCCAAAGGGCAAAGGAGCTAGGATTAAAACCAAGAACCATCTACCCAGCAAACCGGGTATAATCCTTCAGGAAAAGATATAGACATTTAATGAAATAAAGAACTTTCAAAGCATTCCTGATGAAAAGATCAGAGCTGAACAGAAAATTTAACTTTCAAATACAAGAATCAAGAGAAGCATGAAAAGGTAAATAGGAAAGATAAATCATAAGGGACTTATTAAAGTTGAACTGTTTACAATATTTGTAACTCATGAGACCTTTTCTTAGTATCAGGATAGTTTGAGGGAATAAAAATACAAACACACACACAGCACAGGGTGAGCTGAATATGAAGGGATGATATCTAAAAAATAAAATTAAGGGGTGAGAGAGGAATGTACTGGGAGGAGGAAAAAGGGAGAGGTAGAATGGGGTAAGTTATCTCACATAAAAGAGGCAAGAAAAAGCTTTTACAGTGGAGGGGAAGAGGAGGGAGGTGAGAGGGAATGAGTGAACTTCACTCTCATCGGATTTGACTTAAGGAGAGAATAATATCCATGTTCAATTGGGTATGGAAATCTATCTTACCCTACAGAAAAGTAGGAGGGAAGGGGATGAATTGGGTGGATGATAGATGGGAGGGGGTTATCAGAAGCAAACACTTTTAAGGAGGAACAGGGTCAAAGGAAAGAACAGAATAAATGTGGGGGAGGGGGATGGAATAGGATGAAGGGAAATAGAGTCTTTCACAACATGACTATTATAGAAATGTTTTGCATGACTACACATGTATAGCCTATATCTAATTTCTTTCCTTCTCAAAGAGGGTAGGTGGGGAGGGAGAAAGGGATAGAATTTGGAACTCAAAGTTTTAAAAACAAAGGTTAAAAATTGTTTTTAATGCAACTGGGAAATAAGGAAAAGGAAGTATTGAAATCTATCTTGCCCTACACACCAAAACAGAAGGAAAAGGGTAAGAGAAAAGGGGGAGGACTGAGAGAAAGGAGGACAGATTGGGTGAAGGGGTAATCAGAATGCGCACCCTCTTGGGGGGAGGGGAGAGATGGGAAGAAAATTTGGAACTCAAAATCTTGTGAAATGAATATTGAAAACTAAAAATAAATTAATTAGTAAAAAGATTGCAACTTCCTAAAAAAAAGTTCCAGATCGAGACATAATTTTTTTTAGACACAGCCAATGGAGAAATTTGTTTTATTTGACTATACATGTTTATAACAGGTTATTGCTTTATTCTTTTTCAACTGTAACGGGGGAGGAGGAGGGAAATGGCATACTTTCATTGAAAATAAAAAACTTTCAGAAAAAAAGAATCTCTAAGTTCCTGTATGTTTCACTGTGTCTTCTGCTGAATATCAAGAAGTCAAATAGAAAAAAGGAAATTCTGTAATGAGATCACCAATACAGAGAGACAAAGAATGTTCCCCTAGCTAGACAGTAGGTAATCTCAATGAAAGACTAAAGAAACTGGCCTGCCCCTTCCTCCCACCCCCCTCACTGAAAATTTGGAAGCTGATGCTTCCATACAACAAACTCTGACTTCATTCAGTCCCCAGATGTCTAAAGCCCCCATGAGGGTACCTCATCAAATTATGTCCTCCCTCCAAGGTGCTCAAAATTAACATTTGCTAAAGCATTTCAACGTGGATTAATTTTAAAACTTTGTTTTCCTAAACCTAAGTAATTTATTCATACTCTAATATCCCCAGCACTCCATTTCCAAAGGTATTTTGCCTATAAACACAAATTAATCCCCAGGAATAGACAGTAGTGTCACAATGTTATATAGTGAAAGCACAGCTGAATTTGGAGTCTACAGACTCCATCTTCCCCCCTCTACTTCTCCACTTACTTGAGTAACCCTGAGAAAATCACAACTTCTTCTGGCCTCATGTAAGGAAACTTTAAAGAGATTAAATGAGAGAGTAGAACTAGATAGTCTTTACAATTTCAACCCGAAAATCATATGATCAAACATAGTGCACAATCTCAAGAGCTGTGTATTAAACAGAGTAAGAAGTTAATTTGTGAAATGAACCACTACAGAAACAGATGAATTCCAAGGTTCCCTTCAGGCTCTAAAATCCTCTGAATTTTATGAATTTCAGTGTGGAGACTTCTTTCTTACTCATCAGAGGCCTCCTCCACTAGTGACCTTTAAAAAAGCTGGGTAAGAAAAAGTGATTTGTGAGTGGTCTCCCTCTTCCCCCCACCATCTGCTACAGAAGAGTACCCACACAATCTGAAATTCTACCAGAGATGTAGTTTGACTTAAGAGGAAGAAACTGAATTTTGCCACATGGAACACTGCAGGAAGAAGAGCGGGGTCAAAAAAATAGTCACAGGATAGAACTGGAAGAAACTTCAAGGGTAATCTAGTCCCATATACAGATACAGATAAGAATACTGATATGGAGGTTAAGTGACTTGCCCAAAGGAACAGACCATCAGAGGAAGGGTTTAAAACTAGGTCTCTAGGCTCTAGAAACCAGTGCTCTTTCTGTTAATACCATATGACTCCCAAATTGAGGCACACCCTCTCTCCTCCACAGCATAAAACAATGATCTTCTAAAGAGGAAAGAGACTGGACACTAAACTGCCTTCCCCCTATCATTGGCTTTTTGTAATTCAGATTTCAGTTGTGGAACTTATTTACTATTTGGGTCTAATTACTATACACAAGAATATATCAAAGGGGAAAAAAGGAAAAGCTACAGTTCATTAAAGTGGATAGAGGACCAGAGCTCAATTTAAGGAAGTTTGAATTCAAATCGTGTTCCGGACAACTATTACCTATCAAAACAGGAAACAAACATCTTAACCTCTCAATGACACCAACTCTCCCAGTCAGTTCCCTAAGGTTTTAATTTGTAAGTGATTTGATGACTTATAAATCTAGCTCTATTATAGAGCTAGATTTTTCAAACTGGGAGCTCTAAGCCAATAAAATTAGAAATTATTAATAGTAAGGATAAAATATTTAAATAACAATTGAAAGTTTTCATAGTGCTATATACATACATCTCATTTAATTCCCACAATTCTTTAAGTAGGTATTATAATTCCCCTTTTACAGATAAAGAGTATAGAGGACCCAGAAGAATAGGAGCCCCAGTCAACTGGTACTTCTCTATTCAGTATCTAACAAACCTTCCTTATACCCTAATTCCTGTCAGTGTATTTAAACTCTCCTTTCACCTAATTCCTTTCCATCTATATCCTACTTGTTCCCCCAGTACTTATGCCATTCCCTACCCTCCTCCTAGTTTGGCTACAGAATCCAGCAATTAGAACTGAAAGAGACCTCAGTGGTCATCTAGTCCAACAAGATCTCCAAGGACAATATAAACCAGGGATGGAGAACCTGTGGCCTCTAGGTCCTCAAGTGCAGCCCTCTGACTGAATCCACACTTCACGGAACAAATCCCCTTAATAAAAGGCCCCACCCTAGGACTTAGAAGGTCCACATGTGGCCTCAAGTTCCCCACCCTTGGTGTAAACCCACACAGTCCACTCTGCTTTCTCTCTCATATTTCCCATCTCCTAGCTACCACTGCTTCCTCCAAGTCTCAGCTAATGTAGAGATTCTTCCCAAGTCCTCCATCATCTTAAACCTTCCCCAATTTATCCTGTATATGTCTTATTTGCATATGTTTGCATGTTGTCTCCTCCATAAAGCTGTAAGCTTCTTAAAGGCAGAAACTTTCCCCCTCATCCTCTTCTTTTGTACTCTTAGTGCTTAGAATAGTGCCTGACACATAGTGAGCACTTAATAAATACTTGTTGATTGATAGCTATAAGTGTTAAGAAATTTTTCCTGCCATGAAATTTGCCTCTTTGTAGCTTCCAGTCACTGTCCTCATCTCATTCTCTTCTGTGGGGCAGAGAACAAGTATAATACTTCTTCTACGGGACAGTCCTTTAAACACTTGAAGACAACTATTTCCCTGCTGAGTCTTCTCTTAGCTAGTTAAAACATGCCCAGTTCCTTCAATCTTCACACGATACAGACTCAAGGCCTTTACCATTCTGGTTACCCTCCTTAAGCACTCTCCAGTTTATCAACATCCTTCTGAAATTGTGGTACTCAGAAATGAGCACAATACTCCAGATATGGTTCAACTGGAGCGAAGTACAGGACTGTCATTTCCATATTCCTGCCAGATGTTTCTCTTAAAGCAACCCAAAATTTAATTAGCTTTTTAAAAAAATGTTCATTGATTTTTTCCCCATTGCTGCCATTTCTTAGCAGTTCCTCGGTCGCATTCCATTGTTGTCACCACTTCTCAGTACTACTACTTTGTTTATATTGGTGTTGTATACACTATGTATAAATCTGTTTCCTTCATTAGAATGTAAGCTCCTTTCAAGTTTCATTCTTTGTACTTGTGTCCCCAGTGACATGGCACTTAATAAATGCTTGTGAATTGATTGATAAAAGAGTGACTTGAAACATACTCATGGGTCAGTTTTTTAAAGGGCTTGAAATGTCAATATAAAGTATCTGTATTTTATCCTAGAGGCATTAAGGAAGACCAAGTTCAATCTTCTCTTGAACACTGCAGTGTCACGTTCAAACTTATGCTTCAGATGTATTAGCTGGACAATTGTCCATAGAGGAATGATTACAAAAAGGCGATACTAGAGTTAGGGAGCTACATTAGGAGGCTACTGCAATAAATCAGGAAGAAGATGAGTTAAGGTAATGGTTATGTAAAGAGAGAGAAGGGAACAGGTGTCCTGAGGAAGTAGGATTAAAACAACTTGGCAACTGGATATGAGGGAACAAGGTAGGAAGAGTGAAGAGTCAAGGATGATACTGAGGTTGTAAACTAAAATGATTAATGGACTGATGGAAGAAATAGGAAAAATATAAAGTGGGGTGGATTTAAGGGAGAAAATTCAGATATACTGAATTTGAGATGACTAATGGGACAAGTAAGTAGAACTGTTCAGCAGGATGGTGGTGATGTGGTGATCTTCTTGATTTCCCACAAAACTCCATTTAAGGAAGGAGCCAAGGACAGTCAGCTTCTCACTACTTAGTTTGGTCTTCTCCATCACATCCAGTTGTAGGTTACCTTTCTTCCTCAACCATTTTCAACTTCCTTTTGTGTGTTGTCTTCCCTCATGAGGACATAAACTCCTTGAGGGCAAAGAACCCTTAGCACAGTGCTATGCATATAGTAAGAACTTCATAAATGTTGACTGACTTACTGGAACTCAGGATTACATTAGCAAGTACCCTAGCCAGGAGGACCCGCTAGCACAGACTCTTTGATACCTGATAAGGACAGCTTCAAAGGGGTTAACAATCCTTCTTTAATTAAGCATACATATGTCATTCACTAGCTCAGGGGAAAGGTTAACACGCTGAGTGTGGAAAAAATACAAACAGAGAAAATACAAGCAGAAAAATTAGCACAAAGATCAACAGACAGGGCTCCTACTGTCAGAACAAAGTAACACAACCACCTATATATACAACAAGATGGGGGAGCACCAACAACATTTGAGTAGTTTTAGGACTCTCTTAACAAACAGCTACTCTGAGTCCCATCCAGAGAATCAAAAGGTCCTTCTCATAAGTGAACCCCGAGAGCAAAATACCAAACTCCCAGTATATACAACAAAGACTCAGCTCCTGATTGGCTCAGAGCCAACAGGCACAGGCACAAAACCTATGTGACTCAGCACAGCTGTGAATTATCAGGGGTCAAAGGCTATCAATTCTTCAGATGTTTTCCATGAGCCTGAGGAACTGAACTCCAGAAAGAAAATAACAAAAAATCCCCCTGTGCTTGGACTTACAAAGGATACACATAAGGAAAGAGAATTTGCCAATTTGGGATCATCTGAATAGAAACAAACTGATAAGACTTTAATGAAATATAAGGAAGAATGAGAATGGGGACATGAATATACTGAATTCTAAAATTTCTCTGATAATAACCTCCTCACTTCCATTTCTCCCTGCTCTGCCTTACTCATCCTGTCCCTATTCTTCAATTGAACAACCACCTCTACTGAAGAGACTCTTAACCATTTTTTCCTGGGGAGGGGATGGCCAAGGGTCAAAAACCACTTTGGTGTATAGATAGACTTCCTTCTCAGAATAACTTTTTTTTAAAACGCAACATTTCAGTTAGAGTTCAGTAAAAACAAAACAAAGTAATTCTGCCCCCAACCAAGTTCAAAGACTCCCTAAAAATCTCACCATAGATTCCCTGAGGGGCTATGAAAAGAAGGCAAAGAACCCCTACTCTAGGTCCCTTCCATCTTTCCTCATCTGCCTACTATCAATCACCTCTACCTTAGCTTCTCTTTCCTCCCTTCACCATACTGATTTTGTTGTTAATGAACCACATACAATCTCCAACTTTGAATCCTTTTGTCCCCTCATCATTGCGCCTTGTCAAACTCCAGAACTGTGTTAACACTACCACCTACCTTCTCTGTTCAAATTTTTATGCTACTAGATACTATAGGGAAGATCAGTAATTAATGTTTCCCTATGAAGAAAGTGGAAATGGCATGAATTATACGTACTCTAAGAAAACAATTTTACAGTAATTTGGTGGGCACAATGAGTCTTATGACAACAAATTTTAATAGCCCTGGATCACTGTAATTCCCATTAAAATTGTTTAGAATGACTTCTTAGAATGCTATTCTTCCCTTACAAGACTTCAGAAAGGGCAGCTTTTGAATGAAGATGATTCGTATTTGAAGTTTATAGGCTTTCTGTTTGAGTCTATGATTTTCAGATGCTGCTTATTTAAAGATTGTTTCTTGATGCCCATTAACCAGTTTGATAATTTTGTAGCAGGAAGTAATCTCAGAGATCATTTGGTAATAATAGTTTTCCTTTTTTGTTACCAGTAGCGGAGTCCATCACTATTTAAATAAAACTTAAATGAAAATTTCAGTCAAGTATTTTAAAATTACTTTTAGGTGCCTATATATTAATGCAACATTTTCTTACTTCACAAATTTCAAGTTACAAAGCAGTTTAGAGATCAACTAATCCAACTCCCTTATTTTACAGATGATAAGTCTGAATCTTAGAGGGGGTTAAGTAACTTGCCCAAGACTACAGAGGAAGTAAATGGCAGAACTGTAATCCATCTTTAAACTCTTTGTTTTTTCCATGATTATCACACTAACTCAAAATAACATGGCAATGATTTTTTTGAAAATGAGGTTAAAAGAGCTCCTTTTACATGATTACAAAATTCAAACAATATCTACCATATCCTACCTATGATTAGACAAGTTGCTTAACCTCCTTGGTCTCATTTTTTCCTCTCTTAAAACTGTTGTTTTTGTGTTTGTCTTTCGTTCTCAAAAAGGATCATGACATCAAGATGATGCTGCAGTTGACTGTGATTTGAGTAAGAGAGGGCTGTGCAAAGCCACCAGTCTCACTTACTCCTCTAGAGTCCTCTGGGTCCAGTGGCCTAATATTCATCAGGATGACTGAAGATGGCCCCGGACACAAGACTGGGCTAAATAACCTCTACATTTTCGTCTAACTCTAAATCTACAATTCTGTGGTCATATGAGTGTACTTTCATTTCTTCCAAATCCCTCCTTAATTTCAAATTCCTTTAGCAAAACATGGAAATGATCTGATTGCTTTCCCCTCCTACCCCACTCTTTTACACAACCAACAGAAGTCAATGGAGAATAAAGAGGCAAAAGCAAAATGAGTAATCCAGAATTCCAAGAAGGTTCCTCCATGATTTCCAGAATGTGCCTAATTTTAGCCTTCAAAGAGTCTCAAAGGGAGGTAGATGACTGTCCTTTATTACCTCAGGCTCCAAAGTTATTTTATAACTTTGGGGCCAAACATCTGTACTAATTACCCTTATGAATGTCATGGACATTAGTCACTGCAACTAATCCTATGTGACCCATTTCAACCTCTCTCCTAAGACTGAGTTTATTCAGCATTACCTTTGACTAAAGAAAGTACTGTGTAGACCCAAGGAGAATTAAACAGTGGAACAAACCCTGAAAAAGGAGTCCGAAGACTTGAGAACTAATCCCAACTCAACCACAAACTATGTGACCGACCTTCCCCAGGTCACTTGACTAAGATTCCTAATCATCTCTAAGTTTCTTCCACTTCCACATTCTGTAGTTCTGTAGAAAAATAAGGGCTCATCCCTCAAGACATAGATTACCAACAGCATTCCTAAAACATGATGCCCAGAACTGACCACAATACTCCAGATATGACCCAAATAGAAGACCGTACAAGAGATTATCACCTCCATCTTTCTTGACATGATGCTTCTAAGCATGCAGCCTAAAATCATATTAGTTTTCTAGGCTTCCATATCACACGTCTCTCACTGAACTTTCAGGCTACTAAAACATTCAGATCTTTTTTTCATAGGGAAAGTCTACTAATCACTTCACCATTGGATGCCTGTGAAGTTGATTTTTCTTAACCCAAATATACTTCTTTAAATATGTCACTACAAAATTTCAGATTATATTGGATCCATTTCTCTGCCCGACAACATCTTTTTGAATGATGATTCTGTCATACCAAGTATTGGGTATCACTATTTGCAAATCTGGTAAGCACACCACTTATGTCTTGAACCAAGCAATTAACTAACATGTTGTAGAACTATGACAATATACTTAGGGGAACAAAAAAAATCCTGAATTCTATGAAATTTTAATGACCAAAATTGACTCCAAGAGAGAAATGAGATAACATACCTCCTTCCCTTCTCAGAAATTTGGAAGATTAAAGATATGGAATAGGTCATAGATTGTCAAATTCAACTGTTTAATTTTGCTGAACTGCTTTTTTCTTTCTCCTTCTTATTCTTTGGTACTCCCTTTGAGTAAGGGAGAAGTAAAAGAAGTAACTGAAAATGAGAGCTAAATTTAAAAAAAAAAATCAATAAAATAAAAATGCTGAGTGGCGTAAGACTTGCAGTAGTTAATGGTACAGTGGAGAGAATGATCGACCTGGAGTCAGGAAATCCTGAGTTCAAATACAGCCTCAGATACTCACTAACTATGTGACCCAGGGCAACTCATTTAACCCTGTCTTCTTATAAAATGAGTTAAGAGAAGGAAATGGAAAACCACTCCAGAAAAATAACCTCAAATGGGGTTACAAAGGGTCAGTCATAACTGAACAAGAACAGAGCCTTCAAGCATCCCAAAACAATTTTTTATCCCAAATATTAATTTGGGTTAATACCCCAAATGTACTTTTTTTATTTCATCAGTTCTGAATCCACCTAATTATTTTATCTTTCTATTCTGACTGCGTTAATCTGTGACAGACTGTCATGTGACAGACTATCAAATGGCTTCCTAAAAATCTGGCTACATCAATTCACCTTCAGTCCTCTAATCTCAAAACCCTAACAATAATATTAGTAATAACTGACATTTACACAGCACTTTAAGTTTCATAAAGTGTTTAACACATACCATTTTATTTGAGTACCACAACTACCCGGGGAGACAAGTACTAAAGACATTATGCCTGTTTTATGGATAAGGAAAAGAAAGTGTAACTTTAAAAGGTTAGATGATTTGTCCAAGTTGACACAGTACTAGTAAGGATTCAAACCTACCACTACCCGCTATACAAACAGTTGCTCTAACAACTTACGCTTGGTTCCTCACAGCAGCCCTGTGGATATATAGTGCAAGTGATATCTTCGTTTCATAGATGAGGAAATTGAGTTTCTGAGAAGTAAAATAACTGAGTTGTAGCCACACATCACCTCAGGTGGTATTTGAACCCAAGTTCAAGAGTAACTCATCTTAATTTTCCTTTTTCCTCTCCCTACCTATAGAGTACATACCTTCAGGAAGGAGATAAATGACCTATAGTCGTGCGTTTTTTGAAAACTGTAGACTGTTAAGAAAGAATAAAAAATGCCTTTCCCCCAAGATGGCGCCGAAGGCGAAGAAGGAAGCTGTTGTCCCCCCCAAGACAGAAGCCAAGTCCAAGGCCTTGAAGGCCAAGAAAGCAGTGTTGAAGGGTGTCCATAGCCACAAAAAGAAGAAGATC